>OX387322.1:3600000-4225000 GCA_947562085.1 Eudonia lacustrata
ATTAAAAAAAAAAATTACATTCGGATAACCTTCTCTGTTTAAACTATGAGTGTGCGAAATTTCATACTCCTCCATCCGCGCAATTTTCGTAAAAAGGGGGTAGAAAGTTTTTGCTTCACGTATTATTAAATAGTTTGGCTTAAATTCTAAACTTTATCTAATAATATAAAATAAAATATTACGACGGCGGTGAGACCCCACTCAGCATTACAGACTTTGCAATGCAGAATTTCAGCGGAGCCCGTGATGTTACGTAGGTATGTGTGTTAACTATGTTACAAAATTATGCTATCAATACATAATTCAAAAATTTCAAGTTTAATGCATTGATTTAGTTTTCCAAGCTGAGTGAATGGCATGTTAATTATGATGTCAATGTCATTCATTAATTTTAATTTAATTTATTAATTCATTAGTTCATTAATTTTAATAAGGTTTCTTTTATGTAGTAATACTAGCTGGCAAATTCATATGCCTAATGAAACGCGATTAGTGTCGCTTTTGTGTATTTATTCGCCAATCAATGTCGAACATGACGAGCTTAATTAGAATATTCTTAGAACAAATTTACTATAAGATCGTTCCTTAGCAAACAAACTGCAAAGTTATTTAATTAGCTTAAGTCCTTTTTTGTACAAAAACAACTTTAACTAACTTGGTTGTCCTATTAAATAAAATAAATAACTACCACTATCTAGTTAAAATAACCTTGGTGGCTAGGTTTCCACCTTCAGTGCTGTGTTCACTTATGATCTGATAAAAACAAAGCTTTTCCTTGTTGGAAGGTAGAAACAAAAAAGAACTATAGTTTTCGATCAAAATAGTGTTACGCTTTTATATTATCGCTTGCGGTGGAACACATTCTCACAGATCAGGTGGCAAAATAGATTTCATGCCTGGTCTTCAAGACACTGCGCAAGAATTTTGTAGGCATAATACAGCGTGACACTGATTGAAATTGTATCCGTAGCAGGAAGTTATCGAATTTATTCTTAAACGAGTATTTTATTATAATATCATGTTCATACAAAAGCTATGTGACAGAAAAAATGGTGATAGGTGTCTATAATAGTTTATCATCTAATAATAATTTGAATTCAGAACAACGTACTTTATTGATGTCAAAACATCATTATTATTTTGATTTTCGTGTGAACTACGTAGAGCTATAGTATTCACTCTGAAATAAATTAATCTATTTAAATAAATAAAAATGAATTCCTGAAATGTATGTACACGCATAACTTCCGATCGACTGCACAAAATTGGATAATTATTTTATTTTTGGGTTTGTTATTGTCAGGACAAGGTTTGTACAGAAAAAAATTGTTTTACTAAAATATGTTTTTTTTAAATATCATGAATATGAAAAGTGAGTGAGCGAATGTGACAGAATGACGTACAGTTCTTCAGCCAGCATTTGACAACTTCAAACGGACAATACTATGACATGGTACGTCATATCATAAAATCAATCAAACAGAATTACCTAGGTATCGCTTCTTTTGCAAAAGCAATATCGGTGTTTCGTGTGTTTGAAGGTTTATCGTAGTGTTGTACTATATTCAAGAAAAAAATATGGCGGTACGAAGTTCGCCGGGTCAGCTAGTAATAAGTAAAAGCAGTAGCAGCAACTCTATTTTTTATTTTATTTTTTTATTGATTTAAATACTTATACTTATTTTACGTATACAATTGGAACCCTGCCTCCCAAGCTAGTAAAAACCGTAATATGGGAGTCAGTGTTTTCCCAATAATATTACAGTTTAAAGTACAGTCGGCAGCAGATCAACCTACCCAAATCTGTCAAATTTCTCGAATGAATATTGATCCTTATAACCAAACAATAAAGTTCAAAATTCATTGTAGAAATTTGACAGTTTTGGGTAGCTTGATCTGCCGCCGTGTGTATTAAGTACTAAAACATACAAAACAAAAAATGTTTTTGTTTTGTTTATATAATTTTTAACGCAAATTTTGTTGCGAACAAATTACAAAAACACAAATGTTGAAAAAATTTCCACGAGCTGGATTTGAACCTCCACCCTTCTAACATACCGACATACATAAATACATGACATACCGATTGGGAAAGCACCTGACCCGGTATGTCAGAAGGGTGCAGGTTCAAATCCTGCTCGTGGATTTTTTTTCAACGTTTGTGGTTTTGTAATACAAAACAGAATCAAACATGCTAATTACATACATATAATTTAAACTATTTATCTCTATCTCAATCTCTGTCTATGTACGTTATAACTGATTGAAATCCGACGACAGCCTAAATAATGAGTTTGCCGCGAGATTAAGAAAATAGATACACTGTACTAACATCCATCTACTATGAGTTACCAACATAGATTTAGAATATGTAACGTATCTTAGGTCTATGGTTACGAAACATAAAAACCATCATTTCTTTCTTGTTTTACATATTGCAATTGCTTAAAAATATTTTAATTTAAACTATTATTTTCATATTAAAAACTTCGCCTTTTCTTAACTGATCCTTGAAATTCTGCAAAAATGTCGTCGACAAATAGTTATACGATGAGTATTGCTAAAACCTGACTTTCAAAATTATTGCTATACAATTCCTATTTCAACACGTGTGTCAAGCAAAAACGCACTGTATAGAATCAACATTAGAGAACAATATTGAATGTGTACATGAGTTATTATGCGGTTGTAATGCGGCAGAATAAAATTGTCATCAACTGCTGTCTTTACTTCACGTTGTTTCGTATAATAACTTCCATATTATATATTTTAAGGCTACCTAAAATTCTAAGTTGGATATAAGAAGATAGATTTTGAACCGTCTCTGAGGTCTAGTTGTTAAACTGGTCTCAGACTGGCAGGTGTCGGGTTCGGTTTGCAGCGGAGGGTTTACTCCAACAAAAATAAATATGTAAATAAATAAACAAATAATATTGTGTTTAGTTTGCTTGGTGTAAAACCTTAGGCTAACTACCACCGTTCTTCTAATTCTGTCGTCATATTTAACGATGTGTCTAGTAGTTAGATAAACGGTCATGGGTTCGAGTCCCAGTAAGGTGAACATGTTTTTTAACAGTTTGATTACGGTATGGCTTATGTTGGGTCCATCTGGATAGCTACGAGTACAACTATCTTATAATAATAATATAATAGAGATAAGAAAGTTAGAGATACGATAATCAGTTCCTCAATGGTTAAGGGTCTCAGTTAAAGTGAGCTTCAGCATAGTTACCCAAGTGAGATAAAAGACTCAAAAGGTGTAAACAAAAATATTAAAAAAAATCGTAGCGCCTTACTTTTTCCGAGATTACTAATAAAGGCCAAAAAGACCAATTAAGCGTTTTGTCCGTGAGTCCTTAATCATTTTAATCTTTTGCTCACCTTCGTAATTAATACAATGCCATTCCAGAATCTGTTCTTAAGTTTTCAATAATATTATTTAATGCTAGATAAATATTATTTTTATGAACTTCAGAAACGGTATTAATAATGATTGTCGATATCACCATTCCCCATGACGAGAACCTCGTGAAAGCTGAGAAAGAGAAACAAATCAAATATCTCGACTTAGCACACGAGGTTGTCGACATGTGGAATGTGGATTCGGCTGTCATCGTACCGATTGTTGTAACGGCCAACGGCCTGATGGCCAAGAGCCTCAATCAACATCTAATGAGGCTCTCGTTATGCGGCTGGATCAAGGGCCTGATTCAGAAGGCAGTTCTCCTCGATACGGCACGCATTGTGAGGAGGTTCCTGTCTCTGGAACCCTAATCACCGGTAGCTTGGACCCTGGTCCCGATGCCGGCGGACCCCTATTTTTTTATATTTTTAAATGTTTTATTTATTTATTTAAAAATGTAAATTTATATAAGAAAAATAAATAAAGGCAATAATAATAATAATAATAATAGTCTTTTAACTTAGGTGTAGCCCATAAAATCGTGTGTTATATGAACTTCTGAAGAATATTCTTGCTTTCCAGTGTTTGACACAGTTTTCGTCGCCAAATAATAACATATATTTTCATTAAAAATTTTAGTGCAAAAACCTTTATAAAATTCAATTAAATTCAAACATTCTTCCAAAAAAAGGTTTTAAGTATAACTTAAGTTTTTATTGCCAACATCCCATTCGTAAATCTCAATTTTGAATATTAAACTTAGCCAAGAACCTCAAAAACAAACATTAACGCAACTTTTAAGTCTTCGCTTGACTTGACTTAAGGAACTTCGAACTAAGTAATATTAACTTAACTAACTAATTAGAGTTCAATCCAGTAGGCTACATTTTTGATGTTAATATACCTACTTAAAGTTAAAAACAAGTTTTTTTAATATTAAACAATTTCCAACAAAAAAATTACAAAACAGTGAATAGCGATAGATGATATTTTATATTTTCTAACAAACGAGGAAGTTCTCTTGTTAATAATAACGAAATAAGGAAAAGGCACTGGTAACCAATTTGATTGGGATTTAAATAATCACAATAATTGAAAGAGTGGAAAAATACCGACTTCTCGAAATCAAAGAAACGTGAAACGGTCTCGTTAACGAAAACGGAGGAATTCCATGCATTATCATTGATGGAATCATCTATAAATAGTATTAATACGTAAAAAGAAAACTTCTTGCCCCTTTTTAAGCATATTGCGCATATGGAGGAGTTATTTTTAATTTTGCATTCACAGAGACAATTTTTAGTCACGAGATACAATTTTACTAAAAAAAAAATTAACCAGCCTAAGGAAGTTTGAGTGGGAATCGAAGCCTTGAGACCCTTGGATTTTCGGCCCAATTATCTGACCGCTGAGCTATTGAGACACGAGATAATTTTTTAAAATCCTGTATTAGTTATTATTAAAGTTTATAATTATGAATGGAGTCCCGAAAGATAAACAGTATTTATAATATGTGTTATACTCGTACTAGGTAAACTTTTTGAATCGCGGTAAAATTTCGACCACTGGGCGACCACTAATTTACATAACAGTAATAATGTACTACGAGCAGAGTAATCATTTTACTTTAAATAGTAGTCGATAAGATCGTATAAGTATTACCTATCTAAAATTTTAAACAGTTAATGATGGTTAATTTTTTTTTCTACCACCGTACCGCACTGGACCCGCATATAGATGGATAGGGATAACGGTTCATAAGCCAGGCCCGTTATCCCTATCCATCTATAGGGGATGCTCGTGTCCCAGCAGTGGGCATAAAATGAGCTGGCGTTATAAATCTTTTTCCTTTTAGTTTTTCAATATTCTTTCTTTTTGTGTTTCATGCTTATTGCATATTATCGACATTATATTAGGAACTTTAGGTGCAGTTTATGTTTAAAGTAGTTAAAATAAAATATATTCATTTAACTTTATCACAAAGCTGAGTCAGGATTCCAGTTTGCATCTGAAAATTATGTATACACAGCGCTCCGCCGAGACCTTTCAGCTTGCCCAAGTTTCCATTCAAGAACACCTGTGAATAATTTTGTGTTAAATCAGCAGTAGAAAGGTATTTTTAGCAGAGTTCATTTTGGAAAATTTGGTAAAATGTTGAAAATTTATCATTTATTATAATCGCCATAATTATTTTATATTAATCGCTATTATTATAATCGCCATTTTTTATTTTAATAAACTGTAACCAGAACTTTAGTTGATGACTGTACCAAATAATAATTATTATTATGACTATGACTAAAATTAAACTGTCACACTAAAATAACAAATGAAACCATAAGTCTAAAACAATTAATTTAAGCACACCTATGTACACACGAGCGCACATCATTACTTTATGTCTTACAAAAACACAAATGTTGAAAAAATTTCCACGAGCAGGATTTAAACCTGCACCCTTCTGACATACCTGGGGCCCGACCGCCTAACCGATCGCTTTGACTCCGTGTGTGGCTTATGACGTCATCTTGTCGTTTCGTGCCGCCTATGAAAGCAATATCGAAAGCTATAGCCTTTAGCTTTTGATATTGCTTTTATTTTTTTTTTATTTTTTTTTTTCTTTTTGCTTTTATTGGACCGACGATCTGGTGAAGGTCGCGGGAAGCCGCTGGATGCAAGCAGCACAGAACCGGTCGTTGTGGAGATCCTTGGGGGAGGCCTTTGTCCAGCTGTGGACGTCTTTTGGCTGAGATGATGATGATGATGATGATTGCTTTTATAGGCGGTGCGAGATGGCAAGATGACGGCATAAACTATACGCGTATTCAAAGCGATCGGTTAGGCGGTCGGGGGGCGGGTCATGGAAACTTTTCAACATTTGTGTTTTTGTAATTTATTTGCAACAAAATTTGCGTTAATAATTGCGTTAAACAAAACAAAAACATTTTATAAATAGCTTGTCTACTTCTTAACTGATCTTTAGTATTTGTAAAAATAACATGATTGGATGTTAATAACGGTAGTTGTTGACATTGAATGGGCGCCTTTGACTTTCAAAGTAAAAAAGTAAATAGTGTTGAATAATTTCGGCGGGCTAGTTAGAACCACGACAGCTCAATTGGGAGAGCACCTGACCCGGTATGTCAGAAGGGTGCAGATTCAAATCCTACTCGTGGAATTTTTTTCAACATTTGTGTTTTTGTAATTTGTTCGCAACAAAATTTGCGTAAAAATTATATAAACAAAACAAAAATATTTTATGTCTTAGGTATATGGTGGAACATTCATTAGAGATATTTGACAGTTTTGAATACGTTGTGCTGGCGTCTGTACATTAGTATTTTACAATTTATTTGTAAAATTTGTTTGTAGGCGTACATAAATCATTTTGATTTTTAAACATAACTGTTCCAATGCTTTTGCTGCTGACTGTACCCATAAGTGGGTATGGTAGGCCCCCCAGTCTATTGCTAACCGTTTTCCAACGTAAACATTTGTAAAGGACTTTTCATGGATCGTTAAAAAGGGTCCATTTAAGCCCACGAACGTACGCCTGTACCGTAAAATCGAATGAAGCTATTAACCTCCTATTTGAATTTTAAGATACCAATTTGCCATTTACATACATGTATGTTTCACGTATAGAACCTATAAAGAGCTTCTTGTTTTTTTTTATTTGATAGGGCTAAGCTTTTGGCTTTCATCTCACTTGAAGTTATGTGATGATAAGGCCAAACGTGGAAGCGCACTTCACCAGGATTTCTCAACCACCGTGGAACTACCTATTGTTGCATACTCCAGACGATGCTCAATTTTTGTCAGCAAATTAAACACAGACGCTTTTGACAAACGTAATCTTATATGGCGAAGTCGTAGTCGTCGTTATCTTTAAAGTACTATGTCCTTTCTTTAAACCATGTTGGGTGAATGCCAAAATAATCTTCATCGTCATTAGGCAATAAATTGATTCAAACTTAACGACATTTTGTTAGGTTACTATAAAATTTGTCCGTGACAGTTATTGTGACGCAACTTAATCTACGAATAACGGCCGAAATCGGCGGTATAAGAAGTTACTCAAGTAGGTATAGTAAATTTATCCTTGGGTTAAACATTGGTAAAATGAAAAGTTCGTTTACTCTCGAGTAATTAGCGATTTACTCTCGGAAAAAAAATTTACTCTCGCTTGGTCGAATCCACCCAAGTCTACTATTTATTTTTGTGGGTCCGCTGCAGTTGAAATAAGTTGCTCGGATTGTATTTTCATTTAAATATTAACATTAATAATATAGTTGTGACTAAGTATATTATTATACGAGTAGCTATATACACAGGTAATAAAAAATGAATAAGACATAACTGTATCCAGTCGTAATTATTAAAATTGTAAGGTAAAGGTACCCATAAACAACAAACATGAATAGAAAAAAAGAAAAATGGAACGTTGAAAACTTTCCTGTCAACCAAAAAAGAAAATTATGAAAAATTCCACAAAAAAAAACACATAATGTCTCCCAAATCCTATTAGGTTTAAATTGACGTCGGGATTATAATGAAACGACGAAATTAAATTGCTACAGGAAAGTTGAATCGTTTCAAAGAATTGAATTATTAGTTAAGCAGAAAATTGTCGTGAAAAATATTTCTTTGGCATCGTTAAGTATTTTGAGCTTCACAGATTTTTACTCCTTATGCGTAAAATACAACCTGAGGGCGATTTATGAATGGCAACGGTGATCTCAAAATCAAAAGTGATATGAATACACCTAATATGAAATATAACAAACCCCTTTAAAATTATAAATTTATAATCATAGACATTAAAATAAATTATAGGATTTTTTTTTGTATACATTTTTAGTTTAGTTAAATTTATTACTATTAGCCAACATCGCATTCCGTGGCTATCTGTAATAAAAACTTTACTAAGATTAAGTTTGCAATTCACCCTATTACCTACTATTCTGTAGGTGGTACATGTTTTTGTTAACTGCCCAATAAAAAAAAATAAAAAAAAAATATTTTTACAACTTGATTATTAAGATAAATATCATTCGAGAATTTTCGGTGACAAAAATAAGTATTAGTGACAGAAAAGAAGCATTCGTAATAAATGATATCATAGCTGAGTAAGATTGGTCACCGGTTTAAAAATCGGGCCCCTAGCCCTATTTCAGTTAATTCAAAACGTCTTAATAGTCGAAAGCCTGATTTTGACATAGAGGCTTATTGTGGAAAAATGTCAGGATCACGCCACTGAGACACGTTTAATCAGTGGACGTCTTAAAATATTTAAAGAATTTGGGCACTGGTATTATAACAAAAAATCAGTAGCATGCATCTTCATTCAAATGATACATTTTTATATAACAGGAAGCTTTAAAATTTCACAATTATTTCAGTACTCTGAAACTTAGACATAGTTGTCTTGCGACTCAGGGAAAAACTAATATAACATTGTTTATGGTACATACAAATATATATAAGAAGGACTCTAGTAATCTGGTTCTGTCATACACAGCCGTTTATCATTACCCGCCCGATATGTACTCACAAAAGGCGAAAGGAAAATGGAAAGCCTTAAGCCGATTTGACCAGTCCCTAACCGCAATATCAAAACGACAACTTACCATTAAACAATCGACGGCAGCGTTCAAAAACAAATGCCATTCACATTCCATTGGACACTGTCACAGTACACCACACCACTGTTGCATTCCTAAGTCTGGACTTACGAGAATTAGAACATCGTTAACATTTGAAACTACGAACGTCGAAGAGCGACGCGGCACGCACGCACTGCCCGGGCGGCGTCTGGAACGCTTGTGAAAGCTCAGCTCACGTCACGACTGCAAACGCCCCACCCCCCCGAACCATAATACCATAATATCAGTAAGCTCCACACTAAAAAGTATTTATTCTCGAAAGCGTATTGCGACCTTTTTACGCACTGCACACTGGCAGTGTAGACTAATTAACCCCTTATCTGTACTGGCTGGCATTGAAAAATAACTCCAATTAAGCGGGAAGTTCGCTTAAAAAAGCGGCTGTATAATAGAGATTAAAAAGAGCGCGAAAAGGGCTGGGGCTGAGACGTGGAAAAAATTCTAATCAGTTTTTAGGCGAAGTGTCACGGTAGCTATACACCCCCTTTCAGGAGATTGTTGCCACGATTTATTTTTAATTTAAGCGTTTCGTTCGTTCGGTAGTTAAACGATACTCCTTTTTAAATTTAAAAAAGTACCTACCGTTTATTTGAAAACAGAATTAACTGGTTTTGTAAACTATTACCGATATTATATTAAATATTATATATTATTCGGTTTATTAATGGTTTCGTGCAGTCGTGTTATTTATGTAAACGCCAATGGAGCGTAATGATTTACATATTAATGTTTTTATTCCACGATGTTAGTCGACGTCTGATTCTCTCATATATTATGTTTTCGATGTATGTTAACGTTCTTTGGTCATGTCTTGCTAGACAATTTAGAGCTCATACTACTCGTAGTGTGTTGTATCGAGGGAAGAAAGGGCAGAGACAAACGATCAACCCGATGGATAGACGCCATCTATTCAAGTAACCTAAGCAGATTGTAGAAAGCTGTCCACCGAAGTCAGAATAGGCTGGCAAGGATAGCCGTTATGACTCGTGCTGGTATTGACCCTTACACTTGTAGTAGAAAAAGTTACGTGGTGATAGAATTCAGCAAAGAAAATGACTAGGGGGTAACCACACGAATATGGATTTCTGATGATTCAAATCCAATATTAACTTTTACAAGTATTCTTTAAACGATAAACCAAAGGCGTGCCTTCGTAAACCCTACAGTGGTGACCTGGTACCGAGATCAAACCGCAAAAAAAATCAGCAAGGGCGATTTTTTTTTCTCCGGTCTGGATTAGCAACATTATTTTGCATTGCAGTATTCAGGTTTTATAGGCACTAGATCCAATGAAATGACAGGACATGAATGCGAGCTCAGGCTTTTAGGTCAGCAACGTGCGTATGTTTGTTTCATAAAGAAGCAGTCAGTTTATGAATAGTTCGATCAATTTCATGTATACATTTTGAGCTTTAATTGCTTAAAATTGTTTTCTCGATCTGAATGAAATATTGCATCTATTTAAACATAGTGCAAACCAACAATATAATAATGTACACAACAAAAAAATAATTAAGAAAGAAAATATTACCCAAAGAAAGATTAAGACAACAAACGCAAAACTGAATATTGCTACTTCATTGAATTATCAAAAGCTTTTAGGATTTAAAGCTTTAACCGGGAACGCAGCGCGGGATTAACTTAATTAGTTTTAAAATTAGATACGAAAAGATCAAACAACTTTACAGATTAAACCCTAGAAGTCACAAATCTCTGTACTAAGCGGTGCTTCTGACTTAAGGATTATACCTAAGGGTCTACATGATTATTATTAAAATTATGATTTTTATTTAAAAAAAAAATTAAAAAAATTAATTGTAATTTTTATTTTAAAATTTTTTTATAGTAAATTGGCCGCGCCCGAAATACATACACGAGTTGCCCGAGCAGTTATCCAGTCGCCCGATCCTCTAAATGCCACTACACGTTCACAGAATACACTAAACATGCACACTAGTTTAGGCCCAAGACACCGTACTCGTAGAACAAGGGTACGACGAGCCGGTTCACACGCGCTCTATACAAGGTACAGACATGTCTGGGCGCTTCTCTCCTCCACCACGGCCCGGTCAATCCGACCAATTTAGAGGTGCCATCGGGTTGTTCCGCTCCCCGATCCGATTCGAACCCCTCGGAGAATCTAGTAGGGCACGGGGACACGCACTAGTGCGTGATGCCCTAAGAGTCACAAATGTCATTTTCTTTTTATAGATTTTAAAGCACATCTGAAAAGACCACATCGATAAATTTTTGTTATTTTCCTATTATTCGAAAAAAACGATTGAAAATTGGAAACATTAGAAAACTTTTCCAACAAAAAAAATCATGCAAATCGGTGCAGAAATTACAAAAAACGTACGATACAGGCTAATAATAGACAAGCTCAAGGGTGCGCCGACCAAAAAATGCTAAAAATGCAGTCACGGTTTAGTTGGTATAATTGAAAATACTATCGTAATATTATAACAAAATATATATTTAGTACACGTACAACGTACAACGTACAACGTGTTTACAATTAGTCCGATCCATAAATTCATAACACGCTATAGTTTTTTTTCTGAAATATCATTTAAAGTTGGGCAAAAATCACAAAAACGAATGGCGGCGTTTAGTTGATATCTTATAAAAAAACACAAATGTTGAAAAAATTTCCACGACCAGGGTTTGAACCTGCACCCTTCTGACATACCGGGTCAGGTGCTCTTTCAATTTGAGCTATCGTGGTTCTAACCAGCCCGCCGAAATTATTCAACACTATTTACTTTTTACTTTGAAAGCCAAAGGCGCCCATTCAATGTTAACAACTACCGTCATTAACATCCGATCATAATATTTTTACAAATACTAAAGATCAGTTAAGAAGTAGGCAAGCTATTTATAAATGTTTATATAATTTTTAACGCAAATTTTAACGGCAATTTTAAATAACGGCGGGCTGGTTAGAACCACGATAGCTCAATTGGAAGAGCACCTGACCTGGTATGTCAGAAGGGTTCAGGTTCAAACCCTGCTCGTGGAAATTTTTTCAACATTTGTGTTTTTGTAATTTGTTCGCAACAAAATTTGCGTTAAAAATTATATAAACATTGATATCTTATAGTTTATCTAACTAAATTGTACCTCTGATTTTGTCAAAACAATCACCAATGGTCTAAACTACAAATCGTCCGTCTCACATTTTCGATTTATCGGGCGATTTCTTAAATTTTTATTTTTCAATTAACATGTTAATTTCTCCATACAAAATTGGTATTGCCGCGCGGCATCAAATAAATATGGACGAAGACATTTCAAATAAAATATATGACACCTTGTCAGTTACGGAGGGCGCGCCCTTAAAAATGAATAAAGTGAAGGACGATGCAATAAAATGAATAAGCATTTTACGAAAACTGGAGGATTTGGTTTGGGTACAGATCTGTAGGGAATTCATAAAAAAGAGATTTATTTTCAGTACAGTACATACTATTGCTCAAATTTATTTTACAAGTGAGCGAGATTTGATTTCTCATGTTCAAATCTATCAAATTTACTCAATTTCTAGTAAGGTTTACAGTAATTTAGAGACATTTTGTAAGTCGTAAGTGAAAATTTATCTTTTCAACTACTGATTTATTTAGGATTTAGAGATTTGTAAGAGTGATAAAATCTTATGCGAAGCGAAGATACGAAGATTTAATTTGCGTAAAGTCATTTCTAGTGTGACTACCTCCAGAATACCGCAAGTTTGCCTAAAGAAACTTTTCAAAGGGAGCTGTGATCAATGTTACACCCAGTCAATGCGCAAAAAACGACTCTGAAAGATAGTAGATCGGTCTTTTAGGTACTAAGTGCTTCTTTTTCGCCTAGAGTTACTCTTTTAAAAACATCATCTATTGTTCGGTGGGGGAGTGGCAAAGTGCTCGGCCCGATACCCGAAGGACCCGGGTTCAAGTCCCAGGTAGGGCAAAGTGTGTTGCGAATTTATTCGGCGCATAGCCCGGGTTTGTGATCACCAACCCGCATTTGGCAAGCGTGGCCAACCCATCAATTGTGGTGATGACTTAATGTCAATGATGGGGGCCTTTGCCCAGCAGTGGGACAGTAATAAGCTCTTTATTTACTTTACTATTGTTAGACCCTGAGACTTATCAAAAGATAGTGGTAAAGATGGAATTTAAAAAAAAATGCTCTTTGAAATCTAACCTTTTTGAAATCTCAAAGTAGACATTAGTTATGGTCGGTCATGCGGACCATTGCCGATTCTCTCAAGGGTTGTCTCCACGAATCATGGGTTGATTGAGAACGACTTGGACAGAAGTTCGCGCTAGGCCCGCTGATGTACACAGATAACCGAGGGATTCATCAGTAAATCGAATCAGTCTCGATTAGTCCAATCCCGCTAATCTGACTATTCAATGAATGAATAGATCGATCCATATCAATTAGCTTTGTGGTATATAACGTGTTAATTGCGATTCAATTAATCCTAGTTATCTTTACAAATCATACAGATTATCATATTTATATTTAGCGTATGCTTATTTATGTTCGTAATGTGAAAAATACACAGTGAGGGAAGAGAACCGAGCATTACAGAGTGCAACTTATGATGATGTTTCAAGTTAGAGCATGACATGGTATTAGCATTACATTTTAACATTACAAAATGTAGTTTTTAAGATTAATTAATTTTGTATTAGCAATCTATACTGTTTGGTCTTATAGTTAATGTTTTTTTTTGTTTATTTCTTTTTATTGGTGAGTGCGGAAAACCGAGCATTACAGTGCGCAACTAGATGTTACATTGTGTAATATTTTGTTACATTACAGGAGAATGCTCGTCAAGTCAGGAAGGCAGTGTTGTAATGTAATACCTACTCAAAATCGAATCTGAAATGTTACATAATATTAACAAGCGATTACACTACAGGAACCAAACTCATAATGACATTAAATTAGTCAAAACAAAAAACAAAACTAAATTTGATTGAGTTTGAAATATCGTTAAACAATTTTTTTATTTTTATTAAAAGTTACTTTTGTTAAAATATCTTTCAATATCACGAGTGCTTTCAAACAAAGCGTTGTTCAGAGACGGTTCATATTATATATAATTGCCATTGTTGATAACTCGCTGAAAGTGAGCGGAGTGAGTTTGAACCACGTTTGAACAGTGAGACGTTACGTTTACATACCGCCATCTTGTTTATGTTGAACATTGTTGACGTACGTCACTCTACTCACAAGGATTGTTTGAATTTCACATTTAAATTAGCTAAGTGTAGAAGGAGCTCGACGGTGCAGTGGTTAACGCGCCCGGTCTGCGAGTGCTGAGGTTAAGCAACTTTCGTAAAGGCCGGTCATCGGATGGGTGACCAAAAATGTATCATCTCGAGCTCCTCCGTGCTTCGGAAGGCACGTACAGCCGTTGGTCCCGGCATTAGCAGTCGTTAATAACCACCAATCCGCACTGGGCCCGCGTGGTGGTTTATGGTCCGTTCTCCCTATCCATCCATAGGGAAGGCTCGGCCCCCAGCTGTGGGGACATAAAATGTGCTGACGCTGATGAAGTGTAGGATAATTGGCAATGGATATGGATAGTTAACTTATGTAGATGTATTCGTTATGGATTTCATAGCTTGAGCTTTTATGAACAAACACTGAAAAATAATTCTTTCACCCTTTCTCGAAGACCTTTAAGGTTTAAGGTTTATTGTGAAACCTACAGGAATAGTCATAGTCACCAGCTCACTTTATGTCCCTACTGCTTAGGCACGCACGAGCATTCCCTATGGATGGATAGGGACGTCGGGCCATAAACCACTGCGCAGACCGACTGCTAGTGCAGCCGGGACCTCCTTTCTTTCATTGCTTTACGTGCCTTCCGAAGCACAGAGGAGCTCGAGATGGTAAATTGTTAGTCACCCATCCGATGACCGGACTTTGCGAAAGTTGCTTAACTTTAGCAAAGGCAGACCTTTATTTTTACAAATTACTACTCGTACGTACCATAATACCGCTAGTATTCCCAGTTTATCCTACCTATATGTAATAACAAACCATCTTTCATCCAAAGGGTTCAGAATCACGAAAGAGCTCGAAATAATTAAATTGGGTCACCCATCTCGTTTTACGAAACTTGCTTCGATTTGACAATCGTAAATTCGCAATTCTCGCTGGCCAACGCGCCAATGAGCTCATCAAACGTTTAATTTAATAAATTAATTAATTTTAATTTCTATTAAAGAGAGAGAGGGAAATATTCTCGAAAAAGGGTCCCATCAAGCATTTGAGTGCCGCTTTATGAACGACGTCCATTTTCACAATACATTTTAATGTATTCTCTTCTATCATCCTTCCTTTTTGATGGTGGTGCTAGAGTCGATGCTTTGAATATGACGTAAGTAAGACCATATATTGTCCCACTGCTGGGCAAAGGCCTCCATCGCTGAAATCAAGTCATGGCTGCAATTGTTGGGTATTGGTTTAATCACCACGCTTGCCAAATGCGGGTTGGTGGTCACAATCAAAATGCATCAAAAATCCGAAACACTTAGCTTTTTGAGTAGTTTTACGAACCGAATACGAAATTATGTGAGTACTGTAGTGATCCGGACTCCTTGCTGAGGGCAGCTCTATGGCACACCTGACCTGAATTTGAATGGAGAGAAGATAAAAAGTCTAGAAGGAAACAAGAGAGGATCGTTGATTCGGGGACAGCCAGCTAATGAGCTAAACCTGAATTGTAATTCGTTGCTTGATAAAATATACAACTTAACGATACCAGAAGTATCAATTAACGTAAGGGACATTTTGGCCAAAATGAGTTTTATTTATAATAGGATTCAGAATTTTCTTCTCTATCGATTGGAATACTTAAAATTGCTCTATCGTTTAAAAAATGTCCCTTATTACCATAACCATTTTCAGGCAATCTAGAACGATTTTCGCAAAAATACTTGATTATTATTCACTTACATTCAATTTCACCACTAAAATTATCCTTTACAGTAAATTAAAGTATATTTTTCGAAAGCTTCTAGCTGCTTACATTATTTTTCATCGTTTATTTTTTATTTACACCTTAAATTTCCGTAACGTAAGAAGCATGTTAACATTTATTTTTAATGTAAGGGACATGCTATCTTTAAAACTACTAAGTTTTATGAAACTTAACAACAATAAAAAGAAAGAGAAGATAAAACTAAGAAACTTTGTCCTCTACGTCAATAAAATCGGATAAAACGCTAAAAAGTTACAGGCAGATATCGAAAAAAAAAAAGTTTTTTAACCGACTTCAAAAAAGGAGGAGGTTTCTCAATTCGACCGTATATATATTTTTTTATGTCTGTTCGTGGATAACTTCGTCCTTTATGAACCGATTTTTTAGTTCTCCTGTAAAATCGTGGTTTGTCCCTTACATTAATTGATACTTCCGGTATCGTTAAGTTATTTTTGACTTCTCATTTGTACCGTTGCTGCGCCGTTGCTGCCGTTGCTGCGTTGCAGTACTGTAGTACTTACCTACTCAACTTTAGATTAATAAAGATTTAAATTTAACATGAATTTAATTTTTTTTAAACTTTGAATAGGTACGCTTAATTTAACTTTGAAAAATAACACTGCTGTGACGATGACGATGATGTTATCACAGGTGTACTAATCAGATGACAGGCCACTTTCCAATACAGGTTATGGAGGAATCCATTGTTATTAAAACCTTAACACGTAAATAACGACCGACCGTGTTCGTGAACGATAGCGAAGTTCAAAAAGAATAAAATGTATGGGATTGACATAAGACGCGCTAAATCACGTGGTCAATCTTATGTCAATCCCATACATTTTATTCTTTTCGAACTTCGCTATCGTTTTCTTAATGTTACTTTGGCTACCGCCGCTGAGGATTGCACCTAGGACCTCCGGATATCGGCCTGAGCGCTATCCCGCTCGGCCTTTTAATATTGCTTGGGATTTCTCATTATTCATTATGCATTCTCCACTACCCCGGGGACGAGGGCGAGGTTTTCAACGAGCTCTTACTGAGTAAAACCACAGAGTAAAAGAATAAATGAATGAAATGAGAAGCGTTTATTAGGCACACACTACTTCAAAGTTAACATATATTTTAGTTATAAAACAACTTAAGGCGACGCATTGGAAATTTACGTTGCGGAGATCTTGATTTTTCCCTACAATTACAAAACGTATGAAAGTGATATTTGATGACATGATTTTTCATTTAATTTACTTAATTTTGCTAGTTGCAGAAACATGATTTGTCAACTTTTATAACAGAGAAATAAATATCAAAGTAACCTCTTTAAAAACGTAGATTTGCATTTTACAGGCAAACCAGACCGATTTAAGCATCTAAATTTTCTTAGTAGATTAGTCTTAACACACACTTCAATATGCTAGTTCATTTTTTTTAAATAATTTGTAGTTTTAATTTGAAGGAAAAAAACAGTTTTTCTTATGGTACGGGGCGCAAACGCTCCGTATTAGATTGATTGTTTAGCGGTGCGTCGCCTTAAAGGAACATTTTTTTATATATCATACGGATAAGTGCTTGATCTTCATCTGACTTGATGTTAAGTGACGATAAAACCGAAGGTGAAAATAATTGAAAAATAAATAAAATAAAATAAAAATCATTTATTTCGGACAGGGTCCATATACTGTTAGTAACAATAATCTTATAAGCTACGTTAGTACAAAAATTGGTTAAATGTAATTTTACTGTCTTTGACAAGCTGGACGCGAGTCCAGTGCTGCATTATAGCACTGTCTAAGTCCAGTCTCGCCGCGACGGTCTTTGAATTTTTGAATTTTGAAAGTGTAGCGCACTTCACCCGGAATCCTCAACAGTGAGGCACTGGCTGTCTTATCTCTAGCTGCCGGAACACAACAATGTAGAAACATTGATGTTATGGTGACATATTAAGATAAGATGGTGGTAGCTATCCAGGCGGACAAACAAGCCCTACCACCAACCAAACCGAGTACACAAACATGTACACAAACATGTACCCCGATGGGAATCGAACCCGGGACCTCAGGGTCTAAACCGGTAGTGTTAGCCACTAGACCACTGAGGCGGTTAAACTGTAAGTATATTTAGCTGTATACCAAGAATGGGGAGAGATGAGATGGCAAGTTCTCGTATCTCAGGCCTATACTCACTGGGTCCCTGCGCCAATGGAGTAAACAAGTATGTTCAAATCCGGCTTGTGGATTTTTTTTGTACATTTTTCCGAATTTTGAACCCAGTTGCGTTTTTAAAAAAAGTGCCTCCATCAGACATTCAACCCACGCCCACGCCCACGCCCACTCAAAAACTACTCAAACAAAGTCAAAGCTCAACTTTAGGTTACAAAATACAGCTTCGGCTAACTAATTAAATTCGTAGTCCTTGTTTAACCCGTAAGGTAGCAAAGTAGCCTTCCGGACCCATGGCACAACCATTATGCTCAACTGGTTGTGTCGTGGGTACTTTTGATTCCCTTCTACACAACTGATTGATTCATTGGGTCAAAAAAAATACCTATGACGACCTTTTGAAGACCTTCTTGGTCGTGTGGCTTGCGCACCGGTTTTCATCGTGTCATCCATCATCCATCCATCCGCCATCCCTGAGGTCCCGGGTTCGATCCCCGGTCAGATCAATTTAGAAATACCTGTTTTTCTAAATTGTTTCAGGTTTTTTTTTTTTTTTTTGGAGAGAGACTGCTGGTTGCCGAAGGGCATTTCCAGCTTCACCGGGCTTGTTTTAGGGGCGGCGAGGTACGTAAAGGGTACTTCGTTTCAAGCCGTGTTGAAACGAAACACCTTCAGAGGATTTCTAGAGGGGTACGGCATCGCACACTTAAAAGTGCGCGTCCCCGTGCCCTTCCAGAGTCTCCGAAGGGTTCGGATCGGATCGGGTTGTTTCAGGTCTAGGTGTTTCCTATGTATAATAAGTATGTATTTAATTATATTAAGTATGTTTATCCGTTGTCTAGTTAACTATTTCTCGAGTTTCATAAGGAAGCTTTTCTTGGGGCTAGATAATTGGTGTGAATGTGGGAAACATTTATTTATTTATTTATGGCCCAACTGACGAAAACTCGAATACTCGGTTGTGCCGTTGGTGCTTGCTTGCGTGCTATGGATTGATAGGGAGAACGGGATATAAACCACCACGCGGGCCCAGTGCCGATTGGTGGTTGTTAACGACTGCTAATGCAGCCGGGACCAACGGCTTTACGTGCCTTCCGAAGCACGGAGGAGCTGGAGATGATACATTTTTGGTCACCCATCCGATGACCGCACTTTGCGAAAGTTGCTTAACCTCAGCACTCGCAGACCGGGCGCGTTAACCACTGCACCATTAAGCTCTTAGGGTGAGTATCATTTGATAACCAATCACGTTAACGAAAACGAAAATTAGTATGGCATTGAAGCAGAGCTTCCTGGCGACACAATTTTGCCGTAAAAAGGAGATGTTTAATTTTGTATGGAGAAAATGCCAACACCTTGTACACAATACCGAAAGATAGGTAATGTATGAAATAAGATTATCGAAATGATTTTCTTCAAATAAATGAATAGTTTTCATGTCAGAATTATCTGAAACACTAAAGTAGATCAGCTTTCGTGATAGCAGCATTCTGCCAATGTCAAGAAGCTGTCAAAACTACGTATGTCTTTCGGTTTTTACATTTTTACGTATAAACGACAAAGCGCAATACTACTTATTTTAAGTAAATACATGTATTTTTAATTTTTTTTTAGTAAGTTTACAGGGTCTTGGCATACAATTAAACATCTCCTTTTCGTTTTCGTAAACGTATTCGAATGAATACGGGTAGTAATAAAAACGTACACTAGTCACTAGGCACTCTGCAGTCTCTTTATTTGTGACTATAGTAGCTATAGCTATATTTGTACTGTGACCCGAAACCTTTAAAAGTAATTGCGAACTAATTCATTCATTTCGTCTCACACAGATTGGTCGGTAACGCCTTCGGATTAATGTTCTACGGTTAGTGATAATAACGTTAAGTTGAGCAGTTTAAATATATTTCCTTATGTTGGTTTTTCGAATGTTATTATGGTTAATAGAAGAAGATAAAGGTAAAAGCTTTTGTGGTTTATTGATAAGATTACTTGTACCCGTATCTCGTAAAGTGTTTTGTTAAAAAATCCTACTAATATTATAAATGCGAAAGTTTGTAAGTATGGATGGATGTTTGTTACTCTTTCACGTAAAAACTACTGAATGGATTTGGATGAAATCCGGCATACAGATAGTTTATAACCTGGATTAACACAAAGGATACTTTTTATCCCGATATTTTTACGGGAACGGGAACCACGCGGGTGACACCGCGAGCGGCCGCTAGTTAAAAATAAATAAATAAAGTTAAAAAAAAGACCTGTTCTTCTGCTCAGCAGAGGGCTCAATAATTGATACCAAACCTTACGACTTAATCACCACGTTTGCCAAATGCGGGTTAGTGATTACAGTCACACAGAAAATTAAGAAAGCATTTTGCTCGACCATGGTGTTGAGTATTGCCAACATTAATAACTGTCGGAAAAGAGGCGTAATTCAGGGTGCCTAGTGCGGTTTTCATTCGCCATTCGATCACGTTAACGAAAACGAGAATTGTATGGCAAATTCTAAAACTAAAAAAAAATTCGATAGTTGCTCGTTCGAACAAACTTCCATTGAACCGTTCAATCAATGTGTATGTATAGTAACTTCGATGTGGGTTATCCCAATTTATTACACCGAACAGACAGATTGATGTATCCGTATAATAAATATTTATAAATTAAAACATAGAACGGCTCAACACCTCCCGTTTTTCATGCTAGTTAAGTTTCCATTTATTAAGACTTCAAAGTTAAAAATAAAAATGTTAAACTAATTTAACTTTTGTTATTTTGTAATTGTACGTCGCCTCCGTGATCTAGTGGTCATATGACCACCGGTCTCAGACTTAGATGTCTCGGGTTCGATTCCTAGAAGAGGCCACATGTTTGCCATAGGTTTTGTCGGTGGTAAGGTTTGTTTGAATTTCGCCTGCCTAGCTACCACCAACTTATCTTAAGCCACCATGACATCAATGATAGTTGCATTGTTGTTCCGACAGAGTAGCAGTAACTGGTGACATTAAGCATATGTTTTTGAGAATACAGATGAATTCTGTAGATCAGAATGCCCTCAGATTCCTGTGGAGAGGCAGCGACCGCACAGGCTCAGTAAAGACGTACGCGATGACGTCACTGATTTTTGGAGCGAACTGCTAGCGCAGCACATTAAGAACAAGAACGCAAGCAGGTTCGAAACGACGCTTCCAGCTGCTGTCGCCGCTATACATCACCAACACTATATGGACGACTATCGATAGTCTGCCGGACGAGCCTACCGCCATCACTATGGTCAAGAATATTCGAGATATTCACAGCGCGAGAGGTTTCGAGATCCGCAACTGGACGTATAATAGCGTTAGCTACCATTAACTTATTTTAAGCCACCATAACATCAATAATAGTAGCATTGTTGTTCCGACAGTTAAGCCCGGGCTCGACCGTGAGCGAGGTCATTAATGAGCCCTCTTAACTCGCAACGATAATTTTCATATTTGAGGCTCGACCGCGAAAGAGGCTAGCGGAGAGCCTCAACTAAGAAAATTATCGTTGCGAGTTAAGAAGTTGCGAGGTCATTAATGAGCCCTCTTAACTCGCAACGATAATTTTCATATTTGAGGCTCGACCGCGAAAGAGGCTAGCGGAGAGCCTCAACTAAGAAAATTATCGTTGCGACTTAAGAGAGCTCATTAATGACCTCGCTCATTTCGCGGTCGAGCCCGGGTTTTAGAGACAAGATAGCTAGACAAGATCCTCAATAGTCGAGGATTCCGGGTGAAGTGCACTTTCAACTTCGACTTTACCAAGTAGGCTGCAAAGGTGATTTTGCCCCGTTCTGGGTGCCTAGCGTAAGTTTTGTTTACTACCCGTATTCATTCGATTACGTTTACGAAAACGAAAATTAGTATGGCATTGAAGCAGCGCCTCCTGGCGACATACCCCCTCCAGTGTCGTCGAAGAAACGAACAATTGTCGAGCGCTTTACGGAGAAAATACCGCGTGTCGCCGCGCGTCATTGAAATGACTATATCTTTAGAATTATGTATTGTATAGATGTAAAATGTATGTCGTAGGAATCGTTATTAACTAAGCTAAAAATTTATTCATAAATATGTACAGTTTTACCTTCACTAGATTAAAAATAGATTAAAAATTCGAAGGTGAAAGTAGGATGAGCGATTTTTAAATAAAAGCTTTTATTTCAAAAATGTTTACCTTAATTACTACCTCATACACTACTTTCATGATTATATCACAGCACAACACAAATCAAAACACTTAAGGCGACGCATTGGAAATTTACGTGGCGGGGATCTTGATTTTTCCCAACAACTACAAAATATATGAAAGTGATATTTGATGACATGATTTTTCATTTAATTGACTTCATTTTGTTAGTTGCAGAAACACGATTTGTCAACTTTTATAACAGAGAAACAAATTACAAAGTAACCTCTTTTAAAACATAGATTCGCATTTTACAGGCTAACCAGACAGATTTAAGCATCTAAATTTTTTTAGTAGATTAGTCTTAACACACACTTCAATATTGTAGTTCATATTTTAAAAATAATTTGTAATTATAATTTGAAGGAAAAAAAAACAGTTTTTCTTATGGTACGGGGCGCAAACGCTCGTATCAAAACGTATGAGATTTATTGTTTAGCGGTGCGTCCCCTTAAATAAAACAAAACACAACGCACGTGTAAAGCGCGCGCCTTTGTCTTGCTTGACAGTTGACAGCTGAAAAACAAAATCAATAATGTCATGAAATGGTGTTTTTGAAACGCAAGTGAACGTGTTCGAATGGCGAATGAAACTCAATATAGGCCTCTGTTATCCTAACTAATATTATAAATGAGAAACTAAGTTTGTTGGTTTGTTGTTTGTTACGATTTCACGTAAACTATTCAAGCGATCATTATGAAAGGACATCATTCACCATTTTTGGGCTAATTCTGAAAGTGCCGGCCAATCAAAATTATTATTATAATTTACTAACTTATATTATTATATTCAATTGTTACTATGGAACCCAACCTGTTGGATCATTTTTTGTATTGTTAAATGAGGTTCAAAGATAATATTTTTACATAGTTTATAGAAATACTTAAATGCGTTATTCAGATGTTTGTTTTGTCACTTTCGAAAACAGCCACACGCGCTGCTAGAAAAAAAATTGTACATAATTTTTATTACACTGACAGAATATTAATTAATTAGCGGTTGAATCTTAGATGAACGATAGGTCTCACTGCGCTCGACCGCAGCGAGACCTATCATTCATCTAAGGGTTGAATAATAATTCAAAGACTAGACTACAACTACAACAACTTTGGTGTCACAATAAAAAATGTTCATAATGTTTTTTTTTTTAGTTGATGGCTTTGTGCGATTAGCACATTTAGCCAGTGTCAAAGTAATTTTTCGTACAAGTAATACATAAATAAACAATATTTCCTTAAATGATGATGAATGATATTAAAAATGGGAAGTGAGAAATGATATACCCCCCAACCCCTCGAGTATCTCAGTAAAGATGTGGGGCTTTACTAAGTCCTCACGCGAGCTTCTTGAGAGAATTTGAAAAGTGACGTTGCACTGTTTTGTTTCATTTGCCAACACTTATGCACACTCACGAACACTTAACGGTTAATAATCCACCATTATTTCACATTAATATTCGATATAACACAAATTTTGGAAAATAAGACAAAGCCGCAGACATGACGCTTCACTTTCCCGCCAAGAAGCCACATGCATAGCGTTCATAATGTTAAGGTCTAATAATTTTTTTTTTGTTGGCCGGTACTTTTGAAAATAGCCCAACTTGGGTGATCTCCTTTTGCAGTGGGTTTGTGTGATTGTTTGTTTGTTTGATACGCTTCCACGCGTAAACAATTTAACGATTTGTTTGTTTTGTTGTCATAGAAACTCTCAAAGCTGTACGAAGTCCGCCGGGTCAGCTAGTAAAAAATAAAAGGCGCATCACCGCATTGAGTAAGCAGTTCCAATATTGTGCTACGTCGGTGTGGTAAAGGTTTTCAATATGAAATAAGTGACCCGCATCCCCTGACCATGTGTCACCGAAGCCGCAATGTCAGTGGAATGATATCTTCCATTTTGTTTTGTTTTGTTTATTCACTGCAGTACGAGTATAATGATAAAATAGTTGTTTGGTACCTACTGTAGCAATAACCGAACGTTTTATAAAAAAGTTTGCATTTACGTTGTTTTTTATTGTAGTTGTAAATAAAACCTCTTTGTCGAACCTATTCAGCCAATAACTGGTTTTCTGTGTTGACGCTTAAATAAATAGTTGGAAATTTTGTTTACTTCTGAAAAGTAGGGACTCTAAATGTAGGGAAAGGGTTTTTTAATCGCCTCTCTGGTTTAGTAGCTAAGACCACCGGTTTAGACCCAGAGGTCCCGGGTTCGAGCTCCAGCGGGGGGTACATGTTTGTGAATTAATCATTAGTATGACCGTTTTATTCTGACGTCTAATAAAAAAATAATTCTTAAACTCTTATATGCGGCCAGCAATGATCAGTGCTCTAAACAATTAGAATTCTATTGTATCTGAACTTACGCAGACGACAGGTTAATATTGAAAAAAAAACATATATCAAATTAAAAAATCACATTGAATGATTTGAATTTTTATATCGCAAGTTTTAAAATCTACCCTCATAGTACGTAAAATTTGCTCAACTTATACATTCGGTTCGAAGTGCTTCACAAATAATCACTGCACCACAAATGTTTAACGTGTCATGTCGAAAACAACAATCTGTCATTCGAGCATAAAGCATATTGAAAATAACTGTTTGCCGGTTACATATTGTAGCTTTTATTCCACAAATTAAAATGTAAACATCAGAATTTATGACAGTGCTCCTACGTCGATTCGACCAAACGTTCATTCGATCAATTATAGAAATGTCAATTGTTATATCGACAAATTAGATTATTCAAAATTCAAAATCATTTATTCAGTTTAGGCTACAAGTAGCTCTTGTGAATGTCATTATGCCATCGGTTCGTAAATCTACTCTGGGCGGGAGATCTTGTACTGAGAAGAACCGGCAAGAAACTCAGCAAGTGTCCAGCTCTTTTCTCCCTTACAGCGTCAAAAATATTGGAAAATGCCCTATCATAGCAGAACACTTTCCATTACAAATAAACACAAAAAATATATATATTATATATTGTCAGTTGTTTGTTCGATTAGTAGAAAGAATTCAAGTTCAATTCAAATTCAAAAAAGGCCTAATGTTTTATCGACCTCGTGTTAAACGGCGAAATGAATTTCGATATACCGTGGTGAACTCCCTAAAGTCTACTTTGTTCAGAAGGTTTTTGCAGTCAGGAGCTACATAGTTATGATAGGGGTTAAAGTATGAAGTTTTATAGTAATCATCATCATCATCATCATCATCATCATCATCATCATCATCATCATCATCATCATCATCATCATCAGCTAGACACGTGCTGCTGGACATAGGTCTAATACATATACTAATATAATTAATGGAATCAGGCGTTATTTTGCGGAAATCCTTTTTTTTTATATCTAGCAAGGCAAATGACTCCATACCAACTGATGTTAAGTGGAAATGAAGTCCAGACGCGAAGATAACTGGTGCAGCGTGAAAACAACGCAGCATCAGTCAACATCACTCTGCCGTCTCACGCCTCGTGCCTCGTTTGAAGGACCCCATATCATAGGAAGAGGGAAAACGTGTGCTGGTAGACTTTTCCATCTTTTGGAAGTGCGACAAAGAAACGAGTCACCAAATCTCTTTGTGCGCGATGGGATATGTGTGACAGTGAAGCGATGACTCGTGAGAGCATCACGTGTACTCCTATGGAGGAAGGGAGAAGATAGTACAAAAAAGGTCACTGAAATAATATGTGGTATTGGATCCACGTATCACTGGTCAGTTTCCTTACTCGTAAATTTTACTGATTCACCAGTTTACTCATTAGACAATGTTGCTAGGTCGAACAATTTCGCTAGTCAGGCATTTTTCTGATTCTTCAATTTCCTCCTTCGCTAGTTTTGCTAAGATGTCAGTTTCGTAAAATTTCCAGTTTTTCAATACACTAGTTTCGTTATTTGTCAGCTTCGATAATAGTACGGTTTACATATTTGTCTGTTACGTCAGATAGACAATTTTGCCAGTTCCATGATTGCTCCATGATAACGCAAGACCTCACATTGCACGAGAAGCCGTTGTAACTCTACAGGAGCTACAGTTAGAAATCATACGTCATCGTCAGTATTCGCCAGACCTTGCTCCAACTGACTAGGTACCATTTTTTTCGTGATTTGAACAATGTCCTACGTCGTAAAAAAATTTCTTCCCAGGACGCAGTACAAAATGTTTATACACAGTTTGTCGAATCTAGATCCCCATAGTTCTATCCCAAAGGGATAAATAACCTTCCGATTAGATGGCAGCAATGTACAAGATTTATTTTTACCAGTGCGCAAATTTTCTGGGGCGACTCAGAATCGGTAAGTAAACCACTATCTCATAGTAACATGGGTTGAGATATGTCAAAAATTTTGAGACTCTTCATACAAATCAGGCTAATCATGTGGTCGCTAAAGTATGGGAAAACCAAAAAATTTTGACATATTTCAACCCATATTACTATGAGAAAGTTGTGCACTGATATATTTTTTATCCTGTATAGATAATAAGGGTACCTAAATATTTTGATTAAATAAATATGTTAAGTCTTTGAAAAAAAACGAGTTTTAATTTTTTAGTAGGTACAAATCGGCAATTTCATACTTTAACCCCCAATATTTACTAGTTGGTACACTAGTACGTCATCATAATCAGCCGATTATAGCACTGTAGCACTTCGCCAACGACTTCGTGCGCGTTGATTTCGTTATCTTCCGCACAAAAATTAATAATTTTTTTTATCAATATAAAATTTAGCCTATGTTACCCACAAGAGCTTTATCATTCTACATTCTACCAGTAATTTTTTTGGAATTAGACCAGTAGTTCCAGAGCTTAGCCCCAACAAACAAACAAACAAACAAACAAACATAGTCACAAACGTTACCTCTATCGATATTATTTGTATAGACTAGATAAGAGCCCGTAAATAGTTACTTCATTTTCCACCGCAGATCGGGAATGATACCATATCGTGGAGAACGAGACTAATTTGGTTACCATTGATGGTAGGTATATACAATAATACATTATACAATTAACTGCACCAACAAGAAAGCAAGTAAGCAACTAAAATTAGTTTTAAATTTAAAAAATAGTAGGTACCTACGTAATAATAAAAATTAATTCGCCAATTTTTTTATATTTTTTTATCATTTTTATGACGTCATAGCATCATTTGAGAACGGCTCGACCGATTTGGCTGATTTATTATAGACGGGTGTTCACTGAAGTAGACAGTCGCGAGCAGACCGCTAGTTTAAAATATATTGTAAATATATTTTGCCCACATTACGTTTCTGAAACTTTGTTTTACCTACTAAGTCTGATAGAAAACACATTATAGAGAAAATACTTCAAAAAGATCAATATTACATTATTGAATCGGTAAAGGGAAGATATTCGCACTTCGCGAGCATTGGCTTAGAAGTACTTCTTCCATTTTAGCATTGACGGCATTACTTTCTATGTAGAAGAACTTTTACAAAGCAGTTTTTGATGTGTAACATCTTTTCTCTCGCATTCTTCCAATTTGTGGGAGTGATTCCGTGAAATGGGACGGAAGTGTGAAACAGGAAGTCGGGGAAACGCGCAATCGCGCGCCATTTTGTGAATTCTGTAAACGACATTAAGAACATGACATATTATTATTATATGTGACATAATATTGTGTCATATGACTATCAAATGTCATTTTGATATGTCAAATGTCTTCTATATGGGAAGTGAAAGAATATTTACTGCATTCTCTTTATGATTTGTAAAAAAATATACGTCATTGTTAATTTCTATAATCTATTTTCTATTGTAATATTGGTTTCAACCATTTGTTAAATGCATTTTTGTAATAGACTTTATTATAATTTATTTTATAGTTATAAAATTATGTAATACCTGATAACCTGACCCATTTTTTTCAGAATATAATGTTTAAATTGCTTACACTATAGGCCCTGTCAGAATACCAGCGTCGTTGTGGTGGTGTTTGTTTCTCAGCACCGCAACGGCACAAGCTGAGGCAGGGTCCTAGTTGGCCTTCACACACATTCATCCTTCCTTGTTGTTGTTTAATTATTATACTCTATATTTATTTTCTTTCTTAAAACTAGATTTTTACAATATTTTAACAATAAAACATTATAAAAACCTAATCCTAGAGTACCGCCAGCATTATTATTATAATAATAATAATTATTATTATCTCTCTATTTATTTTTTTACATATTAATTTACATTTTTAAATATTTTCTAAAAAACAAAACAAACATTTAAAAATATAAAAAATAGGGGTCCACCGGCATCGGGACCAGGGTCCAAACTACTACTATTATTATTATTATTAGTATTATTATTTTTTAAATATTTTCTTATTCATTGTTTTTTTGTGTTATGTCTGTGTGATCGTCAATAAATAATTTCTTATTATTTTCTTATTGCTATTACTGAGGTGAGATGTCAAATGTTACACATCATATTATGTGACCACTGTGAGGCTTGCTCGTTTTTTTTTTATATAAGTAGGCAATTGACATCACTCCATCTGATGAACAGAAGCGGAGTCAAAATGCGAGGACAGCTGTGGATCAGGATGGTGCCTCGCAAGCCGTCTTCACCTTGCCAAACCGCCAGTTGCTTGTTAAGCAACTTTCGCATAGGCCGCTCATCGGATGGGTGACCAAAAATGTATCTACTCGAGCACCTCCGTGCTTCAGAAGGCACGTAAAGCCGTCCCGGCTGTATTAGCAGTCGTTAACAACCACAAATCCACAGGACCCGTGTGGTGGCTTATGGCCCGTTCTCCCTATCCATCCATAGTCAAGGCTCGTGCCCCAGCAGTGGGGAAATAAAATGAGCTGATGATAATGATGATGTAGGAAAGAGGAAAAACGTGTGCCTACTGGGAGAGCATTCCCTTTCTTGGTGGTGCGGCAACGAAGTGATTTTCCAAATTTCTTCGTTCGCGATAGAAAAGTTTATACAGTAAATCGATGTCACTGAAGATCAGCACGCGTGGACCTATGAAGTAAGGGAGAAGGAGGTAGGTTAGCAAGTAAATGGCCTTAAACTGTCCCACTGCTGGGCAAAGACCTCCATCATTGAAATCAAGTCATCATTATCACTGAAATTGATGGGAAAGGCATAATCATTACGCTTGCCAATTAATGCAGGTTTGATCACAAACCCAGGTGTTGCGGAAACCCACAACACACACTATACTACTGTTTAAAATTAGGTTACACCTTAAAATCTACAAAATCCACTCACAGTTCCATGCCGCTCCCGCCGTCCAGAACGGGATCCATATGGTCTGTTGGGGCCGGAATCCGAGTCCGGGTCTTCTCGGGTTCCCTAATCACACCCAACGACTATCCCAAGTGCACTTTTCCCCCGAGGAAATACCTGCTTTCTCCAGCAGCGGAGACGCCGACATCCACACGGATGGCGAATTGTACTCCCGATGCGATTCGCTTACGACGTACACACACACAAAACACAGATTGCACAATACACTTAATTAGAGTAATACGGCTCCAAATGCCCTTATTACTGCTTAAAATCTATTTAATTATCAACACACGGTAACCTATAAACCAGCCATTGTTGCCTTCCCGAGACAAGTGTATCAACAAAAAAAAAGAAGAACAATTAGTGATGGGGCCATTATGCCACTAAATAAATTGAATCTCGATAATCGATTCCCAAATCGATCCGTCCATAATACAAATCAAAGTTTTATTTCCAACAAAAATAAATGCCTGTTTATTTGCAACATCCCGCCACCCAAAGCGGACGTACCGCTTTCTAGCCTGAAATCTTAAACTAGTCAACCGGTAATCGAGCTAAGGTCGCGACTGCGCGATTTAGCACCGATCCATCAACCAACACTTGCGCCACACGCGGAGTCCCGTCCGCGCCCCAGATTAACTTTAAAATGCGACCTCGTCTCCAAAATAACGATGGCAAATTAGCCTCTTTTAATAAAACCAGATCCCCCTCCGAAGGGGGCGACGTCCGGTCTGTCCACTTTACACGCTGCTGCAATAAATGCAGATACTCCAGTGACCAACGACGCCACAAGTCCTGACTCATTTGTTGTATCATTTGAAAACGAGACATCCGGTGTCTGCGTTCATCCTTCCAGGGATACTCAGGCAGGGCAGTGAGTGGCTGACCGACCAAAAAATGACCAGGGGTCAAGACTTCCATGTCATTTGCGTCAGAGGAGAGTGGACAAAGCGGACGCGAGTTGAGAACCGCCTCAACCTTACAAAACACAGTTGTAAGTTCCTCATACGTGAGGGTAGCTTCCCCGACTACCCGGCGCAAGTGGGTTTTTGCCGATTTTACCGCGGCTTCAAATATCCCGCCCCAGTGGGGACAGGCTGGCACACTAAATCGCCATGTGGTTCCCCGCTGTGCGAGAGCTTGACTTATGCTATTACAATTTTTATCTAGAAAATCGTTCACATCTTTTAAGTAGTTGGCAGTGCCTCTGTAGTTGGTACTGTTGTCGGACCGAATGAGAGAAGGTAAACCCCGTCGCGAAACAAAACGATCCAGCGTGGCGACAAAGGCTTCCGTAGACAGAGCCGAAACCACTTCCAGGTGGACGGCCTTAGTGGCCAGGCAGACAAAAACGCACAGGTATGCTTTCGTGACCCTAGTGTTACGATAGGCTGTGGTTCTCACCAGAAACGGTCCAGTAAAATCCGTACCGACCCCGTCGAACGGCCTAGTAGTCTGACAAACCCGGTCAGAAGGGAGATCCCCCATCTGTGGCTGCATAGTGGAGGCCTTCACCCGATAACAAGCCACACACTTAAATAACACGCTGCGAACCACTCTCAGAGGACAAAATCCAGAACTCCCTCTGTAATATCGCCAGTAACGCATTACACCCCGCGTGAGCGTTTTTCAGGTGTCTATCCGAGACCACCAGTTCTACCAAAGGTCCTCCTTTGGGGAGTAGCAGAGGATGACGGCTACCGAAGGGCAGGTCGGCATTTTTGAGGCGACCTCCAACGCGTAACAGTCCATCCGCATCCAGAAATGGGTTGAGCCGAGAGATCGCTCCCTTGAGCTTTGCGCGACCGACGCGCAAAATCTTCAGTTCGTCCTCGAACCGGTCAGCTTGAACCAGCCGTATCAGGGCCAACAGTGAACTCCTGCGTTCCTCAGCACCCGCCACGGGTGATAACTGCCTCTTGTCTGGATGGCGGCAGTTATGTAGAAATCTCCGGATCCAGCAAGTTACACCTAGCAATTTGTCCAGTTTGCTGTATCGAGCCGTCAACCCATTCGGATCTGGCCTTGACTCATTTGTTGTCACCAAAACTTTTATTCCAGGGAGCATCCCTAGAGAGCCATCGATCATGGTGACCGGCCATGATGACTCAACATCCTTTAACCACTTTGGACCCCACCAGAGGGCATGCTGCACCAATTCCGGCGCGGTGCAGCCCCGAGAGGCACAATCGGCAGGATTCCAGGGGCCGGGAACGTGCCTCCAACAAATTTCGATGCCCGAGTTCTGTACCTGAGATACCCGATTGGCCACAAACGTTTCCAATACGTGGGGTGCCCCGCGTAGCCATGCCAGAGCTACCTGACTGTCAGACCAGGCGTAGACATTCCGGATGTCCACCGTAGACGTCAGTTCCTTGTGCACGTGGCACAACAGTTTGGCCAATAGATGCGCCCCGCAAAGCTCCAGCTTCGTGATTGTCAGCCTAGTTTTGAGGGGAGCCACGTTGCTTTTAGCCAGAAGCAAGGAGACGGCGACTCGACCCTTCGAGTCCACCGTTCGCAGATACACCACTGCGGCATACCCTCGTTCTGACGCATCGCAGAAGCCATGTAGGCTTGCCCTGTATTTGCCCCGCGGCAAGATCCGCCGCGGCAACGCCACCTGATTGATCGCCTCGATCGTAGAGATCAGAGCGAGCCAAGTGTCGAGTGAGAGCCCTACCAGTGGCTCATCCCACGAAACTCCGAGTGTCCACAGTGTTTGCAATAAACACTTCACCATAAAAATGCACGGGCTGATCCATCCATTTGGATCAAACATCCGAGCGATGGTGGAAAGGACCGTCCTTTTCGACCAAACTCTTGTAGTTTCCAGTTCTACCCGGAATGTGAAAATATCGTGAACCGGCTGATATTTAATTCCCAAAACGGCGATAGAGTTCGGGTCCCCTGCGTCCTCGAATAGCTGAGGATTCTGTTGGTGATCTTCCGGAATCCCAACCAGAAGCTGTGGCTCGTTGGATAACCATTTTCTCAACTCATAACCACCAGCCGCGAGGAGTCCGATCAGCTCATTCCTGATGATGAGCGCCTCCTCCAGAGAGGCTGCCCCTGTGCAGATATCATCTACGAACACGTCACGTGTCAGTACAGCGGCTGCCCGGGGAAAGCGAGCCCTTTCCTGCTCCGCCAGTTCCAGCAGTGACCGGATGGCAATGAAGGGACTCGACTTCAGGCCGTACGTGTTGGTGTTGAGTTCGTAGACGGTGATGGGATCCTCCGAATGTTCCCTCCAGAGTATTAACTGAAACCTCCTGTCCGCAGGATGTATTACTGTTTGGCGGAACATCATCCGGATGTCCGCACCGATCACCACCTGGTGTCTTCGGAAATTTAAAATGATGTCGACAATGTCCCGATGTAACTTCGGACCAGAATGGAGACATTGGTTCAATGAAACTCCAGTCGACGACGGTGCCGATCCGTCAAAAACAGTCCGTAGTTTTTCAGATGAGGCCTTCAACACCGCGTGGTGAGGCAAGAAAAAATGATCTGTCGTTGTCCAGTCGACAGTCGCCCGCGACATATGCCCCAAGGCCTCGTATTCTCGCATGAACTAGATATACTTTTCCCGAAGTACCGGATCGCGAGACATACGACGCTCCATGGACAAGAGTCGTTTCTCTGCCAACGCCCTCGATTTTCCCAAGAGAGGGGGACAGTCGATAAAGGGCAGTCGAGTTTCGATCCTACCCGACGCCATCCGGCGTGTGTGATCCTTATAAAAGGTTTCGCACTCCACATGCTCCGGATCCAGACGGGAGACCATAGGAGGCTCTTCCAGTTCCCAGAATTTTTGCATCGTCCTAGCGATGGAGGTAGTAGCGACGACAGGTGAGACATCCCGCGTCTCCTGGTCGAAAACCGGTCCCATTAAAACGTGTCCAAAGATGGTAGGTATAGCTACCAACGAAGAGCGGCCCAGAATCCGCTGAGGCCCTAAAAGGATCCAGCCCAGTACATCCGCTCCCAATATGAGGTCCACCGGAGCCGGCTCCTCGAAATGAGGGTCTGCCAGCATGAGACCTGATGTGTCAGACATTGCGTCCCGCGGAATGTCTGTCGGTGGATGCCAACCCAGCAGATTGTCGAGTACGATCACGACCGCCGCAATCCGTATCGAAGCGGAATGCACAGGAGAGAAGGAAATGTGGGTCTGACCGGACAGACCCCCCACTTCTGTATCTCCGACTCCCCGAATCGGAACTGAGGGAGGCGCGCACTCCAGACGTAGGCGCCTCGCTACCCTCGTAGTAATTAAGCAGCCCTGTGCCCCAGTGTCTAGGAGGGCTCGTATCCGGACGAAGTCCCCCCTAGGTCCCCAAACGCGTACCTGCGCGATGGGCAAAAGAACCGTCCTCGGTTCCGACGTAGCCCGACCACAAGCTAGTCACGCGTCAGAGCCAGCAGCCGACCCTGTCGAACCGTGATGACTCGGCCAGTAAGTCGGACGCGTGCAGGCCACCATCCGGGGTGGTGCGTATCCAGCTGCCCTACCATACCGGTGATAGGGTGGGTGGTATTCCAACCTCAGGTACTCGTGCAGTACCGGTGAGAACTATTGGCGGTTCTCATGTCGTTGTTGTTCCGGCAACGGCGGCGGAGGATACGCGTACGAGCGGTCCCCAACTCACCTGAGCCGGGGTGTACGAGGGGTTGTAGTGTGGCGGCCGTGGCGGACTCCGTCTTTCCGGAGGCGGAGTTGACCCCGGCCCCAAACCGCCACCCGTGGGAGATCCCCTCTCCCGAACCGGTGCTGAGCCCTCAGCACTACGGGTGCACAGCAAGCGATGGTGCGGTCCGCCGCACACATCGCAAGGCCTCGCCTGGGGACACTCATTGTACCTATGTCCTCCCAGGCAGGCATAACACAATCCTCGTGTCCGAACGAGGTTTCGGCGCTCTTTTGTGGGCAGCCCGAGAATTGCCGGACATAGCTGTTCCAAGTGCTGCTGTCCGCAAACCCGGCATCCAGAACCGGGGTTGATGGCGGCCGCAGCCACCAGCCTGCCGCGACCCTTCCCTGGGTTGCGTGGCGGCTGGGCGCCGTAGACTCCGGAAGTGCGGGCCGGCGCACTTGTCGGAGCCTCCTGGGAGGCTAGCTGGTTTTTCAGCAGGCCAGAGTCCTCTTCCAGGAACTCCAGAAGTTCCCCTATCGAGGGCAGAACACTGCCGAGATCCTTGTGGACCAGTCGATTCCGCTCGAACTTGTCCCTCATCTCCTGCGACAACTTGGCCAGAACGATGTGCAGAAGAAGGAAGGACCACTGGTCGACGGGCAGTCCGAGCGTCCTTAACCCGTTTAAGGACACGGTGAGCGGGGTGATCAGCTGCGCCCTCAGCTGAGCCCTATGGTTGACCCTCGGCAATCCCAGCAGATGGGTCACGTGCGCGTCCGCCTGAAGACGCGGCTTCTCGTACCGCTTCTCCAGCAGCTGCATGGCGGTGTCGTAGCTCGCATCCTGCAGCTCCAGATGCTGTACGAGCTGTCTGGGTTCTCCGTCTAGGAAGGAACGGAGATATGCCAGCTTTTCGGCCTTGGTGAAATCCTTCCGAGTATCCACCAAGGCCAAAAACATGTTCCGGAATCCAGCCCAGTCCCGCATACATCCGGTGAAATGCGGGACCTTCAGGGCACCCAATCTTCCCATGGCGCTGGGTCCAGGGGTGTGGAGCGAAGCGGGGCGCGCAACAGGCTTCCCCTCCCGCAGTCGCTCGATGTCCTTCACCCGCTGAAGGACCTCATCGTAGATGTCTTGGATGTGCTCCAGATCCTTGACATATTGGGCGTGGAGGGCCAGCTCCTTCTCCCCGTTCGAGTCGGTTGACAATAGAGCGGTTACCGACCGCTCGGCCAACAAGAAACGACCCTGCATTTCTTTCGAACGCGTCTCCAAGGCGTCCTCCCGGTTAGGCCGATCTATTAATGCAAGCAGCCCGGTGAACCACCGGAGCTGCTGAGCCAACTCCTGCCGTGACGCTGTCATTAGAAATAACTTAAACTAAATAAACCTAAACACAAAATTAAAACGAGTCAACGAAAACACGGAATCGATTATCCCGAATCGACTCGATGCTTTCAATTGAAAGAAATTGAATCACAATTAACGTTCCGAGAAATGTCCCAAACCCAAATACAACGGTACTACCAACCTTACAATTCAACCGCACCTGTCCCGGAAGTGCGATTTTACACGAAATGAGCTTAACCTATAACGAACTAACAAAATACACAAAATTACACCGATTAACCTAGAGGTCCGGTAGTAACCACGCTCTGCTACCAAATTGTTGCGGAAACCCACAACACACACTATACTACTGTTTAAAATTAGGTTACACCTTAAAATCTACAAAATCCACTCACAGTTCCATGCCGCTCCCGCCGTCCAGAACGGGATCCATATGGTCTGATGGGGCCGGAATCCGAGTCCGGGTCTTCTCGGGTTCCCTAATCACACCCAACGACTATCCCAAGTGCACTTTTCCCCCGAGGAAATACCTGCTTTCTCCAGCAGCGGAGACGCCGACATCCACACGGATGGCGAATTGTACTCCCGATGCGATTCGCTTACGACGTACACACACACAAAACACAGGTTGCACAATACACTTAATTAGAGTAATACGGCTCCAAATGCCCTTATTACTGCTTAAAATCTATTTAATTATCAACACACGGTAACCTATAAACCAGCCATTGTTGCCTTCCCGAGACAAGTGTACCAACAAAAAAAAAGAAGAACAATTAGTGATGGGGCCATTATGCCACTAAATAAATTGAATCTCGATAATCGATTCCCAAATCGATCCGTCCATAATACAAATCAAAGTTTTATTTCCAACAAAAATAAATGCCTGTTTATTTGCAACACCAGGATATGCATCGAAAATTACTAAACACACTTTGCCCGACCTGGGAATTGAACCCGGAACCTTCGGGTATTGGGCCGAGCACTTCGCCACTCGGTTATCGAGGCGTTAAGGCGAGAGGGAGGAATAAGGAAACAGTTCTTCGGAACACTCGCCATGGTATAGGTAGTCGATAAAAGGGACTGAAAGATGCAACCTCACGACTTAACACGTTAACAGTCCGGTGTACCGTATGTGGTACACAGAAAGCGGTTCCGCCGAGTTCGTGTACCCTATGAGGCACACGAGCCCTTATTATACTCTATGGGTTCTAGTATCACGGACTTGTCTAATTAATTAGTGTTTTCTTTGTGGACTTGTGGCCAAGGTATAATCAATAGAAAAAGTCAAAAACATGTCATTGTCAGTTATTTGGACATCTAATAATGGCCAAAAATATGAATACTCATAAGGACATATGATGTGTTTCGGAACGCTTGTATGGGGACTGTTAACGTGTTAAGTAGAGCTCTTGGTGTTAGATTCAGACTTTTATCTATATTCTAAATCTAGTCTAGATAAAAAATAAAATAATCGAGGCCCGGTTTTTACTTCAAAAAATATTACATTTTTGGAATCCAACGCTCATTTTGTGGCCCAACTTTAAAATAGAGTTTTGCTAGAGCCTCCGAAACTTTCCACATATATTTACCGCCATTGCTTTCTGTTAGGAAACGTTTTACTAGAAAAGTGCTGTTTTAAAAATTATCCAAGAAATTGTTCGATGTAGATTTAGGGATAACCGTCGTTGGCAGAGCAGAATGGGGGGAACTAGTCCAAATTTCTTGTTCTAACACTAAAACTTGAAAAGTTAAAATTTGCGTGTCAGTTTTGTAACATGTAATCAGTGGGACTGCTTCATCACCAGCTCTTTTATGTCAAACTGGGGCACGAGCGTGATCTGTGGATGGATAGGGAGAACGGGCTATAAACCACCACGCGGACCAATGCAGATTGGTGGTTGCTGACGACTGCTAATGCAGACGGGAGCAACTGCTTAACGTGCCTTACGAAGCATGGAGGAGCTCGAGATGATAAATTTTTGGTCACCCATCCGATGACCGGCCTATGCGAAAATTGCGCAATCGAGCTCCTGATCTTCTGGGACTCTTAAGTATTTAATGTGAGCTTTTCCTTTACTTTTCTATCTCAGTCTGCTTATAAACTAAAAAAAATCGTTAATTACTATTTTTATTTATTTTGGAATTTAGCATTCATCATCATCACCATCAGCTCATTTAGCATTTACAATGCTATTAAAGATACAAGATAAAATTTAACTAGACCTTTTACTAGATTTTACAAGAGCTGAGACTAGTTGATTTTGTCTAGTAAACAATTTATCTTGTATCTTTGATGACGTAAATTCAAATTCTTTATTTTGAATTAAATGTGGTACGACATGGATGGTATAAGACAGTAATAGGATCACACATTTAGCCAAAGTATTGGCATACAAAAATACAATACAGTATTACACATTCATATTACATTTAAAAAATAATAAAAACAATAATATACCTAATGAAATGCTAAATATTTGATTTATAATTAAAATATACGGTAATTGTATAAAAAGAATTCTGTAACAACCATTTACGTTATGTCAACTTAAATTTGTTAAAGGGAAGGGCTTTTATAGACTCTGGTATATTGTTATAAATGTTAATGCACATTGCGTAACAATTTTTCCCAAAACGGGCCGTTTACGGTCTGGCGTCCAAAACCAGTCTATGAGCGTTTCTGGTATTAGTCCTGTAAAATTCCGTAATTAGTTCTTATAATATAATAAGCTAAACAGTCACTTTAAAAGAACCTTAAAAAAATATCATGTAAAATGTTATGCCTAAATATAACCTTTTCTAGGCTTAGAGGGCAAATCTAAATAGCCAAGATATACAACAACAGCTGCTACAAGAGGATATACGAGTAGAGATCGCCAGGTGCTTACCATTACTGATCCATTAATCAACTCAGCCTTGATGATATGCAGCCTATCATAGGCTAATGGCAAAGTAACGAGCCTCTATATCAGTTGGCCTACTAACGCCATTATCGAGAATGTCAAGAAGTGGGATGGCGGAAAGCTACAATGTTATACAGTGTATCTGTTTATTAATTATTTATGTAATTTTAGTACACAAAACCGGTTTACAGTAATAGTTGTTCAGTTTTTACATGATTTTAGTGAAATAGGTAGACTGCAACTCCACAGGATATATGTGTAAACAACATGCTTAAACATTAAATCTAATAATAAAAAAACACGCAAAATTAAGTAACGATCTAGTCTTTATTGATATTTTGTAACTGGCCAACTTTTTTTACGACTTATGGGTAAGCACATATAGATGCGAAGCCGGTTATTAACGATTTTAACCAAGCGGTTAAAAATGCTTTTTCGTTATTAACGGTTAATTAACCGCATTTTATGCTCGTTACATGCCGCCTACAGCCCATCACACACGTAGCTATAATATATATTAATATACCGTACTATAACATATATTATAGCAAGCTACCACACAAGAAGACTGCTATAATATATATATTTTCTCTTCATTTCATTGATGATCGGCCTAATATGTTTTGCTATACCATAATATGCAATAATATATATTAATATGTAATAATATAAATTACGGTATACGTTGGTGACGTCATAGAAATATATTATAGCTGCGTGTGCGGTCACTCGAAAATTTGTATAGAAAATATACCGTAATATGCCTTGCTATAATTTATATTAAAGCTACGTGTGTGATGGGCTTTATGCGCGTATCGCGAGTTGCGCTGTTCCCAAACACTACCACTACTACTCGGCATGTTTAGTTCGCCAATAAGAACTCCGCACTACAACAAACAAACGAACCTAGGCTCCTGTTCACTGTCACCGCAAGACTTGGTTATTTACGCGCAAACGAGATGACGATATGTTTACTTTGCGTGCGTTAGAATAATGCACTGCGCTCGCGCTCGCTCGCCGCGCGCGACGCTACCCGCTACCCAAACGACGATGTTACCACTTCGTTCAATCGAAGCGGCAACGTCTCGTTCTTTCAAATTATGTACATAAGTAGGTATGTTTAATAAGTACCTAGTTTGTATATTTTGGTTACGTAAATTATTTACGTTTACGTTAAATTACTCATATTTAAAGCTAGATTTTGTATATTTGTCTCTTTAAATATGGACTGGACTGATAGAGACGGAGGTGAACATCAGGTAAAATCAAATCCAAGTGCTTTCACTTCTGCAGCACACACACATGCCACATCATCATCATCATCATCATCATCATCGGCCTATCTTAGTCCACTGCTGGACATAGGCCTCCCCTAATGAGCGCCCTGTCCTCAGCTTGACGCATCCAGCATCTACCTGCCACATAATGTAGGCCCCGATCCGATCCGAACCCTTCGAAGACTCTGGAAGGGCACGGGGACGCGCACTTTTAAGTGTGCGATGCCGTACCCCTCTAGAAATCCTCCGAAGGTGATTCGTTTCAACACGGCTTGAGGTACCCTTTACGTACCTCGCCGCCTCTAAAACAAGCCCGGTGAAGCTGAAAATGCCCCTCGGCAATCAGCAGTCTCTCTCCAAAAAAAAAAAAATAATATAGGCTAATTAAAAAAATATGTTTTGCTTATATCCACTGTATCATTGTTTTATGAGTGTGTATCTGTGGTTTTTGTAGTAAATGTTTTATCTATCTATCTACACCTTAGAGCATTAAACCAACTACACGTAAGAAAGGAAAAACAGTAAAAAATATCCTTACAATCCCAAAAACCCAGCGCTCGATGTAACATTATGTCAGTATTTGCATATGGAAAAATTGTTCCGAACTTTCTTCAAACTAATGTAGTTAAATTATTTTGAACAATATTACAGGTTTGTATATTTGGTTAACATACTTTAGTCTAATTTACTGTTTGCTGAATTATTTAGTTTTGTTTTCAGAAGATATTATACATGGGTTCCTGTGTGCTTTGACAAATTTACGTTGAATAGGGCCTTTTTGCATCATTTGCTGTAGTTTTAAGATTTTTTAAGATTGTGCAATTTGTTAAACACAATAACCTAATATACATTTTATATAATTAATAGATATTTGTGTAAACTTCTAAAATGGTCGTTTTGCATTATACCTACATTTTTATCGAAACTAAAAACTGTCTTCAGAAAAGAGTACATTTTACTCTTTTCTGTCAAACTCAACATGGCTGTCGCGTGTAGCCCGAATCTCAGAATAAAGCATTAAGCATTAGTTATTGTTCTGAGGCTTGGATAGTGAAGGGAGTGTGTGTGCCACTAATGTCAGTTATTGTTTTTACAAGAGCAATTTTTAGGTTCCTAAAACTTGTCATCATCATCAGCTCATTTTTAAGTCCCCACTGCTGGGGCACGCGACCCTTCCTTAAGGATAGATAGGGAGAACGGGCCATAAACCACCACGCGGGCCCAATGTAGATTGGTGGTTGTTAACGATTGCTAATGCAGCCGGGACCGACGGTTTTACGTATTGTCCGAATCACGGAGGAGCTCGAGATGATAAATTTTTGGTCACCCATCCGATGACCGGCCTTTGCTTAACCTCAGCACTCGCAGACCGGGCGCGTTAGCTGTTGCGCCATCGAGCTTCTCAAAAACTTGTAATTACGACAAATTAAAAATCTCCATTAAAACATGCAAGAATTCCAGTTACAACTAGTGCATTCCACAATCGCACAGAATATAAATAAACAGATATCCAAAACACTTCAAGCTCCTTATTGCCCAACAAAAGGGTAATCTGAGTTAAATATTCATCAAGTGGCCTATACATCGGGGCTACAACTGCTGAACTTTCCACAATCCGGGCCAAACGACATTAGGAGAGTCTGCGGAACCCTGATTTGTAACTTCGCCAAAGTGGAACGGGGATTAGGAATTAATTGTCTTTTAAGGCCCGAAGAGTTGTGGATGTTTATTGAAACCGATCCTGAATTGAAACTTCATTTTGGGACGTTCGGAATGGCTGACAACGACGATGTACTATCTGTTGTCGGGTTATTATGTATCCGGGTATTTGTTAAGTTTTGTTAATTGGTACAATAGTACAGTATTTTTTGTTTTTACTTTGTTAGAAGAATATTGGCTTTGAAACGCGTTTGGCTATCGAAGGTAACGATTTACCAACCGTTAAAATATTGCAACGCAATTAACACTAAAATCAGTTTTATCATTTACTAGCGGCCGCTCGCGGTTTCACCCGCGTGGTTCCCGTTCCCGTATAAATATCGGGATAAAAACTATCCTATGTGTTAATCCAGGTTATAAACTATTTGTATGCCGAATTTCATCTAAACCCATTCAGTAGTTTTTACGTGAAAGAGTAACAAACATCCATCCATACTTACAAACTTTCGCGTTTATAATATTAATATAGTAGGATACCTGTCACAGATGTATCACTGTCAATGTTACATTTTTTTTGTACACACGCCTACACAATTTTCTAAACAGACTTTGAACTTTATCTAAATAGCGTAAGGTTGAATATTAGTTGAAATTGACAGTTTTACATAGGTTGATGTACAGGCGTCGCTACTTTTTAAACATTGTATCATCTTATTGCGGACTAACCAGAATCGTTAGTAATTCCTAAGTATGTCTCTTGATACTGTAAGGTTTGTTATACAACGTGTATCGAAAAGGTGTGGTCAAAATGAAAAGATCCAAAGTGTATCCCATCTAGAACTTGTATGTGTTGTTATTAAGACATAATTATTAACTTTAATTTGTAATTTTATTATTTTTTTATGTTATGTTAAAAGGAGACAAACGAGCAGGCAGGTCACCTGATGGAAAGTAAACACCGCCGCCCATGGACATCCGCAAAACCAAAGTAATCGCAGATGCGTTGCCAACCTTGAGGAATGAGTTGGATCTTGAGGAGGGAGTAGGAATTGGGAGGGGGGAGGGGTAAGAAATGGGCCTCCGGTACTTTTACTCACCGGACGAAACACAACAGCAACGAGTGCCGTTGTTTTACGCCGACATTCTGTGAGAGGGTGGTATTACGCCGGGCGAGCCGGCCCATTTCGTGCTGCAACGCAGCGTGGCTCTACCACTCAGACAGTGTCACTCATTTAGCACCACCCAGGGGTCACGTGTAGGGTCTCAAAGGTAAATCTACGGACGCGAGTAACTTTAACCCCCAAAATCATGCAATGGTTATAATATTTACTCGTATATTCGTGAAGTGATGCGAACACAGAGGTTACTAAACCACTAGGGTTTAGTAACCTCTAGGGGTTAGGGCTGAGACTTGTTTATTTTGATGTGACGTCACAATAAAAAAATTTAATTTAAAAAAATCATAAAACATTAGAGTTAATAATCGTGACTTAGTAACTCTGCATACAAGATCTGGATCGGATACACTTTGGATCTCTTCATTTTGACTACGCCTTTCTGTTACACGTTGATGTAAATATGATGTCCTCCACGACGTATCCGCCGATGGCGACACTCTGGCGTCATCTCCTGGTGTGCGCCCTGATGTGACTTGCAAAGCCGAACTTGGTCTTGAAGGTTCGGTTACAGGTCGAACAGTACAACTGACCACGGTCATTGTAAGTATAGTCATAAGATAGTTTTGGCCGGGTCTTTCGTATTTGTCGTTTTGCGTCAAGATCTTCTAAACGCATCGTTTCAAATTCGTCTACGTTTTTGTGGATTCTGTTTCGCCATCCTGGCCTGTTTAAAGCAAAATTATCCCAATTTTCCACAGATATGCTGCTCGATATTAGGTGTCGTTTCAGGACGTCTTTAAAACGTATGAATTGACTACCAGCCTTACGTTTGCCAGCAGCAACAATAACCGAAACATCTACTCAAACACAAATTAAAAGCTTGTCACTATCAACCCTTTTCAAACTGAAAGGGTTGAAGGGTCCTGGCGAAAGCATAATTTATGCAATAAAACATTTTATATTATTTTACTGGTTGCCAAATCGGTTTCAAAATCAAGTGTTTCTAGGCTTTAGTTGTAGTGCTACTTAATGTGTACTTTTCATTCAATATTTCGTTAATTATTCGCAGGAGATGCGCTTAATATAGAAGCATGTTGATAATATACTACAGTTTCAAGGATTCTTTACATCACTTGTATCCTTTTACAACCCTATAGTAAGAATGTGTCGTTCATATAATGATAGGTGCACAGTGGCAAGGAAGTTGACGTCCTTAATAATAACTTTTCGAAGTTTAAAAAACTTAATGTTAATACTTTTTATATTATGCCATGACCTGATGGTATTCTGTTCCTGTACCTTAATAAAATAAAATTTTATAAAAAAACTTGTAGCCAACGGTAATAACAAAAAAGTAACTCGGAAAAACTTGAGATAGCTGCAGTCACAGAAGGCTGCGTATAATTAAACAGTCGTCGTCGCGGGCCGCCATCGCTAAGTTCTAGTCCTTTCCCGGATTAATTAGTCAGACGCCATTTTGGGCAGATGGGCGCCGGGCGCGGGACTTCAGCAATTTGACGTTTCATTCCGCATTGCGTTTTGTTTATGCTGCCGAGAGATTATTATGGACAGTTGGTGAACAAGTTGGTTGGGAGGCTGTGGGTACAATTTTTAATTACAAATATTTTTGTGTTGTTGTTCGTTCAGTCTTCTTTAACTATGGGTTTTTGTTGTTATTAAACTAACAGTAATAATATACAATTGTAAGATTATTACGAGGATGGAAAAGAAAACTAACTGAAACGCCATTTTAGTTTTATACACTGTTCTATTAGGATTTTTTTAAATCTCGTCGATATAAAACCATCAGTATTAAATTTATGCGAACCCATCGATATAGGAAACAATCAATAAATTATATTCATGCAAATCATTGTCAAACATCGAGGCCTTAGTCCAGAAGTGGACGTCTTTTGGCTGAGATGGTGATGATGTGTTCTCTCCTCCTCCACGGCCCGGTCAACCCGAGCCGAGGTCGGAGCCTTTAGAGGCGCCTTCGGGTTGTTCCGCTCCCCGATCCGATCCGAACCCTTCAGAGAATCTAGTAGGGCACGGGGACACGCACTTTTAAGTGTGTGATGCCGTTCCCTCTAGAAAACCTTTGAAGGTGATTCGTTTCACACGGCTTGAGGTACCCTTTAAGTACCACGCAGTAAAATGCTGTTTAATCAGCAATCTCTCTAAAAAAATGATGATGATGCAAAACATCAAAACAAATCATTCGTAAATAAAATAAATCAAACCTTTCTATATTATTATAATAGGTGATCTTACTTTAATTTTTCACACTATGACCAGCTTTGCTAAACAGTATTTCCTTTCCACCAATTATATAATTTGTATTTATGAGTCATGGTATCTTTTATAGTACAACCTCTATGGAATTTACTATTCTGTACACACGGCGGCAGATCAACCTACCCAAACCTGTCAAATTTCTCCAATAAATATTGATCCTTATTACTAATACATAAAGTTCAAAATTGATTGTAGAAATTTGACAGTTTTGGGTAGGTTGATCTGCCGCCGTGTGTACATTGTTTGTTGTCTGAAATATAGCAAAGATATTAAGAAGTCTCAAGTTCAGTTCCAAAGTCGGACAAAGTGTGTTTCGGACTTTTGATGCATAGCCCGGGTTTGTGATTACCAATCCGCAATTGGCAAGCTTGGTGATTAAGCTCAAACCCTCTTAAAAATTGTAGCGATGATTTGATTTCTCCATAGTATAGTCGACAATGAAATTGCTTTACCACCTTAAAAGTGAATTTTGTTTGCATAAAATAAAACAACAAGTTCTATTTTTGTTTAAAAGAGCAAGTGACAGATACGTTGTCATTATTGACAATGAGCCTTAGTGAAATTTTATTGTAATGGAAGTTTTTGTCAAAAGTGATAAAGCAATGTCATGGTCGAATACATTACATAGTTTCTCAGTTTGTTAACTTGATATTACAAAATTGTTTACGAGAGAATTAAATTGCTATTTTCGAATACTTGTATAAACTGTTTGATCCGGCAGTGTTGCAATACTAAAATTGGTTCCGAGAAATCTAGACTTACGAACGGTAGAAGCGATGCGGAAGAAATAACATGACGTATGACCGAAATACTTTGAATGCCTTGAGGTTAACAGATCTATTTACGTCAAAGTGACGTTGGTGGTCTACTGTAACTATACAAAACAAAATGGTCACCCATCCAAAGACCGGCCACTGAAAAAGTTACTTAGCATTAACGATCGCAGCCCAAATATGCGCAAACTCTGACTACATCCAGGAACGTCTACATCGGACCAAGTTCTAATAAGCCTCCTCAAATATACTCCGGGCTTTAGCCAAACTCATTTGTTTTCGATATAGGGCCGATATACGCGCATACATTTTCTTCACTCCGTTTCAATGACGGAAAATGGTTTTGGCTTTACTGCTAGAGGTGGGCAAAGATTAGCTCGGAATCAGAAGGGTAATTGTGAGAGCCACGAAATACATACCTACGAAATGAAATGCAAATGCAATTCAGAGCTGAGCCGAGTTAAATTTTGATTTTATTTAAAGTTTGCCTATACAATTAAGTAGAAGGTGGTTCAGTAATTGCCACAATCTGGCTTTTATGGAGTAATTAAGCATATTAAAATGCATAGATACCCTTAAACCACCTGGTAGGCGACCGCCCTAAGGCTCGGACTTCATGCATTCGGAATCGGTCCGGCCCGGGAAAAAACCAAATTTGGCAAGTAATCGACTACACGCGCTCCGTTTTGAATCCGGAGAGAAATTTGCTCAGTCGGTCGCTAGCACTTGCGCTGAATAGTGGTCCAGTTGACAATGGAAAGTTTAACTTTAGTTGTAATAATATGCTCCGCTGTGGCCGTTAAGAAAAAAATGAAACAGAGGAAGTGAAAAGATAGACCGCATAATGGAAGGTGTATTCCACAAGTCTTATACATTAAAATAAATAAATAAAATCAGGTTAAATCTAAATTATTAATTATAAAATTAGGTAAAATCTCAATCATATAGAACTGAACAGGACACTAATGAAACCTGGGAACCTACGTAATAAAGTAAACTACTACTACGTACCTACGAGTACAATGAATAAAGTTAGGTAGCAATGCTTAGCAAAACCCAGTTCTCTATTAAATCATCACAAACGCTGTTTCACGACGTGTCCTTCAAGTTTTTATTGTGGTAGTCTTGTATTGAAGTATTCCAGATACATTGATAATTCTGAATCACCATAATGAGGCGCTCAGAATCAACCATTTTGCAGTTTTGCTTGCGCACGCGACGCGACCGACCGCTTTGAGCGTCTGTCATCGACTGGCGCGTGATTCCTCCGGACCGGACCGGAACGGACGTTTCTCGCGTTCTCGTGTGGTCAGCTCCATACAACTTCATACGATATTGATAGGCCCCGCCCCCCGTGCCGAAAAATAACGGACCGGGTACTCGGAGACGTCCGAAGCATGTTCCGGTTGCTTCCGGGTGAAATTCAGGATCGGAAGGCCCCTGATCACATGTAGTCGATGCAGTAAAAATTCATATTTGATTGAGCTACGGATTGAATCCGGGGCCGTGTTTTTTCGGGTCCGTGTGATTCCGGATGCATGTAGTCCGAGCCTAATCCGCCGCTGCCTGGCGCCGGCCGGCCGTACCGTTTAAGTGTGCGATTATTAACTGTGTGTAGGTAGGTTACAGTATTGTAATAAAGTCGCATCCCAAAAATTTATGTTTTCTGTATTGTATATAACAGCTGTATTATTCTTATCGTGACACTCTATAAATTCCGTAGACAAATGCGTGTGGAAATAAGTCGCCTGCACTGGCTTGAATATTATTATTAATGTGAACATTATTATAAATTACAAAATTGTACAAAATTGTATATTATTGTAGATACATAGATAGATAAACACTTTATTGCTTACACAATTATACACAAAACAAATAACAGGAAATTTTAAAATAATATATGACATGATTGTAATTTGGTTGAAAAGATGGAGAAAAAGAAATCAGCCTCCTGAGTTTCTTGCCAGCTCTTCTCGGCCGAAGGTCCCAAAATCCGAACTGGTGATAGATTCTTTAGTTTATTCTTACAAATTTTTTAGTTTTTTGATTTATAGTTTTGACGTCAATAAGTGCCTATGTTGAATAAAATGATTTGACTTTGACTATGTTAAAGTTTCGCAATATTATATTCTGAGAAATCTTTCAATCAACATCGCCACAGAAGAACCCTCACTGCCGCCAAACGGCATTAATTCACATTTTGTGTTCCATTTTAAAGAAAACTAGATCAAGTGAAATTACATGGTAAAAAAAGCTTAGGAATTGGAGCTTTCAGTATTTTACTCTTATCTATACTAATATTATAAAGCTGAAGAGTTTGTTTGTTTGTTTGTTTGTTTGTTTGAACGCGCTAATCTCAGGAACTACTGGTTCGAATTGAATAATTCTTTTTGTGTTGGATAGTCCATTTATCGAGGAAGGCTTTAGGCTATATAACATCACGCTGCGACCAATAGGAGCGAAGCATCAGTGAAAAATGTTGCAAAAACGGGAAAAGAGCCTAAAAAATTAAAAATGCTGCCGAAAGTCACTATTCCACGCGGACGAAGTCGCGAGCACAGCTAGTTATAAATAAAACTATGAGAGGAAGAGTTCTCTCTTAGTTCAGAGTAAGATAAATGTTTTGGGAATGGGACAATTTAAAACCGTTGGTTATTTTTAGAATGGTCATTCTGAACTTTAAAGGCTACGACGAAATAGCGCTTGTAATCCACTTTGCGTCGCAAGCATCCATGTACTGCGGTGTCGGCTATCATGAGACGGGCAGTATGTCTAGTCTCCAAAGGACGAAACAACGAGTTGTCGCATCTGCGCTATTGAATCATTGCGCGACATCTAGGAATTGAAGCGGTGTGTAAAGTATATAAAGACGTAATGGAAATTTCCAGCGGCGGCAGCGGCGCGCTCAATGGCGCCGCGTGGTACACTCAGACGCATATATCACGGGATTGGGGATTAAACACATACCTCTTTGGCTTGGCGAAAGGATTTCGTATGAAATAGTTTTAGGTAATATTTTTTTTATTTACGGGTAAGTAGTTAGCGTTTCTCTTACTTGATTTAGATGATTGTAAGAAAAAACTACTGCTCTTCTTAATTTTTATTGAACTGTGTCAAATAATCAAATACACTTTTAAAAGTAAAAAAAACATAAATGATCAAAAAGGTAAAAAACTTAAAAAAGGTCTGTTGGTCGCCAACAGTGATGATAAGGCCGTAGGTGGAAGAGCACTTCTTCTTCACTTCAACAGGGTACTGAGACACTAGCTATCTTACCTCTATATATATTATGGCGACATATTTATATAAGATGGTGGAAGCTGGAAGGGCGGATAAAAAAAGCCCTACCATCAACCTAAGCAAGTACACAAACATGTACCTCACGTTAGAATCGAAGCCGGGACCTCTGGTTCTGGGAATGGTCTTAACCACGAGACCACAGAGGCGGTTAAAATACTGAAGAGCTGTGTCATTAAATATTTTGATGGTGGGATTCGGACACGTATCTACTAGCATTCCGGCAGGCTTATTAACGAAAATACAACCAGTTGTTAACTGTATAATTACAACGCGACTCTAGTTGCGGTTGATAAATGCGATCACTGAGCGATTTGTTCGATCAAAGAGCTCGATGGCGCAGTGGTTAACGCGCCCGTTCTGCGACTGCTGAGGTTAAGCAACTTTCATAAAGGCCGGTCATCGGATGGGTGACCAAAAATGTATCATCTCGAGCTCCTCCGTGCTTCGGAAGGCACGTAAAGCCGTTGGTCCCGGTTGCATTAGCAGTCATTAACAACCACCAACTGGGCCCGCGAGGTGGTTTATGGCCCGTTCTCCCTATCCATCCCTAGGGAAGACTCGAACCCCATCTGGGGAGTGGGCAGTGGGGACATAAAATGAGCTGGTAATGTGATGTGAGCGATTTGTGTCCGTCATCATCATCATCATCATCATCGGCCTATATTAGTCCACTGCTGGACATAGGCCTCCCCTAATGAGCGCCATAGCGCCCTGTCCTCGGCTTGACGCATCCAGCATCTGCCTGCAGTCTTTCGCAGGTCATCATCCCACCTGGCCGGAGGGCGTCCTACACTACGTAATGATTCGATTTGTGTCCGTAATACCAATTAATTAACAACTAAAATAAATAAAAAAATATATTGAATAATTTCGGCGGGCTGCTGGTTAGAACCACGATAGCTCAATTGGGAGAGCACCTGACCCGGTATGTCAGAAAAGTGCGGGTTCAAATCCTGCTCGTGGAAATTTTTTCAACATTTGTATATTTAATATATGCCTAAAGATGATTCTGACTAATAAAATTATGGGTTTTGAATGAAGATTTAGAGAAGATTTAGTTTTGAGAGAAGTTTGGCGAAATGAAGTTTATGCTTTCCGCTGTTATGCATAATAAAATTATGACTGTAGAGATGAATTCCCCAAAATTTATTTTTCTCCGGTATTTTTAGTTCCATTCGCGTTTTTCCCCAATTTCTGACATAAAAAGTTGATGAATTTGATCTCACGTTAAATATATACCTAACTTTGCTTTGTTAAAAACAACGTTAACAATTTAATATAATTCAAGTCATTGCGACTTGTATAATTTTTAAAAAGAGATCTTAGTTTATTGAGATAGACCTAAATCGATGTAGACAGGACCTTAAAAGTTGAGTTTAGGGATGGGACATTTAGGACATTTAGATAGAAAGGCCCTTAAGAGTGCGCCGGCCGTAAGTGACAAGTGTCATATAGGTATGTTTTATTTGAAATGTCGTCGTCCATATTTATTTGATGCCGCGCGGCCATACTAAATTTGTATGGGGAACTTGAAGTGCTTAATAAAAAATAATTATTTAAATAACCACTTGATGAATCGAAAATGTAGTCTAGCAATTTGTAGTTTATCCATTGATGATTGTTTAGACAAAATCAGAGGTACAATAATTTAGATAAACTATAAGAAATCTACTAAACGCCGCCACTCGTTTTCATGATTTTTGCCCAACTTTAAATGATATTGTAGAAAAAACTATAGCGTGTTATGACATTATGGTTCTGACAAATTGTAAACAAGTTCCCTATGATACTAAATATATATTTTGTTCATTTAATACGATAGTATTTTCAAATATATTTACTTAACCGTAACTGCATTTTTGACATTTTTTGGTCGGCGCACCCTTAATAAAAAGTATAGGTTAATAAGGAAAGAAGTAGTTTAGGATTCCGGGTTAATTGCACTTATACATGCGTCCAAACCTTCTGAGATGACTCCCGTGATACAAACGAACAACTCTTACTATTGGACCAACTGCCTAACTCGAAAATTAAATTCAGCTGTTCCATACATTTTGGTCAAATGAATATTGATGTTTTGTATGGAACAGCTGAATGTTATTTTCGAGTTAGGGAGTTGGTCCAATCCAAACTCGTTTTATGGAAATCAGAAACAACGAGGGTACCACAATCACTCAGAGCCGACATTATCGAAATTGGCCCGACCGGGAATCGAACCCGGGACCTCAGTGTTGGCGCCGCCCAAAGTCTGGTGCCACACGGCTAAGGAGGTCGTCAATATTAGCTAAAAAATTACAGCATCTGTTTTTAAACATTATCTAACTTCAGCCATCGATCGTTCGTTTATTTATTTATTTATTTATTGCACTTATATATACAGTATGTACTATTTACTTACTATGTATACAGTATCACTTTCATACAGTAATAAAGTAATAAAATAGTATATGATGGCCTGTTACAAACCCTGTTAGGGCATCGCAAAATTATAACTATTCTTATTTATTAATAGTAAATTTAAACAAAATATAAAATTGAAAATATTGCCAGCGTGTGAGCTTTCCGTGGACATGTTTATGAACTTATTTATTGTCTTTGTCTTACATAAACTCTAGTATTGAGTAGTAGCATGTTAGTGCTAAATACTGCTTTAATTTTTTTTTAAATAAGATTTCATTTTTTTCGGCTTTAATATTTTTTGGTATTTTGTTAAAGATAAGGATCGACCTATAGTAGGGACTATTTTTATACATTTCTAATTTGGGTTCAGGAAGAATAAGTTTATTTTGATGACGGGGGTTTTTATTGTATTCGAAATATGAGGGATTTTGTGCCAAAGCAGTAAAACTCTTTACGCAAGGTGTGTTTGGTAAGATCTCAATTTGTTATAAAGTCATACACGCCATAAACGCGTCCCGAGCCAACCAGCAAACCATTTGATTGTTTTGAACACAACATTAGTCTAACTATACACCCCTTAAAGTTTACAGTTATGTTAAATCCAGTTGCGTTAAACATATAAACACAAGTAACAATTGGCTTAGACATAATGTAACACCATAAAGCCTCGCCCAAACAGACGCTGTATGCGGGAGCGGGCACCGTCGTCGCCTCGGCCAATCCTCAAAACGCCACTACACATGCACATGATACACTAAACATGCACACTCGCATAGGATATCGTACTAGTAGAACAAGTATACGAAGACCTGGTTCACCCGCGCTATAAAATAAATGCAGTAAATACTCATTAGAAGACATTTGACATATCAAAATTACCTTTGATAGTCAAATGACACAATATGTCACTTAAAAATTTATAAAATTTCGCTCGCTTGCGCGCTTCTCCGACATCCTGTTACACTGTTACACATACTTCCGTCCCATTTCACGAAATCACTCCCTCAAATTGTTTACATAGAAAGCGATCGGAAAGATGTTACACATCAAAAAGCAGTGGCGGACGTACAGAGGCGGTTCTGCCTGCGCAGCGCAGGCAGAACCGCCGACAATGCTGTCAAATGGTCAAAAACTAATTTCGGCCAAAATTCACCAATTCCACGTCTCTGTAGAACTTACAACCGGTTCAGTTCTTAGTTGGATATTTCGTATTCCTACATCAAAAATCGGAGACTATTTATGTCCATGCATCAACATTTAGTAACCATATTTAACAAAAGGTATAAAATAAATTAAGTAAATAGGGTATATCTTACATGTATTTTTTTTAGTTTCATTAGTTAGGTATAGTTTTTTACTGAGGTCATATTATGTGTGCATGTTGTGTTTGTCTATAATAGATTGTACAATTAGATCATAATTTATGTATGTAGCATTAATTGTAACAATTGTTGACAAACCATTAAATAAAATAAAATAAAAATGTTAACTTCTTGTATACGTGTAATTATCATAAAGTCAAGTCAAGTCAACTGTCAATTTTGAAGTATTTGGGTGCGGTCTCGGGCGCCCGCCTGTAGATCGTGGCCTCATTATCAGCCTAGACACGTCCACTGCTGGATATGGTCCTCTCCAAGTGCACGTCACCGAGCACGATCCGCGACCACTCTCATCCAGCTCTTGCCAGCCGCCTTGCGAAGATCGTCGTTCCACCAAGTCTGAGATCGTGGCCTGCCCGCGCCTATTTGATATACTACATATTAACATAAGAATAAACAACAACTAGAACGGAATCTTCTTTGACGGAGTCCCAAACGCCGCCATTTATATACCTACTTCCCTTCCCTTCACGTCGTTACGCCCCTCTGTCGTCCAGGCGCGTTGCCAGGGTTGTTTACTGTTAATTATTGCTTACGTCTAAAAACAATTTTGCTAAAATATAAGTTTTTCTTTACTTTGAAATCATTATTTTATTCTTGTTTTATAAAATATGAGATTATAAATTATTACGTTACGTATCTACCTACATAGATACTTATTAATAATAAGTTATAGTAAGTACCATACCAAATGAAGCCATTTAGCTTAGCTACAAATATAAAATAAAATACATACATACAATACATACAATCTTTGGGTAAACTAAAAAAACTTCAGTGTGGCATCGTTTTTGAATTGTTTGTACAACCAACCACACCACAAAAACTTGGCCCCATTGTAATTGGTTTCCAAAATCGTACGGAACGCACAAACAGGCAAACGCGCGTGCGATGACTCCGGCCGTGACAGCCCGATTGGCATACTGTTGCAACAGGTACTCTCATATCGCGACCTTGAGCCCGCCCGGTGCAGGAGTTTCCGTTCTAGTTGTTTTTTTATTTCTAAGATATTACACTGACTACCACAACCGACTGCGGGCGTGCCCGCGACTGCCTCTGTTTGGGGGAGGCTTAATAGCTGGTACATAGTTCATGTTTGTGTATTCCGGTATCAAGTTTGACTTGTGAGCAAGAACTTTGTTACCATCAGTTTATGTAACGTTTATGTATTGATTTTTACTTTTCATTTTCAAGTGCTAATTGTTGCACTGAAGTTAAATTAAATAATTTTATAATGTTTTTATAAAATACAGTAAAAAAAATTACACGCCCACCCGACCCAGCCAGGAATCGAACCTGGATCTTCCGCAATCCGGCGGCTGCACTGACCCCTATGCTACCGAGAAGGCTGATGTAAGCGCTGAATTTTGTCACTGCTTTTTAAATTTTTGAGTGCTAATAGGTTATAGGTTCATGTATTTGGTGTCGATGGTGATAGGAGTTTGATGGCGCAGTGACTTGTCCGTTTGAGTTGCGGTTTTGCAAAAAATGCGCAGGATTGAATTTAATGACAACGTTTACTTTAAAAGATTCCAAAGACAATCGTTTCGTTTCATTTTAAATTAAGACTCAGGCATCCAACAAGGTAGACCAATGGTCTAGTGAAGGTCGCGGATAGCCGCTGGATGCGAGCAGCATAGAACAGGGCGTTATGGAGATCTTTCGGGGAGGCCTTTGTCCAGCAGTGGACGTATTTCTGCTGAGATGATGATGACAAAACACTTTTATCTGGTTTTTTTATTTATTTTTTTAATTTAAAAGCACCAACGAACAATTCATTACCATTTGATAACTAGCAAACATTTATAGGAGCGCACAGCACTTTCTATGAAAATATTACAGTATTATTATTACAATAAGAAAGAAGATTACAATAGGTCCCTATTCGGTAGTTTTTCTGCTGAGTGTTCCTTACACTCGACAGAAAAACTACCTAATACCTATCTGCTTTGGACACAACCTAAGCTTAAAGCCTACATTTAATTTTTATTTTACAAAGGAAAAGTGCTTGGCCTTCACACAGCTGAAGGTAAATTACAACAACAACAAGCGCACTTCACCTGGAATCCTCATTATTTTTATAATCAAAGATTCAAAAAAGAGCTTTTATCACCTGTCTTGTACCTTAAATTTGTACACAACAAAAATAAACTTAACTTGAAAAAAAAACAGAGAAAAATAATTAGAAAATTAAAAATTAAAGACCTATAAATAAAAGATGTCCTCCAACTGTGGGCTCATGGGAATGGTTCCAAGAATGCTGGCAACATTGCCCCTTTGGATTGCCAAACTAATACGCTGGCAGAGGTAGCTGCCAGCCTTCTTGTCACCGGAGGCCTCGATAAGGCGAGCACTTAACTCTTTAACAAGCTGCTTTGCCTCCGGCCCCCATGGTCCCAATGTCTTATTATTTTTGTCCAGCTCAACACATGGTTGCCTGGAAGAATATAAATAAATAAATAGATGTTTCCCACACTCACACCAATTATCTAGCCCCAAGAAAAGCTTGCGAAATGGTTAACTAGACAACGGATAAACATACTTAATATATAGGAAACACCCAGACCCGAAACAATTTAGAAAAACAGGTATATCTAAATTGATCCGACCGGGGATCGAACCCGGGACCTCAGAGATGGTGACACCATGAAAACCGGTGTGCAAGCCACTTGACCAAGGAGGTCGTCTGAAACCTGCTTTAAAGCGACAAAACCGCCATTTGTACAGTTTTTTTTGTAATATCCTCTTTATGTATTTTATAGTATACTTAGTGTAAAATAAACAATATTTTCATTTCATTTTCATCTCTAGCTTACCATATAAGCGTGCAGTGACGCGCGTCCGTCTGTAAACAGCCTAACCTAATGTATACAAGCTCGTGTATGTGAATAATGCCTACAGCCTACAGTAATGTTGGCACCAATTCATCATGGCCGCCAAACACACGTGCCTTCGCACTGGGTCACGCGAACTATGGGTATGGGTAGTCGAAAATGTGTTCGTACACATTTATTATATCTAAGTGCCTGGAGTGAGTTTTGTGTACTATCCGTACTCATCGATTACGAAAACGAAAATGAGTATTGCATTGAAGCAGCACTTCCTGGCGACATACGAGAAGAGTTAAAATTTTGCCACACAAATTCTCGGTCTCGTTAACGTGATCGAATCGTGAATGAAAGTCGAACTACTCACCCCGAACGTTGGAATGGAATTACTTTGGTACGCTCTCTTATTTGGACGCTCGTAGTGAAAACGTGGACTAAAGTTAAATTGTAAATCCATCCTGTTTCTATTCTAAATCCTTAAGCTTGCAATAAATATTGAGTACTAAGTATTTTGTATTCGAATTTATAAGTAATTTTACATTTCGGTATCTTAAGCCTACAAACTACCGATTAAGGCGACGCATTGGAAATTTACGTGGCGGGGATCTTGATTTTTCCCAACAATTACAAAACATACGAAAGTGATTTTTCATTTAATTGACTTCATTTTGTTAGTTGAAGAAACACGATTTGTGAACTTTTATAACAGAGAAAAAAATATCAAAGTAACCTCTTTTAAAACATAGATTTGCATTTTACAGGCTAACCAGACCCATTTAAGCATCTAAATTTTCATAGTAGATTAGTCTTAACACACACTTCAATATTGCAGTTCATTTTTTTTAAATAATATGTAGTTTTAATTTGAAGGAAAAAAAACAGATTTTCTTATGTTACAGGCGCAAACGCTCGTATCAAAAAAAAAAACGTATGAGATTTATTGTTTAGCGGTGCGTCGCCTTAACCAATTTTAATAAAAAATTCTATGCTTAAAAGAAATACTTAAAAGTTGACTATTAAAGCTGACAGCTTTACACATCCACGCGGCCACCTGTACAAAGCTTAGCTAAAGACCCTAGAGCTAAGTGAACCCGGCACTATACCGAAGACATCTCGGACATCAGCCTGTACGAGATTAGTATGGCTCTCAAACAGCTCAAAAACGGCAGGGCACCAGGTGCTGACGGAATTACGGCCGAGCTTCTGAAAGCAGGCGGAAGACCGGTACTCGTAGCTCTTCAGAAGCTATTTAATTCCGTCGTACTAGGGAGCAGAACGCCAGAGACGTGGCATGAAGGTATGGTGGTACTGTTCTTCAAAAAGGGCGACAAAACCCTGCTGAAGAACTACAGGCCCATCTCACTTCTGAGCCACGTCTACAAGCTGTTTTCGAGAGTCATAACGAATCGTCTCGCACGTAGGTTTGATGACTTCCAGCCTATCGAACAAGCCGGTTTCCGAAAAGGCTTCAGCACCATAGACCACATACATACGCTGCGGCAGGTTATACAAAAGACCGAGGAGCATAACCAGCCTCTTTGCTTAGCGTTTGTGGACTATGAAAAAGCCTCCGATTCGATTGAAACATGGGCCGTGCTACAGTCTCTCCAGCGGTGCCAAATTGACTACCGGTACATCGAAGTGTTGAAGTGTTTGTATGAAAGCGCCACTATGTCAGTCCGTCTTCAGGACCAGAACTCGAAACCTGTGGTCATGGCTGAGACCCTGGAAGACCTCGGCACAATGCTCGGTGACCTCAACAGAGTCTCTCAACAAGTGGGTCTTAAAATGAACATGGAGAAGACGAAAGTTATGTCGAACTCACGTGTTGTACCCACTCCTCTGAAAGTTGGGGACTCTGCCCTTGAAGTTGTGGACGATTATGTTTACCTAGGACAAACGGTCCAGCTAGGTAGGTCCAACTTCAGCAAAGAGGTCAATCGTCGAATCCAATTAGGCTGGGCAGCGTTCGGTAAGCTACGAAATATCTTACGTCCAATATACCGCAGTGTCTCAAGACGAAAGTCTTTGACCAGTGTGGGCCTCACTCGCTCACTATGGGCCTCATAAAAAAGCTCAAGGTCACTCAAAGAGCAATGGAGAGGGCTATGCTCGGGGTTTCTCTGCGTGATCGAATCAGAAATGAGGAGATCCGCAGAAGAACTAAGGTAACCGACATAGCCCGAAGAGTTGCAAAGCTTAAGTGGCAGTGGGCAGGGCACATTGCTCAAAGGACTGATGGCCGCTGGGGCGGGATAGTCCTGGAGTGGCGACCGCGTACCGGAAAGCGCAGTGTGGGCAGGCCTCCAACAAGGTGGACCGACGATCTGGTGAAGGTCGCGGGAAGCCGCTGGATGCGAGCAGCACAAAACCGGTCGTTGTGGAGATCCTTGGGGGAGGCCTTTGTCCAGCAGTGGACGTCTTTTGGCTGAGATGATGATGATGATGATGACAGTTAAAAGAAAACATTGAAAAATCGTTTGTATAACTGAATGTATGTTCACTATGGAAAGTTTCAAAGTTATCATCAGCCTATAAACCAACCACTGCTGGGACCTGCCCACATTTGTCTTATTTAATCTTATCTCATCTTTTCTTATTTTATTTTACCTCATCTTATCTCTTCTTTTCTAACCTTATCTTATCTTATCTAGTCTCGTATTATCTCATCTTAACCTAACTTATCTCTTCTGAAATCCGGTCATAGCCCACCACGCAAGCCCAAATTCGTGTTGGTGGGTTTTAAAGACGGTCATCTTACGATAACAACGGAGCAACGAATAAACGTGCCGTTCGAAGCAACGAGGAGCTTTGAAATCAGCCACCCATTCGGCGACCCGGCATTGTGAGAGTTGTTTTACTTGCAGCTCCAACACGCAAGTACGCATGAAGAGTTTATCATAAATGAGCTATTATAACATTAATCAGTCCTGTAAACCTAGAAATGTACTGCTTCGTTTAGGCATTGGTTCACGTCAGTACCTAGTTAATATATTAATATATTAACGGGTAAGCACAGTGCCTTGATCTCACTTGATGTTAAGTGATGATAAGATCAATGATGGAATGAGGCACTGGCTATCTTATCTCTAGCTGCCGGAACACAAAAATGCTACAAACATTGATGTTATGGTGACATATTTAGATAAGATGGTGGTAGCTAGCCAGGCGGACAAACAAGCCCTACCACCAACCAAACCGAGTACACAAACATGTACCCCCGCTTGGAACCGAACCCGGGACCTCTGGGTCTAAACCGTAGGTCTTAGCCACTAGACCACAGAGGCGGTTAAAGTTAACGGAGCCATGGTGATTAAACCACGGTTTCTCGCTATCAACCCCAGCATCTATCCATTCGACTACGACGTTTCAAATTCCTCAATCAAAATAAAACCAAATTAAATAAGACCGCTAGTACTCACATAAACACATGCACAAACGCACATACACACACCCTCACACACACGCACACAAACACTACTACACTACTAATTAATATTGTATAGAGACTGTAAACACAAAACATTGTATTTATTGGAAGAGCAGAGTCTCCTGGTACGGGTGTTAAGCCTAAAAGGAGATTCTAGCCACTAGCTATTGTAACTTAACATTTTTTAACGAAATAAACTTTATTCTTATTCTTATTCTAATCATGAAGTAATCAGATTAAAGTCCAAAAGTAAATCACGCGTCGCGTAACGTGCAAAAGAAAATATTTGTAAGCTGAATGAACATCTCAAGGAATCCCGGCTCGTATTTGGGCCAGCATCGATTGGCTAACGCTTATGATAATTCCGGTCGTGATTGAGCGATCACTGCCGCGCACGGATCACTCCCTTGATTTGGCCCTTTGCAATTGATACGTTAGGCAGCGAGAAGGGATTTAGCGGTAACGCATATCTTGTGAGGATATTTGTGCGTTTTTCTTCTCGTGATTCTTTATTAAGGACTTGGTAATGTTTGCATATTTAGCCAGTATCATCATCATCTCAGCCAAAAGACGTTCACTGCTGGACAAAGGCCTCCCCCAGGGATCTCCACAACGACCGGTTTTGTGCTGCTCGCATTCAGCGGCTACCCGCGACCTTCACCAAGTCATCCACCTTGTTGGAAGCCCACACTGCGTCTTCTGATGCGCAGTCGCTACAAACTGTTCCGCCCCAGCGGCCATCATGATTATGGGCGATATGGGTGATATGCCCTGTATAGCCAGTATACACCGCGATATTTAAATAATTGTTTTTGTTGTTTTGAACACCTTTTGAACTGGACCAACAGGACTAACTAAAAAATCTTTAAAAAAAAATCAGCTTTCCATACAATAATATGGTAGCCCGAACGGTCTGGTGAAGATAGCAGGTAGCTGCTGAATGCGAGCAGAACAAACTGGTCATTGTGGAGATCCTTGGAAAATCCTTGGTTCATCAGTAAATGACTTTTGGCTAAGATGATGAATCATGGTACATCTTGGAAGAGTAGCTGTTATTGTCATTTGTTTTTTTTTAACTTCAGAGTTGGTTCTTTTCAATGAGAAGTTATTTTTCATGAAAACTATATCCTGCCTCTGGCAAAATAACGGCTTTTAATTATCAGTGTGTTTTTCTTCATAATTAGTGATAATAGGAGTGATTAGTGACAAATGATATTCCCTAAGCCCCAGGAGTATCAGTCGATAAAGATGTGGGTTTTGACTGAGATCCCACTGGGACTTTTCTATCTTCATTCGTTTCTTATCAGATATTCATACTCTGTTATGAAGCAAGAAGAGGAACTCTTTCATGAGGAACCAACCTGCCTTTCAAGAAAAAATCTCACCGTCTTCATTCAGTCGAATAAACATAAAAATGTACCTTCAAAACCTTCAACATAACAAACGACACAAACTAGCAAGGAAGTTACAAGAGAGGACGCCCACTGGCTGCTTTTAAATTCAATGACGTGTATTCGCAACCTTTTGCGCAAGCTTCTTAATGCCTTTAACCGAAACAAAGGCGAGAGGTCGTCTCCCAAAGAGGTTGTCAAGCAAAAAGTGTAGCCCCAACATCCCTTGCCAGGCCATTAAATAATCGCGCAATTGAAGCGTCGACATTTGAGCGGTAAATAAACAGAGCTATGAATGTGTAGAGCGGACCATTAGGCACGAGTGAAGGATAAATCTGCGTAGCATTGATGGAGTATTTCAAGGTATTGTTGAAGTTGTTTTCAAACTAAACCATAGTTGAGTAAATTTTTTTTACGGTAAATACCTTACGATCGCAGTTGGACTTTTAAATCAGGACTCAATTATAGTAACAGCCGTTTCTTTTTCGTAAATAACACACAAAGCAGAGCGGTATGAACACGAGTAAATGATAAATCAGGGTATCATTGATAGAGTATTTTTAGGTAGATTTGTTGTTGAAGTTGTTTTCACTCTAAACTTTTTAGAGTAAAACATTGTATGGTACCTTAGGATCACTAACAACTGTATACAGTAGCATATAGTAGAGGTTGAGGTTGTTTAAAGACTCTTAGATCAGCAAAAATAACAAATAAACTTCAATACATCTTGACGGGAAAGTGAAAGACATGTCTGCGGTTTTGTTGTATTTTTAAAAATTTATGTTATGTTGAATAATGGTGGATTTTCGACTGTTAGTGTTCGTGAACATGCATGAGTGTTAGCAAATAAAACAAAACAGTGCAACGTCACTTTTCAAATTCTCTCAAGAAGGTCGCGTGAGGTCTTTGTAAAGCCCCACATCTTTACTGAGATACTCAAGGGGTGGGGGGAGGGGGGGGGGGGGGTTGTATCATTTCTCACTTCCCATTACTATTTATCTATTTACATAACTTGTAAGAAAACTGCTTTGACACTGGCTAAATGTACTAACCGCACGAAGCTATCAACTAAAAGAAAAAAAAACTTAAAGAAATGGAATCAGGCGTTTCTTTTCGTAAATAACAGATAAATAATATTTATGTGTTATTTAAAGTAGAGTGCTCCCTGGGTCAGATAAGCATAAGGGTAATTATTAGTATTAAATTTTGTAAAAATATTATGATCGGATGTTAATAACGGTAGTTGTTGACATTGAATGGGCGCCTTTGGCTTTCAAAGTAAAAAGTAAATAGTGTTGAATAGTTTCGGCGGGCTTGTTAGAACCACGATAGCTCAATTGGGAGAGCACCTGACCCGGTATGTCAGAAGGGTGCAGGTTCAAATCCTGCTCGTGGATATTTTTTCGACATTTGTGTTTTTTCTTATTCATCAGCTCAGCCAAAGACGTCCACTGCTGGACAAAGGCGTCCCCCAAGGATATGAGGGGTATTTGCCGTAATCGCCATGCTTGGCAGGCGGGTTGACGATCGCAGTAGGTTGAGGGTAACCTCAGAGAGATGCTGCTGCCCATCCTCTGGAATGGTTTTTGGTGGCTTTTACGACACCCACGGGAAGAGATGGGGTGGTGCAATTCTTTATCCCCGGCACCACACAGGGGATTTTTTCTTATTAGAGTTACCTACTTTTTGCGGTATGTTAGGATCACAAGGACTTGTAGTACAGGAATCAATAAAAATTTACAAATAAACGTACATAAGTATGAAATCAGGCGTTTCTTTGCGGAAATAGCATAGTTAATGTAAGCATTCCATTGAGCACGAATTAAGAGTAAACGTAGGTAGCTGATGGAGTATTTTAAGGTAGGTTAGTGGCACCAGTATTCGACAGGTACCAAATATCGGCATGAACCAGTTATCGACATGTTTGTCTTTAAACATTAAAATTTGGGGTCCGCAACTGATTTTAGGCTTTAGCAACGATTAAATACCGATCAACCGCTATCTTGCTGTGATCCCGTAATGTTTGTTTATTTATTTATTGCATATCATATTACATTAGACGAGGTGTTGTCGAGGGCGTCACCTGTATACCTTATTTGCTGTGCCCTAGCAGAGACTAGGGCACAGCAAATAAGAGGGCTAAGTATTTTAAAAATCTAGGTAATTTTTTAATATAAATAACGCCAGTTTGACCAGCATGCAATACAATAATAACAATAGCAGTACAGTACAATCCTACTAATATTATAAACACGAAACTTTGTAAGTATGGATGATTGTTACTCTTTCACGTAAAAATTACTGAATGGATTTGGATGAAATTCGGCATACAGATAGTTTATAACCGAGAATAACACATAGGATACTTTTTATCCAGATATTCCCACGGGAACGGGAACCACGCGGGTGAAACCGCAAGCGGCCACTATTACAATATATATTTATCATTAGAATATTTATAATTAATAGAGACATCGAAATATTATTTAAGTAATTATATTTAATTATGAATTATTTGTTAGTTTTTATAGGAATCATTAAAAAAATCTGACAGGTTATAGTAACATTTTTCTAAAAGAAAGCTTTTTAATGATTTGACGGAATACTTAGGATTATCTGCGTTTTTTATGTAATTGAGAAGGTGGTTGTATATTTTGATCAACATTGTGGGAGGCTAGATGAGACTAATTTTAATTTGGAGAATGGTATTTTAAGTTTGTTTAGGTATGTCTAGGTATTTGAATAGTAAACAGTAGTAAATAGCCTATAATTGTCCCACTGCTGGGCTAAGGACTCCATCATTGAAATCAAGTCATCGCTACAATTGATGGGTAATGGCTTAATCACCACGCTTGCCAAGTGCGGGTTGGTGATCACAAACCCGGGCTATGCATCGAAAAATCCGAAAATACATTTTGCCCGACCTGGGAATCGAACCCAGGACCTTCGGTATCGGGCCAAGCGCTCTGCCACTCGGCCACCGAGGCGAGGAATATATAAATGAAAACTTTTATAAACATTGGCCTTAAAATGTCGAACTTTGGTGGCATTACCCATTACCATTATTGTTATTGAAGATGTCTTCAAAGTAAAGGACGACAACGTTTGACAGGTGGTCGCACGCGCCTAGAGAAGGTCTCCATTTTGGTCATCTGATAGCTGTTACCGCGTTACGAGTGTTAAAACCTGTGACAGACCACGCGCTGGTGGTCCAGGTCCGTGCCAATTGACAGTTGCATCGCAATATATTTACGAGAACCTAATGTATTTTATAAAAATATTGAAACTTTTTCTAAAACCTATCCGTATTTATTCGATTACGTTTCATCATCATCTCAGCCAAAAGACGTCCACTGCTGAGCAAAGGCCTCCCCCAAGGATATGAGGGGTATTTGCCGTAATCGCCACGCTTGTCAGGCGGGTTGGTGATCGCAGTAGGTTGAGGGTAACCTCAGAGAGATGCTGCTGCCCATCCTCTGGAATAGTCCCTTAGTCGGCTTTTACGACACCCACGGGAAGAGAGAGGGTGGTGCAATTCTTTATCCCCGGCACCACACAAGGGTTATCCCCGGCACCACACAGGGGCGATTACGTTTACGAAAATAAAAATGAGTATGGCATTAAAACTGCGCCTCCTGGCGACATACGAGAAAAGTTACAATTTTGCCATACAAGTTCTCGTTTTTGTTTCTTGATCGAATAAAATTGCGAATGAAACTCGCTCACTCACCGATCCGATCCAAACCCTCCGGAGAATCTAGTAGAGCACGGGGACACGCCCTTTAAGTGTGTGATGCCGTTCCCTCTAGAAAACCTCCGACGGTGATTCGTTTCACACGGCTTGAGGTACCCTTGACGTGCCTCGCCGCACCCAAGAAAGCCCGGTGACGCTGAAAATGCCGTTTGAGGCATACAGCAATCTCTCAAAAAAAAAAAGAAAAAATTAGCACTGTACTATTTACTATTATGCTATTATCACATTGACGACCTCCTTGGTCGAGTGATTTGTACACCGGTTTTCATGGTGTCGCCATCTCTGAGGTGCCGGGTTCGATCCCCGGTCGGGTCAATTTCAAAATTATTGTTTTTCTAAATTGTCTCGGGTCTGGGTGTTGTATAATAAGTATGTATTTAAGTATTTTAAGTATGTTTATCCGTTGTCTAGTAACCATTTTAATGAGTTTCATGACGAAGCTTCTCTTGGGCTAGATAATTGGTGTGAGTGTAGGAAAATTGATCTTTTATATTTTTTTTTTACATTAAATTTCTCTTTAACCCTATGTTAACTCATTTAGAAAGTTAATACGCTTGTGTAACGAATGGATATGGATTCACGTCAGTAGTCAAATGTATATATGGGGAATGAAAGGCGACTTTTACATTCATTCAACCCTACCGAGCATTTATCCGTTTGGCTATTGAAATAGAAGAGGCTTTTGTTTACTGTGCCCATACAAAAATGTGCCTATGGAACAGAAAAACCCTTATTTCCGTTTACTAGTTAGTAGTAATAAAAATTGTAATTGTACTGAACAAAAAACCAGAGTACATACTGATTTAAATATGTACAAAAAGAATCTTGGGTTGCAATAGCTCTGTGGAGCTTTGTTTAAATAAAAACACAATATTTCTTGAATTATACATTATTAGCGGCTGCTCGCGGTTTCACCCGCGTGGTTCCCGTTCCCGTGGGAATGTCGGGATAGATCTATGTGTTAATCCAGGTTACAAACTATCTGTATGCCGAATTTCATCCAAATCCATCCAACCGTTGCAGTGTGAAGAAGCAACAAATATATACACATACATACACACAAACTTTTGCATTTATAATATTAGTGTGATTGAGATACGAATTTACAATTCAGCCTTAGCATGCTGTCACCAAGACAAAACTCCTAAAATATCTTCACTTGTTCGTTTTCTTCCTTTTTCCTAGCCTTCTACTCTACATTTAAACTCAGATCACGTCGTGTGCCACAGAGCTGCCCGAAGCAAGGAGATGGCAAGCAGTCCCGATCACTACTTACAGTACGTACAAAACACTCTCATAGCGCGATTCAGCTCCTCAGACAACGCGCCATCTATTGGTAAGAAGCAAAATAATTTGAATCTTTTTTACTTTTCTTTTTACTTAGTTGTTACACCATTGTTACACCCATTACTGAGCGCAGCGGTATCACTTTGCCTACTTATGTAATAAAAAAAACATTGCTTTTTTGTATAGCAATAATTGCATACTAACTAGGACAGTGGCACCAGTCTTTGACAAGAACAGGGGCTCTATTTTTGATTCCTTCGCCTCGAGTCCAGCGCTTAGTTTCTACTGATTTTCGTTCGACATTTGACTTTCTCAATTTTTGAATCGCTCGACCGCAACGAGTGCCCTCACCCACTCGTTGCAGTCGAGCGACACAAAGCGATTGATAGAATAACCGTCAAAAGTCAAATTCTATTAAAAAGCAAAGGTTTTTTTTTCCTTATTATGTTGGCAGCACTGGAAACGAACGATTCAAAAATACGGAAAATCGGCGTCATGCGACTTGGCAGACGAGTGTGACTTAAGTCGCATGCGACAACACAATGTCATACGTGCGATTCAAAAATAGATCCCCTGATATCGACACTCTTTTCCTTTAATCAACATCATATCATTAGTAGGGATTAACGACAATCAAATACAGAATCACCTGTCTCCTAGCTGCCATCTAGATCAATAAAATGCTATACTATTTTTTGGCGAAGAAAATTGGTGTTGAACGCCGGTATTGGTGTTGAACACCGGTGCCATTTCGATTCCATTGTTTAAATCAAAACGTTAATCTTTTTATATTCAAAAGGCGCGCATTGCGCTCGACAGTGGATTTAAAACATTTAATTTTTACAAACAAAACATTATCAAACAAAAGAACTAACAAGTTTATTTTCATACTAATTACATTTTAGCGAACTAGCAACGTAATAGGTCGTAGACAAAACAGTTTTGTTCCATCTCTGGGAGCCTTGCGAGATGAATTTATTACTAAATAAAGTGTACAATTTGTGAGAACATCTTTATTCATAGCCAAGAAACTGTCTACGCAAAATGCACCTTAAAATTAAGGTGCTTTCTGAACTTTGACGTAGTGAGCAGTTTATAATAAAATGCAACTTTTTTAACCTTAAAACACATTACCGTCTTTGTTATTTCATTAACATTTTGATAAAACATAATATGAAACATACATTATATTTGAAACATAATATGAAAAAAAAATTGAAAAAAATTCACATGCGGGATCCGATAGCATAGTTAGTCATGAGATGCGGGTTTGAATCCCTCTCCAGGAGATTTTTTTAACACAAAAAGTGTTGAAAAAAAAACATTCACGGCTAATAATAAAATTCATTGTGATAATCGGATGAATTCAGATGTTGGTTGATATTACGCTAGCTTTCATTACTTAAGCCTCAATTACGGTAGCTTTCATTATTTTAAGTTGTATTTCGCTATCCATCATTATGCTTGCTTGCATTACGCTAGCGTTAAGTTAAAGAACCGTCACAACATGTACTTACGTGGGTATGTTTTTTAAAATATTAAACGCGGCAAATGATTCCACTCTGCCTTAACCGCCTCTATGGTCCAGTGGTTAAGACCACCGGTTTCAGATCCAGGGGTTCCGGGTACGATTCCCAGCGGGGGGTACATGTTTGTGTACTCAGTTTGGTTGGTGTTAGAGCTTGTTTGTCCGCCTGGCTAGCTACCACCATCTTAATCTAAATATATCGCTATAACATCCTAGAGGTAAGACAGCCAGTGCCTCAGTAGTTGAGGATCCCTGGTGAAATGCGCTTCCACCATTATCCATTATTCCACATTCATTATTCCACCTTATCATCTATTAAATTAGGTGAGATGATAGCACGGTGCTTACCCGTATTTAAAACTCCTCTTGTCGTTGAGTGGAAATGAAGTCCAGGCGCAAAAATAACTGGCGCAGCGTGAAAACAACGGAACATCATTCACCCTCACTCTGCTAGCCCACAAGGTGCCTCTTCACATCTCGTTTGAAGGACCTCCATCATGTGCTAGTAGACTATTATATCTTTAGGAGAAAAGGCGAATGTCTGACGTCAGCAGTATCCTTTGCTGGTAATTTTAATGTCATTATTGCACGCCACAGTCTATAAAGCCGTAAAGTACCTTTGCCTTAATTATATACCTATTACAAAGTCTTTTCACGGCGGTTTTTAAGTTAAAGTTGGTGAAATTTTTGCATTTGCGAAGTTTTTGTAGTTGAGTACGCTCGAGAAAACTCTCTTGTAAACGGATAAGCTTTATGTTTATTCATTTACGGCTCATAATTCAACACTTAATCCCGCTTAGATTAACTTGAGGAGTTTTGCATGGTACTGTTATTACTTTTTATAAATAGTTTTATCAACTCTTTAGGTTGTACGCTTTTTTTGCTCGCGACTAAAGATGTGTGTCGACAAGAGGAGTTTTAAATACGGGTAAGCACCGTGCTATCATCTCACCTAATTTAATAGATGATAAGGTCAATGGTGGAAGCGCATTTCACCAGGGATCCTCAACTACTGAGGCACTGGCTGTCTTACCTCTAGGATGTTATAGCGATATATTTAGATTAAGATGGTGGTAGCTAGCCAGGCGGACAAACAAGCTCTAACACCAACCAAACTGAGTACACAAACATGTACCCCCCGCTGGGAATCGTACCCGGAACCCCTGGATCTGAAACCGGTGGTCTTAACCACTGGACCATAGAGGCGGTTAAGGCAGAGTGGAATCATTTGCCGCGTTTAATATTTAAAAAAATATACCAACGTAGGTACATGTTGTGACGGTTCTTTAACTTAACGCTAGCGTAATGCAAGCAAGCATAATGATGGATAGCGAAATACAACTTAAAATAATGAAAGCTACCGTAATTGAGGCTTAAGTAATGAAAGCTAGCGTAATATCAACCAACATCTGAATTCATCCGATTATCACAATGAATTTTATTATTAGCCGTGAATGTTTTTTTTTCAACACTTTTTGTGTTAAAAAAATCTCCGGGAGAGGGATTCAAACCCGCATCTCATGACTAACTATGCTATCGAATCCCGCATGTGAATTTTTTTCAATTTTTTTTTTCATATTATGCATTACGCTGAACGGGTAGATGATTGGGTTGAATACAACATTTAATACGACGTACAATAAATAAATATATTATTATTATCTCTCTATTTATTTTTTTACATATTAATTTACATTTTTAAATATTTTCTAAAAAACAAAACCATCATTTAAAAATATAAAAAATAGAGGTCCACCAGCATCGGTACCAGGGTCCAAACTACCGGTGATTAGGGCTCCAGAGACAGGAACCTCCTCACAATGCGTGCCGTATCGAAGAGAACTGCCTTCTGAATCAGGCCCTTGATCCAGCCGCCTAACGAGAGCCTCATGAGATGTTGATCGAGGCTCTTGGCCATCAGGCCGTTGGCCGTAACAACAATCGTCACGATGACAGCCGAGTCCACACTCCACATGTCGACAACCTCATGTGCTAAGTCGAGATATTTGATTTGTTTCTCTTTCTCAGCTTTCACGAGGTTCTCGTCATGGGGAATGGTGATATCGACAATCATCGTGCGGCGCGCTAATCGATCTATCACCACAATGTCTGGCTTATTAGCTACAATAGTCCTGTCGGTGATGATAGATCGATCCCAGTACAACGTGACATGATCATTTTCGAGAACTGGGTCGGGCACATACTTGTAGTACGGTACCTCAGAATCCACAAGTTTGTATTTCAAAGCAAGTTGCTGGTGTATAATCCTGGCCACTTGATTATGCCTGTGCAAGTACTCGCCGTTAGCCAGACGAGAACAGCCAGAAATAATATGTCTGATAGACTCACCCAGACGGTGACATGCCCGACATATGTCATATATTATTATTATTATTATAGTTTTTAGATCCCCATATAGTCCGTTAGACCACTGACTTATTGCACCCATGCCGCATGCCTAACACCAGCGTATAAATATTAGTTATTAGCGCAATAATAATAATCTTGAACCAAATTCTACGTGCATTCGGTACCCAACTTATGCAGAGAGGTGGTCATGTAGACATGCAGATATGCTCTGAATAAGCAAGTTTTATTGTGCGATATAGGTATAACTACGAACGGATAAAAAGGAAATGCTAGATGGCAGGTACATGGGAATTGAGAATAATAAAAAAAAACACACACACACACATTTTTCATTTATCTCAGCCAAAAGACGTCCACTGCTGGACTTAGGCCTCCCCCAAGGATATGAGGGGTATTTGCCGTAATCGCCACGCTTATATTAGAAGGAGGCAAACGAGCAGGCGGGTCACCTGATGGAAAGCAATCACCGCCGCCCATGGACACCCGCAAAACCAGAGGAATATCAGATGCGTTGCCGGCCTTTAATTAGTAAAAAGGTATCATACCCAAGTAACAAGTATGTATGGATCGTAGCAAGTGGAAAAAAGTGGTCTCTGATGCCTACCCCTACGGGAAAGAGGCGTGATTATGTGTGTGTCCCCGTGTGGTGCCGGGGATAAAGAATTGCACCACCCCATCCCTTCCCGTGGGTGTCGTATAAGCCGACTAAAGGACCATTCCAGAGGATGGGCAGCAGCATCTCTCTGAGGTTACCCTCAACCTACTGCGATCGCCAACCCGCCTGCCAAGCGTGGCGATTACGGCAAATACCCCTCATATCCTTGGGGGAGGCCTAAGTCCAGCAGTGGACGTCTTTTGGCTGAGATAAATGAAAAATGTGTGTGTGTGTGTTTTTTTTTATTATTCTCAATTCCCATGTACCTGCCATCTAGCATTTCCTTTTTATCCGTTCGTAGTTATACCTATATCGCACAATAAAACTTGCTTATTCAGAGCATATCTGCATGTCTACATGACCACCTCTCTGCATAAGTTGGGTACCGAATGCACGTAGAATTTGGTTCAAGATTATTATTATTGCGCTAATAACTAATATTTATACGCTGGTGTTAGGCATGCGGCATGGGTGCAATAAGTCAGTGGTCTAACGGACTATATGCGGATCTAAAAACTATAATAATAATAATAATATAGTCATCTTTAGAGTCTGGGTCGCTACCACAGTTTCTAACAACAGGTGTTACCCACCTGCTCCATAAGGCAGGCAGTCCCGCGGAACCCAAGAATTATAGGCCGATCACATGTCTGTCAACGGTCTATAAACTTCTTACATCCATTCTGAGAGCGAAAATTACTACCCACATAGACAACAACTCCATTATGTCTACCTCACAGAATGGATGTAGGAATGGATCCCGCGGTACGAAGGAGCTGCTCCTTATTGACATGGCCATAAGCCAACAGGTTCGCCGTTCCCGAAAGGATCTGTCGACATGTTGGATAGATTATAAGAAGGCCTATGACTCGGTACCACATACATGGCTCATGAGGGTGCTGGAGTTGTACAAAATAAATGCAACTCTGCGTACCTTCCTGATGTCGTGTATGGGGCAATGGAAGACAGTCCTTCGCTATCCCGGATGTCGACAAATTCAAGGAAACGACGATCCTATAAGGATTGAGCGGGGAATATTTCAGGGCGATAGTTTGAGTCCACTATGGTTTTGTTTAGCCCTGAACCCTCTCAGCACATTGCTGGAGGATTCAGGACTTGGCTATTCATTGCGAAGAGGAGGTCAGGTAATATCCCACCTGCTTTATATGGAAGACCTGAAACTGTTTGCCCCCAACAGATTGCGACTGATGGAGTTACTGAAGGTAACTGAAACTTTCAGTAATTCCATCAGGATGGAATTTGGTGTAGACAAATGTGCAGATATGCATGTAAAGCGAGGCAGGATTGTAGAATCTGAGGGATTACAACTCTCAGATTCTATAAACCTGAAATCGCTCTCCGCAAATGATACATATAAATACCTGGGTATGTCAGAGGGGTTAGGAATAAGTGTGGCTGACATGAAGCAAGCTGGAGCGTTTCTTTGGTCGCCTGAAAAAGGCGCTCATAAGCTCCTTATCAGGCGGCAATAAGGTGCGCGCCTTCAACGGTTGGGTCATGCCAGTCCTGATGTACTCCTTCGGCGTACTCAAGTGGACTCAGACAGAACTGGATGCCCTGGATAGGCGAGTCCGTACATTGCTGACCGCAAATCGGATGCATCACCCACGATCGTCGGTAATGAGGCTGTACATCCCGCGGAAGTGCGGAGGTCGAGGTTTTTTAAATGCTAAGACCCTCCACAACCGTGAGGTGTGCAGTCTCAGGGAATATTTCCTAAAAGCCGATGTGGGTATGCACCGAGATGTGGTATCAGTGGACAAGGGACTCACCCCGCTGTCCTTGGCTAAAGAGAACTGGCACAAACCCGTAGTACTTAGTGCCAATGACCGCAGGGAGGTATGGCAAGGCAAGGAGCTCCACGGGCGCTTTTATCGGGCCCTCCACGGACCCGATGTAGACTTTTTAGCGTCCGTATCCTGGCTGCGTTTCGGTGACCTCTTCGGGGAAACTGAAGGTTTTGTCTGTGCAATTATGGACGAAGTTATGCTAACGAATAACTACCGGAAATTTATTGTGAAGGACGGGACGGTTGACATATGTCGGGCATGTCACCGTCCGGGTGAGTCTATCAGACATATTATTTCTGGCTGTTCTCGTCTGGCTAACGGCGAGTACTTGCACAGGCATAATCAAGTGGCCAGGATTATACACCAGCAACTTGCTTTGAAATACAAACTTGTGGATTCTGAGGTACCGTACTACAAGTATGTGCCCGACCCAGTTCTCGAAAATGATCATGTCACGTTGTACTGGGATCGATCTATCATCACCGACAGGACTATTGTAGCTAATAAGTCAGACATTGTGGTGATAGATCGATTAGCGCGCCGCACGATGATTGTCGATATCACCATTCCCCATGACGAGAACCTCGTGAAAGCTGAGAAAGAGAAACAAATCAAATATCTCGACTTAGCACATGAGGTTGTCGACATGTGGAATGTGGACTCAGCTGTCATCGTGCCGATTGTTGTTACGGCCAACGGCCTGATGGCCAAGAGCCTCGATCAACATCTCATGAGGCTCTCGTTAGGCGGCTGGATCAAGGGCCTGATTCAGAAGGCAGTTCTCCTCGATACGGCACGCATTGTGAGGAGGTTCCTGTCTCTGGAGCCCTAATCACCGGTAGTTTGGACCCTGGTCCCGATGCCGGTGGACCCCTATTTTTTATATTTTTAAATGTTTGTTTTGTTTTTTAGAAAATATTTAAAAATGTAAATTAATATATAAAAAAATAAATAGAGAGATAATAATATATGACATATGTCGGGCATGTCACCGTCCGGGTGAGTCTATCAGACATATTATTTCTGGCTGTTCTCGTCTGGCTAACGGCGAGTACTTGCACAGGCATAATCAAGTGGCCAGGATTATACACCAGCAACTTGCTTTGAAATACAAACTTGTGGATTCTGAGGTACCGTACTACAAGTATGTGCCCGACCCAGTTCTCGAAAATGATCATGTCACGTTGTACTGGGATCGATCTATCATCACCGACAGGACTATTGTAGCTAATAAGCCAGACATTGTGGTGATAGATCGATTAGCGCGCCGCACGATGATTGTCGATATCACCATTCCCCATGACGAGAACCTCGTGAAAGCTGAGAAAGAGAAACAAGTCAAATATCTCGACTTAGCACATGAGGTTGTCGACATGTGGAGTTTGGACTCGGCTGTCATCGTGACGATTGTTGTTACGGCCAACGGCCTGATGGCCAAGAGCCTCAACATCTCATGAGGCTCTCGTTAGGCGGCTGGATCAAGGGCCTGATTCAGAAGGCAGTTCTCTTCGATACGGCACGCATTGTGAGGAGGTTCCTGTCTCTGGAGCCCTAATCACCGATAGTTTGGACCCTGGTCCCGATGCTGGTGGACCCCTATTTTTTATATTTTTAAATGATGGTTTTGTTTTTTAGAAAATATTTAAAAATGTAAATTAATATGTAAAAAAATAAATAGAGAGATAATAATAATATATTTATTTATTGTACGTCGTATAAAATTTTCCATTCAACCCAATCATCTACCCGTTCAGCGTAAAGAACGTCAACTTGTTCCTCTTATTTTTATGCTGTAGTGCGCGATAAATACATTGGAACATAGATTTTTTTTTCTCTCTATATTTCGCCAATATATTCGACTTGAGGAGGTCGATGGCGCAGTGGTTAACACGCCCGGTCCGCGAGTGCTGAGGTTAAGCAACTTTCGCTGGCCAGGCCAGTCACCGGATGGGTGACCAAACATTTATCATCTCGAGCTCCTCCGTGCTTCTGAAGGCACGTACAGCCGTTGGTCCCGACTGCATTAGCAGTCGTTAACAACCACCAATCTGCAGTGGGCCCGCGTCGTAGTTTAAGGCCCGTTCTCCCTATCCATCCATAGGAAAGGCTTGTGCTTCAGCAGTGGGGATATAAAAATGAGCTGATGATGATGATGATGATGATGATTTAACATAATTAATGCATTTGTACCTACTTGTGTATGCCTATCAATGATCCGTCTACTGAATGAATAGACCCCCATCCTACGTTAATATTTGCGTTTCCATATTTCTGACCCACAAAGTATTTACATATCGCCTTGACAAGGGTACTGTGTTACGGTTTGTATCGCTAATGTAATCGAATGTAAGCTTCGCCGGCTCAATTATACATTCTATGGCCAATTATTGTAAGCCACACCACTGTTTAGGCTGGGGAAATATCCGTCTAATTATGGTATACCAAAATGTGTTGTAGTTGGTCACACTAGGTTGAACTGTTATGTGTATACCGTCGTACATACACTTTTCAACTTTCACGTTCCATAGATAAACAAAGAATTTAACCGTTGTAACTCGGTCGAAACGTCGGTCGGGTATGATACATACATACATATAATCACGCCTCTTTCCCGTAGGGGTAGGCATCAGAGACCACTTTTTTCCACTTGCTACGATCCATACATACTTGTTACTTGGGTATGATACCTTTTTACTAATTAGTTTGTGTTTTTTCCCTTTGAAATTCTTTGTTTATACCGTCGTATGTTGTGTCATCCCTGTGTGGTGCCGGGGTTAAAGAATTGTACCACCCCATCTCTTCCCGTGGGTGTCGTAAAAGCCGACTAAGGGACCATTCCAGAGGATGGGCAGCAGCATCTGTCTGAGGTTACCCTCAACCTACTGCGATCGCCAACTCGCCTGCCAAGCGTAGCGATTACGGCAAATACCCCTCATATCCTTGGGGGAGGCCTTTGTCCAGCAGTGGACGTCTCTTGGCTGAGATGATGTTGTATCATCATCATCATCATCAGCCTATATTAGTATGTTGTATATAAGTTGGTATATGAGGAAGCTTGGATATTTTGAGCTCATAAAACAGTGTTACTGCAATACAAAACGAGATTCGTTTATATACGCCGCTACATGCGTCTCGTTCCGATCCGCCCCCCTAGACAAGTGGCAAAACGTTATTAGAAGAGAAATCAAATATTAGGTCCATACCTATGAAATTGACGTGTTTTTCTCACTTATTAATAGGTGTATTACTACTAAAAGTCAATACCGGTTGTTGATATTGTTATACACCTTTAATTAGGATTATGTTACTTAGCCTTCAGTTCTATTAATGATTATTCATTTTGTGTCTTTATCGCCCAATTTTTTTTTAATTGTCCTTTTTGTTCGCGGAATTGACCTTTTGTTTCATTGTAGCTTTGAATGGTCTTGATTTTTTTTTAATGTCTGCTATATTTAGCTAGTGAAACAAACACACTACTCTACAGTTTTTGTAGTGTTAACATAAATAGATGCTAAGAAAATTAAAAAAAAAACGTTTGTATGAAAATATAATTTGATAAAAAATTTTCATATAAAACGTCAATTTCATAGGTAAGAACCCATATATATCGATGTAAGAACCTAATAGAATGATTATTGTACGGGATTGACATAAGTCAACGATACGTATAAATGACGTTTATGTCAATCCTATATAATAATAATTCTCTTAGATGAATGATAGGTCTCGCTGCCGAGCGCAGCGAGACCTATCATTCATCTAAGAATAATTCTATTTAATTTCTATTCTATTAGCGTATTGCCACTTACTTGTCTAGGGGGTCCGATCCAAACCCCTCGGAGAATCTACTAGGGGACGGGAACACGCTCTAGTGCGTGATGCCGTTACTCTGACGGTACATCGTTTCACCCGGCTTGATTGCCACTCACTGCCCCCAAAAAGCCCAGTGACGTTCAAAATAAAATACCAAGCAAAATCAGTCTTGGTATACCGCCAGGTCATTCGTGAATTTTTCCACAAAAATATTATGATAAATTAAAGTATATTTTTTTATTATTTATTTTTCTTGGGTAGGTATGTTCAGTGTACTCGGTGCTTGCTATTCGTGATCCCGAGCCATCTCCGTGGCAGAGAAGAAGAGTAGTAGAAGAAGAAGAACAAGGAGAAGAAGAAAGAAAGACATTTAGTAACAACATAATATGTATGTTGTTACTAAATGTTTTTCTTCGTATAAATGTATACATAATATACAAAAAAAAATAAGCAGACATTATAGAAAAATGAAGCACACAAGAGAAAAAATAAGATGAAACAAAAAGAGAAGGGATGGTTCTAAGTATTTAGATGGTATACCTCCTTTCGTTTACCTGTTCGAAGGAAGAAGAGGAGAGTCCCACATAACCCAGGGTCATCCCTAGCCCCGGTGTATATATATACCTAGTACCGAAGCCCCAAGTTAGATTCCCATCATGGTTACGTACCCATGCTTGGTTTAGTTGGTGAAATAGATTGTTCTAAAGGCCTGTTTTCACTTTGATTAATGATTAGTGCAGGTGATGAGTGCAGGTGCTTAGTGATTAGGAGTAATCTCGTGTGGACAGCGATTGATTAGTGCGAGTGATTAGTAACCTGCGTAGTAAAGTGATTAGACGCGGGTTCTATTTTTTTGCAAGTGGACTGCGAGTAGCCACGTCCCGCGCGCCCTCCCTTTCCCCTCACTCGCAGCCTGCCTGCACTGTGCTGCACTACACACGTCTGGACAGCAGTGTTTAGTGTTTAGCGTTTGGCGTCGGACGCTAACAACTGAATTTACTAAACATAGCCACTTGACAAAATTGGACACTTCTTGCACTACACACCTGCACTAAACACTCGCAATTACTAATCACCTGCACTCGCACTAATCAAAGTGAATTAGGCCTTAAGTCTGTCTGACTAGTATTATCGTATAACGCAAGTCTAGTCGTCATAAAAATAATGTTTTTTAACAGTTAGCAATACGATCACCAGAGGTAAAGGATTCTTTTTGTGATAACTAAGTAGAGATATTTGCTCTCTCCTTACTTTAATAATGTGGGAACTTTGTATAGAAGTCCGTTTGTCCTGCGCATGAATTGTTTGGTTACCAAGGACAAATTCTTTGACAGCTTTTTTTAAGGTTATCTAGCTTATATTATTTTCTATATCTATATTAATTAATAATATTTTATAATATTATTAATTAATTCAGCTTTATAGCTGAAGAGTTTGTTTGTTTGAACGCGCTTATCTCAGGAACTACTGGTTCGAATTGAAAAATTATTTTTGTGTTGGATAGTCCATATATTGGGAAAAGCTTTAGGCTATATAACATCACGCTGCGACTAATAAGAGCGAAGCGTCTGTGAAAAATGTTGCAAAAACGGGAACAAGAGCCTAAAAAATTAAAAATGCTGCCGAAAGTCACTATTTCACGCGGACGAAGTCGCGAGCACAACACAAAATTCTTTTAATATTTTATATACTTAACCTTTGAGGTAACAATAAAATAGGAGATAACGCAGTACAGATGATTATTATACCTGAGGCCAAGACTTACTTTGACTTGCTGCGCCAACTTATTTTAGTTAATATAAAAACCAAATTTTAAATAAAGAATTTACTCAACACAACACAAAAGAGTTATCACATTAAAAAACCTCATTCAAAACGGGGTAACAAAACAATTTTTGACAAGCGCAAAAAGTATTAGTGTCAAAACCACAACACGCCTCCGCCTGCCGCCTTATTTCGACGGAGAGAATAAAAACTGTACCGAATCACAGTACCTTACCTTACACCAGCAATAGCATAAGCCGGAATCCCGTGTAATAAAGCAGGGGAAATGCAGGCAAATCCACGAGACAAGCCAAATCCAATATGACACTGTGGATCTGTAATACAGATCTGACGCGCGCCGGGGCGGCAACTTAAGGCGACGTCACACTGAGCCCGAAATGATACTACGGGTGGAGGAATAAAGATTTTGATACTTGCGGCTTCGGTGGTAAAGACTTGGTGGAAAAAACTTTATTTACATGTAGGTGTAATAAGTTTATGAAAAAAGAACATGACTTAAACACTTTTCTATATTTACGGGTTAACCGATCTCAAGTGATGATAAGACCGAAGGTGGAACGCACTTCAACTGGAATCGTCAACTACTGAGACACTGGCTTTCTTATCTGTAACATTGATGTTATGGCAGTATATTTGTATAAGATAGTTAATGTATGGATACTGAAATAACAAATTTTAATTAAATACATAGCTGTAAGGGAAGGCCTTTTCCCTGCAGTGGGAAAGTAAAGGCTGATAATAATAACATAATATTAACAAAAGATATCCTCCATCTGTGGGATCACGGGAACGGTCTCAAGAATACTGACATTTTTTTTTTAAATGTTAAAAGGAGGCAAACGAGCAGGCGGGTCACCTGATGGAAAGTATTCACCGCCGCCCATGGACACCCGCAAAACCAAAGTTAACGCAGATGCGTTGCCAACCTTGGAAAGGAGTTGGATCTTGAGGAGGGAGTAGGAATTGGGAGAGGGGAGGGGTGAGAGATGGGATCATTCTCTCGGTTGCCATGCTAATAGGTTAGATTTCGCCTTCGACGGAGCCTTTTGCGATAAGCGTTATTCATGTCCATAGAGACGTTTTATTAAAACGATTATATTCAAAACTATTTTAACATTGCTGATATAGATAGGTATATTTTGTTTTCTTAGGGTAAAGCCACCGGTTATCCAAGTCTAGTGGCAAGTGCAGGGGATGCACAGTGGTTATTAGTAGGTAGGCCCCTCCTTTTCCCGAATCTCTGTCGAGACCCTTGGGCCTGGGCAAGGAGGCGGGAGCTGGAGGATCGCAGTGGTACTCGGATAATGAGCTTTCCACTGTCCAAAAAAAGGGTAAAGGTATTAAAGAGCACGCACCATCAACGAGTAATGAAGTTGTACTTATTAAAAAATTGTATGGGTCAGTAACACAAATGTCTCTTTCTTTACTGGACTTTAAAATCATATACCTAATGTCAGTTAAACAAATCTTTTTTTTTTCAAATGTCTTCTATTAACTGTCAGGTTCATAGAAGTTGGATAGACTGTGGTATTTCCCAGCATATTAAGTTTTATTAAAATTGACTTAATTATTTGTTTGATATTTTTGTTGTAGTTTGATAAATTGGACTTCGAAGTTTGTATGGAATACTGAAATGTAAAATGGGTCTAACTAAATGTGTGTATGAAATTAATAAGATTATACACAAACCTGCACATTAGACTACCACAGACTGTCAAATGTCCTCAACAGACTTTGAACTTTACGTAAATGGCATATGGTTGAACATTAATTGGAGAAAGGAGAATGGGCAAAAATATATGGAGCTTGGTCCAAATTTCCACCACCAATAAGAACTATGGCATATGACGGAACACTGCGTACTGAATCATTATAAGTAGACCGCAACCAAAAATATTTACTCAGTAAAAAGTTATGACCCCATGAAAACTTGCAATTTAAAAACATTTTTCTTATATTTACGTTTCTTTATTTTACTAATTATCTTCTTAACTACTCGATCGATTTAGGTGTATGACGTATCGTTGTAATTTATACGTTATTCTGGGTGATATAGGCTTTATGACTTCAAAATAAAAACACAACATTTTTATATGGGTAGGTGCGCTCACGTTATCATTGCAGACTTTGCTGACGATTTGAGCGCATTACGGAACAGGAGGAATGAGTCATCGTTGCTACCATGGCGGGAGGGCGGTGCGTGCGTACTGCACCCAAGCTGTATAAACGAATGAGTTAGCGGAATTAACACTACATATTATTTATATTACATTTTTTTATTTTTTTTTGTTCTTGCAAATACTTGACCGCGATCTCACCTGATGGTAAGTGATGATGAGGCCTACGTACGATGTGGCATACTTGCCTAGATAATGCCTGTTCACCGTACTTACCTACAGTACCTACAGTACTCTTTGATAGTGTGTGCTCCTTGGTGGCTTTACCCCACGTTTTCAGTAATTTTCTGCAGGTACGAAGTGTTTTTTTTTTTTCAGTGCTCTGTGTTCTCAATCTAAGTTTATTCTCTATTATGCGGAGCTCACGAAATGAGGTTTCAAACTTTGTATTAAAGGGGTACTATGTATCCCGGAGCTTAAGGAATGACACGGACCATGTTTATTGGTGTCGGAATAAAATGAATGGAATTCAGCTCGCTTCTGTTGTTCCGTTTTCGGACTGAAAGCTTTTGCTATTTATTTATTTCAGCCAAACACCTGATATTATGGCCACTTTTTGAAATTTCACACTGTGAAGGCCTTTGGGCTTTTAGCTTTCTGTTAAACCAATAATAACCAATACCAATTATTAAGTTTTGTACGATCAACGAGCAGTAAGTGAAAGTGGCAAAAAAATTTTACAGACTATTTATCACTTTTTTATTGGTATTTTTTTTTCAGATAAAATTTTCCTTTTTGATCACAATGCCTACGCCGCAAAACGACTTTGAAGGATTTAGCCAAGACAGCTGTAAGACTAAGTGGCAAAATTACTAACATTTAAAACGCCTACAAAGCAAAACGACTTATCATTACTACACCCTTTAATGGAAATAGACTTTATTGTATAAATTTATGGAATTTAAAATAAATTAGTTAACCTAACGTAACATGCAGCACTGGTTTCAACAGCTGCTTAATGCTTGATTTTATGTTTTAATTTTTATCATTTAAAAAGACGTCAACCAGGCATTTGAGCTGGTGGGGACTGGTCATCGGTTCCATGGACATCTGCAGCATTCGACGAGCAAATTATGCGTTATCAACTTTGAGAGTCCTATTTACACGCTTCTTGAAGAACCCCGAAGAAGAAGGTTATAACGCGAAGAAAACACCTGTGAAGAGAGTTTGCTCCACATCTTTCAGGTTCGCGGAAGGAACAAACAAATAAAGAAGGAAAGGAATCCATGCTAGAATGATTTCACACGAGAGAAGACGCGGGCGGAAGCTAGTTCCACTAAATAGAGAGTGGAGTGAGGTAAGCTTCAAGTAGTAGTAGTAGTACTTAATCGATTTGTTTTTTGTTCCTGTTTCGTGCCATGATGTCACTACTGTGTACAGCAGAATACCAGTGCAGCAGGCCCCGCTTGCTGCGTATACTGAGTTGTGCAGTGTTGGCATCACATAACAGAGCGCAATGTTATGGCGAGCGTTTCCGACTGTGAGATTTTCAAGGCGTTCCGCTCGGGACTGAATGATGGCGCGAGCGTCGAATTAGGCGATAATGTGGATTTTATTGAACGTTTACTTATTATTAAAATTATAATGGCCGAGAACTATATTCAAAGACAATTGGTTTGATATATTTTTCTTTGTTTGAAACGGTGTATAGCCTGAATAAAATGATATTTAGTCTAATAATAAGACATGTTATATTTGATGCAGGAAATTGTAAAATATCGTGAAAATACCAGCCGAAATTACTAAATAAAAAGCCAATGAATAAATTTTTTTTTTAATTTAAAATTCTTAGATACATTTCGAATAAAACTCATTTAAAAACACCGTTTTTTGGAAACCCTCGCCTTAATTATTTGTTTGATTTCTGTGTTTTGTTATGTGATTCCAATAAATGTCTTTTATTCTATTTTTATTCTATTCATACCTGACACGCTCGAGCAACGCACAGATAGACCCACCCTCTCACTGACACGGATTCTCGCAACAGGGTACCAAAAGCGAGTTTCATGCGCCATTCGATCACGTTAACGAAAACGAGAATCTGTTTGGTAAAATTTTACACAAAAATTTTTTTTTTTAAAATTTAACGGGTAAGCACTGTGTTTTGATCTCACCTGATGTTAAGTGATGATAAGGCCAATGATGGAAGCGCACTTCACCCGGGATCCTCAACTAGTGAGGCACTAGCTATCTATCTCGCCGGAACACAACATTGCTACAAACTTGATGTTATGGCGACATATTTAGATAAGATGGTGGTAGCTAACCATGCGGACAAACAAACAACTCTTCTCGTATGCCGCCAGGAGGCGCTGCTTCAATGCCATACTAATTTTTGTTTTCGTAAACGTAATCGAATTAATACGGATAGTAAACAAAACTCACGCTAGGCACTCTGATACCTTCTAAAGTCTCCATATTTTGTGCTAGTAATGTAGTGTTCGACAGAAACTAATGATCGACATTTTTTTTATTGATACTTATTTTAGTCTTAAGCGACAATTGAATTTAGACCATCTGCTTCAAAATTCTAAATAATTTATTTAAAAACACAAATGTTGAAAAAATTTCCACGAGCAGGATTTGAACCCGCACCCTTCTGATTTTATTCGGTTAAGTTGAATTTATTCAGTTTAGGCTACAAGTAGCTCTGTGAATGTCACTACGCCATCGGTTCGTAAGTCTACTCTGGGCGTGAGATCTTGTTCTGAGAAGAACCGGCAAGAAACTCGGCAAGTGTCAAGCTCTTGTCTCTCTTACAGCGTCATAAATATTGGAAAATCCCCTATCATAGCAGACAGGACACTTTCCATTACAAATAAAATAAACAAAAATTTAGAAGACAACCACAACACGTAAAAAAACAAAATAAAAAATTACATCAGGTAAAAGTTTCATTTTCCACAATGTCATACAGTACCACTACCAGTACTCTAGTAAAAGACAAAAATTGTTTCAGAAAAACAAAGCTGTTATCCCGTAAAGTTTCAATATTAATCTGTGTTCTTATATGGCGAGGAAAATTGTGTCGAAAACTGGGCTTCAAGTGTCAATCATCGGTGCCATTACGTACAAATAGGCAGCAGTCAAGTGATTTAATTACGTCGGAAACAAAACACGCCATAAGGAGACAGAGGGCAATTGTGTCGTAAAGTAAGATAATGATCTTGGGACCACTTAATTAAGCAAGTCGATCTACAATGGTCTGGATGGATCTGGTACAGGCCTCCAAATCTACTTAGGTTGAGTCCTTTCATGTCATTACTGGTGATAAGAACGCTCAAGGTCACAAAGAGCAAGAGCTATGCTTGGTGTTTCTCTACGGGACCGAATCCGAAATGAGGATATCCGTATTGTAGCGACATAGCGTTGGGTCGGCAGTTTAGCCCGTAGTCGTAGCGGCGTAGCAAATACCGTAGCCGCAGACGCCAGTCGAATCCCTACACGCGTTCCCACCGGTCTTGTTACGTGTACTTAGTTCGTACGTATATTTGTAGTGACACGCAATAGTCTATTATTACGTAATTACATCGTGTTATTCATCAACCCTATAAGCAACCTTCTGATATCCAATAGAGACTAATAGAGACACATATAAATACCACAGTGGTGACCCCGACGTGATACGCGCGTGATTTAAAGGAGCGACTCAATTCATTAACAGACCGGTTGCAACGCGTGTAGGGATACGACTGGCGTCTGCGGCTACGGTATTTGCTACGCCGCTACGACTCCGGGCTAAACTGCTGACCCAACGCTATGTCGCTACACGTATAAAAAAGTTACTGACATTGCCTAAAGAATTGCCAGCTCTAGTGGCAGTGGCAGTGCGATGGGCACATCGCTCGTAGAACTGACTGTTAGGTTAGAAAGCACTGGAAGAAGTACCTATGTAGACTTCCAGTAAGTTAAATAGACAGACGATGGAAAGTGTCCTTTTATGATAGGATCTTTCCATATTTTAACGCTTTGTAAGAGAGAAGAAATTACCTTGCTAAATTTCTTGCCGCTTCTTCTCAGTTTGAGGTCTCCCGTCCATGGTAGACTCACGAACCGATGGCATAGTGACATTCATAAGAGCTATTGTATTGTTGGCGTCACATAACAGGGCACATTGTCAATTGTTATTATTTTTTATTATTATTGTTACATGTTGTATTTTTAATTGTGTGTTTTGTTATGTGATTCCAATAAATGTCTTTTATTCTTTCTTTTATTTATTTTGTTAGCCTAAACTGAATAAATGATTTTGTTTTCTTTTTAATTTTGTTCTGGTGAAGGTCGCGGTGCGCGCTTAACGCGAGCAGCACAAAATCGGCCGCTATGGAGACCCGAAGCGATCTCTCTAGAAACCCTTTGAGGATGTTTCAATCACATGGCTTAGGGAACCCTATAAGTTTCTCGCTGCCCACAAAACGTTCGTTTACGATGTAATGCCATAGGCGGGCATCAGCGAAATGGGTAGGCCTACGCCTAGCAATGGACGTGTTACGGCTGAGATGATGTTGACGATGAGACTACGTAACTATTATAATTTCAGTCAAACCACCAGACCCTTTCTTCTTTTTCATCCTTTATATTACATAGGGTTCTTCAAACGAGGCGTGAAGAGGCACCAGCCAGGGTGAGGATGACCGATGCTGCGTTGTTTCCACGCTGCACCAGTTGTCTTCACTCCATTCCACCATCTCCATTCTCCATTTCCAGTTAACAACTGGTAAGGTGGAGTCATTAGCCATGAATTATTAAAAAAAGACTACGGTTTCGGTACGCATTAAAAAGAATCAGACACATAAATTATCATCAGTCTCTTACGGTAAAATATACTATTCAGGTGAAGGGATTTGGCGGCTTTTTTTCTAATTCCGCGTTTTCAAAGGGATAAACCTCAGGGTTAAGTTTTAGCATTTGAATTTCAGATCTGCTCGATCTCTGTTTGTTTTGACGCTAAATTAGGACACGCTCCAATTTGAGATTGAACTGTTTCTGTGCGCCTTTACAGTTGAAATTCGATTGCAGATTGAATTGTACCCTTTACGGTCGAGATATGTTTAAAACGGTTTTATTGGAGATTATAGTTTATTACGAAGCATACTGTTAAACTTTGACCTAGTTTATTGTATTATTGAAATTATAACACAAACGACAAAGAAATAGAAACTTTTTTTGAAGTCCTAAGAAGTAGAGATCATATTTATACATACAAAATGTTTTTGCCAGCTTTCTTGGGACCGTTCCCATGAGCCCACCGTTGGAAGCTATCTTTTTTTTATAGGTCTTTAGTTTTAAATTTAAAATTATTTTGCTGTTTTTTTTTTCAATTTAAGTTATCTTCTTCTTGTCTGTTCTTTTTGTTGTGTATTAATAAAACCCTAATATTGTATGCAATACACTATCTATCAGGATTATTTCATTTACCTACGGTTAATTTATTTATTTATTTATTTTAAATGGACTACAAACAAAACATACACTATTAAAATTCAAAAATACAAGTTTATCATAAGGCTAAGTGTTGTCTTAATAATAGGTAGACACGACATGCAATATAATTATCATCAATAAACGGAACAGAAATAGACAAGGAAAAAAATATAAAACAAGCAGTACAGACAATTTTCATTCATTACAGATCAAATAAAACTGAAGAGACAAAATTAAATTATGACAAATCCAAATTAAAATCAAAATCAAAATAGAAATCAAAATCAAAATTAAAATCAAAATTAAAATAAAAAACAAATCAAATTTAAAATCAATATCAAAATTAAAAACTAAAAAAAATTAAAATCAAAGTCGAAACCGTAATTAAAATTAAAATAAAATAAAAATTAAATCAAAATTCAAATTCAAATCAAAAACTAAATTAAAAATGTAGGTAATTAAATTAAAATTAAATTAAAATTTGAGCCGAGAGCTCATTAAAGTTACAACCATAAAAACTAATTACAAAAAGTGTCAAGAACACAGCGTCTAAACACTTGTTGTTTACTAGAAAAAAATATCGATATTTTGTTTCTTAGCCAAATTGTTAAATTGACTTTGCAGTCTTTTTAGAGTTGAAAATTGGGCAGGGTTGGTTTTGCTCAAGCGAGTGGCAAAAAGGTTAGATGAGCGTGGTGACTTAAAAGGTATATTGAAGTATAGTTCCTGCAATAGTTGGGGGCAGTCAATATTTCCGTTCACCAATTTATGCAAGAACAGCTGATCCAAAAGTATTCTTCTGTTTTGTAGACTGTGCAAGCCGGAGAAAGAGAGACGTTCCTCATAAGTGTTTAAGAGCTTAGCCTTATTGCATTGATAAGCAAGGTGCCATAAAAATCTTTTTTGTACTTGTTCAAGTCGTTTGATGTGAACACTATAACAAGGAGACCAAACCAGGCTGCAGTACTCAAGGCAGGAACGCACCAACGTAATATGACGTAATACTCCAAATGTCTTTATAGTAAAAGCGCTGTTCCGAGCTGAATGACGCTATTAAAATTATAATAGAAAAGTAACACTTTATACTTTGGTTTTATTGACCTCACCTACAGACTTATTGTTATAAACAAAGAGTTTTTATGTTCATTTATTAATTCAACCATTTCGGTATTCGATAAAAATTTAAACGATCAATTTTTTACAAATGTTTCTAGGAAATTAAGAGCGTTTACGCCGCACACTAGCGTTAGCGTTAAGACGTTACAGCTAAAAACAGCCACTTTTAACTATAACGCCGTATTTAACTAAACCATAACATGTCAGATGTTCATTAGGTAACGTAAAAATGCTAAATTACTTCATTCAAATAGTTTGTTGAGCATAATTTGATTTTCTATCTCTAATTACTAGATATGTTTTTTTTTCATTGGCGGCGCTAGTGTGCGGCGATAAACAAGAAATTAATTAACTGTTCGCAATACTATTTTTATCATAATTTTTATCGGACAAAATGTAGGGTAGGTAGATGGACTCGAGCGGATCACATAATCTATTCCAGCCGCCTTTTTTTTGTGTATCGTCGCTGCAAAAATGATGTACAAACTCGTTCGTCAACTACGATTGAACGCGCGTCGTTTCGCGATCCGTTTCTTATATCTTCGATTTAGCGACATTGCAATCGCATCTTTTAATTTATGCTTGTGTTTATCAATACATTGTGACTATTTTCATATTAGAATTAACTCTGTGTATGTGTGAACTCCACTTTCGTTTGGTTTTGACTGGACTTTGTCTGTGACATCATCGCAACACCAGAGTGAACGAGAGTGCGGCAACTTCATACAAGCGCTCCGAAACACATGCACACAAACTCGTAGTTCACCTACATTAGCACACGAAAAAAAGCACGGGAAAAAGTACGCGATGACGCGGGCTGTCCCCGCAAACGCGGATCGGGCAGCGTAGGTATGTTGCTGTAGTAACGGAGAATAACAAGTATGTCACTCAGCGTTGCCGCATACACGCATTTTTCTTGGTTTGGGTGACGCGAATGCGAGTTTTGTTGCTTAAAGGTGGGTGCCTATTAAAATGTCTGGAAAAAAAACCTGTTATGTATAAGGATGTCTCAACACACACAACCATAATCCCAGTTTGTCCTTTTTTACTTTGCCGACAGATACAACAAGGTAAGTTTTCTTTGATATTTAAAGACCATTTCGTACACAAGGAATGCAAATAAATTATTTAAGTATTTATTTATTTATTTATTTATTGTGACAAAAACGACATTAATCAATAACATTTATCACACAATTATACAATTCGAAATTAAATTAATTATTATAAAATGATATTAGAAAATAATTATACATTAATAAAAAATAATTTATTATACATACAATTATACATAACAATAAATACATCATTCATCAAGTAAGTATTACTTTCATGTGTAAAGAGCGTTTAGGTATGCGTGTTACGTTCTTTATCGCATTGCTGATGAATTTTTCTGCCTAGCCCGTCGCCGCCTTTTGTATTGATTTTTGTTGTAAAATAAATTAAATTAAATTAATATTTTATTTTGACAAAGTACTGAACCATTCAGCTCACTTTTGTCGCTGACTGTACCTACACCACAAGCCGCGTTACGATACAACAGAGGAATCAAGTTCACATAAGTTCGCAGACAACAAACAGTTTTTTACGCTGAAAACTTCAAGCGCTCACACAATCAGCAATGCTTATGTTTTATGTATTTCTACTGACTACCAAGTTCTTATACGGTATGAGAATCAGAAATTCCAAATGTTATTTTGAATGAACAGTGCTATTTCATTTTATTTTTTATTTAATCCCTTAAAATACAAATCAAAACCACAGTTGATACGAAATAAACTTACAGCCATTATTGGATTTACATTTTTTGAATTACATATATATTTTTTAAACTAATGAACTGAACTTAAAGCCAATAATGGATTTACATTTTTTTGGATTTTTTATAGTCAGTCATGTTAATTAGTTAAGTAGTGAGATACAAAAGATAATCACACTAATATTATAAATGCGAAAGTTTGTGTGTATGTGTGTACATTTTTTGCTTCCTCATGCTGCAACGGATGAATGGATTAGGATGAAATTCGGCATACAGATAGTTTATAACCTGTATTTAAACAACAAACTGGTTTAAACATAGGATACTTTTTATCCCGATATTCATATCTGACCTTCCCACGGGAACGGGAACCACGCGGGTGAAACCGCCAGCGGCCGCTAGTGTCTTATAAAACTACAGGTTTATTTATTGTATTCATCATCATCATCAGCTCATGTTATGTCCCCACTGCTGGGGCACGCGCCTTCCCTATGGATGGATAGGGAGAACGGGCCATAAACCACCACGCGGGCCCAGTGGGGATTGGTGGTTGTTAACGACTGCTAATGCAGCCGGGACCAACGGCTTTACGTGCCTTCCGAAGCACGGAGGAGCTCGAGATGATAAAGTTTTGGTCACCCATCCGACGACCGGCCTTTGCGAAAGTTACTTAACCTTAGCAATCGCAGACCGGGAGCTCTATTTTTGATTCATTCGTATGACATAATGTTGCCGCATGCGACTTAAGTCACATACGTATTCTAAGTCGCATGACACTGATTTTCCGTATTTTTGAATCGTTCGCGTCCGGTGCTGCCAACATAATACGAAATGTTGGATATTATCCGTTCCACGCAGAATTTAGAGGGAACCGGTAACAACCGCAATGAAAACGGAACGTAATATCTATGTTTCTATTGACAGTTAAAAAAAACCTTTGCTTTTTGATAGACAATACTATCAATCAATAAACGTCACAACCTTGTCACAACACAAGAATTAATGTGAAAACGTCTTCTGTAGTTGTGAATTGATTGCTTCACTAACACGTTTAGCTAGTTATTTGTCTTTATTATAGGTATCTCAACAGAATCAATCAGTAGCCACCTGTATCCTCAAAATTGGGTCTCAGTTTTAGACATTTTTGTTCTTGTACAAGCACAACGCCTAATTAAGTTTTAAGCAGAGTTGGCGCTTTGCAAACGGCGGGGCGGGGCAGTATTTTTGACCGCGAACGAAGCAATAAAGACCGCGTCTGCCCGTCGATGCCCGCGGCTGCCCTCGCTCACCGTGAACACAAAGCACACGAGGGACGACGGAGGCAGTTAGTTCACGACGTTCGTTCTAGTGAAGAGCACGTCAGTGGAAATGGAGACCCAGAGAATTCGACTCGAACCACCATGCAGGCCCAGTGCGGATTGGAGCTTGTAATCGACTGCTAATGTAGCCGTGACCAACGGCTTCACGTGCTTTCCAAAGCATAGAGGCTCGAGATGATACACATTTGGTCACCCATCCGGAGACCGGCTTTTGCGTAAGTTGCTTAACCTCAGCACTCGCAGACCGGGCGCGTTAATCACTGCGCCATCGATCTCCTCAATATACAACCTTATTTTTAGTTTATACGAAAACCGAAACACAGGTCAAATATTTTCACTTAAAGAAACAGTACAAAAAAAATTAAAATAATATCTTGAAAGCTCACGAAGTTACAAGCTTTTTGTGCTGCCCCGTTGTGTGTTTTTAGTAGGGTATAATTTATTTGAGATTTTGTAAATATTGTTTGGTCAAAATGTAACATGGTATAAAAAATGTTGAAATCGATTCTATTACTGATTCTGACCAAACAGTTTTCAGGTTTCGTATAAACTAAAAATAACATTGTATAGTCAGTCAGTTAATTAGTTAAGTAGTGAGATACAAAAGATAATGTCTTAGGAAACTGATTTATTGTATTGGATCCTTATACTAGTAATGTTAGCTTACGCATGTAGGTGCGCAGTTTGTAACTACGTAGTTGGTTTTGAGGTTTTGAATGTCGTAGAATAGATAAGAATATAATAGAAAACATTTATTTGCCTTAAAACACGGTATTTAATTTATTAATTACAATATTTTTGCCATTATGATAGCATGCAAATCCTACCAATATTATAAATGCGAAAGTTTGTGTGTATACTTGTTGCCTCTTCACACTGCAACGGATGAATGGATTTGGATGAAATTCGGCATACAGATAGCTTATAACCTGGATTAAACCAAAGGATACTTTTTATCCCGATATTCTCACGGGAACAGGAACCACGCGGTTGAAACCGCGAGCAGCCGCTAATAGTACATAATAGTTATTTAAAGAAATTCTTAAAACATTATTAAAAATTACAAATTACATTCTATTTAACATATCTACGTTAATTGTTATATTGCTTTACATGTATAATCGACAATGAAATTGCTTTACCACCTTAGAAGTGAATTTTGTTTGCATAAAATATAATAAAACAACAAGTTCTATTTTTGTTTAAAAGACCAAGTGACGGATACGTTGTCATTATTGACAATGAGCCTTAGCGAAATTTTATTGTTATGGAAGTTTTTGTCAAAAGTGATAAAGCAATTTCATGGTCGACTATACAAGAACGGTCATAATGCAGTCGCCATCCCATCTGATCTGAACTGAGCATACAAAGCCGCAGCATCTAACGAACAATTTATTATTTTACTCATTTTATTTAACAAGGAATATATTTTAAGATTCCAAACTGTTTATTTTACGCGTGCCTACCGTTTCTACGACATGAATAATTTATGGCGAAATACCTTCCTGTGTGTAATCTGATTAGTATGGGGACCAGACGAATTTGTTTTGCGTTTGGTTATTATCAAGGTAAACGTGAAATCATTATGCGTACCCCAACTGTTGATTTACATTTCAAATTTTATTTTTAAAACCTGTGAAGAAGTTTTATTGATACTGTGATACTTTACATAGGAAGTGCCAAACCACCTTGTTTTACGTCAACACTGCTGGCATGGGTCTTTCTTATGGATGTGAGAACGGGCCGTAAGCCACCACGCGGGCCCAGTGCGTGCGGTGGTTGTTAGCGAATGGTAATTCAGCAAGGACCAACGGAATAACGTGCCTTTCGAAAAACGGAGAAGCTCGCGATGATAATTTTTGGTCACCCATCCGATGACCGGCAACTGCGAAAGTTGCTTAACTTCAGCTATTTGAGATATTCCGTGTTTTGTTTCTGTCATATAAACTTGTTAAACATATTTCAAATTAGAGTAGAGGAGACAAAACACGGAATAACTACACGAAGCTTTATACCCTGTTTATTAAATAAATAAATAAACTTTCCTACACCCACACCAATTATCTAGCCCAAGAGAAGCTTCGTTATGAAACTCGTAAAATGGTAACTAGACAACAGTTAAACATACTTAAAATACTTAAATACATACTTATTATACATAGAACACCCAGACCCGAGACAATTTTGAAAAACAATAATTTCTAAATTGACCTGACCGGGGATCGAACCCGGGACCTCAGAGATGGTGACACCATGAAAACCGGTGTACAAACCACTCGACCAAGGAGGTCGTCGGTATTGGTACGGGGGTTAGAGTTTGAGAATTAAATTCACGGTGCAAAAACAAACAGAACTACCTCAGACAGGGTTCGTACGAAAATAAATACATTTAAAAAGAGATTAAGAGCTTGTCCTGCAAAAACATAATTTTGTTCTACTTTTGAGTTTGAAATCAATAGAGACACTATGATGTTAGATTTAATGTAACTAGTACCTACCTACCTTTTGCTGAATGTTTAAAAGATCCAGTTGATCTTAAGCGAAAGTTGCTTATCTTCAGCAATCCAAAAGTTCCAGACAAGATATCTATCCATCCATCATCTTCACCGGTTATGACGTCTGACTAGAGCATGAAACGCGACCTTTATCCGATTCTCATAAGACGTGCACGTTTACTTAGTATACAAGAGAGCGAGAGAAAGATCGCGATATCTTTCCATATACTCAGGGATACCACACTCTCCCCCACATCTGAGTAACGCCAACCGCGCCTCCCGTCCGAGAGGCGCGCGTTCTGGTAGCCTTCACAGCCCTTATAAAGGCTAAAGGCAAACCCCAGGGGTTTTTTACCGGGTCGGTCTTAATCCTTCTTAGAGAAGGACAAGGCCAGCCCCGGATCCCTTGGAATCTGCGTGCAGATTTTTCCCCTGGGACATAAATAAAAAAACTCTCCTTCACACTTTAGTTTCTCATCATTATCATTCAATTTGTTCTCTTCCTATTTTCCAGAAATGCCTCGGTGGCCAAATGGCAGAGCGCTCGGCCTGATACCCGAAGGTCCCGGGTTCAATACCCAGGTCGGACGAAATGTATTTTCGGATTTTTCGATGCATAGCCCGGGTTTGTGATCACCAACCCGCATTTGGCAAGCGTGATGATTAAGCCATTACCCATCAATTGTAGCGATGACTTGATTTCAATGATGGAGGCCTTTGCCCAGCAGTGGGACAATCATAGGTTGTTTACTACTATTTTCCAGAGCGGTTACCGGTGCGGTGTTAGTTTAAAAGAGTTTTTTTAAATATATTTTACAGGTACAGACATTGATGTTATGGCGACATAATTTAGATAAGATGGTGGTAGCTAGCAGGCGGACAGACAAAGGCTTACCACCAACTAAACCGAGTAGGTACACAAACGTGTATCCCTCGCTGGGGATCGAACCCGTCCTGACTTCAGAGACAGTTAAATATATTTTAGTTTATTAAATTTGTACTTACCATCGGACAAAGCATACCTGCTTTGTCCTGTTAAGCCCTTTGAGGGCCACTCACATCTTCAACATTCAACAAATGCCATCTCCAGATGGACTGGTTATTTTATACCTCTTACCTTCTACCCTACCCACCTGCGTAAGGAATGCAAAATTAAATCAATGGCGGAACCCGAAGGCTGTACCCAACTTCAAAGGGAGTAACGAGCAAACTTGAGGACAAGAATCCCACGTTTTATGGGAAGTTAGGAGATGGGGAATTGCCAGAGATTCTTTGTTGGGTGGACATGATTGGTTGATTACAATGGAATTGAAAAATCTGATGATGTTTCTTATTAGTAGGTATACAAAATGGTGATAATTAGACTTTTACAATTTTATTACAACGTTGAACAATTAGTTTTATTTTTATTATTATAAACTATAGTTTTAACTTTATTTTTTTTTTCTTAGATAGGTTTTGACTTTTACTAGTACTGTATTACATTGTAAAAAATTAAACTGGTAAATTATGTTTTTGCAGACTTAAATATTTTATTTAGTTATTTTTTATTTTTTTTGTTTTTTTAAATGTTGTGATTGTCCTTTACATTTTTGTGTTTTTATTTGTGATGGAAAGTGTCTTTTTATGATAGGGCATTTTCCAATATTTATGACGCTGTAAGGGAGAAAAGAGCTGGACACTTGCTGAGTTTCTTGCCGGTTCTTCTCAGTACAAGATCTCCCGCCCAGAGTACGATTAGACTTACGAACCGATGGCATAAAATGACGTTCATAAGAGCTATTTGTAGCCTAAACTGAATAAATGATTTTGAATTTTGAATTTTGAATTTTATAAAAAAACATTGTAAACGAAATCGGTCATGCCGTAATATTGACTTGCCAATGTATTATAGAATCAGGGTGCGAATTTAGTTTTTTGGAGGTGCGACCAAGTCACTAAGCAAACATATTTTAATGACGTAATTGTCGACATTGAATAAGACTCCATTGTCTTCTATAGTAAAAATAGATAGTGTTGATACATTTTGGCGAGTTGAACACAGCCATGATAGCATAGTTGGCAGTGCACCCGACCCGGTTTGTCATGGGGTGCGGCCTCTAATCCCGGCCGTGGCAATTTGTTAGAGTCATAAAACACATCTAGCACACATTACACATCCCCATCTGGTGTAGGTCGCGGGAAGCCGCTGGATGCGAGCAGCACAAAACCGGTCGTTGTGGAGATCCTTGGGGGAGGCCTTTGTCCACCAGTCTTTTGGCTGAGATGATGATGATGATGATAAAACACATTTTCATTTTGTTAACCTTTTTACCCATCTTAGCGAAGCGTTGCTACTCTAAAACCTATTTCCCAATACAAACTAGTATCTCGTTAAAAAGTAAACCAATGTAAGTTTCTGATCTGTTCGACAAGTCAACCTGAACTCGCCGTGTGAAGGTTGACTTAAAGACTTAAGTTGGTTCTGTCTGTGGCTAACTTCGCGCTAAGTCAACTGTCACTTAGTGCTTAAGTTGACTACAAGTGTGGTCTTGTAGGAAGATGTATTGAGTCAGTTGCTGGTAGTTTTGTGTCGAAATTAATTGAAAGCTTTTAAAGAAATGTGTACTATTGATTACGGTAGAACGGGGTTACTTTCGAATTAAGTTTAACATTGATCACAGCTCATGTTCTCTAGTTGTTTTCCACGTGTAGTTTTACGGTATGAGTCTGGAGGGAATCGTACTAGAGACGCCTAGAACGGGATACCCATTTATGCAGCTACTTAAGGATTTATAGCTGTCATCAATGTCAATCAAGTAACCCCTAGAAGAGAAGGCCTGAAGACCTCATCATCATCATCATCATCAGCTCATTTTATGTCCCCACTGCTGGGGCACGAGCCTTCCCTATAGATGGATAGGGAGAACGGGCCATAAACCACCACGCGGGCCCAGTGGGGATTAGTGGTTGTTAACGACTGCTAATGCAGCCGGGACCAACGGCTTTACGTGCCTTCCGAAGCACGGAGGAGCTCGAGATGATAAAGTTTTGGTCACCCATCCGACGACCGGCCTTTGCGAAAGTTACTTAACCTTAGCAATCGCAGACCGGGCGCGTAAAGCACTGCGTCATCGAGCTCCTCAAGGCCTAGGACGAACTTTTATAGAAATCGTAAAGGTGGAGACTGGCCGGAGCATTTTGCCGTAACGTAACAACGTTCGATGCGAGCATTCGCATGGTCAGTACAACCCGCTATACACTACTTTAAAGTTTATACTGGTCAGTACAGTGAGCCGAGCCGCTCGCCGCTCGTTCCGTTATGTTATCGGTTAGTCAGCTATGACGTATCAATTTATTTTTATTTTTTGGGATTGACACTGTGCATTTTCAGCTTCACCGTGCTTTTTTGGGGGCGGCGAGAAACTCAAAGGGTTCCTCAAGCCGTGTGAAACGAAGCACCGTCAGAGCCCTTCTAGATTCTCCGAGGGGTTCGCATCGGATCAGGGAATATGACGTATCGCTACAAATGGTACTGTACCAATATCCATTGGTAAAACATTCACCTTCTATGCTTCGACACGAATTCGATAATAGTTCTAGGCCTACTTGAGCCCAGCAATAAAACCCGATCCTAAAAATACGCTAATCCTTAATGGCGCTGTCATAAGGTCGAAAATACGTAGCGTCTGCGACAATTGGGACCGGAAAGTAACAGAATTTAAAAAAATATTGGTTTCAGATAACAAAATATGCAGCTACAAAATTACGAATATTAATGTTATCAATGTATTTGAGTGGTTTCCGAGCATATAAATTTCAAAAATAAGTAGTGATTTTTATTGGTGTTTTTAAAAATGTAATCGAGTCAAAATTATACAATCGTGTAGATATTTGGGCAAGCAAATTCAAGATAAAGACATGAAATAAGATCAAATTAATATTGCATAAACGACTGTACAAGAGGTTGCGTTGTCATGGACTGTCCTGTCCAGTTGCTAATCCGTCCAGCTGAGAACCCGTCCAGCTGAGAATCCGTCCAGCTGAGAATATGTCCAGCTGAGAATCTGTCTAGTTGCGAATCTGTCCACTTGCTACGGAGGCAATTTATCTATATCAACATTTCAAATTCGTTAGTCATATTATAATTTTAAACTATTCGACGAAAGTTGGTGCATTTTTTAACTACTTTAATATAATTGGATCACGGACGAACTCGCGAGCGGTTGCTAGTAATTTAATAACCATAAACTAATAGCACACATTAATCAAGCTAAACTTAGCGCGAAACGGAACACAGTTCTAAATGTACGCTCCCTAATATTTTACACTTTGATGAAAGCGTTCATCCTTAATAAAGACAATTAGCTTAATTGCCGGCAGTCCTTAACTTGAGCGACACTTAGCTGCCACTTAAATAGAAAATGGCGCAAATATATTAGATTACACCCGCATATAGGTACATCTATCATAGTAGGAAGGAGTCGCGGGAATGGTTTGGAGCTACGAAACAGTAGCTCCAATCTTTGACACGTTACCCAGTGTTCAACACCAGTCTTCATCGCCTAAAATAATATAATAAAAAAATAAATCATTTATAAAAACACAAATGTTGAAAAAAAATTCCACGAGCAGGATTTTCAAATAGCTTGCCTACTTCTTAACTGATCTTTAGTATTTGTAAAAATATTATGATCAGATGTTAATGACGGTAGTTGTTGACATTGAATGGGCGCATTTGGCTTACAAAGTAAAAAGTAAATAGTGTTGAATAATTTCGGCGGGCTGGTTAGAACCACGATAGCTCAATTGGGAGAGCACCTGACCCGGTATGTCAGAAGGGTGCGGGTTCAAAATCCCGCTCGTGGAATTTTTTTTTAAATTTGTGTTTTTGTAATTTGTTCGCAACAAAATTTGCGTTAAAAATTATAAAAACATTTTATAAATTATTTATTTCAGACCATTGGATCCATGGGTTAGCAACAAATGAAACTTAAAAACTATGTTAGTAACAACAATTCAGTATTAAAATTAAATTAAAATACAAAAACACAAATGTTGAAAAAATTTCCACGAGCAGGGTTTGAACCTGCACCCTTCTGACATACCGGGTCAGGTGCTCTTCCAATTGAGCTATCGTGGTTCTAACCAGCCCGCCGAAATTATTCAACACTTTACTTTTTACTTTGAAAGCCAAAGGCGCCCATTCAATGTTAACAACTACCGTCATTAACATCCGATCATAATATTTTTACAAATACTAAAGATCAGTTAAGAAGTAGGCAAGCTATTTATAAATGTTTATATAATTTTTAACGCAAATTTTGTTGCGAACAAATTACAAAAACACAAATGTTGAAAAAATTTCCACGAGCAGGGTTTGAACCTGCACCCTTCTGACATACCGGGTCAGGTGCTCTTCCAATTGAGCTATCGTGGTTCTAACCAGCCCGCCGAAATTATTCAACACTTTACTTTTTACTTTGAAAGCCAAAGGCGCCCATTCAATGTTAACAACTACCGTCATTAACATCCGATCATAATATTTTTACAAATACTAAAGATCAGTTAAGAAGTAGGCAAGCTATTTATAAATGTTTATATAATTTTTAACGCAAATTTTGTTGCGAACAAATTACAAAAACACAAATGTTGAAAAAATTTCCACGAGCAGGGTTTGAACCTGCACCCTTCTGACATACCGGGTCAGGTGCTCTTCCAATTGAGCTATCGTGGTTCTAACCAGCCCGCCGAAATTATTCAACACTTTACTTTTTACTTTGAAAGCCAAAGGCGCCCATTCAATGTTAACAACTACCGTCATTAACATCCGATCATAATATTTTTACAAATACTAAAGATCAGTTAAGAAGTAGGCAAGCTATTTATAAATGTTTATATAATTTTTAACGCAAATTTTGTTGCGAACAAATTACAAAAACACAAATGTTGAAAAAAAAATTTCCACGAGCAGGGTTTGAACCTGCACCCTTCTGACATACCGGGTCAGGTGCTCTTCCAATTGAGCTATCGTGGTTCTAACCAGCCCGCCGAAATTATTCAACACTTTACTTTTTACTTTGAAAGCCAAAGGCGCCCATTCAATGTTAACAACTACCGTCATTAACATCCGATCATAATATTTTTACAAATACTAAAGATCAGTTAAGAAGTAGGCAAGCTATTTATAAATGTTTATATAATTTTTAACGCAAATTTTGTTGCGAACAAATTACAAAAACACAAATGTTGAAAAAATTTCCACGAGCAGGGTTTGAACCTGCACCCTTCTGACATACCGGGTCAGGTGCTCTTCCAATTGAGCTATCGTGGTTCTAACCAGCCCGCCGAAATTATTCAACACTTTACTTTTTACTTTGAAAGCCAAAGGCGCCCATTCAATGTTAACAACTACCGTCATTAACATCCGATCATAATATTTTTACAAATACTAAAGATCAGTTAAGAAGTAGGCAAGCTATTTATAAATGTTTATATAATTTTTAACGCAAATTTTGTTGCGAACAAATTACAAAAACACAAATGTTGAAAAAATTTCCACGAGCAGGGTTTGAACCTGCACCCTTCTGACATACCGGGTCAGGTGCTCTTCCAATTGAGCTATCGTGGTTCTAACCAGCCCGCCGAAATTAAATGACGGTAGTTGTTAACATTGAATGGGCGCCTTTGGCTTTCAAAGTAAAAAGTAAAGTGTTGAATAATTTCGGCGGGCTGGTTAGAACCACGATAGCTCAATTGGAAGAGCACCTGACCCGGTATGTCAGAAGGGTGCAGGTTCAAACCCTGCTCGTGGAAATTTTTTCAACATTTGTGTTTTTGTAATTTGTTCGCAACAAAATTTGCGTTAAAAATTATATAAACATTTATAAATAGCTTGCCTACTTCTTAACTGATCTTTAGTATTTGTAAAAATATTATGATCGGATGTTAATGACGGTAGTTGTTAACATTGAATGGGCGCCTTTGGCTTTCAAAGTAAAAAGTAAAGTGTTGAATAATTTCGGCGGGCTGGTTAGAACCACGATAGCTCAATTGGAAGAGCACCTGACCCGGTATGTCAGAAGGGTGCAGGTTCAAACCCTGCTCGTGGAAATTTTTTCAACATTTGTGTTTTTGTAATTTGTTCGCAACAAAATTTGCGTTAAAAATTATATAAACATTTATAAATAGCTTGCCTACTTCTTAACTGATCTTTAGTATTTGTAAAAATATTATGATCGGATGTTAATGACGGTAGTTGTTAACATTGAATGGGCGCCTTTGGCTTTCAAAGTAAAAAGTAAAGTGTTGAATAATTTCGGCGGGCTGGTTAGAACCACGATAGCTCAATTGGAAGAGCACCTGACCCGGTATGTCAGAAGGGTGCAGGTTCAAACCCTGCTCGTGGAAATTTTTTCAACATTTGTGTTTTTGTAATTTGTTCGCAACAAAATTTGCGTTAAAAATTATATAAACATTTATAAATTAAAATAAATCATTAAACTTATTCATTGGTCGGTTCACTGATCTACACGTTTGAAAACATGTAGTTCAGTGAACCTTCCGAAAAGTGCCGAGTCCATCCAGTCACCAATCATATAACTTTAATGTTAGAGCTTCCTTAAGTTCGCAGCAACATCGAGGCAGTCTTTTTTCGCATAATTGTAGCGAAGTCCAAACGCGTCCATATAGGCGTCTGCAAACATGCCTGATGCGCTGCAATACATCGGGAGCCAGCATTCTTGGGATCGTTCCTATGAGCCCACAGTTGGAGGACATCTTTTATTGATAGGTCTTTTTCAATATTTTAATTATTATTATTTTTTTTTTTAGCCAACAATTTATTTATTGTTCTATTAGCCCCCTCGAACCGTACTCGGCCCAAAAGTTCCCATCACGCTTGCAGCGTTACCCCGCTGTATGGCTAAGGAAACTCTTTGGACCAGGTACGCTCCGGAGCGGGGGTCGTAGCCCTTGTCCCTGCAACGCCGACCCAGCTCCGAAATAAATAATTTGGCCTCGGTGCCCCACGTCCCTCCTGTCTCCACAGCAAACGGAACAAATATGTATGTGTGGCATAAATTTACATGTTTGTGCTTCTTCTTATTCCTTGCTGCGGTTTCAGCAGCATAACCGGATGCTCGAATACTTCCATCTAAATGAGATGCCGCAAAGGTACTTACACAAGTAGCGTCCCATAAGAGACACTGACCTCTTCGCCATGGGACCAACGTCATGCCATCCGGTCTTTTACCATCAGTTCGGCTTAGACTAGGCGGCTCTAAAACACAAGGCATGTTTATTGAGATCAAGGCCCGTCGAATAATCTCGTTGAGCTCGTAATGTCGCGGAATTCTACCAGCACACCTTACGCAACTTAAACCGTGGTGACCATTTGCTTCGACCCATGCGCCACAGACACAACGATGAGGCTCGCATACGTTACAGCCTAATCTTAACGCTGCCGCTATTCTCAGTGTATTATCATCAAGAAGCGTTCCTAATTGCGGAGACGGTAATGCGTGTAACCATGCACCAGACTCAGGCCTAGAAGCCGCCTTAATACGAGCCAAGTCGACCCCAGTAGCATTTGTCTCGACACCCTCATAAATGAGTTTACACTGCATATCGTCCCACTCTCTTTGAACCTCTCGCTTATCGGGCAAAACTTGAGTTGGATGGAGGACCGACCAAGCTGACAGAGCCTCAGCCATATACGGAATTTGGAAATTGTCACCTTCTGAAGCGAGTATTTTAGTGACCAAATTTCTCACACCGTACGCTGAAGCTAGAAAAGCTACAAGTCCCGTATCCTGTACCCTGCGAACACCTAGACCCCCGTGCCGGACCGGCAATGCAGCCAAGCACCACTGTGTCTCATTCAGGTCAATATTCAATATACCTTCCAAAGTGCACTTAAGATTATTGTCTATCATGGACACCTCATTGGGAAATAGCCAACACGGAGCAGTTCGAATAGAATATGTTAACCTCGGCATTGAAAGGCAACCGCGAAATAAAGTCAAAGCAACATGAGCCGGCAAGTGTTTTAGGCTTTCCTGTGCTGATAGGATGGCCAGACCTTTCTTCCGTAAATTTGCGGGAATAGCCTCAGGGAAAATAGGAGCACCCAGCAACGTCAAATCGGTTTCAGCTACCAACCTTAAACCCGGAATCACGTCCTCGACGTGAGTAAAGTTCGATGCTATTGGGTTGCATGGAAAAAGTTCACACTTACTGCTATTAATTTGCAAACCGATATATATCCTTTAATTTTGACATAAGCAGCCGAACATCTCTGACAATCGCATCTGGGTTACCACCAAGTACACCATCGTCGAGGTACCATATGTTTAAGGGCGATTCCAGGGACGATACAATTTTTTGAATCGCAAGATTAAATATTAAGGGTCCCAATGGATCACCTTGTTGGGCACCTACCTGAGAGGCAATTGAAAAGTCTTGATAAAAAAGGTGGCTGGGATCCGCATAGCATTGATACAAAAAAGGGTACAAAGATGGAATAATTTCCTTTACCTCTGCCAAAACTGTATCCCTTTCAACACTGTTGAATGCATTTTTAATGTCAATCATTAATATTACTTCAGTACTATTTCTCTTTGCAACTGCGTAAGTACGTGCAGCGTGAATGGCAGTCTCACATCCCTTTGAAGTTCCAAAACCGAGCTGGTAAGGCTGCAAATACTCAGTTATTTGATCCTTAACTGCTCGACAGCCAAGTTTAGCAACCAGGCGACGTATTTTCTAATTATTTTTCTCTGATTTTTTCAAGTTATGTAAAGTAATGTTTCTTTTTGTTGTGTACACAAAAATATTTTTTTAATTCGAACCGCTAGTTCCTGAGATTAACGCGTTCCCCCAAACAAACAAACAAACTCTTCAGCTTTATAATATTAGTATAGATTGCTGAAGTCAAAAAACCATGCTTCGGAAGGCATGTTAAGCCGCCGGTCCTGGCTGCATTAGCAGTCGTTAACAACCACCAACCCGCACTGGGCCCGCGTGGTGGTTTATGGCCCGTTCTCCCTATTCATCCATAGGGAAGGCTCGTGCCCCAAGTGGGGGACATAAAATGAGCTGATGATGATGATTACAAAAATGGCATTTGCATATACACATACAATAACAGTGTGATATTATAGGATTATTGTATCCACTTTTATCGTATCGCGACTAACTTCATAACAAAAACAGATATTCATAAACGTAACGACGCTCCGCCATTACTCATAGAAGTGACAGGCAACAGAATGTTTCGTTAAGTAACCGTCAAAGTTGGTGGCAGCGCAGCGTTCAGATAAAACAAGGAAGGAAACGACTCGAGATGGGCATTCCTGATTCCGGGCGAACTGTGGCGGACAGACAGAAAGTTTTTAGTATGCAATGCCCAAACATTACTATGGTACCGAGAAATACTATCTTTATGACGTAAATATTTTCTGTTTTATTCTACAACGAGGAAACGCTAACCGTTAATGGAACGTTGCCCAGCCACTGCTGGGCAGTAGCAAAAAAAAACCATCCTCGATTTATATACTTATTAACCGACTTCAAAAAAGGAGGAGGTTACTCAATTCGACTCGTATATATATATATATATTTTTATGTGTGTTCGTAGATAACTTCGTCTTTTATGAACCGATTTTGATGTTTTTTTTTTTTGTTGGAAAGGAGATATCCTAAGGGTAATACCATGATAAAGAAACCAGGATCTGATGATGGCATCCCAGAGAAATCGAGGGGAACTTTCGAAAATTGTAGGGGTGACTAGTGCGATTGTCAATGTTTTCATTAAGTATTTTAAAGCACTACTATTTAATAAAGGTCTGGAGTCGATCTGATGATGGAGCCGAAAGACAGTCGAGGGAACTCCTCAACGATTTACAGCAATTACCTGGTGTTTGGGCTTGATGAATTTGTATTGATGAGAACTTTACACCTAGATAGGTTGTGACTGCCATTAGGGATCTGATGATGAAGACGAAGGACAGTCAAGGGAAGTCCTCAACGTTTTAAAGTAGCTACCTTGTGTTTGGTCTTAATTCATTTCTATTGATAAGAATTTTGCACCCTTAAGGGTTATAAATGCCATTACAGGTCTGATGATGGAGACCATAGACAGTCGAGGGAATTCCTCAACGATTTACAGCAGTTACCTTTTGTTGGGCTTACTTCATACGGTTCAATATGCCAAAATGTTTAGTTCGTACAATAATAATACCTAATTAAGTTTAAAGTTTTATATAGGAATACCACTACCTACTATGCCATCGTTTCCTCATCCGAGAAGCATCTTTGTTAGGTCTACGTTTACCCATCACTAAAAATCGTGAAATAAAATAATTTTTAACAAAAAAAAACCGACTTCAAAAAACAAAAAACTTAAAAAAAGTAAAAACAGCTCTAAAAAGCAATAAATAATATTGAAATCATATTATTAATTACACATTAATTACCTAGATACGCATGTCAGTTTTAAAAAACGTCTACTGAAGTCGGGTGGGGCCTCTACAATAAAAAAGTGGAGATAATGGAACAACTATAAAAGTTTAAATGAAACAAAATTGCCCCCCAGCCGACCACCAACCACCCGACTTCAATAGACATTTTTTTTAAACTGACATGCGTATCTAGTTAATTATTAATATGATTTCAATATTATTTATTGCTTTTTAGAGCTGTTTTTACTTTTATATGTTTCCTGTTTTTTGAAGTCGGTTTTTAAGTAAAAATTAATTATATAATATGTATATATATAAACAATTTTTACAAACAACCGGAGAGAAATTACTGATTGCCTCTGACAGCATTTTCAGTTTCACTGGGCTTGTTTGGGGGCGGCGAGAAACTTAAAGGGTTCCTCAAGCCGTTGAAACGAATCACCTTCGAAGGTTTTCTAGAGGTAAAACGGCATCACGCACTAGTGCGTATTTGAATAAATATTTCATATTTTAATTTATAAAATACTGTAAAAAAATTAAATGCCTACCCGACACAGCCAGGAATCGATCCTGGTTCATCCGCAGATTCGATTCCTGGCTGGGTCGGGTAGGCATTTATATTTCTTACTGTATTATATATATTTATAAATAAAAAATAAAAAGTAAAATTTCATTTCATACTACATATTTTAATCTGACGCTTTACAACGCATTGTTCTAAATACCTTTGCTTATTGCAAAGAATATGGCTACATTTGCATGATATGTCAATCAAATTGAATCAAAACCCAAACCAAAACCTTTACAACCCACTTGTTCCGACAGGGTGTTATAACACCTCTAAAAGTATAATATAGACGTACCCTAATGTAATACTTTTAGAGTTTTATTTACAACAGCACACAAACACTTGGTCGGACTAATTAACTGCTTAACTACTCAAAGTTGTGGTAAGCATAGCTCGAGCTTGAGAAATGTTTTTTTCCAACATTTTTATCGTACTAATAGCTTGAATGCGAAATGTATTGGCTGCCAATACCTGTGATCGACTGCATTGGTAGCATCGTTCAAACACTAATTGAAATAGCACCGAACTGCTCTACTTTTTTAATTTGTTTTTTCCTTACCTACATCATCACTTGACCTTCTTCTCATATAATGTTAAGTGATAATACAGCCGAAGGTGGAAGCGAACTTCACTCGAAATCCTCAACTACTGAAGCACTGGCTATCAAATTCAAATTCAAAATCATTTATTCAGTTTAAGCTACAAATAGCTCTTATGAACGTCATTATGCCATCGGTTCGTAAGTCTACTCTGGGCGGGAGATCTTGTACTGAGAAGAACCGGCAAGAAACTCAGCAAGTGTCCAGCTCTTTTCTCCCTTACAGCGTCAAAAAATATTGGAAAATGCCCTATCATAAAAGAACACTTTCCATCACAAATAAAAACACAAAATATAAAGGACAATCACACATGTTAAAAAAAAAGCAAAAGAGATATATCTTATAACTAGCTGCCGGAACACAACAATAATAAACATTGATGTTATGGTGACTTAATTAGATAATATGGAGGCAGCTAGCCAGGCGGATAAAAAAGGTCTATAACTAGCCAAACCGGGTACATACATTTACCTCCCGCCTCGCTGGGAATCGAACTACATGAATAGGAATAACTTTAAGTGCGGGACAAACAATTTTTTATATTTTCTCAGTAATTGGTCCAATACAAAAAGTTATTTCTTCGGAGTACTTTCACCTGCTTAAGGGGGAATAACCACTTAAAAGTCCCTGTGTACTTACCTATATTCAAATCTATCATATATTTTTGTCAACTTAAAATCTTTTATTACGAAGTAAATACAATACTCGTACCAGAAATATGTAATTGTAATAAACACAAAAAACACGAAGAGGCTGTGACAGTCTGGAACGTCTTACGGTGACAGGTAAAATTGAGGGGGAGAGACTTAGAGGCCGAAGTCCCAAACGCTGGTCTGACTAGATATCTATTGAACTAGAAATACCTATCACCGACGCACTACACCAAGCGACGAAGCGCAACCGATGGAGGCAGCTAGTCAACAAAATCAGCCCCTTGACAATGAGCACTTATAGCAGTATTATTGCAGCTGTGGAAAAGAGACGCGAGTATATTCACCGCTACACGCGTCTCATTTACACAACTGCAATAATACTGCTATAAAAGCTCGTGGTTACCCCCCAGGAGTCACGATACTCAGCAGTGAGTTAACGACTACAAGAAAAAGAGACACAAAAAACAAAAGCCTACAATATCGGCTAGGCTGCCTTATACCGAGTTGGTAAAACAAGATGGCCCCAAAAATATTATGTATCGAATACGAAGAGAAAGGTCAAGAGACAAAGTTTTGCCCTTCGTCTAGATAAGCAGAAACTCCTCTATTTAGAAGCCAAACCCTTTTCATGCAAGATTTTTTATAAGGTCACGGTATTTATCAGTAAGTTTAGGTAGGAAGGCTTGTAAAGAAGTTTTGATCCTGAATAGTCTTTAGGTGTTACGGCATACGATAAAGAAGTTTGCATGTTATAGGTATTTATGACAGTTAGGCATAACGCGATTTATAGCTGATGAATAGTTGATCTGATAAAGATATAGCTTTAAAACGAAGTAAGCAGTCTGCCAAAAAAGCTAACATCGTTATAGACTTAAAGCTAATTTAATATGAAGTTTAGGCATAACGCGACTTAGTCCCTCTACGCATTAGGTGCACCAATTTGAAAGGTTATCAAGAACTTAAATCAACACATCTTTTTAATTAACATCTAATATACTAAACATACCTACACATTCCTGTGTTTTGAATGTGTATGTGTAGTTATACCAAATAAAGATTTTTTCTATTTCTATTTCTACATATATAACATACTAAGATAACAATTAACAACCACCAAATCGTACTGGGCCCGCGTGGTGGTTTATTGCTCGTTCTCCTTTATGTTTTCATCCATAGGGAAGGCTCTCGTGCCCCACATAAAAATGAGCTGGTGAATAATGTGTTCAGCGATTCTTAACGGTGACTGTACATGTGAGCCCGTTTGTATAATCCGGACGATTAGCACAGGTAAAACGTCGGAATGAAAATAAAAAGAATCCTCATTCCAACATTTTATCTCGACAGCTATTGGAAATTTCGCATGAAAATATGAAGTTTTTTTTTACACAAAATGAATATGCGGTATTGAACCGTAAGTTGCAGGTTTAAGGTTGGTAATTGACAGAGTATGCTATGAACAAGCTGTTTGCAGTGAACTCATTCACAGAATGTTTGCATAGCTCGTTGGAGCTGCAATTAAATCTCAATTAAAATATGGCCAGCGAGACCGCACTCGTATATCTCGTAAAGAGTTCTTTCATTCCAATAAAATTTGCGAAAAAGTTAAACGGTCTTTGCAACTACCTAACCTTTACCTACACATTATACTTAACGAACTTTATTGTAAAATAAAATGAAATAAAATAAAATAATTTGAAATGAAATTAAATGAGTTGAAATAAAAGGAAATTATTATTTGTTCACGCAAAACAAAGTACATTTTAGCTGGTGACAATTTCATCATTTTGAACGCCTGTTTTACCAAACGCAGGGAATATGAATGTCAAATTACATCAAATTAAAATAAAATTAATACAATAATAATTGTGACGAAAGTAATCGACATAGCCCATCGAATCAGCAAGCTGAAGTGGCAGTGGGCCGGTCATATTAGCCGCAGAACCGACAACCGTTGGGGTAAACGAGTTCTCGAGTGGAGACCGCGTATCGGCAAACGTAGTGTAGGACGCCCTCAGACTAGGAGGAGCGAGGATCTTCGCAAGGTGGCCGGCAAGAGCTGGATGAGAGTAGCCGCGGATCATTCTTGGTGGCGTGCACTTGGAGAGGCCTATGTCCAGCAGTGGACTAGTATAGGCTGATGATGATGATGATGAATTGTGACAAGAATTAATAAGAATTAGACAAATCATAATCATTGGGAACCATAAACGGGATGTTGTAATAATTTATAATAAGGGAGTTACTCATATACAACGTGTAACAAAAACGTGTGGTCAAAATGAAAAGATCCAAAGTGTATCCCACCTAGAACTTGTATGTATTGTTATGAAGACATAATTATTAACTTTGATTTGTCATGCAATGGTTAATGAAAAATTTATATTTGTGAAGTGATGCGCGTCAGGCGCGCATACGCAAGCAGCAGTGGTCATAAATGTTAGTACACAGAGGTTACTAAGCCACTAGGGCTGCCTGTGACTTGTTAATTTTGATGTGACGTCAAAAATTCATAATAGAAATATTTAATTAAAAATGGCATAACAAATTAAAGTTAATAATTATGTCTTATTAACTCTGCATACAAGTTCTAGATCGGATACACTTTGGATCTTTTCATTTTGACCAAACCTTTCTGTTACACGTTGTATATGGTCATCATCATCACGATCATCAGCTCATTTTATATATTTTTTTTTAATTGTGAGATGGGCTTGCTCTTGGCCTCATTCTAATCCCTAGGGCTAAGAAGAGGCCGACGATGGGGCAGTAGCCTTTCTTATAGGTGGAAACACCATAGGAAGAACGGGCCATAAACCACCACGCGGGCCCATTGCATATGGTTGTTAACGACTACTAATGCAGCCGGGACGGGGCAAACGGCGTTTTAGAGCATGGAAAAGCTGGAAGTGAGAATTTTTTGGGCATCCAATGACCGGCCTGCGAAAGTTGCTTAACATCAGCTATCGCAAATTATATTTCTGTCACAATTATAAAATTAATTTCAAATCAGATTAAAACAGACAAAACACTGAAAAAATTATCGATGCTTAGGCTAAGCGTATGCTGAGACGCAGGCGACGCAGCTCCGCAGTGGCGATAGCCAAAGTAACATTAAGAAAGCGAGAGCAAAGTTCGAAAATAATAAAATGTATGGGATTGACATTAGATTGACCACTTGATTTAGCGCGGCTTATGTCAATCCCATACATTTTATTTTTTTCGAACTTCGCTTTCGTTTTCTTAATGTTACTTTGGCTAAGCCTACAGAGCAGATTTTGTAATGCATGGCCGTGCCGAGAGCTGCGTGTTTTTATTATAATTTTGTAATAATGCCAGAACAATTAACAGAACTCTCTCGATAGTACAAATTATCCATTAGTAGAACGATTTTTCGAAAATCACTTTAATTTTTCTATGCTTGGAAAACTGTAAAGTAGCAACAACTCGCATTATCAGACTCTGACATTGACATTGACAACTCATGTGTCCGTGCTGTGTCACTTATGTGCCTATGTCTGCCCCAACTGCCCTGCCCCGCAAGTTCTGCACTGTGCTGTGCTGCGTCACCTGCGTCTCAGCATACGCTTAGCCTTATTCTTGTTTTGTTAGTACGGGAGTTAAGAGTTTTAGTATTAAATTCTCGGAACAAAAACAAACAGAACTACCTCAGAAAGGGTTCGTACCAAAACAAATATATTTAAAAAGAGATTAAGAGCTTGTCCTGTGTAAACATCGTATTATTCTACTTTTTGAGTTTGAAATCGTTCGAGATAGAGACACCCTATGATGTGGGATTTAATGTATCTGTCGGCGGCGAGGTTGTTTGTAGGTAGAACAGTCGAGCAAACTCGGATTCGTTGATAACACAGTTAATCTTGGATCTTCAAAATAAAGACGCAGTCGTATTCCTTACAGTCACTTTAATGTTATTTTAACATCACAATGAAATTATTTAAAAATAGTTGCCCGATGCAAATGGATTTTAGAAACGAAGTGAGTTCTGCGCGTGCGTACTCTCCGGCCGCTACCGTTCAAATGTGTCCAGTCCGATGTTTGCGCCAACTGACGTTGACGTTCCGCGTACCATAGAGCATAGGCTGCGCAGACCACACTGAAGTATAGACTATACTTGTCGTTTCTAATCGATGCTAGCGCTATGTCTCCGACATATCTTTTTTTTTATCATACTGGTAAGCACTTGCCTTCATCTTACCTGAAGTTAAGTGATGATATGGCCGAAGATGGAAGCACACTTCACCCGGAATCCTCAACTAGTGAGGCATTGGCTATCTTATCTCTAGCTGCCGGAACACAACAATGCTAAAAACATTGATGTTATGGCGACATATTTAGATAAGATGGTGGCAGCTAGCCAGGCGGACTAACAAGCCCTACCACCAACCAAACCGAGTACACAAACATGTCATCATCATCATCATCTCAGCCAAAAGACGTCCACTGCTGGACAAAGGCCTCCCCCAAGGACCTCCACAACGACCGATTTTGTGCTGCTCGCATCCAGCGGCTTCCCGCGACTTTCACCAGATCGTCGGTCCACCTTGTTGGAGGCCTGGCCACACTGCGCTTTCCAGTACGCGGTCGCCACTCCAGGACTATCCCGCCCCAGCGGCCATCAGTCCTGCGAGCAATGTGACCTGCCCACTGCCACTTGAGCTAAGCAACTCTTCGGGCGATGTCGGTTACCTTTGTTCTTCTGCGGATCTCCTCATTTCTGATTCGATCACGCAGAGAAACCCCGAGCATAGCCCTCTCCATTGCTCTTTGAGTGACCTTGAGCCTTTTTATGAGGCCCACAGTGAGCGAACACGTCTCAGTCCCGTATGTCATCACTGGCAACACACACTGGTCATAGACTTTCGTCTTGAGACACTGCGGTATATCGGACGAGAAGATATTTCGTAGCTTACCGAAAGCTGCCCAGCCTAATTAGATTCGACGATTGACCTCTTTGCTGAAGTTGGACCTACCTAGCTGGACCGTTTGTCCCAGGTAAACATAATTGTCCACAACTTCAAGGGCAGAGTCCCCAACCTTCAGAGGAGTGGGTACGACACGTGAGTTCGACATAACTTTCGTCTTCTCCATGTTCATTTTAAGGCCCACTTGTTGAGAGACTGTGTTGAGGTCACCGAGCATTGCGCCGAGGTCTTCCAGGGTCTCAGCCATGACCACTATATCGTACAAAGATGTACCCTCTGGAAATTGAACCCAGGACTTTTGGTTCTAAACCGGTAGTCTTAACCACTAGACCACAGAGACGGTATCTGTGTAAATTCTTCTCCAAATACCTTTGAATGAGTATGTTTAACATCTTGCTGTTTATTAAGCAATAGTTTATATAGCCTGCTACTCCACTGCTGGAATAAAAGTCTCCGTCATTAAAATCAACATCGCTACAATTGTACAACTTGTACAACTCTGTGTCTGTCTAGTCCACCGGTTCCAGACCCGGGTTCGATTCCCAGCGAGGTTGGGGGGATACATGTTTCTATACTCGTTGTGGTTGTTGGTAGGGCTTGTTTGTCAGCCCGATTAGGAGGTCACCCAGTGGTCAAAATTCGACCGTATTTTATTATGGCTGCACGGATTGTATCATCATAAGCAATGAAAAATTAAAAAAGATATAATGTGAGTTTGGATTGACATTGACAGATTTCGGCCGCTCCTCTTACATTCTTTAAATTTTAAAAAAGAGTATATATGCGTGTGTGTCAAATACATATGCGTGTGTTTCAAATACATGGTAGTGTATGTAATGTTTGTTTTATTGATTTGACGACCTCCTTGGTCGAGTGGCTTGCACACCGGTTTTCATGGTGTCGCCATCTCTGAGGTCCCGGGTTCGATCCCAGGTCGGATCAATTTAGAAAAACCTGTTTTTCTAAACTTTTTCGGGTCTGGGTGTTTCCTATGTATAATAAGTATGTATTAAAGTATATTAAGTATGTTTATCCGTTGTCTAGTTAACCATTTTCTCGAGTTTCTTAAGGAAGCTTTTCTTGGGGCTAGATAATTGGTGTGAGTGTGGGAAACATTTATTTCTTTATTTCACTTTAATGTATTTTGGGGGAGGCCTTGGTCCAGCAGTGGACGTCTTTTGGCTGAGATGATGATGATGATGAATGTATTTTTTGCTTAACTTAAAAAAAATTAACATTATGTTCTCCTTCTCCATATACTTAAACTATAAGTGTGCGAAATTTCATACTCCTCAGTCCACGCAATTTTCGTAAAAAGGGGTACAAAGTTTTTGCTTCACGTATTAATTATAGATACTAGCTGACCCAGCGGACTTCATAGCGCTTTGACAGTTTCTATTGATAACGTTACAAACAAACCGTGGAACATTTTAAATTGGATAAAAATTTTTTGGGGTGGACCACCCTTATCACTTAGGGGTCCAAAAATAGATTACGACCGTTTGTCAAACCTACCGAATATACATATAAAATTTCATAAAAATCGATTGAGCCGTTTCGGAGGAGTATGGCAACTCACATATGACACGAGAATTTTATATAATATAGAGATATCGCCATAATATCGGGTTTCATGGTGTCGCCATCTCTGAGATCCCGGGTTCGATCCACGGTCAGGTCAATTTAGAAATTATTGTTTTTCTAAATTGTCTCGGGTCTGGGTGTTTTCTATGTATAATAAGTATTATTTAAGTATTTTAAGTATGTTCATCCGTTGTCTAGTAACCATATAACGAGTTTTATAACGAAGCTTCTCTTGGGCTAGATAATTGGTGTGAGTGTAGGAAAATGTATTTATTTATTTATTATTTATATCAATGTTTGTAACATTGTTGTGTTCTGGCAGCTAGAGATAAGACAGCCAGTGCCTCAGTAGTTGAGGTTCCGGGAGGTGTGATTCCGACTTCCAGCCTTATCATCACTGAGATGAAGACCATGTGCTAAGCTGTAAGATAAAAGAAATAAGAACTCAGGACCTGCGGGTGTCGGGCCGAGCGTTTCACCACTCGGCTACCGAGTTTATTACCCGTCTAAATTAAATATTTAGGGCCCCTAAAGCCCTTTGAAGTTAGACAGTAACAAACAAAGTTATTAGAAGTCAAAAGACAATTACATTAGTGTGAAGGGAGCTACAGACGCGGCGGACGAAACAAAAAACTTCATCCGACATCCCGCAAAAAACACGTTAAATCTTAATTTTAATTTTGCAACTTTCCAAACTCTTTAAGGGGGGATCCTTCCTTTTTTGATGCAAATTACTTTCAACTTTTGGCGGTTTTCATTAAGGGATACCGGATTAATGTCTTTGTGGCGGAGGTTGTGTTTGATTGCGCCGCTGCCGCCCGAAAAATTAATGAAGGTGCAAAATAAATAAACTAAAGAAAAAGCTCAGAAATTAGGGAACCGACTTCCTTGAAGCACTGTTTTTCTTATTGTCTTAGTCTGTTAAAAAAGTGAATTGGTGTTAAATTATGTAGTAGAGAAAGAGTCATTGGCTTAATACAAAATCTAAACACGCTAAACTTACACAATCAATTTCTATAAGAACAAGCTAAATTAATACCTTCACTATATAAGACTAATTTAACTAATATAACTACTTAAACTATCTTTCTCTCTGAGGAGCTCGATGGCGCACGAAGTGGTTAACGCGTCTGCAAGTGCTGAGGTTAAGTGACTTTCGCAAAGGCCGGTCATCGGATGGGTGACCAATAATGTATCATCTCACGTAAAGCCGTTGGTCCCGGCTTAGCAGTCGTTAACAACCATTAATCCACACTGGGCCCGCGTGGTGGTTTATGGCCCGTTCTCCCTATCCATCGCATATGGAAGGCTCGTGCCCCAGCAGTGGGGACATAAAATGAGCTGATGATGATGATGATGATGCATGGTCACTTGCATTAGAGTCATTAATAACGGGATTCTTATGCTACTGAAACCAGTGACTTAGAAACCGTGGTACGGGCATCGAGCGCTATAAACGACTTAGGAATAAAGATCGTTTTGTCTGCTCATAAAAAACTCACCCGCATTAACTTCAGTAGTTTCCGTGTTCATGGCGCATGCAACTGTGCCGAAATAGTGCGTATTTTAAAAATAATTAAAGCGAATTCCCTGTTTACTCACGCCCTCAAAATTTGCATCCGAATAGCAGACTGGCTCTTACAACAACTAATCTTAAATTTGTATAGTCGACCATGAAATTGCTTTATCACTTTTAACAAAACTTCCATTACAATAAAATTTCGCTAAGGCTCATTGTCAATAATGACAACGTATCTGTCACTTGGTCCTTTAAACAAAAATAGAACTTGTTGTTTTATTAGATGCAAACAAAATTCACTTCTAAGGTGGTAAAGCAATTTCATTGTTGACATACATGCTAGACCTTTTGCAATGTGTGTAAAAATATGAAATAAATTGCCATTGTTAATGAAAAAAGAATAGTGTCTAGACAAATTCAAAAACCGATTGAAAGCAATCCTTATATCCAAATGTTATTATTACACTTTGCAAGATTTATTTTAATGTTGTTTTTTTTTAATTTAGTTAATTAGGTACCTACTACTACTATTAATAATAATGATTAATAATTATGCTGTGAATGATTTTATTACTATATTTTATGTTTTTTATTTTATTTATTATAATACATAAAATACTTATTTAAAATATACAGACAATATACAGAGACTTAATAGAAATAAATTTAAGAATGTATTACTTAACTAAATTACTAATTAACAAATGCTATTATAATATTAATGATTTTTGTAATGATGATGATATTTTGACATTTTAATTAGTTTAACGTATTTTATTTGGATTAATGTTAGTTTTTTCTTATTAATTATTATAATTTATTGTTTGTTTGTATTTTATATATTCACATGGTTTCTAAATCAACACCAACATCACTCAATAATATGTACCTATGTTTATGAATAAATGATTCTGATTCTGATTCTGAAAAAGTTTACGTTGCTATACCCTATCCGGGTTCGTGTAAGGAACAAAATTGTATTTAAAACACATATTATGTAACCTACCTACATGAAAGTGCAATAAATATTTATGATTTAAGATTTAATATCGGATACTCGCATATAATAATAAACATGGTAAGAATCCCGTTAATCGTCATCATCATCATCAGCTCATTTTACGTCCCCACTGCTGGGGCACGAGCCTTCCCTATGGATGTAACAGGCCATAAACTACCACGCGGGCCCAGTACGGATTGGTGGTTGTTAACGACTGCTAATGCAGCCTGGACCAACGGCTTTACCTTCCTTCCGAATTTTGGTCACCCATCCGATGACCGCTCTTTGCAAATGTTGCTTAACCTCAGCACTCGCAGACCGGGCGCCTTAACAATTGCGCCATCGAGCTCCCGTTAATAATTACTCTTATTTAACTGATCTAAAAACAACACTTTGATACGTATTAAGTAGGTACTATAACATATATTTAAATGATTGAGATAATATAATAATAAAATTTATTTGACAGAAAACAAGAAGACATGCTCGGTGGCGTGCACTTGGAGAGGCCTATGTCCAGCAGTGGACTAGTATAGGCTGGTGATGATGATGATGATGGAGAAGACATTTTTTTTTTAAATAATTTTAAATATGTACCTACTATGTTTTCTTGTGTTTATTTTCTAGTCTACGTTTTAGTGATTTTAGCTTTTTCGTGTGATGATATTATATCTTTAGATTTACTGTTTTTCTTACTTTCTGTGATATTTTAAATTCATTTTCATGATATAAAATTGCTTTGGCAGTACTTCTGTATTTATTACATACATAATCAAACACAGTAGCTTTCACAAGGTAAATTTTCTATGGATCTGTGAAATATGAAATATATAATTTCATATTACAGCGAAGCCGTACCAATTCCCTTTTCTGAGTAGGTAATATTATGTTGTTGCTTGTGTTCAATTAGTTCCTTTCTTACATGGTTTGTGCTTGTATTATATACTTTATTTATTTATTTTTTGTTATAATAAGTGTGTTACGTTTTTTTTTCACTTTACCAATAAGCAATTTGCCAATCCTTACATACGATGCCGAAACATGGGCGCTCACTAAGGAAAACATGCACAAAATTCATTATCATCATCATCATCATCATCAGCTCATTTTATGTCCCCACTGCTGGGGCACGAGTCTTCCCTATGGATGGATGCCCAGTGCGGATCGGTGGTTGCTAATGACTGCTAATGCAGTCGGGACCTTTATGCTCGTCCGGGGCTTTACGTGCCTGATAAGTTTTTGGTCACCCATCCGATGACCGGCCTTGGCGAACTCGCAAACCGGGCGCGTTAACCACTGCGCCATTGAGCACAAAATTAAAGTAGCCCAAAGAACTATGGAGCGCGCCATGCTAGGCATCCGTTTAATAAACCGAGTCCGATATACCGTGATTCTGAACCGTACGAAGGTTACGGACGTCGGTAAACGGATCACACGACTCAAGTGGAGGTGGGCAAGACACGTGGCTAGACGGGAAGAGGGCTGATGGACCCGGTCGGTAACAGTAGAGTAGTGGCCAAGAGATGCTCGTCGATCGCTAGGCAGACCTCCAGTTCGGTGGTCGGACGACCTAGTCCGTGTGGCGAGCAGGGGATGGATGAGGATGGCGCAGGACCAGCAGGTGGTGAAGAGTGGCGTGCGAGGGAAGAGGCCCATGCCCTGCAGTGGGCGGAAGTGGGCTGATGATGATGATGACGATGACTTTGCCGAATACTGGAAATGGAAAAAGAGGTCCTGGTTTCCATTCCTAGGTAAGGCAAAATATTTTTCGAATTTTTGATACTAGTTCTGGTTTATGATCATTAACATGCATTTGGTAAGTAAGAATTGATTTTAATGATGAGGTTTTTGTTCAGCAATAACACATCATATATTACTAGCGTCTGCTCGCGGTTTCACCCGCGTGGATCCCGTTCCCGTAGGAATATCGGGATAAAAAGTATCCTTTGTTTTAATCCAGGTTATAAACTATCTGTATGCCAAATTTCATCCAAATCCATTTATCCGTTGCAGCGTGGAGAAGCAAATATACACACATACACACAAACTTTCGCATTTATAATATTAGTGTGATGTGATTACTATTTCTATCTACCACTAATTTCGCCGCGATCACCTACGATATCCTGGATGCGAAGAGGTTAAGTCTAGGTTGCACTAAAGTGTTCTAACTGAGCAATAAAATTCGCTGTAACCGCTCGTGCCCAGCTTGTTTAACCTAACTTAGAATGAGGTTAGATGGAGTTGGTCGCTTAGACCGCGCAAAGTTAAATTCACTAAAAGCTGAGGTTACCCACCTTACGTTACTAACTTTTAACTTCTTTTATTACTTTGTTACAGCAGTTACAGTTTTGAAAGGCTATTTAGCTTTTCAGTGAATTAAATACATTTTGTCTATGTCCTAGGATGGTTTTAAGGCCCCAATGTGGGTTGGAGAATTTAAACGACTGTGATTCCACGACAATAACCAGTCACCCTCAATATGGATGGAGAGGGATAACGGGCCATTAACCACCACGCGGGCCCAGTGCGGATTGGTAGTTTGTAAGCGACCGCTAATGTAGTCGGGTCGGGACCAATGCGGCTGTGCACTTTTAAAACATAACAAAGGACATTAGACAAATTTTTCAGGAGAGCGAAAAAACGTCTTCTCCACTTTAAGAGCGTGCCGCAACTGAATTATAAAGCTCAGGTTGACGGGAGTTAGCTTAAAAGTTGCGGGATATCCTTGGCTCTAATAAAAATGTAATATTTATCATATTTGCACCTTAGAAAGCACTTACTAAGAGTAAACTTGTTTCTGATGTGTGATTGATGGCCAGAAAACCATTTTAAAACCTAGCAACGTCCTTTACTAGGGTTTGATCTGGTTTCAAAAAGCTACATGTCAATATCGACTGGTTCATACCTAGTAAGAGTCTGCACTATCCGATGACCGACCTTTGCAAAGGTCGCTTAACCTTAGCAATCGTAGCGCCATCGAGCTCCTCCTCATCAGGTTTATTTATTTATTTAATATTTATTGCAAAATATAAATCAGTACAAAAGGTGGATTTAATGCCAATTGACATTCTCTACCAGTTAACCAACGGGCCTAGCCTGTGTGGTGCCGGGGATAAAGAATTTCACCACCCCATCTCTTCCCGTGGGTGTCGTAAAAGCCGACTAAGGGACTATTCCAGAGGATGGGCAGCAGCATCTCTCTGAGGTTATCCTCAATCAACCTACTGCGATCGCCAACCCGCCTGCCAAGCGTGGCGATTACGGCAATTACCCCTCATATCCTTGGGGGAGGCCTTTGTCCAGCAGTGGACGTCTTTTGGCTGAGATGATGAACCAACGGGCTAGGCATGAAGATTGATAAGCTACTGAATCTAGTCGAATGCGATAAATTGTGGCTCAATCAATAAGGTGGCTGGCAAGAGTTGGAGTGAGAGTAGCCGCGGATCATGCTCAGGTGCGTGCACTTGGAAAGGCCTATGTTCAGCTATGGACTATTATAGGCTTATCATGATAATAATTAGCCTATATTGAAATAAAAAGCTGCTTTTCACAAAATGTCTAAAGTCCTGTGCGATCCCAAAATAAAATTTTGTAAAAGACACCGCATTATGAGATGCTACGTTTGGTCTACGCTCTTATATGGCTGCGAAACGTGGGTCTTGCTGAAAGAAATATGTGACCGGTTGCAAGCGTCTGAGATGTGGACTCTACGCAAGATGTTCAAAATACCATGGACTAGTTTCACCTCAACGCCAAGGTACTTGAGAAGGCCAACTGCAGAAGAGAGCTGATGTCTACAGTCATGAGACGCAAGGTCGCCTTTTTCGGACACATGCAGAGAGGATTCATATACGAGTTCCCACGGCTAATCCTCGACGGCAAAATTCCGGGAAAGAGAGCCCCGGGACGTACGCGACGCAAATGGCTGGACGATATCAAAAAGTGAACTGGACTTAGTTATCGCCAATTAAAACAAGCTGTATGGCAGTAGTAAATTTCGTATACTGATCTCCAAACTTCAGTATGAAGATGGGACTGAATGATGATGATGATATATTGAAATAACCTTCCTTCCTGTTTAAAAGATGTCAGCTCATTTACCAGTTTTAAGTCAAAACTATCCAAATATGTTATTGAAAACTATGCACTATTTAAGAGCGTTTACGCCGCACACTAGCGCCACTAATGAAAAAAAAACATATCTAAGTTACTAGATAGAAAATCAAATTATGCTCAACAAACTATTTGAATGAAGTAATTTAGCATTTTTACGTCACCTAATAAACACCTCACATGTTATGGTTTAGTTAAATAAGACGTTACGGCCACTTTTAACTATAACGCCATATTTAACTAAACCATAACATGTCAGGTGTTCATTAGAGACGTAAAAATGCTAAATTACTTCATTCAGATAGTTTGTTGAGCATAATTTGATTTTCTATCTCTAGTTACTAGATATGTTTTTTTTTTCATTGGCGGCGCTAGTGTGCGGCGTAAACGCTCTTAAGACTTAAATTTATTTGTTTAACGTATCCACATAATACTAATTATTTACTAAGTTGTCAAATGAATGTTCTCGGTTATCATTATTAAGATTATTCTTTTTGTCTATGTTATTTTTGTTCTCATGTAAGTGGCATTTGCCTTTTTTGAGAATAAACTCTTTAAACCTAACCTATATTGGTGTATTATCGAGTGACGACGCGTACCGGAAAACGTAGTGTATGCAGGCCTCCAATAAGGTGGAGCGACGATCTGGTCGCGGGAAGCCGCTAGATGGGAGCAGCACCAAACTGGTAGTTGTGGAGATTCTTGGGGGAGGCCTTTGTCCAGCAGTGGACGTCTTTTGACTAAGATGATGATTATGATGATATAAAGGTATATCACTCAAATCCGAACATAGCAACTCAAGACTCTGCTGCTAGTCAGCAAAAATAAGTATGGTACCTACATTGCTTTTAAAATATTGACAAAACGCGCAAGTCTGATGAAAGTAAAACAGAAGTGGAAGGGTCATTTTTAAATAATAAATAGAGCTTAAGCATATTATTTATTCTCAGTTCAATAAAATTGTTTCGGAATATGTTTGAGCTTCTATGTAAGTGTCGATCATCTTTCATTTTCTTACAAAATATACATGAAATAAAGGATATACCTGTAAATATTATAATAGCGAATAATATAATTTCATTGGTATTTACTATATTATCTGGTATCTGGTATCTTTTGATCGGTATTTATATAGATATATATATATAAATACCGACAATATTTAGTTATCATACGTGTTTGCTTGTATATGCGCGCTTCTTTTATGTTATTCTTGGGTTCTTGCCAAAGGTTGTCTGGAAGAGATTACTTTTAGCGATAAAACTGCCATTGCCCAAATTAACATTAAGATTATTTGTATCTCATTTTCTTTGTGTGTATACAGGTTGTAGATTTGCATTCCCGCCATAATTTTACAGCTGATCGTAATTGGTACACTTAATGACTAAAAAATACTTTTAACACAGAGAAAGTAATAAAGAACCGATTGATTAATAAAATGATCTCAGTGTAAATTAGAATAGCGACCGTCGACTGACGAGAATAGGGGTGCAGACCGTAGTAGGTACATAAGAGCGCAGCGGGCGGACATTAAGTCGATGAACTTACGTAAACTTGTAGGTACTATTATGTATTCTGTGGTAAAGTGGCTTACTCTTACGCATAAGTATACTTTGTTGCAATAAACTATTATTAGGTACTTACTGATCATGTTTAAGATACTCGCAGGTACTGCTCAAAGTGGGCACCTTCACGTTCTATGCACAAATGAGCACGGCGCCTTAAGTTTCTAGGTAACTTTTGCAGCACACTACGATTTGACCTTACACTCACAAAAGCCATTAAAATATTTTGTTTTAACTGCACAACACTCGTGATTTCGTCTTTATAAACCATTCTTTTTATGTCTCCCCACAAATAAAAGTCACACGGAGTCAAGTCTGGCGACCTCGGAGGCCAGGGCACTGGCCCACCTCGACCAATCCACTGGGTTCCGAACACTTCGTCCAAATAATCGCGCACTTGGCGTCCATAATGCGGAGGCGCCCCGTCCTTGTGGTAAAAGAGATTCCGGTGAAGAGCTAGTGGCACGTCGTCAAGCATTACGTCAACTACGTGCTGCAAAAGTTGCAAATACGAGTTGCTGTTGAGATAACCCTCGATGAAATAGGGCCCGAGTAAATGTCCACCAACAATGCCAGCCCACACATTGATGCTAAACCTATGCTGGAACGAATCTTTTTTGGTCTTAGGCGGGTTCTGTTCGCGGTGAGCCCACCAATGTTCATTGTGGACGTTGTAAACACCGATGCGCGTAAACATACACTCGTCCGTCCATAGAATGCTGGCTTCTCGGTGTTCTAGTACCCAGTGACAAAAAGTAACGCGGGCGGCATGATCTTGCTCGTTCAATTCTTGAACTCTTCTGAAGTGGAACGGGTGCTGTTGCTCCGACTTAAGAAGCCGCCAGACTGTTGTGTGGTGGACATTGAAGTGGCGGCCAGCATCACGAGTACTGGCACGTGGTTCCCTCTCGAAGTATTCGAGTATTTGCTCTTGCAAATCGACTGAGAGGCCCACACTGCCGCGACCCTGCGCATGTCGAGGAACGTTGAACTGGCCATGATCCCTCAGTCGTTGCGTGGCAGCAAGCATTACCTCGCGCGATGGAGTTGGTCTGTTTGGAAACATTTCCACAAACATGACCACGGCTCGACGTAGACTGTTCCCACTAATTGCATATAATCGCACCATCTCCACAAGTTTTACGTTAGAATAATTTTCTGTCATTTTACTTTTTTTACACACACAAACAACACACCTAAGAACACGTTTCGCTCCAAATTCGCTAGGGCTAAGAAATGTGTCACTCGTTCGGGGTTGCGCGGCACACTGGCTTTGATGCGTGCGGCGTGCGCCCGCCGCCCGCCGCCCGCCGGCGCTCGCCGCGCCGACAAAGCTGCGGGCGCGCCGCGAAGCTCGAGCTTGTTGCTACCTATGCGTGGTCGGGTGAGCGGGCTTACGCGAACGAGCGTTTATTTTTTAGTGCTACGCAGACGTGCGATTCGTATTTACAGATTTTGAAAATATGATTATTATTTTTTCATATTTTTTTTATAATTTATTTGTAATAAGTATAAGCATTACGACCGCTGCTATGAATATGGCGTGAATGCAAATCAACAAGTTGTATATCCCTATAAATATAAGTACCTATCAGTATAGTTAGTTATAAAATTGTTGTTACAAAAAGGTGAGCTTAGCTTTAATGAGTTGTACCGTACCATAATAAACAAATATTTAACCATTCATTATTGACAATAATAAATAAACATTGAAATTAAACCTACTCAAAAAATAATAAATTGTCTTATAATCAGCATGCTTGCCAAATACGAGTAAGTAACCAAGCTATGGGGGTGTAAGGGGTCCCAACCTACACCATTTGGGGCCCGAGCCAACCTTTCCTGCACGTGATGCACCCTGCTGACCAACAGACGAGGCTCTGGCGACCGACCGACGATGGCGGGATACCCATCGCAGCCCGAACGTAGCTACAAAGTGCACAGACCGCTGTCGAGCAGCAGCGACACTGGTGCGATAAGCTACGCACTGCGATTGCCAACCCGCATGCCCAGCGTGGCAATTATGGGCAAACCCTCCAAATGTCGACATGAAACAGACCACGGCCTCCAGTTCCCGGCTGCCCTGCTATTCCTGATCACGGCGGCGGTCACGGTAACGGCAGGGCAAGGGGTGCGAAGAATCCCTGGGTTACGGCAGGCCGTCAAAAACAACTGACCCTGGCAACGTACAACGGACGCACGTTACGGCTTGACGAGCACCTGGCGAAACTCGAAAAGGAACTAGGGAAGATAAGGTGGCATATTCTTGGGTTAAGTGAAGTCCGAAGAGAGGGGGAGAGGATACCGTAATCCTAGATCAACTTATGTATTACCGAGAGGGAGACCAGTTATCCAAGGGTGGCGTAGGGTTCCTGGTAAACAAAGCCTTTGTGACAACGTAGTAGAAGTGTCGAATGTGTCGAACAGGGTTGCGTACCTCGTAATTAAGCTAACCGAGAGGTATAGCCCCAAGGTAGTGCAGGTTTACGCACCGACCTCAACACACTGGGATGATGAAGTGGAATATATGTATGGAGACATATCTAAGGCACTTTACACTTCACCACCAAGGCCCACTACAACGTTGTCATGGGGGATTTCAACGCTAAAGTGGGAGTACAGAATCGCCACGAATCGGTAGTAAGATCACATGGTTTTGGCAGCAGAAATCATAGGGGTCAAATGCTTGTCAACTTCCTCGAAAGAGAGGGGCTTTTCTTGATGAATTCGTTATTTAAGAAACAGCCCCAAAGAAAGTGGACATGGCAGAGCCCCGACACCATGACTAAAAATGAGATCAACTTTATCATGATGGACAAAAAGCACATATTCAGAGACGTCTCAGTGATCAACAGGTTTAATCATCATCAGCTCATTTTATGTCCCCACTGCTGGGGCACGAGCCTTCCCCATAGATGGATAGGGAGAACGGGCCATAAACCACCACGCGGGCCCAGTCCGGATTGGTGGTTGTTAACGACTGCTAATGCAGCCGGGACCAACGGCTTTACGTGCCTTCCGAAGCACGGAGGAGCTCGAGATGATAAAGTTTTGGTCACCCATCCGATGACCGGCCTTTGCGAAAGTTACTTAACCTTAGCAATCGCAGACCAGGCGCGTTAAGCACTGCGCCATCGAGCTCCTGGTTTAATACCGGCAGTGATTACCGACTTGTCCGAGGCTCTCTGAATATCAATTTCAAGTTTGAACGTGTCCGCTTGATGAAGTCCTGCTCCAAACTATAGTAGGATCTGAAACGTTCCAGTCAAACCTGGAAAACCGATTTGCTGCCGTGGAAACCACAAATGCATTTGATGTCAACCAGGCCCTCAAAAATGTAGTCAGAATCCTAGAAATCAACCTACGTGAAATTGAGATGGCTCTTAGGCAGCATCTGAGCTCCTCAAATCAGGCGGTAAACCTATATTAAAGGAGCGTTTCAAAACATCTTTAACGCCGTTCTTTTCGATGGGAGAACTCCGGAGGCGTGTCGTCGTACTGTTCTTCAAAAAGGAGACAAGACCCTACCGAAAAACCACCGAGCCATTTCGCTCCTAAGCCACGTCTTTATGCTGTTTTCAAGAGTTTCACAGTGCGGCAGATTATACAGAAGACCGAAAAGTATAATCAGCCCCTGTGCTTAGCATTGGTGGATTATGAGAAGGCATTCGACTCTATCGAAACCTGGGCTGTTCTAGAATTCCTGCAACGATCCCAAGTCGATTGGTGATATATCCAAGTGTTGAGGTGTCTGTACAATGCTGCCACCATGGCCAGAACAGAACCAGCAGACTAAGCATTTCCCCTTGCATCGAGGTGTGAGACAAGGGGATGTGATATCCCCCAAATTGTTCACAAATGCATTATAAAATAATAAATAAATAAAATAAAAACAGCTTTATTACTAAATATCGATTTAACAAAATGTTGAGACATCCCAGAAAGTAATACAATACTCGTGTTGGGGTTGACCAAGATAATAAATTAATATTGAGTAGTACTAACAATAATTACTAGTTAATATTACAAGAGGTAAAACACATTACAAAATATTTAGTTCTCGTGTGAGACCGCTTATCGGCAAACGTAGTGTAGGACGCCCTCAGACTAGGTGGAGCAACGATCTACGCAAGGTGGCTGTCAAGAGCTGGATGAGAGTAGCCGCGGATCGTGCTCGTTGGCATGCACTTGGAGAGGCCTAGCCTAGCCTAGTCCAGCAGTGGACTAGTATAGGCTGATGATGATGATGATGAACCTAGCTATGCCCCAAAAATTCAAAAAAATAGCACTGCCCAACCTGGTCAATCTGTCAAATCTGCGAGTTGTACTTTTAGTGGAACGAGAAGTGAGCGAGCTTACAGCTCCGGTAACCTATCTAGACATTAGGTAAAGGACTATACAATGTCCACAGAGCAACTAGCTCGAGACACTAGTCTTAAAAGTACCGGATGAAGGATGCGTACCGGCGTGTTCTGATCTGGCGTTATGATCTGACGTATGGTCCCTTGTGCTTAAGCAAGGATGAAACCGGGAAATAGACGAATGAGGAAACTGATGAACCGGGAAATAGATGAATGAGGAATTGGACGAACCGGGAAATAGACGAATGAGGAAATGGACGAACCGGGAAAATGACAAACTAGGAAATGGACGAACGGGGACCGAGTATACTAACGGGGAAATGGACGAAGGGTGCAGAATTAGTCAATGCCACTTAGAGAAATATTACTCGCAGCATGGACGAATGAGGAAATGGACGAACGGGGAAATAGACGATTGAGGAAATGGACGAACCGGGAAATAGAAGCATGGGGAAATGGTCGAACCGGGAAAATGACAAACTAGGAAATGGACGAACGGGGACCGTGTATACGAGAGATAGAGAGAAACGGACGATGGGGGTCGGTGGGGGTTGTCAGTATAAACTTTAGAGTCGTGTGTAGCGGGGTGCCCAACCTGGTACTTAAACCCAGAACTTCCAGATATCGGGCCTAGCACTTTACCATTCTGCCACCGAGGCCGTTGGAATTGGCAAACCAAATTTACATTTCTACCGACCCTTACCTCCATCGCAAGTGTTCCAAACAAATTCTAAAGGAAAAAGGGATCGGATCTACGATAAGGTTTTGTTTTGCAACTATTTCAATTCTATGGAATTGGAATAGTTTCTAAAACAAAAAGAAAGTGTTGACAATTAAATCTGTTACTAGTGTTTGCATTGTTTGAAAAGACAAATTCAATTTAATATGACAAAAACAAACTATTATCTTTCTTGGCTATAGTCTAACTTTTAAATAAATTACTTACAAACATATAAGAAAACAATGTAAAAATGCTTCTTTCGGAATTTCAAGGCGTAATATCTATACGAAACTGTTTTTTTAACTAATAACACGATATTATTTACCTAACCCCAACTGACATAACCCGGGACATCTGAGTCTGAAACCGGCAATTTAACCACAAAACCAAGGAGTCGGTAAAAGAAAAAAGTTTTCAAAATAAATATTTACAAAAACCGTAATAATATTACTTTCTCGCTATTTCAACTACGCCATTTCTAAGAAGCACTTCTAAAGACTTCTCTGGAAAGAAAACAAGTTTCCCAAGCCTTTGCGGACCCTTAGCACAAGCAACTCTTGGTCAAGGGGTTTCGGAGCACTTGACAGGCGAAACGACAACGATAGGGCTTCGGGTCTAAGCGGTGGGTCCTTCACTATGTTTGCGGGTTCGATAAACATACTTTTTGATATATTTCAATAAGCTATGAATCGACTTTGAGTCGTTTTAATGGTATATTTATTGTAAATCAAATTTAATACAAGTAGCTGACGCAGTCAAAAACCTTAAACTAGAATAATAATTATTCAATTAATTTTTTTTGTTCAAATTTATTGTTTTTGTCTGTAGACGGCCTTTACAATTTAACCGGACTTTTGTTGGCGGCAAGAAAGTAAAAGTTACTCAAGTTGTGGTGATCATTTATCCTCTTAAGTTTCTAGAGGGGATAGCATCACGGAAGCGTGTCCCCGTACAGTTTCTCCGAGGCGTTCGTAGAGAAATTTTACGCCAATTAATCCGTTGATCCCGGCTGTTGTCGTATGAATGTTTACATTCTGTAAAATCCATTAGGCAAGCGTGGTGGAATATATCCCGATCTTATGATATCTTAGTGGAGCTAAGTATAATGTACTTACTTATTGTAATTTTACCTACCATCTAGGTCAGGGATGGGCAAACTATGGCCCGCGGGCAATCTCCGGCCCGTGAGTGATTGAAGTCCGGCCCGCGACCATCAAACAAAATTTCAAGTGCGTGTGTTTTCAGAAAATGCATACCTATTAAAAAAATTATTTCACAAAAAAAAATATTTATTGAAAATATACAGCAAAAAATTCAATAGCCTGGCCCGCCATAGATTTTGTTAAAAAATTCAAAAATTCAAAATCATTTATTCAGTTTAGGCTACAAATACCTCTTATGAACGTCATTTTATGCCATCGGTTCGTAAGTCTATCTACTCTGGGCGGGAGATCTTGTACTGAGAAAAACCGGCAAGAAACTCAACAAGTGCCCAGCTCTTTTCTCCCTTACGTTAGTAAATATTGTCGCGCGAATGAAAAAGTTTGCACATCCCTGATTTAGGTGCTGCAGCCCAATCTAATCAAGATCGTATGAGAATGCCTGAACCTAATAGTGGGACGTATGTAGGCTGATGGTTATGAAAGCACATTATCTCTTCATTATTGACGACCTCCTTGGTCGAGTGGTTTGTACAACCGGTTTTCATGGAGTTGCCATCTCTGAGGTCCCGGGTTCGATCCCCGGTCGGGTCAATTTAGAAATTATTGTTTTTCTAAAATGTCTCGAGTCTGGGTGTTTTCTATGTATAATAAGTATGTATTTAAGTATTTTAAGTATGTTTATCCGTTGTCTAGTAACCTTATAACGAGTTTCACAGCGAAGCTTCTCTTGGGCTAGATAAGTAATTGGTGTAAGCGTAGGAAAATTTATTTATTTATTTATTGTTGAATTTTGTTTTTACTCCTAACGGGTAAGCACTTTGCTTCCATGTCACCCTATGTTAGTGATGCTAAGGCTGAAGATGAAAGCGCACTTCACCCGTAATCCTCAACTACTGAGGCACTGTCTAAGTATCTTATTAAAAAAAAAATATTAGACAACATCACATACATTGTTCTGATACCAAGGTAAGTAGCTAAAGCACTCGTTTTATGGAAATCAGAAGCAGCGACGGTACCACAACTACCCAGACCCGACACAAAATCGTTATAAAAGTTCGTTTTTTGCCATTGACCTGACTGGGAATTGAACCCAAGACCTCAGAGTTAGCACCGCCCAAAGTCCGGCGTGCAAGCCACTCGGCTACGGAGGTCATCAAAATTTCATATTATAGCGACATATTTTACTATAGGTAGGTTATATAAAATGGTTGTAGCTTGCCAGGCGGACAAACAAGCCCTACCACCATTCAAACCGAGTACACGTATATGCACGCGGTTAAATCTCTAATCATCACCAGCTCATTATATGTCCCCACTGGTGGGGAACGAGCCTTCCCTATGAATGGGGAGAACGGGCCACAAACCACCACGCGGGCCCAGTGCGGATTGGTAGTTGTTAACGACTGCTTGCAGCCGGGACCAACGGCTTTATGTGCCTTCCAAAGCACGGAGGAGCTCGATATGATACATTTTTGGTCACACATCCGATGACCTGCCTTTGCGAAAGTTGCTTAACGTCAACAATCGCAGACCCGGGCGCGTTAACCACTACGCCATCGAGCTCCTCAATCTCTAATAATAAAGGTTTAAAGCACTTTTTTTAAAGAGAAAAACTAAAGATAATAAGTAAATATATATTGATGTTAATTGATGTCTCTGAGTGCCTCAGTAACTATTCTTTATTACTCGATTTATTTTGCTGCTTAAGTTTTTTATAAAAGAAGACAAATGTAGATATTGTACTCAATATAAATTAGTACAATTACAGAAACCTGTAGTTAGCTTAATTCAAATAAAATTTAAGTACAAAAAGCATTTATTGCAATACGCTATTAGTTTCAATTAGTTAGTAATATATTTAAAAAAACATCTACATTTAATGCAATGGTCTATAATAATAAGAGACAATTAGTTTTGATTTATCTTATTAATGTATACTTTTAAAAGCATAATAAATTAGAATTAATTAGAGTAATTTGCCACCCGGCCAACGAAGCGTACTTTTTTGAATATGCAAACATAATAATCGATCCAGCATCAGAAGCATTATACCTAGTAGCCGAACGTATATTTGTCCCCACTGCTATGACACGAACCTTCCATATGGATGGATAGAGAGAACGGGCCATAAACCACCTCGCGGGCCCAGTATTGGTGGTAGTTAACGAACCACGTAAGTACATTCTGATAGTAACATTGAAAAGTATATAGTTTGTCGCGATTCATCATCATCATCAGCTCATTCTATGTCCCCACTGCTATGAAACCAGCCTTCCATATGGATGGATAGGGAGAACGGGCCGTAAACCACCACGCGGGCCCAGTGCGGATTGGTGGTTGTTAACGACTGCAAATGCAGCCGGGACCAACGGCTTTACGTGCCTTCCGAAGCACTTAGCGAAAGTTGCTTAACCTCAGCACTCGCAGACCGGGCGCGTTAACCACTGCGCTATCGAGCTCCTCGATTATTACTGTCTTATCTCTTCTTTATTGCGAAAGTTGCGAAAGTTTTGCCGCCACGGCTTCACACAGATGTCAACAGCCCAATTCTTCGGACTCAAAAAAAGGTCAATTAATTTTGGTATGCCTGGGTTGAATGCGAGATAACGTGACTCCGTTATATATATATAGACTGCTGACGTAAACCCCATGCATACCAGAAGCGTATTAAGCTTTTAGGTAGGTTAACATGACTGTCGTTAATTTACTAAAACACAAATGTTGAATCAATTTCCATGAGCAGAATTTGAACCTGCACCCTTCTGACATACCGTCCTACCTTCTGTCAGGTGCTCTCCCAATTGATATATTATGATCGGATGTTAATGACGGTAGTTGTTGACATTGAATGGGCGCCTTTGGCTTTCAAAGTAAAAAGTAAATAGTGTTGAATAATTTCGGCGGGCTGGTTAGAACCACGATAGCTCAATTGGGAGAGCACCTGACCCGGTATGTCAGAAAGGTGGAGGTTCAAATCCTGCTCGTGGAAATTTTTTCAACATTTGTGTTTTTGTAATTTGTTCGCAACAAAACTTGCGTTAAAATTATAAAAACAAAACAAAAACATGTCGTTAATTTGTTAATATTATATTATCTCCAACTCTAGCCCATTTTATATCCCCCCCGCTGGGGCACGAGCTTACCCTTTGGAAGGAAACACCACATGGAGAGCTGGACATAAAAACCACGCGAGCGATTGATGGTTGTTAACGACTGCAAATTGTAATGCGACCTCCGTGCTTCTAAAGGCATTACGAGACTACAGAAGCACGGAGGAGGTCGTAACGATAAACTATTCTACACCTATCCGATGACAGCCCTTTGAAAAGTTGCTTCAGTTCAGCAAGAACAGATTGAGCGAAATTAACCACTGCGCCAACGAGCTCCTAAACTACGCCTTAATCAGGGTGTCCTTAAGTAATTGTATCAGCTGAAAAATAGTATGTTTATCAGTCTCTCTGCTGCCATGAATTGATTAAACATGTTTTAATGTTGTTTAAACAAATAATATCTTATCTTATCTTAATGCCTCAGTGGCCGAATGGCAAACCGCTTAAGACCTTGATTTTTCCCAACAATTACAAAACATATGAAAGTGATGTTTGATGACATGATTTTTCATTTTGCTAGTTGCATTAACACGATTTGTTAACTTTTATAACAGAGAAAAAATATCTAAATAACCTCTTTTAAAACATAGATTTGCATTTTACAGGCAAACCAGACCGATTTAAGCATCTAAATTTTCTTTGTAGATTAGTCTTAACATACACTTGAATATGCTAGTTCATTTTTTTAAACTTATTTGTAGTTTTATTTGGAAAGAAAAAAAACATTTTTTCTTATGGTACGGGGCGCAAACGCTCCGTTTACATAATTGTTTAGCGATGCGTCGCCTTAAAGTTTGTTTTGGATTTTTCAATGCATAGCCCGGGTTTACGATCACCGAACCGCATTTGGCAAGCGTGATGATTAAGCCAATACCCATAAATTGTAGTGATGACTTTGCCCAGCAGTGGGACAGTTATGAGCTTTTACTTTTACTTACTTATCTTATCTTATCTTAAAAATTGCAAACACGTCGCGTCCAGCTGCAACCGGCAAGCAAATTCGCAGTATAAATTGTCTATTAGTAACACAGTGACTTTCGTCCGATTTTGGAATGTTTCTGAAATAAAATGGTAATTTATACAGACCATAAGTCTTCCGGAGAAAACACGGTCCTCTAACGAGTCGCCCGGAGACCTCAATTTTTCGCACCAATTTACTGTTATAAATAGGCCTTCTGGCCCCTTGGCGTTTATTATACTTTTGTTTTTTCTCAGGCTATTGACTGATACGAAAAATGCTTCAGTCTAAGTCAAAGTTATTTTTCACTTCACATGCTCGTAAAGTTGTTCTTTATATCGAGAGAAGGCAGCATAAAATGAGTTTTTATGCTCTTGTGCATAAAGTAATTTCTTCTTCTAAGACTAACTCGCGTTGGGGGTTAAAGGTTACTCGCGTCCGTAGGTTTACCCTTGAGACCCTACACGTGACCCCTGGGTGGTGCTAAATGAGTGACACTGTCTGAGTGGTAGAGCCACGCTGCGTTGCAGCACGAAATGGGCCAGCTCGCCCGGCGAAATACCACCCTCTCACAGAATATCGGCGTGAAACAACGGCACTTGTTGCTGTTGTGTTTCGTACGGTGAGTGAAAGTACCGGAGGCCCATCTCACACCCCCTCCCAATTCCTACTCCCTCCTCAAGATCCAACTCCTTCCTCAAGGTCGGCAACGCATCCGCGATTACTTTGGTTTTGCGGGTGTCCATGGGCGGCGGTGATTGCTTTCCATCAGGTGACCCGCCTGCTCGTTTGCCTCCTTTTAACATAAAAAAAAAGAAAACTAAGGCAATTAGGTCTTACAGCCACGTACACAATACACCTTCATTTAAGGGTGCGCCGTCCGTAAGTGACAAGTGTCATATGTTTTATTTGAAATGTCGTCGTCCATATTTATTTGATGCCGCGCGGCCATACTAATTTTGTACCTATGGGGAATTTAAGGTGCTTAATAAAAAAATATTATTTAAATAACCACTTGATGAATCAAAAATGTAGTCTAGCAATTTGTAGTTTAACCATTGATGATTGTTTAGACAAAATCAGAGGTACAATAATTTAGATAAACTATAAGAAATCTACTAAACGCCGCCACTCGTTTTCATGATCTTTGCCCAACTTTAAATGATATTGTAGAAAAAACTATAGCGTGTTATGAATTTATGGTTCTGAAAAATTGTAAACACGTTCCCTATGATACTAAATATATATTTTGTTCATTTAATACGATAGTATTTTCAATTATATTTATTTAACCGTAACTGCATTTTTGGCATTTTTTGGTCGGCCCACCCTTAATTGATATATTTTAATGAGATATAGGTTATATCTTAATTTTATTACGACATATGTATTACTATCTAAATACAAATTTACGATTAATACGGGCGTGCATTTACGTAAAAAAAATATAACGCAAATATTTATAATAACTTGGCTAATGCCAAGTCATTATAAATATTTGGCTCAGATCATAGTCGAACGTCACATAGTTGAAAAATAAAAATAAAAATTAAGAAAAATTGTGTGGCGGGAAGCTAATTATTTGTCATTTTTACATTACCTATATAAAAAAAAAAACGACGGGTTGCACTCCGGGAGTGCCGGCAGAAGTGAAAACTTGAATATTAACGTTGTGCATTTTTGATGTTTTGGAATGGTTAGGAAATAATTTTGCACGAATTGCTTCAATTATCAGTATAAAAGTACTATCATTTATGTGGTAGAATACAATATTTATTTATTGCGCTATCGTACACAAACATGACAATTTATTCGCGCAAGCGCCCTGCGCCGCCAAACGAAACATTTTCGCCGCGCCGTAGAAAGAGAGGGGGATACTTCCTCTCCTACGCCGCGCCGGCTGTCTACTCTCCATCCGTCTTACGAATTTTCGATCAGATCACGTGTCCTGACGCCTGACGCGAGTCACGTGTCCTGACGCGAATTTAACATTTTTTACCCATTACAAAAAAAGTGTACAACGCCGCTAAAGAAGTTTTCACTTCAATAATAAAATTTTCTTGTTATGTTTAATCCTTGATTTATTTCCTTGCAATCGAAGTAAAAAGCAGAATGTAAAACTCGAGTATAAAACCCATTTTACCCACTTTTTTTATTTTTTTATTATTTTAAAATGGCTCGTTTTATGCTCTTGTTGTACAATATACTATTTTTATATTTAATTATTCTTTAAAAAAGTGCTTTTTAATCGTCCAAACATTTTTTTACCTACTATATCCATTCAGGACGTCTATTTTTTAGCTCTCAGTGGAAAAGCTTCATTATAATTATCAATATTTATTGTGTACTGTTGTTATCCTTTTTTTCCTTTACCCGGCGCCTCCACCAAATGTGGAGCTTTATAATAAAAACACAATATAACTTGAATTACGTATTATCGAGAGACCAATTTTATAGGCTAAGATCCGAACTAGAAACGACCTTCGCCCATCTGTTTAATGAATGAAAAGTATTTAATATCAAATTTAATATATTACAAAATATATCTCGAGTGGTTTGTCTTTAAAATTCCTGGCCAGACTATGATTAATTAAAAATTGAAATTGACTTTTTATTAAATATTGCACTTATGAGTTTAACGAAAAAATTAAATACCAACCGAAAGTATGAAGTCTATAGAATATAAAAACGTTGAGTTGTCTATATATTTTCTAATATATTAAATTTGATATATATATATATATATATATATATATATATATATATTTTTTTTTATTTATATACTTCTTTTCATCCATTAAACAGATGGAAGACAGATGGGTGAGGTTGTTTCTAGTGCGGATCCTCTATTATTACATTATCCTCCCACGCTGTCTACAATAATAATCATCTCTTGTTTTTTTCTTTTTCCTTCCTGACTTTTCCTAACGTTCTACTTTTAAAACTCAGGCCTCGTCGCCGTGTGCCACAGAGCCAGCAGAGCTACCCGAAAAAAGGATTTCCGATCACCACAGTACACAACAAATTTGACGCTGCGTTGATTTAACGCTGCATGTCAAATAGAGTCATCGGCCGCGCTATGAATAAAAAAAAAATAAAAAAAATCTTATTGTGACATAACATTGTACGAAGACACATTGAACGTTACGAACTGATCCCATCCCCTAGGAGAATCTAGGTGGGAAAAGGGGTTACTAGAAACTCTCTGAAGACGGTGGATGTGGTGATGGTGTGGTGAACTCCTTAATGTTTTCAACGCCCCCGAAAAAGTCCGATGACGCTGAAAGAACAATCCTAAAATCCAATCTTAATGATAAGAATGTGTGGTCATCTTAGTCTGCTCGCCTGCGCATGTTATTTCACATTGTATTAATGTAGTTACACTTTTGTATACAACTCTTAATTAAAAAGAGTAGCTGCTGAGTTTCTTGCTGGAGTCTTTTTAGCAGAATCATCTATATTATTATGTTTGTACTAACGCTAGAATAAGAAAATTGTTACTAACAAAATGGATTATGTCTGAAATGAAATGTATTATTATTATACTCTTTATTCATTTTTTTCCTTAAAACTAGATTTTTACAATATTTTAATATAAAAGCAATAAAACATTATAAAAACCTAATCCTCTCTTTTAATTTTATTATTATTAATTGTCAAAAAAATGTCATTAAAATACCAAAAGGGCCATTTAAAATAGCAGAATCGAAACCCAACCTTTTAACTACTAAATAAATTCATGAAAAAGTAAACACAGTCCATGAATAGGTAGTAAAAATTGACGTTTGCAGGGTTAGGTAAGGGTAGGTAAGACTAGGTAAGGGTAGCTAAGGGTAGCTAAGTTAGTTCATTGTTTTTAGTTAGTTCAGCCACAAAACATCTTACCTAAAAAAAATACTCACTTGCATAACAGGAACTTAGGACAAGATATATCACCAATCAATTATTAAATGTACTCTCGCTAGGACTCTAACCCAGAACTCTCTATCTTAAACCAGTGGTGTAACCAATACACCGCAGTGGTGGTTAACACTATTAATTTACGGAAAGTGACTGGAGTAATTTACAATTTCTTGCATATTGCTTTTTGCAGTTCTGACTCGTTCTCAACTTTGTACACAGTATAACATTGGAATAGTACGTCATTTCTTATTCGCAAAATTGTGCCTTAGGTCGGCCAGATACGAAAGGTAGTAAATGCGTGTTACGAGAATGCAACGGCGGCGAGTGGGAAACGCAATATCAACCTGTTTCAAAGTCAAAGTCAAAGTCAAATATTCTTTATTCAAATAAACTTTAGAAAAGTGCTTTTGAATCGTCCATAATTTTTTTACCTAATACCCATTCAGGACTTTCTTAGGTCTATTTTTTAGCTGTGGAGAAGAATGGGCGCAAGAAACTCCACAGCTTTAATTCAATATGTAACGACATTTACAAAATTATATGCCGTTACGTTACCAAGTTATACAAGTTTAAAAAACCTTAACAATATTTTGGATTAGAAATACCTGTTGGAGTGATTGGAGCTGTTGGAGTGGTTTGAAATACAGGACACATTGACCCTTTTCTTTTTAAAGATTTACCACCTGATGCTCTTAGATTTAGCTCTCAGATAGGAAACTAAAACTTGGAATTTTTATTTAAGTAAAACTACAACGGGATACTTAAATACACTGAACCTAAACTCAAGTTTAAATTTAGTGTTTTTAATGACTAAATACAAGTTTTATTCATCTAGGCAAAGTTAACTTGTACTAAGGATAACCGCTTCTAAATCGTATTTGTAGAAAGAAGACAAAAAATTTACTGCTCGCGTCATCCCACCAGTTAGTTGCCTATGAAGACAAATTACTATTCTGTTTATACTATGGCTCTGAACGTAAAAACTTTTTTCTGAGACGAAGTTCATAGTTCATCATGACCGCGGAGCAGATCATTTGTTACAAAATCCACCATCGCCCGCTAACTTTGTTGAAGTAAATAAATTATACCGCGCGCTTACAGAACTTCGCTAGTTGGTCGAAGTAAAAATGGGAACGCGATATAAAATGATTAAGTGCAGAAGGTCTATTAATATCATCATTAACAATTTCATCAAAGTCAAAGTCAACATTTATTTATTTATATAAACTTAATAGTTTTTTGATTTGTCAATAACTCATTTTTTATTTACTACCCATTTAAGGCGTATTTGCTGTAGAGAAAAAATGACACTTTGATTCGTATCAGGCCGGGAACCCTTGTACTGGAAAGAACTAACAAGAAACTCAGCAAGCCCATTTCTTTAAAGCGTCAAATATCATAGGACACTTTGATTGACTTGTGGTTACGAACGTACAATTCAGCCTGTCATTGATTTGACGACCTCCTTGGTCGAGTGGTTTGTATACCGGTTTTCATGGTGTCGCCATCTCTGAGGTCCCGGGTTCGATCCCCGGTCGGGTCAATTAAGAAATTATTGTTTTTCTAAATTGTCTCGGGTCTGGGTGTTTTCTATGTATAATAAGTATGTATTTAAGTATTTTAAGTATGTTTATCCGTTGTCTAGTAACCATTTAACGAGTTTCATAACGAAGCTTCTCTTGGGCTAGACAATTGGTGTTAGTGTAGGAAATTGATCTTAGCATTAAAACCTAAAAATCTCACATTTGACAAAATCAACCCTATTTCAATCACAGTCGGATAAACTTTTGAGTGACGTCCGAGTACAAATGAAAATGCACCTTTTTTAATATATTTTACGGGTAAGCACAGTGCCTAGATCTCACCTGATGATAAGGCCAATGATGGTAGCGCACTTCACCCAGGATCCTCAACTAGTGAGGTACTATCTTATCTCTAGCTGCCGGAAGACAACAATGCTATTATAATACTGATGTTATGGCGACATATTTAGATAAGATGTGGTAGCTAGCCAGGCGGACAAACAAGCCCTACCACCCACAAAACCGAGTACACAAACATGTACCCCTGCTGGGAATCGAACCCGGGACCTCTGGGTTTGAACCGGTTGGTCTTAACCACTAGACCACAGAGGCGGCACCTTTTTTTATGTTAAAAGAAAGCAAACGAGCAGGCGGTGGGTCACCTGATGGAAAGTAATCACCGCCGCCCATGGACACCCGCAAAAACAAAGTTATCGCAGATGCGTTGCCGACCTTGAGGAACGAGTTGGATCTTGAGGAGGGGTAGGAATTGGGAGGGGGGAGGGGTGAGAGGGTCTCCGGTACTTTCACTCACCGGACGAAACACAACAGCAACGGGTACGATTGTTTCACGCCGATATTCTGTGAGAGTGTCTGTCTTTTAATAAGTTGGACTTCTGTTTTGTTTATATAATTTTTAACGCAAATTTTGTTGCGAACAAATTACAAAAACACAAATGTTAAAAAAACTTACACGAGCAGGATGTTAATGACAGTAGTTGTTGACATTGAATGGGCGCCTTTGGCTTTCAAATTAAAAAGAAAATAGTGTTGAATAATTTCGACGGGCTGGTTAGAACCACGAAGCTCAATTGGGAGAGCACCTGACCCGGTATGTCAGAAGGGTGCAGGTTGAAATCCTGTTCGTGGAAGTTTTTGTATTTTTGTATTTTGTTCGCAACAAAATTTGCGTTAAAAATTATACGAACAAAACAAAAATATTTTATCACCATCTTATTTCAATATGTCGCCATAACATAAATTTTAGTAGCGCTGCCTGTTGTGTTCTGGCAGTTAGCGATATGATAACCAGTGCCCCAGTAGTTGAGGATCCCGGATGAAGTGCACTTTCACCTTCGGTCTTATCATAACTTAACATCAGGTGATGGTGATGAGATGACTGATTTTTTTTTCATTGTTTGACGGGTAAGCACATGGCTTACCCGTCAAACAATGAAAAAAAAAAAATCAGCATTGTGTTTTTTCATCATCAACAAACTTCTGCTTGTTTCTTTACTATGACTTCGCTTACACGCCTTACTGTATATGCAAATTTCATTTTTCATACGGACTGGCGTCGTGTTATAAAAAAAATCTATGATGAGGTAAAACATAAACCGGAGAGAGGGGAAAGGAAATAAAATTCTGTTTTGTGGATATGTTTCCTTCTCGCCGTTGACTCAGCATTTCTTGTTGGGGTGGGATCAATGCAGGAACGTATAGACATACATGTGGGACGTGAGCTGTGTGTCAAAAGCAATTGAATTAAGAAAACTTTAATTATAATAAAAACCTTGTTTAGTTATGAGCGTATTATAATCAAGTAATATTAATATATGTAGCTATACAGTCCTGGAGTGGTGACCGCGTACTGGAAAGCGCAGGGTGGGTAGGCCTCCAAAGGTGGACCGACAATCTGGTAAAGGTCGCGGGAAACCGCTGGATGCGAGCAGCACAAAACCGGTGGTTGTGGAGATACTCGGGGGAGGCCTTTGTCCAGCAGTGGACGTCTTTTGACTGAGATGATGCTTTATTTTAACTATTAAAACCGCATTTACCCATTTTTGTAATGAAATTTTCGTGGCTTGTTGTCTGTATTATAGTGTAAGCAATAAAGTATTCTATCTATCTAACATTACTATTGATATAATATAAATAAATAAAATAAATGTTTTCCACACTCACACCAATTATTATACACAGGAAACACCCAACCCGAAACAATTTAGAAAAACAGGTAAAAGAAAAATATATAAGTATATATATATATATATTTATAAAAATAAAAAAATATAAAAAAAAAAATAATTAATAATTATTTATTTAATTATAAATTGCCCGACCGGGGATCGAACCCGGGACCTCAGAGATGGCGACACCATGAAAACCGATGTGCAAGCCACTCGACCAAAGAGGTCGACAATATAACTTCTGTGCTTTTTGCTTGCTTAGTAAACCGGTAAATCTCGATTCATTGAGGACTGTTCATAAAAAATCTAATTATAATTTGTTCGCAATATTTGAGTAAAAATTACTTATCTGATTAATTTTTATCTGATGTTTGACATTTGTAAATAAAAAATAATTTAATTAATTGTGTTAAAAAATATGATCGACTGTTATCTCATTGTTGACAATTGACATTGAATATGGCTCCTTTGGCTTGCAAAGCAAATGTAGATAGCGTTGACGGCTCGGATATAGCTACGATAGAATAAGAATAAGAATAAGAAATTATTTATTGACGATCACACAGACATAACAGAAAAAAAAAGACAATGAATGAGGAAACATTTAAAAAAAAACACACTGACAATAATAATAACTAAAGCAACAACAAGGAAGGATGGATGTGTGTGAAGGCCAACTAGGCCCTGCCTCAGCTTGTGCCGTTGCGGTGCTAAGAAACAAACCCCACCACAACGACGCTGGTATTCTGACAGGGCCTATAGTGTGTGAGTGTGACTGTAGTGTTGTGTGTGTGCGTGTACATAAGATCGTATAATGAAAAATAAAAAAATAAAAATAAAAAATAAACCATAGTTACATACATATTTTATATACGTGATTAAAAAACGTTTATTATATAAATTTACATAGATATGTTGAGATATATATAAGAAAAAAATACCGATAGAAATATCAATAAAAACACAAATTAAATGAATACGTAGTCAAGGCTCTATGCGCCAGATACCTTCGCTCAGAGTCAGAGAGAAACACTGTCAACTGTCTGTCAATTTTGTCATGCCAAAACGCTTTTTTAATTTGCTCGAGTTGAGTTGAGTGCATCTTCACTTCACTTCATGCCAAACAAAACAGAAGCCTAAAGAAAATTGTATAAAACAGAAACAAGTAGTACAAAGAGATAGAATGCGTTTTGAAGGCTCGCTCGACACCAGAGCGCCAATGATTTGCCAGAACGCGGTCTCCAAGGAAGGAAAAAGAAAGACCCACCCAGCACGTCGTGAAACTCCAGACGGTAAGTGGTGAAAAATAAACGAATCAATACCTATGAGACATAGATCAATGCTGATGCTTCCATCTGTTGCTGTAGAAAATGCTTTTTGAGGCATTTCCTAAACGTGCCGATTGTTTTTAGATCACGCAATGGCGGAGGGAGATCGTTCCAGCACAGTGTGGCTGCGAACTTAAAAGATAGCATAATTGGTGGTGCGTTTGACCCGGTATGTCCGCTAATGCGGGTTTGTGTCAGTGTCACTCGTGGTGTAAAATCAGTAATTTGTACTAGTGCTGAGAATCGAACCCAAAACATGGCTTGAACCTGATGTAATTTTTGCAAACTTAAACATTTTTTATTTTGTTGTTTTTTTTTGTGTTGTGATTGTCCTTTATTTTATTTTTTTGTGTTTATTTGTGATGGAAAGTGTCCTTTTATGATGGGGCACTTTCCAATATTTTTGACGCTGTAAGGGAGAAAAGAGCTGGACAATTGCTGAGTTTCTTGTCGGTTCTTCTCAGTACAAGATTTCCCGCCCAGAGTAGACTTGCGAACCGATGGCATAATGACGTTCATAAGAGCTATTTGTAGCTCAAAATTAATAAATGATTTTGAATTTTGTTTTTTTTTTTGACCTTTAAGGTCTGAGAGCTACTTAACTACTACACCATAGTAACGTTAGATATACTAAGTCATAATGATTAAATTAAATTTGTTATGCAAAGTTTAATTAAATATTTATATTGTAACGTCACGTCAAAATAAACAAGTAACAGCCCTAGTGGTTTATTCACCTCTGTGTTACTTACATTAATGATTACTGCTGCTTGCTTACAGAGCCTGACGCGCATGACTTCACTAATGTCTATTAAGCAAAAACTTTGTACCCCTTTTTACGAAAATTGCGCGGACGGACGAGTATGAAATTTCGCACACTTATAGTTTATCTAGAGAAGGAGTACAGAATGTTATTTTTTTTTTAAATGATGCATAAAAAGTTCTTTAAATCAATAAAACAAAAGTTATACTCACTACCATGTATTTGACACACACGCATTATACTCTTTTCAAAAATGGAAGAGGAGCGGCCAAAATCTGTCAATGCCAATCCAGACTCACATTCTATCTTTTTTAATTTTTCACTGCTTAGGATACAATCCGTGCAGCCTTAATAAAATTACGGTCGAGTTTCGACCACACTGGTAAATAATTAATGTACAATTGCATGGCAAACCTAAGTTAATAATTATGTCTTAGTAATATTACATACAAGATCTAGCTTGGATTCACTTTAGATCTTTTCATTTTTACCTCATATTTCTGTTACAAGTTGTATACGGCCTTTTTTATACTTTATTATCGCCGTTAATCGTGCAAATAATTCACCAGTTATCTTGATCCTACAAATTCACTTAAAGTTATTTCGCAAACAGCTTTATTACTTTCTTTTATACGGCAAGGAGTCTTCGGGATTCGTTTAAAATACCCCCGATGCTATGGCCAGGGTATTCGGGCAAACAGGTGCCAGAGGCTTCCTAATTTCGAACGAAGGACTCCGTACGATACCCTTTATGAAAATTGGCTTGCGCTTAGCCAACTGAATCGCTTACGAAAGTGGTGAGGTGCAAAATAATTGTGCACTCATATCTTTTAATCGAAATAGTTTTATTATATTAATTTTCTCACAGAGCTGCTTGTAGAATGAAATACATCGTCACAGATGCATAATGTGTTTTATATTGTTATTTAACCTGTCGTCTGCTGTGAATACAGACACTTAGTTTAGGGCACTGATCAGTGCTTGCCGCAGATGACAGGTTAAATAAAAAAAACATGTATTTACTAGCACGAAGTTCTCGTAATGCCACTGGTTTCGGCTGCATTAGCAGTAGTTAACAACCACCAATCCGCACTGGGCTCGCGTGGTAGTTTATCACTCGTTCTCCCTGTAATGTTTCCAACAATAGAGAAGGCTCGTGCCCCAGCTGTGGGGTTTATTCACCACTCCGTTAATTTTTTAACTCATTAAACTTAAAACAACGTTAGAACATTTTAATCTTAGTACTTTAAATCTAAATGGACTTTGGTTATATAGCACACGTGCGCGATTGATCAATAGTCCCTACTACAACAAATAGCGTTTTGAAAAGCAACGATAATAATGGTTGAAAAAGATTCTTCGCAGCAGGGATCCATCCCGCTTTTTTCACAAAACATCCGGGAATATGTTGACCTGAGCAAAAGGCTTCGACCTTTCTCAACGGTCCGACGGTAAATCATGGAGAGATTATGACATATTGCTTGTTTCGCCATTTTTCTTTAAATGTTGAGTAATTGATTCTGAGCTTTATGTACTACTACTGAAGTAGATCTAAACTCTGTAGTTGCTTAAACAATTTGGATGGGAATTGTGCGATGATGAAAACGTCTCTGGATATTATTATTAGTCAAATTACAAATAGCTAGATTATTGGTTAATTAGTAGGTAATGGTGTTGGCTAGTCTAGAGACAAGTTCAGTAAAAGGACGGAGTGTGTCAAGTTTTACTGTATTCGAAGAACGTGGCGGACAAAGAGACAACGACGTCCCATTACGGGCGTGTTCACATAATCGATAATGTCTTCATATGGTAGCGTTCACATTTACCGACAAATAGTGAAACCACACGTCTTTTAAGGCGTCGAAAAATAATTCACATTTATAAGTATACTTTCGCATTCCACTATGAATAGTAATGTTTGAAGTGTACCCGACTATTCAGCCAAGTCTCACTGACCGTGGTCAGATATTGACTCTTGCAACTTTTGACCCACAGTGGTTTACTTTTCATTCCAATAGGTATGAAAAATTTAATGGAGCTTAACGCAATATGCTTAGTAAAGGATTTTAAGCATACTAAGCAGATATTAATAAGTTTTTTTTGTTAATTTTCCCTTTTTGTACGTTTGTTATGCCACGACTTGCACCGTACACTCGCACCGACCGCGGCTATCACGTCCGCGCATAATATTGGGAATTTCTTATATTTTTATAGCTTTCCTTTACCTCCGCGAATAAAGGGAGAATACCTAAGGTTTAACGAAACAAAATATCATGTAATAACGCAGCTTCATTTAGCTGCTTATTACTTTTACGTGGCCTTACATTTTATTTTATAATATGTTGGTACTTTTGCGTACAATAGCGTATACCAATTTTTTTTTCATTGAACAAAAGAGGTTAGCATGAGTTAGGAACTATTGTAATGCTTGATATATTTTTTAAATGTATACACGTTTTATTACTATACATTACTAGCTGACCCAGCGGACTTCGTATCGCTTTGAAAGTTTCTATGTCAACAATACAATCAAATAAAAAAAATAGATTACGACTTGATCGTAGAAGGGTGAAAATTGAGGATTGTATGTATTTTTGTATGTTGTATCATAAAAAAATAGAAATTAAAAATTTTGTCTAAAAAATAAAAAATAAATTTAGGGGTGGACTACCCCTAACATTTAGGGGGATGAAAAATAGATGTTGGCCGATTCTCATAGATACCGGATAAGCACAAAAAATTTCATCAAAATCGGTCAAGCCGTTTCGGAGGAGTATGGCAACGAAAACTGTGACACGAGAATTTTATATATTAAGATATACTACAGTTATCCGTCTCTGTGGTCTACTGGTTAAGACTACCGGTTTAGACCCAGAGGTCCCGGGTTCGATTCCCAGCGGGGGGTACATGTTTATGTGCTCGGCTTGGTTGGTGGTAGGGCTTATTCGTCTGCCTGGCTAGCTACAACATATATGTCATATTATGTCACCAAAACATCAATGTTTGTAGCATTGTTTTGTTCCGGCAGATAAAGATAAGATAGCGAGGGCCTCACTAGTTGAGGATCCCGGGTGAAGTGCGCTTCCATCATTAATATCAGGTGAGATCAAGGCACTGTTCTTACCCGTGAAATACTTATATAAAAAAGTAATAACACATATTAATTACGGATGCTCTGTCCCACTTCTATTTAAAATCACCGGTGAATATTCCGGCACTAAAATTCTTGATTGCTAAGTGCGTAAATAGGCAAATTGTAAGGTAATGCAAATATGATTTCATTTGCGTCATTGTATGTGTTCCCAAAAACGTATAACCTGAATGCCTTCAAGGCAAGAGTTAATAGGCATCTTCTGGGGCAGCTCGCTCCACCGTAGAGCTCATCTACGCTCACCATCAGGCGAGATCGAGGTCAAGAGCTGTCTTATAATAAAAAATAAAATAAAAATAAAATAAAAATATTTTATTTTAGACCATTGATTCATATTATTATAGGGCATACATTTTTTATTAAATTATTTATGGTGATAATTTTTATTTAGAGATACGATCATTTGGAAATACGAGTTGCAGCCTTATATCTAATTGATTTCTAATTTACAAACTTGATTCGAAGTAGTTCTGTATTTCTATACAAAATGATGATGTATTAGTTAATTAGGTATATCTCAAAAATACAGAACATTTTAGTGTAAATAAAAAAAGTAATACGTTTTATGATTATTTACATATTACAAAATTACAATTTGAAATAACCCTCCTTCCTAAAAAAAACAAAATGCTGAAAAAATTCCACGAGCGGGATTCGAACCCGCACCCCATGACATGCCGGGTCAGTTGCACCTGTGGAAATGCTCGTGGAATTTTTAGAACACTTTGTCTTTTTTCAAATTGCTAATCGTTCTACATGATAAACATTATTATTAACTAAAAACGAAAGGTACAGACGTCAGCAACGTCCCACCTAACTGCTACCTACGAATTTATGTAGATCAGTTGTGACAAACATTTGTTTTAGGGTTGTCACATTATTGTTATTATTCACGCCTACGTATTTAAAAAGAATACTGTACAAAACCAAACTATATAGCTCATTACTAACACGCGCTCTGTTCCAGTTCCACACATGTAACTGGGCGCTTCTCCCCACCCCCACGACCCGGTCAACCCGAGCCGAGATCCTAGCCTTTTAAAGCAGTCTTGGTTTGATCGGATGCCTTATCGGACCCTGCTAACCAGATGTCACGTGACATGGATCGCCTAACCGCGGCACGGGACGCGGCGTCACGTCAGTAGACATAGGCAGCTTCATTGCAGTATAAGCGCGCCCTACTATTGGGCGCGCCGTATCCCTTTTAACACGGTGACTCCATCTGAGTAACGCCAACCGCGCCTCCCGGCCAACCGAGAGGCGCGCGTTCCGGTAGCCTTCACAGCCCTTATAAAGGCTAAAGGCAAACCCCAGGGGTTTTTACCGGTCGGTCTTAATCCTTTTTAGAGAAGGACAAGGTCAGCCCCGGATCTACGGAATTTGCAAGCAGATTTTCCCCTAGGTCAAAAATAAATAAAAAAATCCCCTGCCGATCCGATCCGAACCCCACGGAGAATCTAGTACGAAACGGGGACACCATTACGTGATGCCATTCCTTCTAGGAACCCTTGACGGTGTTTTGGTCACACGGCTTGTCCGGTAACGCTGTAAAAGCCGTTTGAAGCCATCAGCCAACTCTCTTAAAAAAACCATTACTTAAGAAGATCATCATCATCATCATCATCTCAGCCAAAAGACGTCCACTGCTGGACAAAGGCCTCCCCCAAGATCACAACACAACGACCGTGTGCTGATCGCATCCAGCGGCTTCCCGCGACTTTTACCAGATCGTCGGTCCACCTTGTTGAAGGCTTGCCCGCACTGTGCTTTTTGGTACGCGGTCGCTACTCGAGAACTGTTTCGCCCCAACGGCCATCAGTCCTGAGAGCGATGTACCCTGCCCACTGCCACTTGAGCGTAGCAACTCAGTACCTACGTTTTACTACTTCCAAAATGTTTTAGGCTTCAACACCTTTTCTCTTCCCATCACTAGCGACAGCAGAATGCACAAGAAAATGAAAAATGTCGTAATTTTTGTAAGTTTTCAAAAAAATCTCGTACCGAAAAGGTATGCGGTCGTCACTCGAGGACTGTTCCGCCCCAGCGTAAAACCAGTGAGCTATGCCCGTAGTCTAGTGAGGAGGTAACAACCAAAATTTATTTTGGTATTAGAAAGGTATAGCTGAATATAATAATATTTTCTATACATAACTAGTATAAAACAAAGTCGCTTCCCGCTGTCTGTCTGTCCCTATGTATGTATGCTTAGATCTTTAAAACTACGCAACGGATTTTGATGCGGTTGTTTTTAATAGATATAGTGATTCAAGAGGAAGGTTTATATGTATTAAACATGCATATAATTAGACCCGGTAGGTGGCGCTGCGCTGCCATCAAGCGGACGATTTCGCGAACGGGTCGCTAGTACACCAATAAATGAAGGATTAAGGTTATGGACAACCCTATAGCTATTACGAAACACCTGCTGTGGATGAAATTTACATAAATACAGCGGTCTACCCCCACAGCCTATAAACATGTTCGCAAACTACTTTATCCCGAAACTTCGGATCGGTATAATTACCACACAGAACCGATACGAGCACGAGCCGTTTTGGAAAACATAATTTTGTTTTAGACAGTTGCTACGAACTTATACATATTCAAATGAAAAACCTACTTTGGCTTATCTCTTTTTTTTTATTATTCAAAACATTTTACAAAAAACAACATACAATACAATAATCCTAACACGGAAACCTTACAAGGTTTATCTGTGTAGGAGAGCCACTCTTAATGCTTATAAAATTTTTATGTTATATGCAAACAAGAGAAGGTTAGTTTTTACTAGTATCCTATGATAGATTAACAAGTTGATTATTTTGTAAGAAATATTTTTTAAATTTTGATTTGTACTTAGCAATGACCGTAAAGACTAACTATTAAGAATAATTCTCATGTCACATGTTAGTTGCCTCCTTCGAAACGGCTCGATCGATTTTTAAGAAAATTTTATATGTAAATTCGGTAGGTCTGACAATCGGTCGTAATCTATTTTTCATACCCCTAAGTGATAAGGTTGGTCCACCCCAATTTTTTTTTTTTTAAATTTAATTTTCCAATACAAAATGTTCCACGATTTGTTTGTTTTGTTGTCATAGAAACTGTCAAAGTGATACGAAGTCCGCCGGGTCAGCTAGTAACTTATATATTATGTATTATGTACCTACTTGCCGATATATCTTCTCTTTTTATTTTTTACAGGTAAGTAAGCACTTGACTTTCATCCTACCTGATGTTAACTGATGATAAGGCCAATGGTGGAAGCGCACTTCACCCGGAATCTGACAGAAGCACTTATTACTGAGGCACTGGCTATTTTATGTCTAGCTGGAACACAATAATGCTACAAACATTGATGCTATGGCGACATACTTAGTTAAGCTGATGGTAGCTAGCCAGGTGAAAATAAAATCTATAGTTAGGTAAGTTATAAATGTTAACAATACTCCTTATCCTCATCAGCTCGATTTTATGTCCCCACTGCCCCAGCAGTGGTCAGGCCAGGAGAACTAGTAGAGGCGCCCGCTAGATGCAAAGTCATTGCATTTGAGCTGCTATCAAATAATTGGTTTTTTATTATAATAATAAACCAACGATACACGATCTGATAAATCAACTTTTATGTAAAATGGAACCTTTAAATCGATCCCTAAATGAAATAAAAGCCAAGCACTTTAGTCGAGCCGTATAAATTACAAATATCTCCGAGGGAATCAGCCCTTAATGCCGACTTAATTTTATCGTTATGTACATTCTACGCAAAAACTTGGAATCGTAAATTTTAAACCTTTCTTTAGTATCCACTGCTAGGGCCCTAAAAGGCTACTAAAAGATTTTGGTACTAATGTCCGGTTGACATTTAAGTTTTAGTATAAGATATAAAAGTAAGGTATTATTAATTTAAGTAGAAGATCGCTACTGACTGGCTTCCACGTGATGGACACAGAAGACGAGGCAGACCAACGGAGATGAGAGGGATCTTAAATTTTCTGAGTTAATTGATTAGCGGTGCGTCGCACGCATTTAGATAAGATAGTGGTAGCTAGCCAGGCGGACAAAAAAGTCCTACCACCAACAAACCGAGTATAAAACTATACTCCCGCTGGGAATCGAACCCGAGACCTCTGGGTCTAAACCGGTGGTCTTAACGACTAGACCACAAAGGCGGTTAAATATCTTTATTGTTATATTTTAAATGAAATTGACGACCTCCGTAGCCGAGTAGCTTGCACGCCGGACTTTAGGCGGCGCTAGCTCTGAAGTCCCGGGTTTGATTCCCGGTATGGTCAATGTAGAAAACGAACTTTTCGATATTGTGTTGGGTCTGGGTGGTTGTGAACTGTCGTTGTTTCTGGTTTCCATAAAACGTGTGCTTCAGCTACTTACCCTTGGTATCAGAACAATGAATGTGATGGTCTAACATTCAAAAAAAAATATACTATCCTAAATAGCTTTACAAACCTGATACCTTACCCGGCCCATTAATCCGACAATCGCTGTACAAATAAATCTCGGTTCATTTGCAAGCGCATTTTATCCACATACCACTGGTACAATTAATTGACTGAGCACAAGTCAGCCAACTGATTTGTATCGACTAATTGAATTTAATTAAATTAAATGGGAAAAGGGTTATAAATCGTCCGGTGACTGTGTCCAAATCTGTCAAAGAATCCATTGTTTTGGCGTTGTGCACAGATACGATATTAAAATAATAATACTTTTCAAATGTTTTGTTAGATGAATTTCGCGAACGCATTATTCAGTAGCAGCTAATTTTAGGGTCGCATTTTTTAGCGAACGCTTTATTTATGTTCCCATAATTTATTATTAGATGAATTTCGCGATCTTCATTTTTTAGTTGCAGTAAATTTCAGAGTAACGCCATTTTACTTCACTTCAATCGGTCAGCCTAAGAAATCCTTACTGTTGGTTAGGTTAAGTTAATTTTTCTTTCCCGAGCGAAGCGTAGCGTAGCGAGGGCCAGCCACGGAAAGACTCCCCCTTTCAACCCCTTGCAACTAAATAAGGCGTTCGCAAAATATATCTAACATGAAAAATTGATTTGCTAAAAAATGCGATTCTAAAATTCGCTGCAACTGAAAATAAAAAATAAAATGTAAATAAATACATCTAACAAATCTATCAAATATACACTACTACTATACTACTTGTCGTACTAAAAAGGTTTGGTTAGCAATATTTTTTAATATTTAAAATATTGTAATATTTTGTGTCCACAAAATTTTCCTCTCTCAAAGAAAATGGACGTATTTTATTAATTGTAGGTTAAAACTTTAACTTGTTACTGATTTAACTGACGAATTCATTCATCTTTGGTACGTTTACATAAAGCATAGTATATCTCACTAAGTCTTGTGCTGTGCTCATAGTATGGTATTACCTACTCAACGCAGCAATACAAAGCAGCAGTATTATTTTTTTGTTATTTTAGATCATTAAATAAATGAAAAAAATAATTAAAGAATTACTTATCTACAGATTAGTTATATATAAAAAAAATTTAGGGCACATAGACGAATACGTTATTGATCTCATAAGGATTCATGATCGCGTTAAAAAAAAAACAATAAAAATTTCACTTTAAAAATAAAAAAAATTTAAATGTCCAAAGTTCCACGTTTATTTTAAGAATTTGTTCGCCATTTCAATTTTCTCCTCATAAATGAACGGTCACAATTATGCAAAGCGACTCCCAAACATTTCGAACGAAAATTCTCAAGTTTGTGAGATTTTTTCGAAAACTTACAAGTTACGCCATTTTTCATTTTCTTATGCATTCTGCTGTCGCTAGTGATGGGGAAAAAATGTGTTGAAGGCTCCGTAATGTAGCAGGTATTAAAATAAATTTTGAAATACTAAAAAGTAAAAAAAAGAAAGATTGATTTTAAAATGGTTTTTATAACACGATAGGTTTGAAGGCAAAATATCCCAGTAAAAGTTGAAATATAATATTACTGTATTCACAAAGTACCGAATTACCACTTCCAAAGTTATTTATTGGACGGCGGGCTTCTCCTTTTGCAGCTTTGGTAGTTTTTATTTTAATTAAAAAAATACACAAATTGCTGTAACGTTTATGTTTTTTCTTCAAAACACAAGTATATTCACTACATTTTTGGTCCTTCGAGAAGGATAAACCAGTGAATTAATAGTATTGATACTATCGCTCGAATTATTGCTAATAAAGTTCTTTACAATTAAAAATATCGATAGCAAAACTATCGACTTTGCGACAGCACTATCGCTGAGCATACAACACTGGCTGTCACGTGGTGTATAAAATTGTAGAAGTTACTCGAGCCAAAAAATAAGGAAGGAAGAAGGTAAACTTCATTCAACACCGCACACATAGACAACCTCTCATGGACACGGAATCTCCTTTTGATCGCCTCTGCGGTTTAGTGTTGTACCATTGGTTTAGACCCAGGGGTCCCGAGTTCGATTCCCAGCGGGAGGTACATGTTTATGTACTATGTTTGGTTGGTGGTAGAGCTTGTTTGCCCGCCTGGGTAGTCACCATCTTATCTAAACAAGTCGCCATAACATCAATATTTGTAGCATTGTTGTGTTCCGGCAGCTAGAGATAAGATAGCCAGTGCCTCAGAAGATGAGGATTCCGGGTGAAGTGCGTTTCCACCTTTGTTCGTCGGCCTTTCATCACTTAACATCAGGTGTGATAAAGGCCACGTGCTTACCCGTAACATGTTAAAAAAAACTCGTAATCTCGTGTGCGGACTGTTCCGAGCCGTTCCGAGATTCTGTGTCCGTGCCCTTGCACCTAGACTCCTTGGTCTATACTATAGTGTGTGTTACTCAAGCGCTGTATATATTAAGCTTATCTTCTGGTGGTCTTTATTTTGTGGTCGAGCGGTCGGCGCCGCAGGTTGAACGCTAAGTTCCTTTCAGAAATAGTCGTGCACAAAAGTTGGGCTGTTTAACAACTGTAGTGGTTGCGGAATGTTTTATTGTGTTTGCTTTTTCAATAACAGAAGCAAACATTGCCCGCAATTGGGAGCGGTTGGGAAAATCTTGTATTAAGCGTGTTGTAGACAATGGAAGTCTTGTTCTGTACGTAAAATAAAGGTTTTTAACGTGATTTAATGTAATTTATTTACGGGTAAGCTCAGTGCCTTCATCGCGTTAAGTGATGATAAGGCCAATGGTGAAGCGCACTTCACCTGGAATCTTTAACTACTGAGGTACTGGCTATCTTATCTCTAGCTGCCGGAACACAACAGTGATACAAACATTGATGTTAAGGCGACATATTTAGATAAGATGTTGTTAGCTATCCAGGCGGATAAACAAGCCCTACCATCCAACGAAACTAATTACACAAACATGTGTTACTAACTACCTACTAACTACCCTCTTAGGTTATTAAAGGCAGTACCTACTTACCTACTTACTTAGTATAGACATACATTTTTGTACCAGACGCTTCGACCGGGTTCCGCCGGCCGTAGTCAAGGGCTGACTTTTTTAGGTTAATAAAGTGTGCATAAAAATACTGTGCCCTTGCAACACTTGCTCACTTTTTTATGCACTTGAAATGGGTTTTGTACAGCCCGCATCCAGCGGCTTCCCACGACCTTTACCAGATCGTTGGTCTACCTTGTTGGGGCCTCTACACTGCGCGAAATTTTAATCTATTAATACTTATTTTTGACCTCTCTTATCGTCTCTTAACTAATTGTCATTTATTTGAGAGAGAGTTTGCTAAATCCCAGTTTATTTTCAGCTTCCCCGGGACTTTTTGGGGGCGGCGAGAAACTTAAAGGGTTCCTCAAGCCATGTGAAACAAATCCCCGTCAGAGGTTTTCTGGACTAGTGCGTGATGCCGTTCCCTACTAGATTCTCCGAGGGGTTCGTTTCGGATCGGGAGCTAATTCACATGTGTAGGTACTAAACAGTCAACAAACCTTTGAAACTAGTTATATCGAAACTGTCTGTTCTGTTTTCGCCTCTTTGCCAATGAGGAGTGTGATACATTTTAATTGAATTTATTTATCAGTGCTCGATCGCCGGGTGTATCGGAGCAAACGCTATTATGACACGTCGCACAAGTACCTCCCCCGTCCATTATTGGACATTTCCCGTATTTATCGGTATTAGGCATTGAAATAAAACTCATTCAAATTTATTGTCATTTTTAATTTTCGCGATCGATATCTATCTTTTTAATTAATGCCTCGGTGGTCAAGTGGCAAAATGCTCGACCCTATACCCAAAGGTCCCGGGTTCAATTCCCAGGTCGGGCAAAGTGTGTTTCGGATTTTTCGATGCATATCCCGGGTTTGTGATCACCAACCCGCACTTGGCAAGCGTGGTGATTAAGCCATTACCCATAAATTGTAGTGATGACTTGATTTCAATGATGGAAGCCTTTGCCCAGCAGTGGGACAGTACATAAGCTATTTACTTTACTTACATAAATCTATCTTGGTTTGTCGTTCATTTATGAGTAAAAAGAGCAATAGAAATGGTAGGAAGATCTTGTAATTTTACAGAGAAAATGCATAACGTATCAACCACTGCGCCTGATGAGACGTTGCTGATTATGTGGGACTCTCTCCGACCCTCTTCGGGAAGAATAGTATAGCCGCCAGGATGATTCGAGACTGTTATAAACAATGACGATATAACCACGACGATTGACTTAACTGCCTCTATTTTTTTATACACTCACACCAATTATCTAGCCCAAGAGAAGCTTCGTTATGAAACTCGTTAAATGGTTACTAGACAGCGGATAAACATACTTAAAATACTTAAATACACACATAAAAAGAAAACACCCAGACCCGAGACAATTTAGAAAAATAATAATTTCTAAATTGACCCGACCGGGGATCGAACTCGAGACCTCAGAGATGGCGACACCATGAAAACCGGTGCACAAACCACTCTACCAAGGAGGTCGTCGTCGTATGTGAGACTCTCTCTCCGACCCTCTTCAGGAAGAATAGTATAGCCGCCAGGATGATTCAAGACTGTAATAAACAATGACGATGTAACCACGACGATTTACTAAACGGCCTCAATTGTGTAGTGGTTAACACCAGCGGTCTGAGCCTAAGAGGTTCTGGGTTCGATTGATTGTGTACTCTGTTTGGTTGGTGGTAGGGCTTAGTTTAGTTTAGTTATACTGGGCTGTATCCGCACTTAGCCATTCGATTTGGCCATTGTACGTATTGTACCTTCTGCCTACTCCAACCAACCCAGATTATCCCAGAAGGCCTGCTGCAGCCTTTTCAGGCTGCTGCAGGCTTCCGCAAGCGTTCTGGGTGTTTGGAGAAACCGTGCCCGTTCGTCTGCCACACTCCTGCACTCCATGAGCACGTGTTGTGGCGTTTCTTCCGCCTCCATGCATCCTCTGCATAGAGGGCTGTCGGTCACACCTATCGTAAATAGGTGCTTGTTTAAGGGACAATGACCAGTAATAATACCGATGATTTTACGGATCCTGTCCCTGTTTAATCTAAGGAGGTTGCGGGCAAGCTTTTTTGATGCCACCGGAACTGCATTCTTGGTTTGCCTGCTACCTACACTGTTTCTCCATTCTGTTAGATGTTCATCTTCGGTTAATTTGCGCAGCCACGTTTTTATCTGGGCCTAAGGTATGGGCAGCAGTGGTTCCGGTCCATAAACTGCTGCCATCGATCCTCTTTTGGCTAGTTCGTCAGCGGCGTCATTACCCTGTGAGTTGCTGTGTCCTTTGATCCATTGCAAAGTTACTTTGTTTGCCTCTGCTATGGATTGGAGAGTGTTATGACATTCCAGTACAAGGACAGAGGTTATGGTGTTGTTTTTTAAAGCTTGAAGTACGGATGCACTATCTGAGACAATTTTTATATTTAGGTCTCTGACAGCTCTGGCTGCAACCGCCTGTGCCGCCTTGGTGATACCAATACATTCTGCTTGAAAGATTGTATTTAACTTGTCTAAAGTTGTTGAAATTTTTATATTTAAGTCATTCGAGAAGACACCCGCTCCAGTGCCGTGTGCGGTTTTGGATCCGTCTGTGTATATCCTAACTTCATTGATGCCAGAGCTATCAACTGGTTCCGCAGTAAGTTGGATATTGTATCTTCTATCGAAGACGTGGTGACATGGTATTCTGTCCATGGGCGCTTCAAGAAACGGTATTTCTTTCAGGCTTGCCTGCAGAATCTTTGAGTGTGTAGTTATGCTTTGTTTCCATAACCCGTTAGATCTTAGTCTTAAGGCTGCGCCCTTGGCTTCCTCTTGAATGACCAGATCTAGAGGTCTTAAGTTCAATATATACTCCAGAGCGGCTGATGAAGTTGTTCTCATGCACCCCGTGGCTGCTACGCTTGCTAGGCGTTGCAGACTCTGGAGTTTTGCTTTTACCGTGACCAGTTGGGTTCTGGGCCACCAGACAACTGATCCGTAGGTTAAGGAAGGTCTGATAACTGATGTGTATAACCAAAGTGTGATTTTTGGATTTAGACCCCATTTTTTCCCAACAAGTCTTCTACACTGCCCAAACGCTATACAGGCCTTCTTTATTTTTGCATCAATGTTCCTCGCCCAATTCAGTTTATTATCCAGGATGACTCCCAGATATTTTACTTGAGTTGATAGGGAGAGGTTGGTGTTAAAGAGTTTTGGTGGTTGGAGTTCTGGTAACTTCCTTTTGTTGGTGAAAAGGATAAGTTCTGTTTTTTTCGGGTTTACTGACAATTTGTGTTCGTCACACCAGTTTTCCACAATCTGAAGGGCTGAGCGCATCACTTTGGTGGTAGGGCTTATTTCCAAACCACCATGTTATCCAAATATGTCGGTATCACATCAATGTTTGTAGCATTGTTGTGTTCCGGCAGCTTGAGATAAGTTAGTTAGTGCCTCACTAGTTGAGGATCCCGGGTGAAGTACGCTTAGATGTATTTTTTTATTGTTTAACGCAGGCAAGCCTCGAACGCGCGCAAGTTAACTTTAAGTAAAATTCTAGTACCTATATCTAAAAAAAAAACCAGCCAAGTTCGAGTCCGACTCGTGCACGAAGGGTTCCATACCATTATTTATAAAAATATTTCAAGTTTCTACCTGTTATCGTTATTAAGACCGAGAAAAAAATTAGAAAAAAAATCACGTTTGTTGGTATGCATATTGGAGCCCCCTTAAATATTAATTTTATTTTAATTTAATTATTTATTTTTAAAGTGAACTATAACTAAATATTCTGTGAATATTTCAAGCGTCTACCTGTTGCCGTTATCAATATCGAGCAAAAACGAGCAAAAAATCACGTGTTTTGCTCGTTTGTCCCAATCATGGGAGCCCCCTTAAATACCTATTTTATTTTGTTTTTTAGTTTTATGGTTATAGCGGCAACAGAAATACATCATCTGTGAAAATTTCAACTGTCTAACTATCACGGTTATTGAGATACAGCCTGGTGACGGACGGACAGAGAGACAGACGGACGGACAGCGGAGTCTTAGTAATAGGCTCCCGTTTTACCCTTTAAGTACGGTATCCTAAAAACTACTTCTACGTAAGTAGTGTTTCAAACTTTATCAAAAGTTTGATAAAAACTCGGCTCTCCGTTTTTCATTCGTTAAAAAGTGTATTTAATTCCTTTTTGGTAACAGTTAAATGAACTGGTTGAAAAGAGTTGATGATAAGGAGTTTCCTCTTAAATTAATTCAAATTGAGTTACATATTTATGAACCACTCGACTTATTTCTTGCTTAGAAAATTTACCAACCAATGATTTCTCGCCATCCGTAAATTGTGCTTTGGAACCATACACATACTCGACAAGTTATCGTTCGATCAAGCTTTAACTGAATGTGATATAAATATTTTTACTACCAACCTAACCAACTATAATTCACGTTTTTAACCGAAAACGCATATTTAAAAGCCGCTTGTTTTTTGTAAAAGTCGCTTGGGTACCTATCGCATCGAACGCTACACATTAACCAAGTCATTTAAAAATGTGGACTAGTAATAAACCTATTTTAAAACCCTTTTCCCTTCTCTCTATTATTAAATAAAGATAGTTATACTAATACAGCGTCACTTTTAAACCAGGTTAAAATTAAATAATAGTCTAAACCATTATAGTGCGGATTGGTGGTTGTTAACGACTGCTAATGCAGCCAGGACCAACGGCTTTACGTGCCTTCTGAAGCACGGAAGAGCTCAAGATGATACACTTTTGGTCACCCATCCGATGACCGGCCTTTGCGAAAGTTGCTTAACCTCCTCAGCACTTTCAAACCGGGCCCGTTAATTACTGCTTAGTAATAAGAGTGTAAGTGTCCGACGTTAAATTTTTTCCTTATGAGATTGTCTATCATAGTGAACATTTCGAGCGGTTCAAGCATTAGGGCTAAGGTTTTTTAAATTAAAAAAAGGATGGCGGATATAATTCACGCAGCAGCAGACAGTCCTGAAATTCTTAATTAGCCAGCTCAAAAGCTACTGCGAATGGATTCCCAAAATTACATTTTTGCGTTTACGACACCTTGCTTTGTCACGCTCCGAATTCAGATAATTAAAGCAGTTAATTCTTCGAATAATTATGTTTATTAACTTTTACAAATGCCACCATATTAGTATGTCGATGAAGTCATGTTGAGTCTTAATTGTAAGCACTTACAAAAAAGTTTTATCTTCTTTTAGCTGTGTGTAATATGCACTAGAAAATGCACAGTTTTTTTTTATAGAAGCAACATAATTTACAGAGAACCGGCATTTATTTATCAATTTAATGATATTTATTATATTTATACTGCCCATCCAAACTAGATATTTAAAATGAAACAACTTTTACGGATCTACTCGCGTTTATTTTACACATTACTATTAATCCCTTTTTCATAAAAACCATTTAAGCATTGTTTAGTTAATCATTGTTTTGTCTCTTTTTCTCAAATTCAAAATGACGTTTGTGTGACGTTGACAAAACAATATTTAACTAAATAATGCTTAAATAGTTTTTATGAATAAGGTGGTTAATGTTTATCCTGACGTTTCGAACCCTTTGCAGGGTAAACATTAAATAGTAATGTGTAAAATAAACGCGAGTAGATCCTTAAAAACTGTTTCATTTCAATGTGTAGTGTTCGCGTAAACTTTAGAAAACAATATCAGATATTTAAATATTTTTTTTGCAAACTATGTAGGTAAATTAATTATTTATTCAAATTACTTTTTTTTATATCGCCTTGTGAATATTGTTAACCATGTTGTGAACTCTATGGCTAAGTTTTATATAGAACTTTTATAAGCATGATTGTTACAGTAACGCTGTTGAGTTTCCTAATAAAATAAATATTGCGATAAAGATCGCAACTCAAGCGTGCTGCACCTTCAATGGCCTCGATCGTTTACTGAAACTTTTATCTCATTGTATACAAAACATTTAAAACACCACTATCACAAAGTTCATTCCCAGACCTTTCATAAAAGTTACTAATCAGGAAGCGCATAAAATTGTACTACTAAAAATACTAAACTTAAAAATTGCTACAGGAAAATCCGCAACTTTATTATTCTCACCTGTTGAGTGTACAGTCAGCAACGGAAATCACTGACGCCTTAACACTTTAGCACTGAGTCGTAATAGCTTAGAGGAGGTTGACAAGTGCCTATTACACTGTTGTGAAGTGTATTTAGTTGGTTTGCCTATCTGCTTCACTAACTCACTCACCTAGTAGGGGTTAAAGTTACTCGCGTCCGTAGGTTTACTCTTGAGACCCTACACGTGACCCCTGGGTGGTGCTAAATGATTGACACTGTGTGAGTGGTAGAGCCACGCTGCGTTGCAGCACGACATGGGCCAGCTCGCCCTGCGTAATACCACCCTCTCACATAATATCGGCGTTAAACGATGGCACTCGTTGCTGTTGTGTTTCGTCCGGTGAGTGAAAGTACCGGAGGCCCATCTCTCACCCCTCCCCCCTCCCAATTCCTACTTCCTCCTCAAGATCCAACTCCTGCCTCAAGGCCGGCAACGCATCTGCGATTTCTTTAGTTTTGCGGGTGTCCATGGACGTCGGTGATTACTTTCCATCAGGTGACCCGCCTGCTCGTTTGCCTCCTTTTAATAATAAAAAAAAATATTAGTTATTTGACATTGTTTCAGGTATCTCAACAGAATCATTCCGTAGCTAGTTATATCCTCAAAATTGGGTCTCAGTTTTTGACAGTTTCTATCTTGTGCAAGCGCAACACCTATTAACGTTATAAGCAGAGTTACGGACAAAGACAAAACACTAATCACCTGCCTAAAAACTAGACACTGGCAAAAACAAGAAATTGAATTAGTTGGTTTGCCAAAGTGCTAAAATGTTCAGCGACTTTTGTTGCTGAATGTACCTCTCGTCAACCGACGTGAAACTTCATTTCACGGACGATGTGGCGGATGTGGATCGACTCAGAAGTCGATTTGTACTGCATTCTGTAAAAAATGGACCAAATTCATGGTACCGAATCCACACCCAGTGCTGGACAAAAGCCTCCATCATTGAAATGAAGTCATCGCTACAATTGATGGGTAATGGCTTAATCACCACGTCTGCCAAATGCGGGTTGGTCATCACAAACCCGGGCTCGAGGCATCGAAACATCCGAAACACCTTGGACACCTGGGAATTAATCCCAGGACCTTCAGTTATCGAGCCGAGCCAGGTACAGTTAATTGTATGAAAATCTGTCATTCCTTAAATTTCGGTTTTTGGCCTTGTTAGAAATTACGAAGAGTTTCAGGATTTTTGGAAAACGATCCCTTACAGTAGGGGATGACATTTGTACAGGAGGTTTCAGAACGGACCAAAATTAGTTATACAGTGTGATCTTTATTACGCGGTTTTGTGTTACATTTTTTACTAATTCTAGCTCGCATGGATGGGCTTTTTAATGATACAAAATGAAAAACTTGATGTTGAAATGACGTGACATGTTTAGTTGTTTAACCCTTATTAATTATACCCTTATGATATTTAGGTAACTTTAATAAGTTTGGCTTTTATTACGAACAAACACAAGTCATGAAGCCCGCATGAGCAAAGCCGCGAACAAAAAGCTAGTACAACTATATAAATTAAGCAAATAAAATAAACATTCTTAAACCGTTTTGTTGAAATTGACTTTAAACTTATTGTAATAGAGCTACTTTAAGAACAAATAGGCACCCTTGTAGACGAATCAATTAAAACTTGAATGTTTGTCTTCATCTTGAAGATTTGTCTTGTACGTCTACATTATAATTACAATAGTAATAGCTACAAGGACGTCTTTGTTTCACAGCGGTTTGCGATCGTGCATGCTAAGCAACTTTAGCAATGTCGAATTATCGGATGGGGGACCAAACTAAAATATCTCTAGATGCGCAAGGTACGTTAAGCATTTGATCACGGTTGTGGCCGTAAGATGACAATCGTGTAAACCCACTATTTAAAACTCATCAGGCCGTTCAGGCCACGTGTCCTGACGCGAATTTAACATTTTTTACCCATTACAAAAAAAGTGTAAAACGCCGCTAAAGAAGTTTTCACTTCAAAAACTGATTGTTGCGAAAGACTGAGTTGCTAACCCAGATGTTTGATGATGAAGGGAATAAAACGTGTTTCACTGGTTCCTGTCGAGCATTGGTGCACTACCCAGTTCGTCAACAAACAACACCAAGAAATGGAACGCAATAGTTAAATTAGTTTGCACTTTTGCCGCGCGGTGGCGCTAGCTTACTTGGTCTTGACGTTCAAAAACTCTTTTTCTTCTCTGACAGTTCGTTCATCAAAACCTCAGAATAATAACTAAAACTATTGTTCTGAGATCAAAACCCTTTTTGTAAAAATCTATTTAAACAATAAAACTACAGTTATTAATTATTATATAGTTTCTGTTTGTTTAATTTAACAACAAAGTCCACGCAAATTCCTTCAGTAGTGTCAGCGCAAACTTATTAACAAATCATAATGTTATCAGCGCCGTAACCTTAACTAAAAAACTCAATTTCATTAGTTCCAACTACGCGTAATAAATGTCCACGCTAATGCGACACGACCTCACAAACTATTGGGGCAAATTAAAATTAACAAGGTCCCGTCTCAGCCCCCGTTATCATCTGTAACGCAGTCCGCTACACCCTTGTCACAGTGGTCGGTTAATATTTAAAGCCGGCCGATGTCAATGTAAATCTTACTTACGGCCCCCTTGTTCTTCTGTTACAGTCGCCATTTTAATGAAGCATTGTTTGCGCGCGCTTTTTTTCGGCCTCATTCGAAGTACGGTACATCGAAGTTGCGAACTTCTAACATTAAGAATCCTTACTAATAAACAAAGTATTGCTTGGAAAAGATATTCTTGAGGAGCTTGATGGCGCAGGTAAACGAGCTCGGTTTACGAAGTTAAGTAATTGTCGAATTGGCCAGCAATCAGATGGGTGACCAATAATTTGTTATCTAGCACCACCGTGCTTAGGAAGACACGTTTTGTAAGTCTGTTAGTTGCCTGTAACTTATTGAGTACATAGAATTGATTAGTTTGTACAATCACGAGCACAGATAAATTAATTTTCTCAAATCGACAATGTTAACTACATCATAAAATACTCAACCACTTCTGTCTACCTATACCATTGCAGCTAAGTCAGAATCAGAATCAGAAACATTTATTGCTAGAAACTGTGTTACAAGTTTGGTGATAACAATAACTTTCTTATGTTGGTATCAACAGTTAGGTACCTTAACAGGTATGCAATATATAAAATTAGGATAAAACAAAGTGACATTAACAATTTACGTAATCTCTATAATGTTTTACAATCAAAATATTCACTTAATGTGTAAAAAACATTTTCTAATAACCATTTCTTTAATTTGTGTTTAAATAAATGGCCAATTATAGAGCTTTGATATTAGTGGGCAAATGGTTAAACACTTTAATACCGTTTATAAAAGCACTCTTATAATATACATTATTAGTTACACTTGGCAAGTTAAAATTGTATTTATGAATAGCACGTCGATTACGAACAGATTTAAATGAGTTAAAATAGTCCATATTATTTTTGATAAATATAGAAATTTCCAATATATAAATATTAGTAAGAGTAAGTAATTTCTTATCTTTGAAAATCTCTCTTAGCGTTTCATCATAATACAGTTTATAAATAATGCGTATGCACCTTTTCTGCAACACGAATGTGGTATTGGAATTAACAGAATTACCCCAAAGTATAATTCCATAAGTTAAAAGAGGATACACATTACCGAAATAAGCAGTCTTGGCAACTTCATGAGAGCAATTTTCAGCTAAGATAGATAAAGCGTAACAGTGACTTGATATCCTTTTATTAATATTCTCTATGTGAGATTTCCAGTTCAAATTAGCGTCTATTGATACTCCAAGAAAACCACTTTCATTAACCTTTTTTATTTCCGAGTTCGATCCATATATCATATTATTCGATTCATATTTATATTAATAGATGACTTGTCGTTCAAGCGTCTAAATAGTGGTAAGCTAAATTCACAAGCACAACATTGTCTATAAGGTAACATATTTTGACACGTCCTACGTATAACTGAGTAACAAAAAATACCAAATTTTACATTCAATTCAAAAATTATTTGAAGTAATAGATAGGGTTACGTAAATGCAAAAAAAATATATAAAACGTATTACGCTTATCTGGCAGTACATACATACGTAGCGTGTGTCGATTTATGCTTAAACTTGGTACTTATTAATTGAAATGAAATGAAATGAAATGAAATACATTTATTGGCACACACTACAAAATTACACGATATTCACAATAACAATACAAAACAAAGACAAAAGACGAAGTGTGGCCAACTAGGCCCCAGCCTCGGCACGCGCTACAGCGACATAGAGCCGCTGCAACGCTGGTATTCTGGAGGGGCCTAAATTGGTGACGTGTCCACAAAACAAAGAGGAACCAACATAGACAATAAAATAGTAAAACGCTTAAACACACAAAAAAAAACAAAAAACAATAAATAGGACTCAGCACCATCCTGGCCGCCTGCTTGCCTTCCCGTGCTTAAAGCAGAAAAAAAATAAACAGAAGTTTGCACGTATGAGTAGTTGCATGTATTTTAATAATATTTTCTGATTTGTATAAGTACCGGAGTTCCTTATAATGCTACTTGTAATTACTCATCGGTAACTGCGTTTCAGGCCTGCGAGGCTTGTGTGGATGCCTCTGTATACATTAAGATTGGTAACGGTACTTGTCAAATAAAAAACTTACTTACTATGTGTCTGCCAATTCTATACGTACTTTTTTGTGGTGCGTACTTTGTGCTGACTTTACCCTACAGCTTAAAAGTTACAGCACGGTAACAGTTTGCAACAGTTGGAACGCAGCGGTTGCGGGCTTCCGTGTCTGTGAACGCGTCATGTACGAGTATAGTATAGCATATATAGTATAGCTAACCTTCGACAGTCTCCAGTCCGAGCCTTTAGAGGCGCCCTCAGGTGGTTCCGTCCCCTATCCGATCCGAACCCTTCGGAGAATCTAGTAGGGCACGGGGACGCGCACTTTTAGGTGTGCGATGCCGTTCTCTCTAGAAAACCTCCGAAGGCGATTAATTTCACACGGCTTGACGTACCTAGCCGCCCCCAAAAAAGCCCGGTGACGCTGAAAATGCCGTTAGAGGCAATAAGCAATCTCTCTCAAAAAAAAATAACAGAGAAATTCGTCTCATATACAGAACTTGGTACCGTCATAAGAATAAACAATAACACAGTGGAAATTCCCGCTCCGGACGGGCTCAAGGTCGCGATGTGAGAGTAGGTACTTGTCAAACAGTTTACAGTGCATTGCTCAGTAGGGCTGTCACGGCCGGCGTCACCGCACGCGCGTTTGCCTGTTTGTGCGTTCCGTACTTTATATTATATTTTTGTATTTGAAAGTAAGTAGGTAATACTTACTTAAATGGCTTCATTTGGTATGGTACTTGCCATAACTTATTATTTATAAGTATCTATGTAGGTAGGTACGTAACATAATGATTTATAAATCTCATATTTTGTAAAACTAGAATAAAATAATGATTTCAAAGTATAGAAAAACTTATATTTTTGCGATATTATTTTTAGACGTAAGCAATATTTAACAGTTAGCAACCCTGGCAACGTGACTGGACGACAGAGGGGCTTAACAACGTGAAGGGGAAAGTAGGTACCTATACTTGTATAAATGGCGGCGTTTGGGACTCGGTCAAAGAAGATTCCGTTCTACTGTGTTATTGTTTATTCTTATGCTACCGTGCACGATGTGCTAAGCACTTTTATTTGTGCTGAAACATTTATCAAGCGAATAATTCAAAGAAGCTTCACTCATCTCTCAAGTCTCGTGTAGCTTAAAGATAAATTTAAACTAGCTGAAGCTTACTGAAGACAAATTTACTGTGGATATGTTAAGTCGAGAGTTACGAGAGACGGGAAAGATAAATAGGAATTCACAGATGCTTTGTGACATTGTTAAGGAAGGCTTGTAATTAAATAAACCTGACGTCAGCTAGTTAGGTTTATTGAATAATAATAATAATAAATATAGTTTATTTCGTAAATACACCTTTTACACTTTGGTTCTTACAAATAAACAAAGAATAAGGTCCGAATAGTTATTCCGTGTTTTGTCTCTTTTACTATAATTTGAAATGACGTTTACATGACAGGAACAAAACAAGGAATAACTATTCGAAGCTTATTTGTAAGGCACTTATATCTAGTGATGGAAGAATGGTAGAAAGATAGAAGATGTAAGCGAAACGAAATGCCTCTGATATTCACAGGCATTTCAAATGCGTGTTAGTGATTACTGACCCGGGCTATGCATCGATAATCCGAAACACGCATTGCCTGACCCGGGATTGAAACCCAGGACCTCCGCATACTGAACTGAGCGCTTTGCCAGTCAGCCACCAATCATCAACTAATGCGTGTATGTCAATATGCGTGTAGGTCAATATGCGTGTAAGTCAATATGCGTGTAAGTCAATATGCGTGTAAGTCAATATGCGTGTAAGTCAATATGGGTGTAAATCAATGTGCGTGTAAGTCAATATGCGTGTAAGTCAATATGCGTGTAAGGCAATATGCGTGTAAGTCAATATGCGTGTAATTCAATATGCGTGTAAGTCAATATGCGTGTAAGTCAATATGCGTGTAAGTCAATATGGGTGTAAGTCAATATGGGTGTAAGTCAATATGCGTGTAAGTCAATATGGGTGTAAGTCAATATGCGTCTAAGTCAATAGGCGTGTAAGTCAAAATTTACTCTAAATACAACAAACAAATAGAACAAGTACAAAAAAATTGTTACGTTCCGTAAATTACCGATGTTTTCATTCTAAGTCCTCTTCTGAGGTTCTTTTGGATAAGTATTCGTTGCTTAAACTTGAAATGAAAAGAATGCTCTCAGATATTATGCTACTGTATAATATTTCACATAGTAAGTTCGATTGCAATCAACTTATGAATCAAATATGCATACATATACCTCATCGTTTGTGTTCCATTCGCCACTTTCGTAAGCGTTATTTATTTGCACCAAGATTTTGTAAAACTAACGCAGTTGAGCGTACTCCTCTTCTCAGAATAATGAAACTATATATTAATCATTTTATCGAACTTGACATTTTTGCCTGCTCGCCTGCGTCATTCCGAAGAAATGTCTGTGATATTTTAATAAAACTGTAACTACCTAAAAATTTTATAAGACATTATCACAATTTATTTATTACAACATAACACACATTTTTCTGATCAAATTAAATTTAAAATTAACTAAATATAATTTCTAAATTGTTCTAGATTTTCTTTCTTTTTTTATGTAGAAATTCAATATTACGATTATATCTATGGCTTTACTCTGTTTTGCATTAACTGTGTACTTGATAAATTTTGTCAGTAATTTGTGGATAACGCAGCTGGTTGCACTGTCAGTAATTAAGTTATATTAAGCTTTTATGAAGTAAGAAAACAGTGTAATTGTTTGTTGTCCTTAATAAAGAGAAAAAAAAATGCGTGTAAGTCAATATGAGTGAAAGAAATGAGTCGTTATGCGTGTAACCCAATTTATTGTTATCGTTTAATGCTCAAACTATTTCTACATATAAACCGGGCATCTTCAGAGTAGTAATGTGCTCCAAGCACTATTCATTCAGGATTCATAGTCAGCACTGAGAGCTAGCTGGCATCAATCAAAGTCATCACCAGAGGTCGGAGTGGACAGCGACACAGACGGACCAGCAGTTTGACGAGCGTGCTCGAAAGCAGCATCAACAGCTTCTGTAGTAGGTATAGTGGTTAAAACACGCGTATTAGCATAGAAGTCCCGGGTTGAATTCCCATTGAGGGATACGAGATTGTGCTCGGTTTGGTTGGTGGTAGGTCATGTATTAAGAGTATCTTATTTAAGTAAGTATGTATCTATGTCGCCATAGCCACCAAATTTTTTGTAAGTACCTTGACTTGGCTCATGAGGTTACCGCCATGTGGGATGTGGATTCAACCATTATTGTACCGATAGTCGTTTTGGCAAACGGTCTTTTAGCCAAGAGCCTCGATCAACACCTAGAGAGGCTCTCGCTGAAAGGTTGGGTCAAGGGTCAGATGCAAAAGACAGTACTCCTTGACACGGCACGTATTGTCAGGAGGTTCCTCACTCTGCAGCCCTGACCACCGGTAGTTTGGACCCTGCCTCGCTGCTGGCGGTACTCTAGGATTAGGTTTTTATAATGTTTTATTGTTTTTATGTTAAAATATTGTAAAAATCTAGTTTTAAGGAAAAAAATAAATAAAGAGTATAATAATAATATACACTACTAAACTTTTGCAATCCATTTTAAACCAAATTTATAACGGAGATTAACGTCAACTACTAGGTACTCATATAGGTATCAGAGGCATACCTTTATACCCGACGGACGTTTCAATCGAAATGCACCGGCCGTGGTCACAGGCCTTTTAGCTTCAAATCTTTACTTAAGGCTAGTCGAGTCTCCATTTAAACATGATAATGCCTGTGCCAGGAAACTCCGCTTTTCTAAAACCTAGTAGTTAATAGGTATTCTTAGATTATAAGCTGCTACAGTGTCCACTTTGCTAATAGGCCCTCGTTTTCTGTTATTAACTTACAACTGGTTTATCCATGTTCTTTTTAATAAAAATAATAAAACAGCTTGTGTCAAATGATAAAGTATCTGAGCTGCGTATCAATCAATTTGATTGTATTTTGAGTTTCAATTATTTTGATTCTGTTCTGTTTTGTGTTATTAACTGTACACTAGTAGAATTAAGTTGGCTGTTGTTATTCGTTTTCAATAAAGTAAGAAAATAAACAATTAATAAGATTTTGGCTAATCAGTGTTTGACAGGAAGCAGTGATCGACGATGTTGTCTCTTTAACACTAAAAAAAAGAACTAAAAAGTTAAAAATAGTTTAAACCTGATAATATGAAAAAGGTATCATTGTATACCTATCTAGGTACTTACATTGCAACCTTTAACGATAATTAACCTTCTTCGTCTACGTCACAATAATTCCATATCGTACATACCTAATTACATCCATATTTACCACCATCCATTCCATCCATTACATACATTAATCCATCATCAGACCCTGGTGGGTCTGATGATGGATTAATGTATGTGATTAATAATGCACCTAATAATAATTAATAATGATGGATGGTAACCATACCATCTAGCATCTAGCACCAAAGTACTCGTCAAGACGTATCATACGAGCCCAAATTAGATGGGGTTGTGTCGTTTAATTACCGAGTTCCTATGGCCACCTTCCGGTTCCATCATCAGATCAGCTCCATGTCATAATAATTTTGCATTGTCATCCGATTTACACATGCACGCTAAATTTCAACTCAATCGGTAACCGGGAAGTGGATCAAATTTAACTTGCAAGATTTGATTACAAACATCGGACACCCTGCAACACACTACTTTAAAGTAAAAAAAGTCTGCCTCCGACTTTTTAAACTAAATAAAACTAAATAAAAGCTTGTAAAAAAGGCAAATTTTTAGGGTTCCGTACCCAAAGGGTAAAACGGGAAACCTATTACTAAGACTCCGCTGTCCGTCCGTCCGTCCGTCCGTCCGTTTGTCTGTCTGTCTGTCACCAGGCTGTATCTCATGAACCGTGATAGTTAGACAGTTGAAATTTTCACAGATGATGTATTTTTATTGCCGCTATACTAACAAATACTAAAAAACAGAATAAAATAAATATTTAAGGGAACTCCCATACAACAGACATGATTTTTTGCCGTATTTTTTATATAATGGTACGGAACCCTTCGTGCGCAAGTCTAACTCGTACTTGGCCGGTTTCCTGCTGTTACCTGCTCCTTATCTGTCATCCAGTAAAATCTCAATATATGAGATAATAATAATATAATAAAATATTATAATAATAATTGACACGGCACGTATTGTCAGGAGGTTCCTCACTCTGCAGCCCTGACCACCGGTAGCTTGAGCCCTGCCCCGCTGCTGGCGGTACTCTAGGATTAGGTTTTTATAATGTTTTATTGTTTTATATTAAAATATTGTAAAAATCTAGTTTTGAAAGACAATAACTATAGAATATATTATTATTATATTGTAATATTTTTTGGCACGCTCAACACTGGTGCAACTACAGTAGCACAAATAAATAACATTAAGGCGATGCACCGCTAAACAATAAATCTCATACGTTTTGATACGAGCATTTGCGCCCCGTACCATAAGAAAAACTGTTTTTTTTTCCTTCAAATTAAAACTACAAATTATTAAAACAAATGAACTACAATTTTGAAGTGTGTGATGATATATGACTAATACTACTAAGAAAATTTAGATGTTTAAATCGGTCTGGTTAGCCTGTAAAATGCAAATCTATGTTGTAAAAGAGGTTACTTTGATATTTTTTTCTCTGTTATGAAAATTGATAAATCGTGTTTCTGCAACTAGCAAAATGAAGTCAATTAATTGAAAAATCATGTCATCAAATAACACTTTCATATGTTTTGTAGTTGTTGGGAAAAACCAAGATCCCCGCCACGTAAATTACCAATGCGTCGTCTTAAAGGACACGACGCCCAGCAATGGGAAATTCATAAGCTGATATAAATGTATTTACTGTTGCGTGTTAAAACGTTAGAAAAAATACAAATCAACCAACGAGATCTGATCGCACTCGTAAAACTCAACAAACAGTCCAATTTTGTGCACAACGAAAAAATATACGAAGACAATTTATCACAGTGGCGGCCATGGCTCACATGCAAATTAGAATTTGAAATAGGAGCGCTAGGCGCGAGAACGAGCTGCGTCGGCCATTTTGGTGATAGATGACACAACAAAATGGATGTATCGGGAAGAGAATTCGAACAGTCTAGAATTTGGGATCACTTTGGGTGTAATTAACTACCTTTTGGTAGTTTCTTGGTTTTTTTAAGACGGATCAAATACTAACCACCCAAAAAATAAATATGTGAGTTTGCTTTATAAGATATTAGCTGATTCAAAAAAAATATTTTTTTAGTAAATTTGATACGAAATGAAGCTGCAAGAACAATTTATACCATAGCTTCCAAATAAAAATATATCAGCATATTCTTGTTGTCCTTGAAGCTTTTGCGTTCAGAAATATGTATTTGTATCTATCAATGGTACATAGGCATTGCTGCGTTAGACTACAAACAAACCATTAGTCGTTCGTTTATAACGGATTAAAATATATACTATTACAGTAAAAGATCGATGATACACCTAAAAGATTTTGATTTAAAGTGAAAAATCTAAAACGAACTCAGGTAATAGTTTGGTGGTATGTAAAATGTACCTAAATCGGAACGTGAGAAAGCGCTACATCGTCCATTTTGTTGATTGATGACGAGACAAAATGCCGATATCGCGATTTATTCAAACGTTCTAGAGTTTAAGGATTTAGATCTTGACGAATAAATGGGAGTTTTAAAAAGTTGGATAAAGTTTATTGAACGTTTTGACCGGGATCAAAGTGAAATGTTAGATACAAATAATCCTTGGTGTTTGTATAAAATATTTCAGAAGATATTTGTGTTACCCTTTTCTTGAATATCTAGACTACAGGGTTTTCATTATAAAAGACATCGCTAAGTTTAAGGACGCTGTTGTCTTCAGGAATGAAGGAGAGTGGGATGGGGTGGCACAAAAGATCCCAATGGGTCAAAATATCACTGATAGAGATAATATAAGGTACTAAAATGTACCTTTTTATGTCATATGTCAAGACCCAGCTTCATGGTTCGACCTACCCCATTATTTTTAGTTTTTGTCACATTTTTCAGTTAACATTTTATTGTCTGTCTCCAACTCTTTTGACACATTTATTTCAGTTAACATTATCGAAGCTTTTTTAACAATTCAAAGTACACAAAGATGTTATTCAGGATAAAATAATATATTAAATTTAACGCGAGTAAATTCGTATTAAGTATTTCAATTCATATTACCTATTTTTGGTAAGATTATATCACCAAGAATTGGTTATTCCACAACAGTAAAACCTCCAGTGACCTCTATCTCACCTAATCAGTGCCGATGAAGCCAAAATTGGAAGCAAATCAGCCAGTCACTTAAAATCTTGAACAACCTAGGAACTCTCCGTTTGTAGAAATACAACATCAAAAAAAAACCGACTTCAAAAAGCAGAAAACTTAAAAAAGTAAAAAGAGCTCTAAAAAGCAAGAAATAATATTGAAATAATACTTTTAATTACCTAGATACGCATATTGGGATATCTCACCACCACCCTTGGGATATTTCCTTTCCAACAAAAAAAGAATCATCAAAATCGGTTCATAAACGACGAAGTTATCCGCGAACACACAGAAAAAATTGAGAAACCTCCTCCTTTTTGAAGTCGGTTAAAAATGAAAGAACGGATCGCACGATTCATACACAAACAGTTAAAAAAAACATTCAGGAAACAAAATTAGAACGGTTAAAAAAATACTCTTTCATTTTGCTAGCGAAAATACAGACAATTTCCCATACGCAAAAAAATTGATTAATAGTCACGTTAAAGTAGAAAGAAATACATCATACAATATAGGTAACACGAACTCACCAAGTCAAAGAGCTAATTATTCATAGTATTATTATTTAACTTAATTAATTCTGTGTCGGTTCGTTCACCTTCTTATGTGGAGAATTGTGTCTGCCGAGAGTAAATTAAATAAAACCAGGCTGCACTCTTGAGGAGTCAGCGGAATCGTTTAAATGTTACATTATACTAATTGAGCGAGAAAAAGCTTGGGCTTCGTATACCTCTCTCGCTCTTGATAAGATTTTGATTAGAAACGGGAACAGCAGGTAAGTTTTACGGTGGGAGTGGTGAGTACGCGTTTATTTCGCTACTAGATCGAGTTAAGTAGTAAATAAACAGCCTATACACCGAGACATTTTAGTGGTTGTTTTCCCGCAGGTGTGTAGATCAGACCATGTAACTGAACAACTTTCCCCAAGAAACATAGGTCAAAAAACGAGATAATTTTTTCACTTTTCTGTACAAAGCGTCTATTGACCGAGCATGGTTTGTATGGGAAAGTTAAAAAATTATCTCGTTTTTTGACCTATGTTTCTTGGGGAAAGTTGTTCAGTTTCAAGGTCTGATCTACCCACCTGCGGGAAAACAACCATTAAAATGTCTCGGTGTATATACTGTCCCACAGCTGAACAAAGGCCTGCAAACTTGGAAACCAGTCATCACTACAAAAATATGGGTAGTGCCTTACCTATCACGTTCGCCAATTAATGCGGGTTAGTGATCACAAATCCAGCTGTCTATCGAAATCGAAACACACTACCCAACCTTGAATTATATTATTGAATGATTAGGTAACGACATACCTACATTTTTCTGTAAATGTCGTTAATTCTATTAAAACTAAACGCCCTAAATGGGTAGTAGGTACAAAAATGTTCGGACGAATCAAAAACACTTAATTCTTAAGTTTATTTGTTTTTTATTTTATTTTCACTTAGAATTGATACTAAGACTTGCGGATATCTGGATTCAATTACTAGAACTGAGAGAATTTGTCGATGCAAAGCTCGGGTTTGTAATCACCAACCCGCATTTGGAAAGCGTGGTGATTACGCCATTACTATCAATTGTAGACTTGATTCCTATTACGGAAGCTTCTGCCCAGCAGTGGGACAGTATACAACGTGTAACAGAAAGGTGTAGTCAAAATGAAAAAAAATCAAATTGTATCCGATCTAGTTCTTATAAGCAGAGTTACTAAGACATAATTATTAACATTAATTGGTTATGCAATTTTAATTAAATATTTTTATTGTGACGTCACATCAAATTAGATAAGTTACAGCCCTAGTAGTTTAGTAACCTTTCTGTACTTACATGTATGATCACTGCTGCTTGCTTAAAGGCGCCTGACGCGCATGACTTCACTAATATAAATATTTAATTTACAATTGCATGACAAATTAAAGTTAATAATTATGTTTTAGTAACACTACATACAGATCTAGATGAGATTCTACCTAATTAATTTCAAAAGCATGACGACAAAATATTTGTATATCGACAGATCGATAAAACATGTATGTTGCTATCCTCTAATAATTACATCATTGTTACCATGTTTTATGCAAATAAAGATTTTATGATTTATGATTTATGATTCACTTTGGCTCTGTTCATTTTGACCACACCTTTTTGTAACACGTTGTATAACGACTACTTTCTACTGTTACCATTCCGGCAATCACTTAAAGTTTTGGACACACTGTAAAGAATGGCTACTGTCCCGTATATTTATTAGAAAACACAGTCATCCATTGCTACTTGGTCGTCTTGCAATCGTTTACGTTCAGCTGCATTGGAAAAGAGCCAATTCCCCCTATAAAATTAGGGTAGCTACTTGCTACTAGCCTTGCATTGCAGTTGCAGCTAATATACGTTCGACTGCGTTTAGACATTTAGAAGGCCGGCACAATAAGACTAGTCTGCTAAATTCGTAGATCACATTGATTTAACATTTCTTTTTGGTTTTTTAAAGTGTTAAGTTTAAGTATAATACAGACATAGACATTAATAATCGGCGTAGAGCGAAAAGTCACTAAATAGGTCTAAAGCTGTGTTTGACTTAAGACGGTTTAAAATTTTATAAAACAAAAAAGGGCCACTTGCAGCAAATATATAAAAATCTCGATTTCATTAAACCTAGATTTAGCCGTAAACTCGACTTAACTTAAATCTCATCAAAGTTGCCTTGCACATACTAAATTTACGTTCGGTTTAACTAAATCTAGATTTAGTCCATCATGCAGTCACCGTTCGTTCTTTACGTTCCGTTTTCACAAAAACAATATGTCAAAACAAAATTGCGTACAAAGAAACGTCGCTTAAAAAACTAGTTCTGAATCAATTCAATTAAATTTCTTGAAAGATACCTACGCTACGATTTAGCCAGTGTCTAGTTTTAAGGCAGGTTATTAATGTTTTGACATTGTCCGTAACTCTGCTTAAAACTTTAATAGGCGTTGTGCTTGTACAAGAATAAAATGTCTAACACTGAGACCCAATTTTGAGGATACAGGTGGCTACTGATTGATTCTGTTGGGATACCTTAATCAATGACAAATAACCAACTATTTGGTCATTCGTTTGTCTTGTCAATGGAAGTAGTGACAGTTATTTTTCAAATTTTAAAGCTGAATAGGTAATTTAATAATATTATTTGTAGGTAGAGTTTTATTTAACGGTTTGTACACTACTCGAAAAATAATAGAATGAAACCAATCAGGGCACCGAACTTCACAACTGCTGAAATCATGCATCTTCTGAAGCTTGTTAAGAAATATAAAATAATTGAAAATAAGAGAACTGACGTTTCTACAACAAAAGATCACTCGAAGAATGCTCCATTTTCACAAATAAAGTCAGACACAGAGAAAAAAATTAATAAACAATAACATCATCTGCCAATATAAACGAGATTCAACAACCTTAAACCGAGCTAGATCCCTGTTTAACTTTGATGTCTGTTTAATTCGAGATTTAAGAAAAATCGATGATGTGCAAGACGTTATATCAGGTTTAAGCTAAAATCGAGTTTTAATTCTACTAAATCTAGATCTAGGGCATTCCTGCAAGTATAATATAAGTTATAGTTTTGGTATGAGATAATTCTAATTTTATGGTTTTATATCTTAAAGAACAGATAAGCACATAATTTTATATTATTACTTTCAATTTATTACATTGAATTACGTAGGCCACCGGTGACTGGTGTCTGGTTTTGCGGCAGTCAACCTGTTAAAATTATAAATTGTTCTTTTTATTCCCAAGGAAGCCTCTATCTCACATGTTGGTGAGTAACGATAATGCCAAAGTTTAAAGTGCACTTCACCCGAGGTCTTTAACAAATGTGGAACTTTGAGGTTATATAATATTAGCTGTCGAGACCGCGTCGAGACACAACAATGCTACTAGCATTAGGTGCTGTTATAGTGACAGGTTTATGCAATCGTCATCATCATCATCTCAGCCAAAAGACGTCCACTGCTGGACAAAGGCCTCCCCCAAGGATATGAGGGGTATTTGCCGTAATCACCACGCTTGGCAGGCGGGTTGACGATCGCAGTAGGTTAAGGGGAAACCTCAGAGAGATGCCGCTGCCCATCCTCTGGAATGGTTCCTTAGTCGGCTTTTACGACACCCACGGGAAAAGATGGGGTGGTGCAATTCTTTATCCCCGGCACCACACAGGGCCATGCAATCGTCATCACTAGCTCATTATATGTTCCCACGGTTGGGGCACGAGCCCTCCTTATGAATAGATAAGGACGCATGGACGGTTAACCACAACGCGGATCCAGTGCGGATGGGTGGTTGTTAACAAATTTTAATGCAGCCGGGACCAATGGGTTTACGTGTCTTCGGAAGCCTGGAGGAGCTCGAGATGTTACACTTCTGGTCACCCATCCGATGACCGGTCCTTGCTAAAGTTCCTTAACCTTAGTAATCACAGACCAAGCGCATTAACCACTGCGCTATCGAGCTAACGAGCGAGTGGTAAATAGCCAGGCGAGTCAAAAACCAGTGCCACCAACCTTTACTTGTTATATGGACCACTTGGTCTGAAACTTTCTCAACAAAACAAAGATTAACAAAGATTAATAGAAACTAAAACTTCAAGCTCCAAGCAACAAACGGCATAAGTATAAAATCATAATTTTAAAATATTAAAAAAGAACACAGACATTATAAGTTCAAACCGTTTCATCGTGTTTTGTTTTTTATTTTCGTGCAAGTGTTCGGATCATTAAGAAGACTTGTATAAAAGCCTAATTATTTTTTATTGTATCGAATGGCGTTTAAAGGGTATGAACAAGTATCTAAATGATCGTATAAAAGTGTTATTGACGACAGAGGCGATCCAATAATTGTCGCTCCGATCCGTAATAAGGATTCCCGTTTCCGTATTTTTATGTTCAAATATTTTACGGTGTTGAAAGAGAGCGCGTGATTTTGCTACACTAAAATAGTTCTTGCACCAAGGTGATAAAGGCGGTAAATAATAATAAAGAAAAGTTAAGTTCATAACTGAAAATATAAAAATTGTAACAATACTTGTTCAGTGAGGAAACTGGCTGGTGGTTCTTTACCAGAACTGGACTGAGTTGCTACCATTCTCGTACTTGTTTCTAGTTGCAGATAGCAATGTCTTTTATTTTTAACCGACTTCAAAACAAGGAGGAGGTTATCAATTCGACTGTATTTTTTTTTTGTTTTTTTTTTTATGTTTGTTACCTCAGAACTTTCGACTGAGTGAACCGATTTTGATGATTCTTTCTTTATTTGAAAGCTGGTGCTTCCCGTGTGGTCCCATTTTAATTTGGTCCAGTTCTAATGATGGAATCTTTGAGAAATTGAGGGAACTCCTCGAATATTGTAGGCATACCTATCGCGATTTTGGTATTTTCAGAAATAAGTCAAGCATTTGCATTCAGAAAGTATTATTTGATGAAGTGTAACTGATAAAAAAAACCACAGATTGCCATCGGAACTCCTCAATGATAAGTATTTCACGGGTGGCGATAAAATGTCTCGATTAAGATAGTTAAGCGACTATGACGAAGAAAAAGAAGACAGGCACCGGAACTCAGTTTTTGATTTCCTACTTTGAGATAGGCGTTTCTCGTTTTCTTCGCTTGTCTTATTTAAACGGCGCTGTCTCATACGAGCAGCGTGTTTAGTAGGTCTACCCATATTCGCTTTTGATAAATAGATCGAAACGAATCACTAAAAAGCTAAATAAATAAACAAAAATTTTAACAAAAAAAAACCGAATCCAAAAAATTTGACTGATAAAATTGCACTAAAAAGTAAAAAATAAGTGTTAGACTTATACAGACAATAACTTTATTAAGAAAAAATATAGGTACAATTATTGTTACTTTTGGAGTCGGTGCCAGCCAAGGTAACTTTAACATAAACATTTAACGACATACTATATTATACTCATAATAGTACATTCAATCTTATGCATGAAATTTTAACTACAAACGCGGACTGGCACCGACTTCAAAAACTTCGTTGGCTGGCACCGGCCCCAAAAATAACAATAATTGTACCTATATTTTTTCTTAATAAAGTTATTGTCTGTATAAGTCTAACGCTTATTTTTTACTTTTTAGTGCAATTTTATCAGTCAAATTTTTTGGAGTCGGTTTTTTTTTTTTGTTAAAATTTTTTGTGTTTTAAAATGACTCAGTCAATTTACATTAAAAAAAACTGTGTTATTTATTTATTTATTTATTAGTTACGCAAAACAGATAGAAATTAAAAAATAACAAAAAAGCATTGTAAATTGTATAAGAGCCAAATTCTTATCTAAAACATGTGTACACAACACGATTAATAATAAGCGTCCATGTTAAAGTTTACCTAATCTAAAACTATACCTATCCAATTATACTTTACTCCACCTGGGAAATGAACCTAAGACCTCTGGTTATTAGGCCGAGCACTATGCCCCAAGAGGAAGCGAGCGAACATATATGGGCCTCTATGTAACTACCATCTGTACATAATTTGTTGCCTAAATTAAATGATTTCTATTCTAATAATATTAATATTTCTTTATTTCTAGTAAAAATTACAAGCTGACATCGTGACTATGTCTTTTAAATTTCGTTAATTCCTATACTTGAACGAATTAAAAAGAATCTTGAAGTGCAATACAGAACAGACAGAGAACAAAACAAAGTCTTCCGCTTAAAAGTTAAATTTAAGTTGGAAGTTTGGACGCCTTTCGACTCTTTAGTGGCGATATAAACCTTTCCGACTTACACCTTTATCCATTACTGGCGACGGCACGATAAACTGTTACCATAATTATTGATTTTCTTTGTTTTCTTACACGCAAGGAAAACAACTTTCGTATTGGTTTTATTAGATGCTTTTGAGATGCAATTTTACAATTTACCGGCGGGCGATTGGAATTTAGAAATAGAGATAGACTGAAATGCTTATTATTACCAATCTCCAAGTTTTAGGTAACCCCTGAGGCATCTGTCACCTATCGTAGTTTGGGGGTTAATGTTAAGGGTCACCGATGCAAACGCGAATTTAGGTGACAGATTTACTCCGGCAGATGTCACCTAACATGTTTAAGCGTCACCTAAAACTTGCATAACACAGCTATAACACTAGATACAAAATTGTATCGCCTTGGCCACACGGCCAAGTGGCAGAGCGCTCGACCCGATTCCTGAAGGTCCCGGGTTCAATTCCGAAGTCGGGTAAAATGTGTTATGGATTTTTCGATGCATATCACGGGTTTGTGATCACCAACCCGCATTTGGCAAGCGTGGTGATTAGGCCATTACCCATCAAGTGTAGCGATGACTTGATTTCAATGATGGAGGTCTTTGCCCAGCAGTGGGACAGTTATATTTACTTACTTACTTAATTGTATACGTGTAAGTATATATTCTGCGTTTTATGATATATTATTTCTATCACTAAAATTAATTGCACCTACCATGTTATCTCTGCACCACCCTATCGTTGACTGGTAGAGAATGCCTCAGGCATAGACCGCCATGTAATTTAAGTTGCTAAAGTTTTTAAATAGTAAAAATAATAAATTTAAATTAATGGAATACCGGACAGCAATGGACACTTCATTCAACCGCCTGGTAATACGGTGCAGCAAACAAAAGTGCTCAGCCATTTTGGCGGGGCTCGGCGACTCCATGTTCGCGCAACTTCGGGAATAATGTTATCCCTGGGAACGAACTGATGTTCCTCTGTTATTTTACATTCGTTTCGGTATAGAACCTGCTGGATGGGATTATGAAGGATAGTATTATTGTATTGTTGCTTTTAATTTGCTTTTTTAAACCCATTTAAACCGACCAGCAGGCGTTCCTGTGTGGTTGTAAATAAAACTTTAAAAGTATCACATTAGGGTACATCTATATAATACTTTTAGAGGTGTTATAACACCCGGTCCGACTAAGTGGGATTGATACTGATTGGCATTCCTACTTGCATATGCATTACATAGATAGATTGCTATTACGTCAGACTTCATTTTTAGCGTCACTAGACTTTTAATATAGATAGACGCTAGCTGCAGCAAGGGTATATCTAACTAATTATAACAACAAGAGCTATCATAAGCGCAGCGCTGACCCTGAAGCTTCAGTTAATATGACTCCATTAAATGAACTTATGGTCATACCTTTCAAACCAGAATACAATAATGCTAAAACAACAGTATTTTTTGGCAGAAATGAACTGCAACCTGACGGAGTCTGTATAGGATTCTACCACCAGGTAAAGCTTAAAGCAAAATGCAAACATTAATGTAAACTGTTTAGCGTTAAAAATACGTAGATATTAAGGATTTAAGTGTTTCGTTTTCAATTTCGTCGTCTGCTGTTGAATATAAACACAGTGGAATTTTAATTGTTTATGGCAGAGGTTATATCATTATCACATTAGGTATAAATGACTCTCTCCCTTACTCTTTCTCATCTTTTTAACAGTCATATTATTAATATAGATTAATATAGTCTTATTAACTTACTATTATTAATATGGCGGGATGAGTTGGACTCCCAATTGAAGAATTGGCACGTACTAGCTCAGGATAGAGATAGGTGGAAGGAGGGAGGGGAAGCCTTTGCCATACAGTGGGAAAGTAATGACCAATAATAATAACTAGTGGTCGCCCAGTGGTCGAAATTCGACCGTAAACTTATTAAGGCTGCACGGATTGTAAAATTAAAAAGTTAGAATGTGAGTTTGGATTGGCATTGACAGATTTCGGCTGCTCCTATTCTATTTTTGAAATTTTTGAAAAGAGTATATATGCGTGTGTGTCAAATACATGGTAGTGTGTGTAATGTTTGTTTCATTGATTTAATGTATTTTTATGCATATTTAAAAAAAATAACATTCTGTACTTCTTCTCTAATTAATAATTTTCGTAAAAAAGGGTAAGTACAAAGTTTTTGCTTCACGTATAATAATATATAGATAATAATTTAAGTATCGAATTTAGAGAAATCATCATCTACTCATGTAGTTTATTCAGTTTAAGTATAGCGTCTTCACGCTACACTGCGAGAAAGTTCTAATCGAGATGAATCAGACTGCTTTAAAGAAGAAAAAACTAGTTTCCAAGTTTTCACATTATAGCAGTGATAATAATATGTTAATACTTAAAGTCTTGCTGTTTGAATGCGTTTATTGCTTAACTTAGATCTGGTTTTTGAACTTAAATTACTTTTAAAATAAACTCTGATGCGGCTTTAGATGTTGTGACTGTACTATCTATCTAAGGAACCTCGCAGACAGAGCAACATTAATCTGCCGTATTGTGGTAACTTAGGAGCTCGATGGCGCAGTGGTTATCACGCCCGGTCTGCGAGTGCTGAGGTAAAGCAACTTTCGGAAAGGCCGGTCATCGGGTGGGTGACCAAAAATTTATTATCTCGAGCTCCTCCTCCGTGCTTCGGAAGGCACGTAGAGCCGTTGGTCCTGACTGCATTAGCAGTCGTTAACAACCACCAATCCGCACTGGGCCCGCGTGGTGGTTTATGGCCCGTTCTCCCTATCCATCCATAGGTAAGGCTCGTACCCCAGCAGTGCGGACATAAAATGAGCTGATTGTGATGGTGGTGATTGCGGCAACAGGCAACTCGCAACTTCAAAGTCAAATCTTTTAACCAACATAAGCATTACAGAGACCTATTGAAGTCAAAACTATAAAATCTAATTATTAATCAAAAACTTTAAAAAAATGTTTAGACTAAACTACAGAATCTACCACCGGTACGGATTTTGGGAGAGCCTTCGATCGAGAAAAGCTGGTAAAAAACTAAGGAGGCCTATTTCTTTTCTCCATCTTTTTAACCACATAATTATAAAACTGACGCATCATTCATCATCATCATTGACTGATTGACGACCTCCGTAGCCGAGTGGCTTGCGCGCCGGACTTAGGGCACCGCTAACTCTGAGGTCCTGTCAATGTCGAAAACGAACTTTTCGATATTGTGTCGGGTCTGGGTGGTTGTGGTACCGTCGTTGTTTATGATTTCCATGAAACGAGTGCTTTAGCTACTTACCTTGGGATCAGAACAATGTATGTGATTTTGTCTCATATTTATTTATAAAAATGTTTCCATATAACCTTACTAAAGAAACTGCGTAGACATAGCAACTCAATTTGCGAGTGTCGATGATCAACAACAGTGTTCAGTTGCTGCGCTTGATGACAGAACCAGTTTCAAATTGCCGCAACTAGCAACTGTCATATTTGTACTAGTTATGTCAAGTTGCTAGTTTTTCAACTTTGATAGTTTCTGCAACTAAAGTTGCTCTGTCTGCGGCGCGCTTTAGATTGTTAAAGATCTGCGTTGTGAGAATTTATAAACACATTTTTAATACAATTTTATTTTTATTTTAGGCAAAATTAAGACCATATTTTAATCCTATTTGAACAATCTTCTTAGACCGACACTGTTATATTTTGTAAAATTCACAAAAGGCAAAGCATTTGGCCTATATTCCGCCAGAGGACACGAGACGAAAAGGCTGAAGGTGAAAGCTCTTCCCATACTAATCAAAACCTCAAGCTTATTTATTATCCCACTATTTACACGCTAGTTTACTAAGAAGATTGTATAGGCTAGCCATCTTTAGGCACACCAGCGCCGTGCAGACTAGAAGTTGAAGTAGTTGCCATAACCGAAATCGGTCAGAACAATCATTTTTTTTTTAAACTTTCCTACACTCACACCAATTATCTAGCCCAAGAGAAGCTTCGTTATGTAACTCGTTCAATGGTTACTAGACAACAGATAAACATACTTAAAATACTTAAATACACACTTATTATACATAGAATACACCCAGACCCGAGAATTTAAAAAACAATAATTTCTAAATTGACCCGAACGGGGATCGAACCCGGGATCTCAGAGATGGCGACACAATGAAAACCGGTGTACAAACCACTCGACCAAGGAGGTCGTCATCATTCATCATCATACACACAGGGCAGTATATAAGCTAATCATTATTAGTTTACGTCTCATTGTTGGGCAAAGACTCTATCATAGAGATCTTCGCAACCATAAACCTCTATTATTGAAATTAATAATAATAATAATAATCTTAATCACCACGCGTTTGTGGAGCACCGAAGTGTCGCTACTTTTCTTTAATAAAACAATAAATTATAAGGTCCATACCTATGAAATTGACGTTTTGTATGAAGATTTTTTTTTAAATTATATTTCTCATACTACCGTTTTATTAATTTTCTTTGCATCTATTTATGTTAACACTATAAACGTTGTAGATTAGTGTGTTTGTTGTACTAGCTAAATATAGCAGACATTAAAAAGAACAAAAATCAAGACCCTTCAAAGCTACAATGAAACAAAAGGTCAATTCCGCAAACAAAAAAAGAAGTCAATTTAAAAAAAAAATTGGGCGATAAATATACAAAATGAATAATCATTGTTATTACTGAAGCCTAAGTAACACAGTCCTAATTAAAGGTGTATAATAATATTAACAACCGGTGCTGACTTTTAGAAGTAATACACCTATTAATAAGTGAGAAAAAAACGTCAATTTCATAGGTAAGGACCCAATATTTTATTTGCATTTACTTCAACCATTATCTTAAAAACTGACTGAGTCACTTCTAAAAAACGTAAAAAAGAACATATATTCAAAAAAGTATAAAAAGGTACGTAGGTAAAGGTAAGGTAGGTAGGTAAGGTAGGTTTAGAGAACAACGATTCATCCCTAGGATGATACGCGAGGCTAATGAAATTAAAAAACATCCTAATTTTAATAGAGAAGATGGTTGGAATCTACCACCAGCCTGGGATCCCGTCATACAAAATATTAAATCCCAGCCCCGACACCATACTGCCAGACCAAAAGATACTGTAAGCTCTTTCTGCGTAAAACGGAACGCACCTGATTAAATTTATGATGATGATGATGTCCTCCACGACGTATCCGCCGATGGCGACACTCTGGCGTCATCTCCTGGTGTGCGCCCTGATGTGATCTGCAAAGCCGAACTTGGTCTTGAAGATTCGGTTACAGGTCGCACAGTACAACTGACCACGGTCATTGTAACTATAGTCATAAGATAGTTTTGGCCGGGTCTTTCGTATTTGTCGTTTTGCGTCAAGATCTTCTAAACGCATCGTTTCAAACTCGTCAACGTTTTTGTGGATTCTGTTTCGCCATCCTGGCCTGTTTAAAGCAAAATGATCCCAATTTTCCACAGATATGCTGCTCGATATCAGGTGTCGTTTCAGGATGTCTTTAAAACGTAAGAATTGACCACCAGCCTTACGTTTGCCATTACGGAGTTCCGAATAAAATACTGCTTTTGGAAGTCTGGCGTCATCTATGCGTACCAAGTGTCCACACCACCTTAGTTGACCTTTCATAAGCAAAGACTCCATACCGTTTACATTCGCTCTCCGTAGAACTTCAGAGTTTGAAATTTTATCCTGCCACTTAACACGTAGTACTGCCCGTAAACATTTTAGATGGAAAGACGCTTGATATCTGTTTTATACAAGCACCAGGTCTCAGATGCGTATAATAATATTGGCAAAACAATGGCCTTGTATATAGCTATCTTGGTCTTAAGCTGCAGATCGTGTGATTTCCAGACTCGTTGGTTTAGCTTGCCGAAAGCAGCTGCAGCCCTAGCAATACGCGAAATACGCGAAAAATTTAAACAAGCTACCAACTAATTATGAGATGACTAACACCTCAGTCTCCCTGTGACCACGGACCCTGCAAAGGGTTCGAAACGTCAGGATAAACATTAAATAAGTAATGTGTAAAATAAACGCGAGTAGATCCGTAAAAGTTGTTTCATTTCAATATAAAAAGGTTTAAATAATACATAAATCAAAAGAGGTTTTCTGTCGCCAACATGGCACCTTGCTCAATGCAGTTTGGTTTCAAAACTTTGCATCAATAAATCCAAAACACACTTTGGCCGGCCTAAAATATTGGGCCAGACGCTTTCTCACTTGATCATTGAAGCTTCCCATGACAGAACAGGGAAACTAAGATAATATAAAACCACGCAACCTTCATCATCTCATTTTATGTCCCCACTGCTGGGGCACAAGCCTTCCCTATGGATGGATAGAGAGTACGGGCTATAAACCATCACGCGGGCCCAGTGCTGATTGATAGTTGTTAATGACTACTAAAGCAGCTGGGACTAACAACGGCTTTACGTGCCTTCCGAAGCACGGAGGAGCTCGAGATGATATAATTTTTTGTCACCTATCCGAAGACCGGTCTTTGCGAAAGTTGCTTAACCTTAGTAATCGCAGACCGGGTGCTATGACCACTTCGCCATCGAACTCCCTTAGGAGACGAAATTATAAGGCAATTTTTTGGAGAGAGATTGCTGATTGCCTTGAACGGTATTTAAAGCGTCACCGGGGTTTTTTGGGGGCAGCGAGGTACGTAAAGGGTACCTCAAGTCGTGTTGAAACGAATCACCTTCGGAGGATTTCTAGAGGGAACGGTATCGCACACTTAAAATTGCGCGTCCCCGTGCCCTACCAGTCTCCGAAGGGTTCGGATCGAATCGGGGAGCGGAACCACCCGAGGGCGCCTCTAGAGGCACGGACCTCGGCTCGGGTAGACCGGGCCGTGGAGGAGGAGAGAAGCGCCCAGGTACATGTCTGTACCTGGTATAGAGCGCGTGTGAACCGGTTCTTCGTACCCTTGTTCTACGAGTACGGTGTCTTGGGCCTAAATTAAGGCAATCTTATCTTCATCACGAGCTCACAAACGTCTACTGCTGGAGCACGAGCCTTCCCTAAGGATGGATAGGGCCATATTTAATACTAAAATATGAAACAAAACCAATACCAGGGTTAAAAAGAGAAATTTTGCGTAGCTTCTTAGAAACTTTTAATTAATATTTCATCGAAGCCTTAAATTACCGCGGAAAGAAGTTAAGGTAACAATTTATTGTTTATAATCACCACCACAACAATTTTCTTTGAGGAAATTCTTAAAATACGAGTAGCAACCTAGTTCGAAACTCTTAGGAGAGTCAACAACAGTGCTCACCTAGTTTAAAACTTCGAACGGAGAAAAATCTAAACTTGAACGATGTAGAAAATGGTGGAGAATCAAATACAGTGATCCATCGGATGGATGTACTAAGAGGAAACACTAAGGTCGACTGAAGTGTGCGAATGTGAGAGCGCAGCGGTGTATGTATGAGAGACTCGATGCAATTTTTCAATGAAAGTTATACCTACTGTTAGCTTGCGTAGAGCTGTGGCCGTAATAAAAATTCACGATTGGCCATTATTTAAGTTTTTAAAGAGATTAATTACACATGTTATTTTTTAAATTTAAAACAACATAAATGTTATCTTTGACCGATACTGATAACGACGTTTCATTTTTTATGGTAATTAAATTTTATAGGTGTATAAACCTTTAAAAACCTTAAAATATGGCCAGATTTTCCGCTGTGTTTCCCAAATTTACGAGAACGAGATTATATAAAAAAAGCAAAACATAGGGACACAGCTAAAGCCTTTCTTTAATTTTTTATGAAAAAAGTAATTAAATCGGTCTAGTTTTGGAGGAGAAATCAGAGGACTACGGAATTGATTTTGTCTACTTTTCATACATATTTTTTCAATTCAATCGACCTTAGTACCTATTTCCCCTTTAGTCTCTGTAAATAATATAGAAAAGTGTTAATTTTTTTTTTCTAAAAGCGGGATTTGTACCCGCATTCTTTGACAAGCTGGCTGTTGGTGCAATTTCAAGTAAGCCATCGTGGCTCTGTAAAAAAAAAACATTTTTTTTCCAATTTGTAATTTGTACGCAACAAAATTTTGCGTTAAATGAAATATCCCGTAATGATTTTGATTATTATATTCAAATTGTAATGTAATTATAAAATCCATTTCATTCATTCATTTGATTAAATAGTTTCATTTATTTTCATTTTACTTGCAAAAAGGCGACTGCCTCACGTAGGACACATGGTATACCTATCTACCAAAAAGATCTTAGAAAAAAACTTCCTTTCTTACACTGATGATTGTATTACATTAGAAATGAAATGACTGAAGTAATATTTATTCACAGAAAACACCATATTAGGTAGCAGTGTTACTTTTAATTGACAAAGCATTTAAAAGCCCCGCTACATCTTCCAGTCGATTGTCACTTGTCATTGTCACAAAGAAATAACTACCCTGACTCAAAGTTTCAACTTTGTGTAAAGATAGTTATATACGGCATAATGTTATGGTTATCAACTTAAATTATGGTTATTAGGCTACCCTAGCCTAACAGTGTTAACTAACTGTAATTAATGTTTTTTTATATATATTTACAGTCTGCAAACGAGCAGGCGGGCCACCTGATGGTGAGCGGTCACCGTCGCCCATGGACATCAGCAACATCAGATATGTTGCTTTTGTGTTGCCGACCTGAAAAAAACCTCTTTGCACCCTTTTTAAAAGAGCCCATGTCGTAGCTTAATGGGAAATCCTCGGATGGTAGCTCATTCCACAGTTTGATGGTACGTGGAATGAAGCTCCTCTGGCAGCGAACAGCGGCTCCAAGAAGTGTGCGTGTGCCCTGTTCCGATACGTGCGTGTGCCCTGCAAGCGGTGCGATAGTAGAAGGAGGAAGTGGGCACCAAATCAAAAAGTTCCTCAGAGCATTCTCCATTATGCAGGCGGTAGAACACACACAACTAGCCGATACCACGTCTCAAGGCTAAGGGTTCTAATCGGTCTGTGAGCTTGGGATCATTAACCAGTCGCTGCAAAGATTCTAGAGGGTCAAAGATTCTAGAGCCCCGGACCAAAGGTGAGAACAATACTCATGTGAGGTCTAACTTGGGCTTTGTACAACTGTAAAAGCTGGTTAGACGTGAAGTACCGACTCGCTTTCCTAAGAACTCCTAATTTCAGTGATGCTATCTTCGCTTTGTCCTCAAGATACTTGCGGCATTGTACATCCCTGGATATTTCAACACCAACACCAACACTAATTTGATGATATTGTTGAATATTTTTGAATAAACTGGTATTGCTTGTCTTGTGTTACAGCCCTTGTGAAGCTTTTTGCGACTTCTTCTCGGTATAATGACTCCACCGTAGAGTTTATGAGGGCTAGGCTTTGAATTAACGTTTAAAAATACTTGAAAAATAGTTTATTTTTAATTAAAAAAGAATATTTTTTAATGAGGCACCAATTGGCATACAATTTAAATGACCGAGTCACTCACTCGTTGACAGCTGCATTTTGGAGTCACTCACTCGTCGACGACAATATCTACAATGGTCACAAAGCAATAACTACCCTGACACAAAGTCATTAGGCACCAATTTGGCAAAGCGTCTGGCTAACACCAGCTATCCAATAGCCTCTAACTAATTGGAATGATCTTCCGGCTATCTGTTATCCGGATGAGCCGGATTAACCGGCATCAATATCCTTTCCGTTTATTGCAAAAATATTCGGCCAGAATTCTGTATTCGACACAATCGGATATTAAAAGAAACAAAGACTGCTACCTACAGCCCTGACGCTTAATTTAAAAAGATCTCCTTTTCAATTTATGCCCGGGGGATTTTTGCGTCAATGCTGTACGTTATATTTTTGAATTAATGTTCACAAGCGTCGGCTTGTGGCTTCACCTGCCATCTCTTGAAGAAGTTGAAATGTTTTCATCATCATCATTAACAGTCTAAAGCTACATTGCATTTGGTAAACCTTATTCTAATAATACTTACTTACTTGACTGGCTCAGAGACCTGTCTGTCATTCTATGGAATCAGCATACAAGCGGTGGTGTACCCAGATGCGTTACGACTGAGGAGCTTTCAACAAACAAGCTTACTTTTTCCTTGAAGGCCGGCAACGCATCTGCGATTTCTCTGGTGTATCCATGGGCGGTGGTTGCTCTCCATCGTGGACATAACTGTGCCCGGTATTTGATAAGGTTAGGACAACGTGCCTTCTGTCCTACACACGACCGGCTGCGTACTGAACATTGTTTTTTTGCGTTAATCACCGTTATAAAACTTTGATTAAAATCTTAATGCAATTATTCCAAAAGTGAGGTACCAAAATGTAGATACATTTTAAAATACTGCAAGTTTGAGGTTGCAAATTGTAACTTAATATTGTCATTCCTAAGCTCATGCATGCAAATGTCGCTGTTGCAACCAAATTTAAAGTAAACCTTGTCTGGACTCCATCGTTATTTCGTCTCACCTGACGTGGGGCACTACAAAGTTAACATCAACAAACACTGGGGCATAATTGTGTTAGAAACTGTAAAATTATTTCTAGATTAACGTGGAATGCTTGAAGAGTGACTTTGTTTAGTTTTTCTAGTGCTATTTTTAGTTTTGGTATGTTTATTTATTTATTTATTTATTTATTTATTATTATAAGTTACTCGGGACGGACCCACTTACATAACTAACATACAGAATATAAGAATTTAACTATACAGAATTACAAAAACATTTAACACAGATATAATACATAAAAATGCTATAGAGGACATTTAGTTTCACAGAAACATAAACACTCTGACTGGATAGCTGCCCAGCCATCTACAAATACATCACAGTCAGGTTGCTGACACAGGAGCGCATTGAGGCCGGTATGCATTTGAACGATGGGCGAGTGGTCGTGCGTGATAGTGCGGCTTAAGGGTGGCGCGAACAGGCGGCGTTGACGACAAGCGCGGCGCTGAATGTAGTTGTCGGGCACATTCAAACGCGATAGTTGTTCAAGGAGCTCGGGGCACTGGATGTTACCACGCAACACTTTAATTGCTACCAGGATTAAGTCCCTGTGACGTCTTACCTCCAGCGAACACATACCCAGCATTCCCAACAAGAATTTAGTTGGATACAGAAAAGGGTAATAGCCGTATACCCTTTTATACAAGTACCTAACGAAGGCCTTCTGCACTTTCTCGATCATTAACTTATATTTAGCTTCGTGTGGATTCCACACACATGAACTTGTTTCCAGTTTACTTCTTATTAAAGTGACATAAATAAGTTTCATGACATGAGGATTGTGAAAGTCATGCATGTTACGAAGTGCAAAGCCCAAGCGACGAAAACAATCCTTAGTTATCCCGGTAATGTGATGGCTGAAGGTTAAGCTAGGATCAAAAGTGACACCGAGATCTTTCATCACTGTTCTGGTGCGTGTAATATCATCGTTGCCATTCAAGTTGTAATTGTAAGTAATTGGTGAATGCCGCCTACTGAAAGACATTACAAAGCACTTCGAGAGATTTAATTCCATCCTATTGTAGCTACTCCAGTTATGCAACGCATCTATGTCCCGCTGAATGAGGCTACAATCATCTTCACTTGTAACCTCCATATAAATTTTTAGGTCATCAGCATACAAGAGACATTTCGCATGTTTGATGACCTTCACAACGTCATTGACGAAGAGAAGGAAAAGCAAAGGTCCCAATATCGAACCTTGATTGACGCCTGAGGGGGTAGCATAAGGCTCTGAGACATAACAGCCGTACCTAACATATTGACGCCGATCAGATAGATAATTTTTTAATAGCCTTAGTAATTGTGGAGTAAATCCCAGGGAATCGAGCTTAGCCAGAAGGATATTGTTATCAACTCGGTCAAATGCCTTCTTAAAATCAAAATACAGTACATCGACTTGCTTCCCTTGATCGAGGCTGGTAGTAATATATTGGACTAGTGTAAGCAAGTTAGTATTTACTGACTTGTGTGCCCTAAAGCCGTGCTGTTCTTCTTGAAGGAAGGGTTGGACTTGGCTGTATATGGTTTTATGCAAAAGTGACTCAAATACTTTAGCGAGTGCCGAGAGTATTGCTATAGGACGATACTCCTCGACCGAGGTTTTATTAGTAGATTTTGGGATCGGAATAACTTTTGTAGTTTTCCACTGAGATGGATAGGTGGATGTTGTAACGATCAGATTTATGATGTGACAAATAGGTGCACTTAATAATTTACTGCACTGCTTAAGAAACATAGTAGGTATACCATCCGGCCCAACAGATTGTGTATATTTTAGCTTTTTAATAGCATTTCGTGTGTCATTTTCGGTATATTTTACAGGATATATGTACATACTTTGATCGGCAGAGAGAGAATCCCTACTAGAGATTGTGTTATCTGATAGGTAAACACTTGCGAAAAAATGTGCAAAGGCACTGGCAGCACAGGCACCTGAGTGTGGATTACCTTTGTACGTAAGATTAGGTTCAAAACCACCACTACTGCGTAAACCTGATATGTGCCAAAAAGCCCTAGGGTTAGATTTAAGATCTTTTTCTAACTTTTTCATATAGTCGGTATGAGATGTTGCTATCCGGGATTTTAAAGATGCTCGAAGGTGGCAAAATTGATCGTATGCAGCGGGACATTTAGATTTTTTCCAAGCACGATGTAAATTTACTTTCCTGTTGATGTCCTTTATTATGCTTTAATTAAACCAGACTGGATACCTTTTTGAGGGCAGCTTAGGCCTTCGCTTTTTTGGTATTAATTCGTCAAATACATCGTATAGTTTTTGATATAAGTTTTTTGTAGCTTCCATTACATCTGAACTATTTAAGACTGGGGACCAGTCAAGCCTGTATACCGCCAGAAAAAGTTGATCGTAATCAGCTACATTAAAGTTCCAGTCCGTAGAAGAGTCTATGTTATTAGGTTGAAGTGGTTTAGTATGTCTAGATGTCGCGAGGCGTATAGCAATATCTAAAGGAGGGTGGTATGGGTCTACGCGTACTATGCCTCCGCCTTCAGATTCAGAAACAATAATAGCGTCATTGCACTCCTGAGTCAGCACAACGTCCAGTTTACCGCCATAAATATTATAAACGTTATTATACTCAGACAGATTACAGAAAGAGGTAAAATAACAATAATAATTGCGAACACTTTCCGACGCACTATTAAGATTAAGATCTCCAAAAATGTACACAGGACCATTAAGACTAGATACAAAGTTTTCTATTTTGGTAAACCATTCAAAATAATCACTATCAGACGCACTAGGTTTGATATACACGACACAAATGTACAAGGCGCGGCCCTTTAATGTGAGGGTGACCCATAAATCTTCACCGAAAGGAGTCTCTAATTCAGGTAGACGAGACAAAGTTATTCCAGGTTTTGCAGCTAGAAGCACACCACCGCCGCGTGAGCCCCGGTCGCGTCTAATCACACTCAAGTCACCAGCAGTCAATTCGGAATCATGCACAGATGCGTCTAAAAAAGTTTCCGTGGCAGCTACAAGATCATGATGCGTCACCAAAAGATTCGTGTTCCATGATTTAAGCTTTGTTTTTATACCCCTCACGTTTTGATAAAAGATGTTAAATTCAGACCATTTATGAGTACCGATACTGGTGTCCATATCTGCATTGGGACTACTTTTTTGATTCAAATCCTCCCTTTGGACGAAAGGACTGGCGCCAAGTCTTAATGCAAACATCCATGGGCCAATGCTCTGGAGCCAGCAACTGCTCCGAGAGTTTACATGGCAGCGTTAACTTAAAGGAAGCATAATGACCACGCGCCTTCAATACCTCTACCTTGCAGCATTCACTGTCGATTATAGACATGATGTGCTCACCAACTTGTTCACCTGTAGTGCCCATCTTCACGTAGAAGAGGTGATAGCTACGAAAACGTTCCGAGGCTTCCAGTTTTGTTTTACCAGGGGCCGCCTTTCCTCTTAGCAAATTTTGGGGCGCAGTCCGTCGGTTATTCTTTACCACGTCAACCCATTCGTTTTGCTTTTCGGCGCTGCTCTGGGAAACTGCCACAGGGTTGGAGGGCATGCGTGTCACTGAAATTTTCTGTAGAGTTGGTGGGATCGAAAGGGTCTTGTTTGTATTGACCTTAATGTGAGTTGCAACTGGTTTCTCCTGCGAAGTGCGTACAGTTACCTGTTCAACCTCGGTTGCGTTTGGAAGAGCGCCCCTGCTAGAGCTTTTGCCGCCCTCGAGATCTACAATTCGACGCTCCAAAGCAGCCACCTTTTCGTTAAGCCTCGTTATAGTACTAGCCATAATGGTGGATATATGCTCGGAAACGGTTTTCACTATTAACTCCGTCATTTGCTCGCGTAAATCACGCTCTAAGTCAGCCCGCAAAACCTCTTTAATATGGTCCATATAAACAATATCCTCCGAATATGATAAATTATGGGACAGGTCATTCGAGCCCCGCGGCATGCATTTACGGATGGTTACATTATCGAAGCTACTACCAGGAGATCCAGCGCGGGAAAGGGTTTGTGTATTTTGTGAGTAAGCAGTTTGTCGAACCGGAGTATTCGAGTTATCCCCCTTTGGCTCTTTGCATTTACAGGCCTGGCATTTCCAAGTGGCCTTTTGACCCACCGTCATTGTATTAAGAAAGCGACATTCAGGAACATTAGCACACAGCAAATCGAAAGCATCAAGACAAAGACTGCACTTGAGATATTGCCGACAGTTAATTGTATCATGGCATCCGGCACATACAAGACCACTTGAGGACATCTCGGATAAAACAGAAAGCAATACAACTTACTTCAAATATGTTAAGCCACAAAGCAGATATCACAGTAGCGGTGTCGTTTACTTGTCGCTCGATGTCGTGGTAGCGGCCGCCACTCGTATACTGTCGGCGTCCGTCGTCGGCGCGGGCGCTCTCGGTTGTTTTCGAGTCAAGCGACGCGCACGGTCACGTGGTGCAGGCACAGCGAAGCGACACCACTACTTTGTGGCGACACACAGCAAGAGCGAAGAGTTGTCGTAGGTCAGGAACAAACAATATTTAAAGATGTTTTCGCTTGATATCTTCGTAATGCGGTTTATTTTGAAATATTATTTTTGCAAACTATACTCTATAACTACTGTAGAACAGATGTACTGCCCGTTTTAAATGAAAAAAGCAGATATTACTATCAAAATAAATAAAAAACGGCGATATATAATGATATTTCACGAACCTCTTCTACCTTCAGCAAATATGTTTTACAATAGCTTCAATGCATTGATAGTAAAATTAATGATGTTTTTTTTTATATTAACGGTTAAACACAGTGCCTTGATCTCACCTGATGTTAAGTGATGATAAGGCCAATGATGGAAACGCACTTGATCCGGGATCCTCTACTAGTGAGGTACTGACTATCTTATCTTTAGCTGCCGGAACACAACAATGCTACAAACATTGATGTTATGGCGACATGTTTAGATAAGATGGTGGTAGCTAGCCAGGTGGACAAACAAGCCCTACCACCAACCAAACCGAGTACACAAACATGTATCCCCCGCTGGGAATCGAACCCGGGACCTCTGGGTCTAAACCGGTGGTCTTAGCCATTAGACCACAGAGGCGGATAAACGTATTTAATGTATTTTAGTTTCATAGTTTAAATTATTTTGTTTGTTACTATTTAAATAAGTAATTAATTACACTACGAACGCCTCGGTGGCCGAGAGTGACAAAGCCGTCAGCCCGACACCCGATGGTCCCGGGATCAATTCCCAAGTCGGGCAAAGTGTGTTTCGGGTATTTCGGTGAAAAGCCCGGGTTTGTTATCACCAACCCTCATTTGGCAAGCGTGGTGACTAAACTGAAGTCTTTATCTATGGCAAATGGAACCAAAGAGAATCAAATACCCCGTCGATAAATCTTAAATCCCGAAAATTAACTTTTGCAGTGTATAATTTTCATTAAAAAATAAATGAAAAAAAGCCATTAGCTTGTTAAATTAATAATGATTACGAAATTAATTGAGTAGGCCCGTCTTTTGTTTGTTCTACGTTCCAGTCATTCGTTATTATTTTCGCAATGTTATATTTGGCAGTCCCTAAAAAAATTCTAAACGTTTCATTACAGAATTACATTATAAAATTGTTTTTCTTCCATAATCTTGATTATTTTTTAAATTAAATCGATGAGGTAATTGATAGGGAGAACAGGCTATAAACCACAACGCGAGCCTAGTGTGGATTGGTGGTTGTTAACAACTGCTAATGCAGCTGGGTCCAACGGCTTTACGTGCCTTCCAAAGCACGGAGGAGCTCGAACGCGCCCGGTCTGGAATGCTAAGTTTAATCAACTTTCGCAAAGACTCGTCATCGGATGGGTGACCAATTATTTATCATCTCAAGCTCTTCGATGATAAATTATCAAAAACCTCTGCACCGTTTTTTATTTTAGAAACATATCCACAAAAACATAACTTTAGTTATTATATTTAGGTACAGTCTTGTTTACGGTAAAGTTTATTATCTTTATTAAGTTTCCGTTACTTTAATGTTATCAAGGTCAAGGCTATGTGACAATCCAACGAGTTTAGTGAATTTTAATTCAGACTCAAAAATAATTAACCCTATTCCACCCCTTACGCCGTTCGTTCCCCTTTCCTCAGTAAAAAAACAGCACACCCCCATCCGAGGCATCACATCTCACACGTTCCAATGGCCCAATTAAATTCACCATTCAACAGCGAGTTAATTAAGAAGAAAATTATCTTCTCAAACACAGACGCAGGCACGGAAATGAGTGGTACAAGAGATAAGCGGACAGCTTTGTCATCAATTCGTGAAGAGGCACTTTTTTTTTATGTTTTTGGTCTAGGTAATTACTTGACATCTCACCTGATGTTAAGTGATAAAGCCAAAGATGGTAGCGCACTTCACCCGGAAACCTGAAACACTGAGAAACTGGCTATCTTATCTCTAACTGTCGGAACAAAACAATGCTATCTTCTAATATTGATGTCATGGTGACATATTTGGATATGGTGGTGGTAGCTAGCAAGGTAAACTTAAAACAAACTTTACCACCCAACCAAACTTATTTCAAAAATTTACCCCCTGCTGAGACAATAAAACGGCCTCAAGTTTGCTATTTCAATAACGCCTCAATGGTATGTTAGTAGCGTCATCTGGGGCGACTCGCGATTCCTTTTTTTTATTCTACATTAAGCTTATTCGAAAATAAATAAAATGAATACTAATTTAATGAAAACAAACATATTTCCTTCAGATAGAGTAAAGCGATGCTAATGCTAAGTTTATAATTATGTAGCGGAAAACAACCTAAGAAATAAGAATTTTTTTAGTAACGTTCATTAAAATAAAATAATGATGAATGTTAAAAATATTTTACTTAAAATAACTTTATATTGCCCTTGCATAATGATGCATCTCTAAAAGCTATTTAGTTCTTGCAAGTCGAAGTGCAAAACAAACACCAATAAGGTTTGTTTCTCACGTACCACAACCACACCACAACTATACCACAACCACAGTGCGTGGGCGGGCGCTAATTTGTATAATAAATTAATAGCTGAATTCACACGGGCCACATTTTGCCGTCATAATTAACCGCGCGTTTGATACCGACTACGTCGCAGCCACATTGCAACTATAACGCAACCACCAGCGACATCGCGAACTAGCCGGAGTCGAACTGTCTGTCTGTACGCTACGCAACCACATCAACCACTAGCGACAAGGCAATCACATCTACATTTTGGAGGTATAGTCGACAATGAAATTGCTTTACCACCTTAGAAGTGAATTTTGTTTGCATATAATAAAACAACAAGTTCTATTTTTGATCAAGAATCAAAGAAAAGACCAAGTGACAGATACGTTGTCATTATTGACAATAAGCCTTAGCGAAATTTGATTGTTATGGAAGTTTTTGTCAAAAGTGATAAAGCAATTTCATGGTCGACTATACATCGCAACCGCAAGAAGCCGCAGCGACACTATTAACACGTAACTACAGCTTAACCACCTCTTGTCCGATGGTGTGGTGTGGTTGTGGTACGTCTAAAACAAGCCTAATACGTGCTATTTCATCCGCGCGCTCATCGCTTGCACCACATATCATATCGTAAACTGAACGACCGCTAGCAAGCTAAAATATGGCAGAAATTCCAACGGCGAATGCCTATTCGTACTAAATTCAAGCTAATGAGTCGAATATTAAAGGAATTGATGGTGGCACCCTCCTCTAAACGGCTTTCGTTCTAATTTTTTTTAATTCCGTCAACAACGAATGCTCTTGAACGAATTCCTCCTTTCTTTTTCTCCCCATTACATCTAATCTTTAATCGATAACGTGAACAAACCATATACAAACATTTCCTGTAATTAAGTCCTTACCGAGTTTTGTGCTTGTGTTTTTTTTAAATCATTCGCCATGTTGCTAAGCCTGCTTCCTTATGAAATAATGTGTTGTTCGTTTAACATTGGGTTGAGTTGTTTCAAATGAAAAGGGGAAGAAAAAATGCTTTTCTCAATTTAGAAACATAAGGTATTATGACAAGATAAAACTTTACCAAGGCTCCAGAAGACTCGTTGATGTTTTCTTGTATAGTAGTTTGTGATTTCCACACTTTTTCGGGGTGGTGAGAAACTTAAAGGGTTCCTCAAGCTGTGTGATCGAAACACCGTCATACCGTTTCTAGAAGGTATGGCACCACGCAAGAGTGTTTCCGCTCCTTACTAGATTCTCCGAAGGGTTCGGATAGGATCAGAGACTATGAGTGGTAGTAGTCACTTCTGGTGGCCTGCTGACTCGTTTGCCACTGCTATTGTATAACACTACTTGTGCCATATTTTATAGCAATCAATAATTTATGCATCTCTCTAAGGTTACCCTCAACCTACTGCGATCGCCAATCCGCCTGCCAAGCGTGGCGATTACGGCAAATACCCCTCATATCCTTGGGGAGGCCTTTGTCCAGCAGTGGACGCCCTTTGGCTGAGATGATAATGATGATGAATAATTTATAATTTTAATTACATTAAAAAAATACAAATAAAGGTAAAAGTTTATGTAGAAAATATCATGAAATCAGAACTTTTATTAACAACCCCCCTAGACAAGTGGTACCTATAACGCTAATAGAAATAGAAATAATCTTTATTAACATTGAAAAAAAGAAATGGAAAGGCACAGAGAATAAAGTTGTTGGGGGGTTTAAGTGTAGCAAATTTATTCTAGTTTGTTTATAGCTAAACTTCTTCATAAAAGTAGACTCTAAATAAACATTATTTAAGTTTTAAGTCGCGTGGGGAGCGCGCTCGAATTCGAGCTCTTGGGGTTTGACGGAGTATTGCCGGGCTCGAATTCGAGCTTGCGAGGACTGAGAGGTAGACACTCAAAGATAACAAAAATATGATATTAATCCCGCTAATAACTACTCTTTAAGTTACAGATCAGGATTGTGTGATACTTTTCTAGGCAGATAAAAAGAAAACTCAAAGTTAGATTTCAGTATTATTAATCTTTACTTACAAACTCAATCTTCATTTCCACACTTTGCCCAGTCAATTTATGTAATGGCTAACCACATTTTGGAGCAAACTGCAGTGAATATGCCGAGGGCACAGCATCAGCATACTCATAATTGAGAGGATGACTTTATAGGGAGCCACGAAGTTAGCAACTCTTTATTTTTGATGTGTAATTTTTCCGAACGCCTTCTAATATACAATTTGTGGGAGTGATTTCGTGAAATGTGACGGAAGTAGGTGTAACAGTGTGACAGGAAGTTTGGAAGGGTGCGGGTTCAAATCCTGCTCGTGGAAATTTTTTCAACATTTGTGTTTTTGTAATTTGTTCGCAACAAAATTTGCGTTAAAAATTATATAAACATTTTCTAAATAGCTTGCCTACTTCTTAACTGATCTTTAGTATTTGTAAAAATATTATGATCAGATGTTAATGACGGTAGTTGTTGACATTGAATGGGCGCCTTTGGCTTTCAAAGTAAAAAGTAAATAGTGTTGAATAATTTCGGCGGGCTGGTTAGAACCACGATAACTCAATTGGGAGAGCACCTGACCCGGTATGTCAGAAGGGTGCGGGTTCAAATCCTGCTCGTGAAGTTTTTTTCAACATTTGTGTTTTTTTTACTCTCAAGGAAATCAAAATTCATAGGGTACTTGCCGTTGACCTAAAACTATGAAGTTAGGCAAGTAATATCGTCCTATACTACAAGTACAGGGAAAAGTCTAAAAACTATATTTAATTAAATTACAAAAAAAACTGGGTCTTTAAGCAAGAAACGGGGGTTCAAATGAAATAAGTTAACCGTGTCCTGTGGGGTATCGTATGAAAGGGCTTCATTTGTACAAGCTTAAACAGATTTTAAATTATTTTTATGATGTACAGTTTTCGATTTATTTATTCGATTTCTAGGTACCGTCTAGATATTTACATCCAGACGCTACTTTAGTGGCCCCAATCGTATCACACTTTAAAAAGCTGGTTGGTCAGCGATTCTTGAGAGTATCTCCATTAATGAGCTCTTCAATATACCTTAATATGACCACGAAGGAAACATCTGCTTAGTAGCCATGGCTGAGTAAAAGCCTCTTTCCGCTTATGCCACTGCTCTTGATTTCGATCGTCTCTAGTCTAAGTTTTATTCGCAATTTGTACACTTAGCGGGCCACATCGTACCACAGAGTAGATGTTATGTATTTACTCATGTGCTCGTACTACCATGTAATATATGTTTATTCTTTTATTTATCTATTTCTGGTTGCCTGGACAAAATCGCTAGACCGCCAAATGGTAACTTTGTAAATAATTTGCTTTTTTTTCGATCATGTTTATGTCTTATAGTGTTGCAAGAAAAGTATTATCTATCTATATCTATTTCGTTCCACTGCTAGTCAAAATCTCACACACATCTGAAAATTAGTTATAATTAGCCAAGTAACTGGTAATATCAGCAAACGTAGTAAGTTATATACCCGCCCGCCGCCGCCCAAAACTCCAAAGCTTCGCAACCGAACCGTTTCTCTCGAATAATTGATCGAAAGGAGTTTATCAAAGAATCAAAAGCAACCATATTGCAATTAATCCCGACAACCCCCAATAAACATTCGAATTTAATCAAGCGGGACCCCTAAAAAGCGTTTCTCGGCCGTCCGGGGACAATAGGGCATTCTTTGTCGGCAGTCCCGAGTAATGGCGGATGCGTCAGCATCATTAGTTCATTACGTCCGTGGTTACGCCCATGACAGTTACGGGTTGAGACTTGCTGTTTAGCGTTTGGCGATAGGAGCCCGCCTTAGCGGTTGGGCATTTGTCGAGGTCACTTAGCGATTGACAGTCTTAACCTCAAACAGAGAAAAACAAAAGACAAGGATTTTAAATACTGTTACAAGTATGTACTCGTATATTAAGCATTCATTATCATCATCTCTCAGCCAACAGACGTCCACTGCTAGACTAAGGCCTCCCCCAAGGATCTCCACAACGACCGGTTTTGTGCTGCTCGCATCCAGCGGCTTCCCGCGACCTTCACCAGATCGTCGGTCCACCTTGTTGGAGGCCTGCCCACTCTGCGCTTTCCGGTACGCGGTCGCCACTCAAGGATTATTCCGCCCCAGCAGCCATCAGTCCTGCGAGCAATGTGCCCTGCCCACTGCCACTTGAGCTTAGCAACTCTTCGGGCTATGTCTGTTACCTTTGTTCTTCTGCGGATCTCCTCATTTCTGATTCGATTACGCAGATAAACCCCGAGCATAGCCCTCTCCATTGCTCTTAGAGTGACCTTGAGCCTTCTGAAAAGGCCCATAGTGATAAGCATTATCCGGGGTCAATAGGGCATTCGTTGTCGGCAGCCCCGAGTAACGGCGGACACATCAGCATCATTAGTTCATTACGATCGTGGTTACGCCTATGACAGTTACGGGTTGAGACTTACTGTTCAGTGTTTGGCGGGGTTACATAGCGTTTGGCGGGGTCACATAGCGTTTGGCGGGCTCACTTAGCGGTTGACTGTCTTAATCCAAACCAAAGGACAATCCCGCTACACACGACTTTAAAGTTTAGACTGACACCCCCTACCAACCGTCAGGTCATAAAGTAGGTGTCGGACAACCTTGCGCAAGCACAAGGGGCCATCAGCGTCAACCAAAGCAAAGGACAATGGAAAATACTTTAAAATTAATCTACGAATAGGCATTAGCACTATCTACATTTATAGTGTATTGTTCTTTGATCCTTCGGCAATTCCGGGGACAATAGGGCATTCTGTGTCCTCAGCGCCAAGTAATGGTGGATGCGTCAGCATCATTAGTTCATTACGTTCGTGGTTAAGACCATGACAGTTACGAGTTGAGACTTACTGTTGAGCGTTTGGCGATAGGAGCCCGACTTTGCGTTTGAGCGTTTGGCGGGGTCACTTAGCGATTGACAGTCTTTACCTTATGGACAAAGGGCAAGGATTTAAAATACTGTTATGTACTATTGAGCATTATCCAGGGACAATAGGGCATTATGAGTTAGCCCCAAGTAATGGCGGAAGCGTCGGCATCATTAGTCCATTACGTCCGTGGTGACGCTCATGACAGTTAAGGGTTGAGACTTGCGGTTTAGCGAGCTGTTAAGTTATCTCAACTTAGCGGTTGAAAGTCTTAACCTCAAAACGAAGAACAGGGAGTTGAATGTTGGTAAGTACAGTTATTATTACCCGCTAAGTATATACACAAGCCTGCACATTAGACTACCACAATCTGTCAAATTTCCTCACTAAATAGACTTTGATCTTTATATGTATGGGTTAAGGTTGAACATTTCTTGAAAAAATTTGACAGTTTTGGATAGGTTAATGTGCAGGCGTCTATACTAGAGTCATTAGTGTATTTGATGGTTGATTCTTGGGCCGTTCAAGACCAACAGGCTTCGATCAATAATTGATCGACGCTAATAGGGCATTCTTTCTCAACAGCTCTCCAACTAAAGGCGACTGCATCAGTGACATTAGTTATTCATTCAGTCATGCCCATGACAGTTTCGGGTTAAAAAAGTAACAGTAAAGTAAAATATGATTTCATTGCAGTAAGCTCACTCGCAGTCGTGTTTTGAAGGGTTTATAGGGGTCACTTAGCGGTTGGCGGTATTAACGACCCTAACCGAAAGACGAGGATTTAAATACTTACTTCCGTGGTTCGCCCATGACAGTTACAGGTTAAGACTTGTTGCTCAGCGGTTGGCGTTAAGTTACCTAAGCGGTTGTCGGTCTTTACGACCCTAACTGGAGGACAGGGATTTCAATACCGCTAAGTACAATTAAGTGTTAACACCTAGTGTCATGGTGAATTTTATGTTTGTTTGTACGTTATGTAGTGTTTAGAAATGTGTAGAGTGTTTAGAAATTTTGTTGCGAACAAATTACAAAAACACAAATGTTGAAAAAATTTCCACGAGCAGGATTTGAACCCGCACCCTTTTGACATACCGAGTCAGGTGCTCTCCCAATTGAGCTATCGTGGTTCTAACCAGCCGGCCGAAATTATTCCACACTATTTACTTTTTACTTTGAAAGCCAAAGGCGCCCATTCAATGTCAACATTTGTGTTTTTGTAATTTGTTCGCAACAAAATTTGCGTTAAAAATTATATAAACATTTTGTCAATATCCTTATCAAAGTATTTACATTTATAATACTATAAATCGTAAACTAGAAAATAATATTTACCCAGTGTTGTCTTATAACTGCAAACTGAGTTTCTACAATCCCTTATCTACGATGAAACCGAAAAGTTTTGGATTAGAATAGGTTAATATTGTTTCCCTATTACATACCTTATGCATTACATGATTATAATATAAATGAAATTCACCATTCTCAAATAATCTCTATAGGTACACACACACACACCCTCACACACCCTCTCACACACACACACCCTCTCTCACGCTCTCACACACACACACACACACACACAGTTTTTTTTTTTTTTTTTTTTTTATTGATGGCTTCGTGCGATTAGCACATTTAGCCAGTGTCAAAGTAATTTTTCGTACAAGTAATACATAAATAAACAATATTTCCATAAATGATGATGAATGATAATAGAAATGAGAAGTGAGAATGATATACCCCCCAACCCCTCGAGTATCTTAGTAAAGATGTGGGGCTTTACTAAGTCCTCACGCGGAATTCTTGAGAGAAATTGAAAAGTGCCGTTGCACTATTTTGTTTCATTTGCCAACACTCATGCACACTCACGAACACTTAACGGTTAATAATCCACCATTATTTCACATTAATGTTCGAATTAACACAAATTTTAGAAAATAAAACAAAATTGCAGACATTACTCTTCACTTTCCCTTCTGTTTCACACACACAGTTAGTCTCATAAAATATAATACAAATGTCAAAACTGGCCCAATATTGTTATTGTCACTAGGTTAAGACCGAGGCACCCCAACACAAGTATTTTACATTACTCTCTGGAGTTGTCTCACTACATATTATGTATTTTATTGGGAAATAAAAAACTATGTTATTTTATTTTTATTTTTATTTAATTAATCAATTAAATAATATTACATACATTTTTGAATATTGCTGCTATTATTTTCATATTTTGTGTGTTAAAGAAATTCCCTTGCTGAGTTATTGCCAGTTTATCGTTCACCGTTCCTGAACCAATGGCATAAGTAGTGAGTGGCATTCATAAGAGCAAGAGCTCTTAAGATTATATTGTATAAGATACACTATATCTTTCCTACTACAGATCGCTCATAGTAACCAAACCGCTACATCTCACATCTATGTCCCCATCCGCGCAAGTTAATGGTGCCTGCTCATCTGAGATACGGCGCGAAGGCCCAAGTGTCGGCAAAACACCTAACCGACCTTGTCTGCGTACTATCACAAAAAAAGGACTTTGCGCAGAAGGTAAGCTTAAAACGCGCTCGACGCACGCATAGACAACCTCTCACGGAAACGGGATCCCGCAACAACTGCGCTCGGACCTCAGAACAATAGCTAAAGCTATAAAAGGATGGCTTAAATAAAAATCGTGCAACTATGTTTAGTTCCGTTCTATCTGAAGGCTAGAAAAGGAGGTTGGAGTGCGACAAATGGTTGACACTTAGTTTTTATTTTTTGTATTGATATGTCAAACGGTCATCAGATAATCGGTGATCAAAAAAAATCTTTGAGTCCTTTATAAAGTCACTCACTACATTACCTCAAATATGACGTCACAAATCTGGTGACACTTTCGAAATAACGAAAGAAAAGGGACAATCGATCTCTTTCCAATACATCACTTAGGTTCATTAGTTAAAATAGTACGAACTAATGAATGAGTGTTGCTATTTTAGTCCGGTTTCTATAGCTTTAGTTATTATTCTGAGGCGCGGACTGTCTCTATTGAAGTTTTTTTTTGGGAAAGATTGCTAATTGCCTCAAACGGCATTTTCGGCGTCACCGGGCTTTGCTATTGAAGTGCGTCGATCAGTGTTAAGGCAACGAATGCCCTCACCCACTCGTTGCAGTCAAGCGACACAAAGAGATTGATAGAATAACCGGCAAAATTAATGCGTTCTGTCAATGTCATGTCACTCGTTTGTTTGTGTCATTGAAGTCTTTTCTATTAAAAAGCAACTGTTTATTATGCTACCGGGAAGGCTAAAGGATAATTATTTATATTTAACATTATTCAATTAGTAGCACAGCGGTACTCTTTGGTGTATTTGACCTAAACTTCACGCAAGCGGGCTCAAGCAACTCACACCTCCCCGATCCGATCTGAACCCCACAGATAATCTAGAGGACACGGGGAGATGCACTAGTGCGTGATGCATGTCCCTCAAGAAAACCGCTGACGGTGCTTCGTTTCACACGGCTTGAGGAACCCTTTAAGTTTCTCGCCGCCCGCGCCCCTAAAAAAGCTCGGTGAAGCTGAAAACACCCAGTGGAAATCAGAAAACTCTCTTAAAAAAAAGCACACTCCACTCCGACTGTCTCGAGCTGCTCCGAGATCCGTATCAGTGAGAGGGTCTGTATGTGAGTTGCTCCGATCCCTTCGAAAAATCTAGTAGGGCACGGGGACGCGCATGTACAAGCATGCGCATGCGCGTGTGGCGATACCGTTCCCTGTAGAAAACCTCCGTAGGTGATTCGTTTCACACGGCTCAAGGTACCCTTTACGTACCTCGCCGCCCCCAAAAAAGCCCGGTGACGCAGAAAATGCCGCTTGAGGCAATCGGCAATTTCTCTCAAAACAAATGTATTATTAAGCTTACCTCCTGGTTCTACTTACTTTATGGGACTATTCTGCTGGCGATAAGCAATGCTATTATTTTATTGAACTTCCTAGTATTCTTAAAGAGGCCTATCACAAGATGCGCGCGCTCGCGCTTTTTTAGTGCTACGAGCAGCCGACGCATCGCAAAAGTAGCATTATGTGCAGTTGTAATTACATTCATTTGAAGTTTAATAATTTTTTATCGTTCAAAAAGTTTATTTATAATTCTATAATTTGAAATCTTATAAACTAACGTTAATTTTGGTGTACAGTTTACTTAATAAGTAATATTAATGGAGTAAGGAGATATTTACAGCTAATTCTGAACGTTTTATGGCTTTGAATGGGATTGTTTTGTAGAAATTCCAATCATATTTGGAAATTCCGAGGCCGTTACGAACCTAACTACTATTTAAGAGATATTATTATATATTTTTCATTTCGTTTGCTTAGTACGTCCAGTATGTTCAATCCATGAGCTTGAAAATTGCCGTCAGCGTATTTAATTTAAAAGTAGCTTGGGAATTTTAACTTTATACAAATAGATAAGGGAAAAATGCAGAAAGCGAGGTCGCTTCGAATTATACTAATAACTAAATTCTCCACCATACAATAAGTCAAATTTGTCGAAGGGTTTCAGTTTCTCTGAACAAGAACGCCGAAGTTGGGCATTTTATGCAAAAATCACGGTCAAAATGTAATAGGCCCCTAAAGCTGGCCTTCTTTGAAGAGTCAAATGGTATAATTGTGACGTTTAACTTCAAACTGGTAATTAAAATGAAACAATTTATACGCACTTACTCGCATTAGTTTTACACATTAATGTGTTTTTTTTTTATCTAGACCTTCCAGACTTTCAGGCTTGTTTGTAATTTTTCGCGGTTTTATGCACGGCGACTTATCTGTCATATTCTGGATTATACAGACATTTGTTGTGGACTGTATTTAAATAAAATTAGGTTTTAAAAGGAAAATAATATATAAAAAATAAATGGTAATGTCAAAAGGATTCTAAAAAGTATAAAATCTACCAAATAGGTTCTATTACTAACAACCTTGTATTGTATTGTATACCTTGTATAGACTATTTACTTCACATTATATCTTTGAGTTCAAAATAACGCTAATTTATTGTCAACCTCCTTAAATTTAGTCATCAAAACCTTTTTAATCAGCTTCGTACTGACACCTGACTTATTAGACGCTCGCAAAGCTTCGAGGCAAACAGCCTTAGGTAGACAAGGGCGCCCGTTCATTAAGGATTCCTTGCTTTGGAACCTTTGTGAATGTTTACTCGGCATTAAGGGTCAATTCAATTAATGGTAAGCTATCGCTGTTTTGTCTTCGGGCACAACCTAAAGGGGCTGCAGAAGGTTGGGTACAGCCATCAAAGAGTATGAATTCCTATACGCAATTCTATTTTTCCTATTGGCAGACGCACTTGAAGACGACGCATCGCTAAACAATTAATCTAATACGGAGCGTTTGCGCCAAGTACCATAAGTAAAACTGTTTTATTTCTTTCCAATTAAAACAACAAATAAGTTTTAAAAAATGAAGTGAAGTGAGTTGAAGTGTGTGTTAAGACTAATCTACCAAGAAAATTTAGACGCTTAAATCGGTCTGGTTTGCCTGTAAAATGCAAATCTATGTTTTAAAAGACGTTACTTTGATATTATTTTGTCTGTTATAAAAGTTAACAAATCGTGTTTCTGCAACTAGCAAAATGAAGACAATTCAATAAAAAATCATGTCATCAAATATCACCTTCAAATGTTTTGTAATTGTTGGGGAAAATCAAGATCCCCGCTACGTAAATTTCCAATGCGTCGGTCGCCTTAATGGGATTTAAAAATATTACGTAGTAGCACAGACAAGTAGTCGTTAACATATTTAATCATCATCATCAGCTCATTTATATGTCCACACTGCTTGGGCACGAGCCTTCCCTATGGATGGATAGGGAGAACGGGCCGTAAACCACCACGCGGGCCCAGGGCGGATTGGTGGTTGTTAACGACTGCTAATGCAGCCGGGACCTACGTGCCTTCCGAAGCACGGAAGAGCTCGAGATGATAAATTGTGGGCCACCCATCCGATGACCAGCCTATGCGGAAGTTGCTTAACCTTAGCAATCGCAAACCGGGCGCGTTAACCATTGCGCCATCGAGTTCCCCACAACCTCTCACGGACACGGAAACTCGCAACAGCAGCGTTCGGACTGATTAGAGACGGTCCGAGATTACGTCATGTCCGTGAAGTTCATGTGTGCATTGCTCAAGCGCAGTATGTCTTAAACTTAACTTCTGGGGTTCCTTATTTTGTGGCGTGGTTGTTCCTGGCAATACTCGCAAGCCCTCCTCTGAGCCCGGTCTATTCGTAATATTAACTTAGTAAGGTAAGTACCTACTAGTAGTTCTAAGAATGGTCAATAGATGACGATGTATTTTGCTGGTGGGTGATAAGTACCCCGCCGCGACCGTTTCTACAATTAAACGATTCCACGAATGGCCAACTCCCACTATTATATAAATTATAATGACTGGTTCTATATCTAACTGATACAGGTGATTTATAAAAAGTTTTGGTCACCCATACGAGTACTGACCACTAAGGCAGCTTAACATTAACAACGTTGCAAAGAGCACATAACCGCACAACCACTGACTTACTGAACAATTACTAGACATTGCAATAGTCTTAACGGAGTGGCGGACAAATCCAGTCCCGTGAATTACAAGAAAAAAAATTAACACAATCTCACCCCGAAAGTGTTGCTAAGATAATTTAAAATTATTTTATCTATAAAAGATAGCCGCTCATGTAAAATCTGTTCACATTCCTAATAAAAACATCTTGTACAAGTTTGTTGAATAAATACAATTTTAACCTGTTGTTAATATGGCATTGTTTTGTTAACTATCACACCGTTTAATCATCTGAGTAGCCACTGGTCAGTACTCAGATGGGTGACCAAAAGAACGCAAGCACCACCGCTCTAATAAACACTAGAAATAATTGCAAAAGACAAAGTCTAACAAAGGCAGACACATCCAGTCACGTGAACTAACAGCCCCTACGAAAAAACTCGACACAATCTCACCCCAAAAGTGTCGCTAAGATAATTTGCAATTATTTTATCTATAAGGATGGCCGCTCACGTCGTTTAAGCTGTCCCATATTTTTGCCCGAAGCCCAATAAGCGACGCTACGGCCAAGTTTGCCTGTCTCTTCTAATTAATTTCTACTCCGTGCCGCTAAAGTGTGACTCTTTCGTGTGGCGTGAGTGACAAGCTGTTGCGAAGAAGCAGTATTTGTTGTTAAAAATACTTTAATTTAATAACTAATTTTCATCTAACTTTCATACACTCACACCAATTATCTAGCCCAAGAGAAGCTTCGTTATGAAACTCGTTAAATGGTTAACAACGGACAAATATACTTAAAATACTTAAATACATACTTATTATACACAGAAAACACCCAGACCCGAGAAAATTTAGAAAAACAATAATTTCTAAATTGACCCGACCGGGGATCGAACCCGGGATCTCAGAGATTGCGACACCATGATAACTTGATATGCTCAGGGAAAATACAGTGAACTTTCATCATCATCATCATCTTTATTTCAGCCAAAAGACGTCCACTTCTGAACTAAGGCCTCCCTCAAGGGTCTCCACAACGACCGGTTGGGTGCTGCTCTCATGCAGCGGCTACTCGCGACCTTCACCAGATCGTTGGTCCACCTTGTTGGACGCCTGCCCTCACTGCATCTTCCGAACACGCGGTCGCTGTGGTTAGCTTATAGTTTAAAAAAAAACGTAACTTCGAAGTTTGTTTGGGATGCCAAAATGAGGTTTAGGTAATATTATATATTAATAGCGTAAGCCGATTTTTGTCCCAGTGATTATGGGACGATAGCTGCACATAAAAAATAGGTTATGGTCTCATTTTGAAGAGCTCCAGCCGTAGATGTGCAGAAAAATAAAGAAACCTGTCATAGGTTTCCAAATTCCTAAAAAATCTGTTGAATAAACGCGAAGTTTGTGGGCGACCCACTAGTATTTTAATAATTAACAGATTAATAATAGAAAACAATATAAAATACAAAAACAATCACCCTTCCAATAAATTATTTACTAACGTACAAACTCAAAAAGATAAATCGATAAAATCTCACAACTTAGACCCAACCTTTATGGCTCTTTAGAAGGGCGATGGTGAAACTTCAGCAGGCACTGAATTGGTGAGATTAATTCAGAAACAAAAGTGTCATATTCGGTGGGTGATACGTATCGACATTGTATGGGAGCTTGTTTGTTCGGCAAAATTAATAACAACATTCAGATAGGAAAATCTCACTCATAAAAGTTACAAAAAACGTTAAAGTACGGAAGAAAAACTAATATTAGTGATGGGGTTTTAATCTCATTTTATTTATTTATTTTTTAAGCATCACCAACATGACTTATGCCACAAAGTAAAAATAACATTACGTTATTAATTTCCAGATTAATCTAAAAAAATATAAATAATATAATTCAAAACAAAAAAATACATTTTTACAACTTAAACCTCATTTTGTTTTACTGCGTATTTTTAGCTGATCCCGTTCGAGGATTTGCATGAGGTCTTAAGCACTACATTTTATTGAACCGCAACATAGAGTACATTACTTTATATTAGGGTACCTACCACAACGACATAGGTTTTTTAATAACAATCGTTATCAACTTTTTACAAACAAAGAAGTTGTTACTGAAGACTAGGCTATCACATACCTATTAGTTATCCCTTTGCCTAATTTTAAGGAAAATGACAATAAACAAACAGAAATAAAAATACGTCATTTAATTTAATACTAATCGTCATTTAATGAATGAGCACAAAATGCTACTGAGCGATAAAATAATCAATACAAAATAACAATTAAAAGAAACTGCGTAACTAATTCTGTTGTGTACCAATGAAACAATTGAAATCGAGAACGCACCCAGAAAAATGTGTTACGGAAAATAATTAACAAACTGACCAACAACTGTAATTCTCACTTCCACCCAAAAGTGGGTACGCCCGGACCCTTCTCTGTCCCAGTCCGGTCTATTAGGATGTTTCATTTAAATTTAAATTATGATAGTGGTAACAGTTGGCAGTAAGTTTTGTGTGTTCCAAAATTGAATTTGTTTTGCGGCAATATCGAATGGCGGGATAGAGATATATTTTTTTTATATTTAAAATTTGCTTCTTTTGTTGAGAACCAGTCTGATGGTTATTAATTTTGTGTGTTCCAAAATTGAAATTGCAAATAGCATGATAATTATTATGTTTTTTTGTTTTTATTTCTTTTTTTTTGTTACCGACAACTAAGAAACTGCTTAGGCTGGCAAAACTAGAACCACAATACTTTTTTTAAAGAAGTTTTAATGGCGTAATTATGTTTTATTTGCTATTTGACAACGTGAAACGGAAACTAGAATTTGAATCACCAGAGGCGCTGCTACAGTGCCATACAAATTTTTGTGTTCATTAACATAATCAAATCCTACTAATATTAGAAACGCGAAAGTTTGTAAGTATGGATGAATGTTTGTTACTCTTTCACGTAAAAACTACTGAATGGATTTGCATAAAATTCGGTATACAGATAGTTTATAACCTAGATTAACACATAGGATAGTTTTTATTCCGATATTCCCACGGGAACGGGAACCACGTGGTTAAAACCGCGAGCGGCTGCTAGTGGTAAATAAAACTTGTGCTTACTAAGCATCCAGATTAGTCGTTGCACGTTTGATATACCTCAATAGTCTACAATAGGTACCTAGGGGTGATGGCAGCAGTGTTTGAAACTTTAAGCTCAGTTTTCGATAGAACTTTCGTCCCCAAAAGATGACATAGATTTTCATTGAAATGTTACGGGATATGATTATACTAGCTGTGCCCCGCCGTTTCACCCGCGTTCTATTAGTCATAGCGTGATGTGATATAGCCTATAGCTTTCCTCAATAAATGGACTATTCAACACAAAAATAATTTTTCAATTCGAACCAGTATTTCCTGAGATTAGCGCGTTCAACCAAACAAACAAACAAACTCTTCAGCTTTATAATATTAGTATAGGTATACATATAATTTTACGCAAATAGTGTTGCGAACAAATTACAATGCAAAAAAAGAAAAAGTAAAAAAAAATCCTGCTCGTGAATTTTTTTTCAATATTTGTGTTTTTGTAATTTGTTCACAACAAAATTTGCGTTAAAAATTATATAAACATTTTAAAAGAAAAAGTGTTGAAAACAATTTTTCCACAAGCGGGATTCGAATCCGCACCCCATGACATGCCGGGTCAGGTGCACTACCAACTACGCTATCGAGGCTCAATGCAGCTCGCCGAAATTAATTGGGGTGCGTTTTCGAATCTTGCTCGTGGAGTTTTTTCCAACACATTGACCTTTTTAACATGTTACGGGATTTCAAATTAGCTGGTGGTCGGTATCCAGTTGTTGCAAAAGGCTAAAAGCAGTTGCTGACAGCTTTGTTGAATGATTCAAGGACATACATGTCGATAACTGGCTCCTGTCAAACACTCTTGGAGGCCTGCCTGTCCACTCACAAATTTTCTATCAACTCCCCCAACTACTATTATTAAAATAACCTATGTTTAAATAACTAATTTTTTTTTATACCTAGCACGGCAAATGACTCCATACTAAATATAAAGAAGAAGCTTAACTTAACTGTGTAAATCTTCCAGATTACTAGCAAGTGATAAGAAGCCTTACAGACATAGTGTTAAGAACTAAGATCAGCAAACTTCTTACGCACTAGTCAGTCATCTTAATTGACAAAACAGAGCAAATGTTTGCCCAACCGATTGGGTTCCGTGGCAGTTAATTCTGAGGGCTCGGCATTTTGTTTGTCTCGCTAAATTAAGGAGTTGGATGATGTCCGTGTCCTCCAATATCGGTTTAATATAAATCCATGGTTAAGCCTCACGATTGGAGATCGCCTGATGGCTATTCTGCGATTGTCTGAAAAATAAAATTTAGATTACTCGTTTTCAGTTTACTATTCGACCAGGAGAAGCTCGATGGCGCAGTGGTGAACGCGCCTGGTCTGCGAGTGCTGAGGTTAAGCAACTTTCGCAAAGGCCGGTCATCGGATGGGTGACCAATAATTCGGCACGGCATGGCAAGGCATGTACAGCCGTTGGTCCCGGCTACACTAACAGTCGTTAACAACCACCAATTGGCCCGCATGGTGGTTTATGGCCCGTTCTCCATATCCATCCATAGGGAAGGCTCGTGCCCCAGCAGTGGGGATATAAAATGAGCCGATGATGATGATGATTCGACCAATATGTTGACAAGGCTTGTTAACAATTATTAAAATTCTATTGTGTCTGTATTCACGGCAGACGATGGATTAAACCAGTACGAAAAAGCTGTAAAAATAATATGACAAAAATTTTTAAAAATTAGATAATTATTTTAATTGAATAGTCCTGTCAATCCAATCAAAGAGCTTACAAGATTTTAAAATTGGATTTATATGAATTTTATGATAATTTTACTTAGCCTATTGTTAGTGTACCCGGTATGCCAGAGAGTTCGGATTCGAGTCCCGTTTGTAGATTTTTTGAACCATGTTCCGATTTACACGCTTGTGCTAGGATTGAAATACGATTACCCGCAATCAACCCGATGTTTCAATATTTAACGCCTAGCCCGAAACAGATGAAAAGCAAACTTGTGACAATTCTCAAAAAAAAGTATCAAGATCTGGGAAAGGCAAGTTCCGTATAAACAATGTTATTTTTAGTTTATACGAAACCAGAAAACTGTTTGTGCAGAATCAGTAATAGAATCGATTTCAATATTTTTTATACTATATTACATTTTGACCAAATAATATTTACAAAATCTCAAATAAATTATACCGTACTAAAAGCACACAACGGGGCAGCACAAAAAGCTTGTAACTCCGTGAGTTTTCAAGATATTATTTTAATTTTTTTTGTACTAATTCTTTAAATGAAAGTATTTGACCCGTGTTTCGGTTTTCGTATCCGTATATTTCGTATTCGTATCGTATACTTACTCGTAATTTAAGAAATATATTTGCGAATTGAACTTTGTTTTACTAAAAGTGAAGTCTTGCAATACATTTGCTAATTTATATAGTTACTTCATTAATTATTTACTGAATTTTCTGGCTTCACTTTTCCGACTTTGCATTAATAATTGACTGTTCAATATGTTTAGTACGCCGTAATATCGATACTTTAGAAAACAAGAATATTATTAACGTTTCTCTAAAAGATGAAGGGTTTCAACCAATTATTTCTTACGAAGAAGACTGGTAAGATAATTACTTTCAAATTTAAATTATTATTATTTGTAAAACTTCAACAGCTATTATTCTTTTCTGAGTCCACAAAACGACGATCTTATCGACGCCCTTTGAAGTTACTTTAGTCTTTAAAGGTCTTTATTAGCGTTAGTGATCCAGATGTCGACTTAACACACCGCAACGGACCGTTATTTAAAAAGCAAAATTAAATATTTCTTTGCCTTTCCTTGATCGGTAGACGTCTGTTGTGTGGTAGCGGATCCCAAAATAAACTGAATATTGTAACATGGCTAGACGGGCCTTGCACCAGCTCACTTTATGTCCCCACTGCTGGGGCACGATCCTTCGATGGATGGATAGGGAAAACGGGCCAATAACCACCACGCGGGCCCAGTGCGGTGCGGTGGTTGTTAACGACTGCTAATGAGTTCAACGGCGGCGGCGTTACGTGTACGGAGGAGCTCGAGATGATAAACTTTTGGGCACCCATCCGATGACCGGCCTTAGAAGACGGTCTACTAGTATCATGGAGTCTAATAAAATGTATTTACAATTTTTTTTATACCTTTTACGCGCATTAACGTTCATCTAACTGAATTTATTCAGCATTCTTGACGTTCTGAACCTCAATGGAGTTTACGTAAAATACTATTATGTAGCTTTCTTAATCCCGGGTTCAAATCACACGCCAATGAAAAGCACTCGAAAAAAAAAATTTTTTTTATTTTCTCTAAGATGATTAAAGGATCACTAAAAGTTGTTACAACCAAACTTAATATTGTAAATATTAGACTAAGAATGTAGAAAACAATGTTCATTATTATGTTATGAGAAACTGGCGAACAAATAAATAAAAAAAAATTAAATGGTACATAAAAAATTTAAAAAAAAACAAAAAAAAATTAAAAAAAATACAAAAAAAAAGCAAAAAAATAACAAAATTACATAAACAGAGATAAATGCACAACTAACTGAAGAAGCCACAACATGCAAACTACACGAACTCCTTCATCATCATCATCATCATCCCAGCCAAAAACGTCCACTGCTGGACAAAGGCCTCCCCCAAGGATATGAGGGGTATTTGCCGTAATCGCCACGCTTGGCAGGCGGGTTGGCGATCGCAGTAAGTTGAGACTTAACCTCAGAGAGATGCTGCTTGCTGCCCATCCTCTGGAATGGTCCTTTAGTCGGCTTTTACGACACCCACGGGAAGAGATGGGGTGGTGCAATTCTTTATCCCCGGCACCACACAGGGTACACGAACTCCTTACTACATGGTAAACATAACATTTATTTGATTTATTTTAATTTAAACCCTAATAAAATGTTACTAATAAACAATAATAACAAAAACTTAAGTCTATAATATACTTAGACAGTTGGACTATCCTGAGACTTACTAAGCGACTGTAATATCTTGGGACCTGAATTAAAGCCCAAGATTAATTCTTTTCTAAGTATCGGATAAAATAATTGCAAAAGATATAATTTTTAGTCGTTCAACATCTCAGTCTTCTTGTGAAACCCTAGAAAAGGGTAAAAATCAATGCAGAACATCTATAAAAGTGTTTAATTTTAATTTATTTCCGTAAAAGCAATACAAAAGAAAAGCATCTTATATCCTATTACAATGTTTTAAATAAGATTAGCTCTTAATCGTGATTAGTATGTTTTGGTACAAACGACCCATTATCTGTCCGAATTATCCTCAAGCCCGTTGTTACGGCCGTTGTTTACGTTTGATATTGAAATAAACATAAACAAACGCAACTTATACTAAGACAAAAGTTGCCGGCGCTGGCGCTGGCCCGCCCCACTTATTAAGACGTTACGACAAATTGGAATTGTTTGTTGAGGGGAGGGGGACCCATAAAAATACGCTGCAAGTCACAAACCGCCCTGTTTCTGTCATAACTAGGGTTAAGTAAAAAAACAAAATTTTAAATCATTTATTAAGTTTAGTAGCTCTTATGAATGTCACTGTGCCATCGGTTCGTAAGTCTACACAGGGTGCATTTTTATCATATGTATTTGTAAATTTATTATTTATTTATTTTTATTTTTTTTTTTTTTTTTTTGTTATATTTTTATATGTCTTAGAGGTACCTATATGTTATATGGGCCTCTATTTACCTTACTATCTTATCCATTGTTTGTTGCCCGATAAACAAAAACAAAATGGCGCGGGCATAGCTCAAAGAATCATCAAACTTAATTAGAATTGCCAATTAGAAGAGAGGGCACACTACTCGTAAACTAATCGCTTAACACTTAGGCTAGGGTCTATTGACCTAATGTCTAAACCTAGCACCGTTGCAAGATTAAAAGTGAAAGACTAATCCTATAACAACAAAATATAAAATAAAAGTCTATAGGATACTTAATAGGTAGGTAACCTGCTATTTGATATACAGAGTTTTATTCAAATGCGTAGCAGCCATTTTTCCGTAATATCAACATCTCGATTAATACTCGCATATATTTTGTTACTTGTAACAAACATGTAAACTTGCCATAAGACAACACCTAGTATGACTAGAACTCATAAATGTCAAGACTTAGGCATTTAAGAGCGTATACGCCGCACACTAGCGCCGCCAATGAAAAAAAAAACATATCTAGTAATTAGAGATAGAAAATCAAATTATGCTCAACAAACTATCTGAATGAAGTAATTAAGCATTTTTACGTCACCTAATGAACACCTCACATGTTATGGTTTAGTTAAATATGCCGTTTTTTTTTTCATTAGTGGCGCTAGTGTGCGGCCTAAACGCTCTTAAGAAAAACACACCTTACGGATACCGCCCACGACCGATTTTATGTAGGACCGATAATCGGAGCGATTTTTTTGCGTAAGTTTTAGTACCGATTTTGGCACCGACTTTTTGTAGGACGTGTGAGTTGCAACATAGAATGCCATACGTTTCATTTTAAACGACTAAAAAGGCACAAGGTAATGTGATTACATAAGGAGGTCTCACTGACTAACACGTTGACAAGACTTGATTTAAGCAAAAACAAGCCTAAAACTTAACGAAATAAAACTGATTTTATTTAAATGTGCTATACTCGTAAACGACGCAAGGTTGTCTGAAATAAAGTTATTGGTTTTTAATTGCGCACATAATAATATATAGAGTGAGTTATGTCGGGTAAAGATAAGAGTGTTATGGCTTAATGAAGTTAAGCCTTAGGGACGCAGACGGCAGATTTAAATTAGATTTATTTAGGAACCGGGACGTAGCTTTGACTATAATAATAATAATAAGATTATTTATTCAGGCAGCTTACACCCATACAGATTACAATAAAAATTACAACAAAACATCACAATACAAAATAAAATAAAAACCAGAATAAAATCAAAATTAAAAATTACAATTTAAAAACTAAAATAAAATAAAATAAAATAAAATTGAAATTATAAAATGTCATGGAAAACATAAATACTATAGTTTGACTATTATTTTGCATATAATATAATATAATATAATATAATATAATATAATATAATATAATATAATATAATATAATATAATATAATATAATATAATATAATATAATATAATATAATATAATAGAATAGAATACGATAAAATAGGAGAGAATATGAAAGTATAGGATAGAATAGAATATAATTTATTCCAGAGAGAAGTTCAGGATGTTTTAATTTAGTCACCCAAAAGATGACCCGTCATTGCGAAATATGCTTAGCTTGTACTATCACAACCAATACCACCACATCATCAAGCTTCTCTTCATCATCTTCATCATATTAATCAGCCCGAATCAATATACTGTAAGGCATACCTAGATGTGTAGATAATGTGGAGCTCGATGGCGCAATGCTTAACGCGCCCGGTCTGCGAGTGCTGAGGTTAAGCAACTTTCGCAAAGGGCGTTCATCGGATGGGTGACCAAAAATGTATCATTTCGAGCTCCTCCGTGCTTCGACAGGCACGTAAAGCCGTTGGTCCCGGCTGCATTAGCAGTCGTTAACAACCATCAATCCGCACTGGGCCCACGTTGTGGTTTATGGCCTGTTCTCCCTATCCATCCATAGGGAAGGCTCGTGCCCCAGCATTGGGGACGTAAAATGAGCTGATGAAGATGATGATGATGATGATGTGTAGATAATGAGTCTGCTGTACCTGATGCTCAACATAAGCGGAATCCAGAAGCAAAGGCAGTGGAGCAGGATTGCGCCTCACTAGAGCTGCTCACCTCTCACCTGCCGACCCGCAAGTTCTTTACACCTCGTTTAAGGGTGCGCCGTCCGTAAGTGACAAGTGTCATATATTTTATTTGAAACTAGCTGTCCCGGCAGACCTTGTTGTGCCCTATTTCTCTAAAACAAAGTTACATTGATTTTTTTATGTTAACAGCTGCCCCGACAGATTAAGTTCTGGCCAAAGTTATTGGCCTGTCGCAGTCTAATATAAATATAATAATAATATAATAATAACATTGAAAGACTTTAGTAATATCTAATGTGATGATATTGGTACACGATATTTTTTGTTTGATTACTTGGTTTATATAAATAAATTTGATCTCTAATCAACTTGAAGGTATACCAAAGATAATCCGCCTTTGTTTTGTTTTGATTGACGTCAAATCTTTGACAGCTGGGGACAGAGTGGTTTGTATGGGAAAAGAAATTGTTGTTTTTACTTTTTTCCTCGTATTTTTTACGGTTTCTCTCTTCCTCAGACTTCATCAAACACAACAAAAAATCGGTTCAGCCGTTTTCGAGTTTTGCGATTAGCAACACATTTAGCGATTCATTTTTATTTATAAAGATAGATGTCGTCTTTCATATTTATTTCATGCCGCGTGGCCATACTAATTTTGTATTGTATCCCCATACAAAATTAGGGTGGAGGGTATTTAACGTTTTAAATTGAAAAACAATAATTTAAAAAACCGCTCTATAAATCGAAAATGTGAGACGGACGATTTGTAGTTTAGACCATTGGTGATTATTAAGACAAAATCAGAGGTACAATAATTGAGATAAACTATAAGATATCAACCAAACGCCGCCCCTTGTTTTCATGATTTTTGCCCAACTTTAAATGATATTGTAGAAAAAACTATAGTGTGTTATGAATTTATGAATCGGTCTATATGCAAACACGTTCCCTTTGATACTAAATATATATTTTGTTTATTTGATACGATAGTAATTTCAATTATATCAACTTAACCGTGACTGCACTTTTGGCATTTTTTGGTCGGAGCACCTTGACAGAATACGTGTGTAGGTGAGCATAACATTTTTTGGTGGTGTAAAAAAATGTTTCTTAAAAAAAATATTATTCTCGACATACCTAATAGGTAAGGTGACAACCCTAACGATATCCAGCAAGGTTAACTGTAGTTGCGGGGAATCGGCGAAGTTGCTCCGTTGTCAGAAGTATTATTATGTGAAAGTTTGAGAAGCCTTGGAAAACAATCCGTCTTGGAATTTGACAAATATTTGGATACAATCTTCTTCCACCGCGAACTCTACTTGCGAATTGCGATACTTTGATTTTACGAAGCTTTTCTACTTACTAAACTCTAGATAAATGAAATGGTAGATCGTTTTTTTGTTTTTTATGTGCACAAAATTTTGTTATTGTGTGCTTATAAATATACTGCTTTTTTAACTGGGACAGTATATGGTAAAAGAAAATATGAAACCATAAGAAATACTACAGAGAAACTGCCTTTAAAAACCACCGCCGTTAAAAATTTTGGTATAGCAAATATTTTGGTCAAGTGTGAGCTGTACATCAACATTTTTGTTAATGTGGATCGACTATGTTTCATGTTAGGATCACTTCATTGTGTCGGATGAAAAAAATGGGAGCAGCAGAAGTTAAAGCATAAAATGAAAATAATATAGAATCTTACTATACCTACTAATGACAATATAAATTTATTTTTATTCTTTAGATAATAAAGTTTGAACTTTATTAATAAAGTATATACACAGTAAAAAGAAACATAACTCAAGTAAACTTAAAAAAAAACAGAAAAAATAGCAAATTAAAAACTGAATACGTATATACAAAACATGTCCTCCAACTGTAGGCTCATGGGAACGGTCCCAAGAACGCTGGCAACATTGCCCCTCTAGATTGCCAAGCTAATACGCTGGCAGAGGTAGCTTTTTATTATTTTAACAGAAACTTCATATTGAATGGAGAGAAATAATATCTTGCTCGTTCCTTTTCTGAGCCAAATCATACTTGAAACAGAGACACCACCTGTCTCATTGGATACCGTTCAGATGTTTTTGATGTTCCACTGCTGAAGCCGGTGTTTGTGCTAACTTAATACATAGTGTATGAACCTGTTTCTTCAGTTTATTTTCTGGGTTGAAATGCCTTAATAATGAAAATAATACTTCATTGCACGATGAAATTACTTTAACGGTACACAGGAAATAGTTATAAGGAGTTATAAGGATCTCTTCCAGCTTGAAGCTGTGGAGTTGTAAGCAAGTCTGCATGATTCACACATTGTAAAATACTAATCTACATACTTTGCATTTACCTATCAAAATAGAAATAGAAAACTGTTTCTAGTGACGCAACTACATAAATTGTGACATAAATTAATAAGGCGTATATAAACCTTTTGATTGGATTATACAGGTTGTCCCAGAACTCAACGTCAAGCCGAAACGGGGTGATAGGATGGATGATAACCATCATGACAAAAATCAGAAAACAAATCCACCCATGTAGTTTGTTAAAATTATTATTTTTATTATTTGTTTAAATTTCAAAATTTGTTGACTTTAACAGGGCCTGCTTTGAAAAAAAATGTACTAGAGCGCCTTGGCAAGTGCCATCAAAGTTGGCGCCTTTAATCAGGATTCTAAAATGGTACAACACTTGTTGGTTTATGACTAAAAATAACGAGTAAAAAATAATTAAAAAAAAATTATTTTTCTCACGATGGTTACCATCTATCCTATCACCCCGTTTCGGTTTGACGTTGAGGTCTGGGACACCCTGTATTTGTATGTTTATGTATATCTTGTATTGAATGTGTATGTATATGTACTTATATGTTCAAATATGTTTTTATCGTAATTCGTCAAGCATATTGTGATTTACCAGACAAACGTGAGACAAACCTATTATCTAAACTGTGGATAATTTTAATTGGCTTTTCTTTAATAAGAAGTACCATTGCAATACATGTATTGTAAGCTGTTTTATCCCAAATAAATAAATAAATACCTAAACTAATCATCTAAGATTTTATCGTATAAATCAATACTAATCATATTTTAAATATTATGACGAAAGATTTGATGAAATGAAATGAACATATTTTTTGGTACATGGTACACCATAGGAAAGACCTCCAGCAGCATCACCATCACTGTTGGGGCACGAGCCTTCCCTATACCACAGGAAGAACAAGCCATAAGCCACCACGCGGGCCCAGTGCGGTGCGCCGGTTGTTAACGACTGCAAATGCAGCCGGGACCTTGCTTTACGTGCCTTCCACGCACGGAGCATGATAAATTTGACATGACAAACTTTTGGTCACCAATCCGATGACTGACCCCAGCGAAAATTGCTAAACTTCAGCAATCGCAGCTCCTCGATGGCGATGACCAAGAAGTTATAATAAAGTTTTGTAAACACTCTGCAGCATTGTATGACACTAACCGGCACTGCAAAATGAAATGGAGTTTGGATATAAAATAAATATTTTCACAAATAAATAGTGTACCACTCTAATGCGATATGCTGCAAGCACTCTAGTTTCTCTGTGGCCAACGATAGAATTTCTCAAGTGCATCGGAATGACAGCCATATTTGTTGTAGCTTGTCTCCCGAATGTTGTATTAAGGTGAAGTAGAGAATACGAGAAGTATGTGGAGTTGAATATAAAATTGTATTAATTCTTCTGTATGGACAGTTTATTATGTAATATGACAAAATAACGCTTTACCTTTGATTCATTAATATATCGTGTCTTTGCTTGAAAAGTGCACAATATCTAAAAAAATTGCAAAGTCAAGTTATATATTACTGATTTCCTTCACCGCACTACACGCAATCGACTGTCTTGCCATCCACACCATCTTGATGGATGGCGATCTACTGTGCGTTTTTCACGTAATTTTTTACCATGAACTACAGTGCTATGGAACTAGCTCTCAGCGGCGGTATTTCCGGACCATTACGACTTAGGGATCTTCAAGAAACGAGCCTATTCCTTCCTTACAGGCCAGCAACACATCTGCGATTCCTTTGGTTTTGCGGGTGTCCTTGGGCGGCGGTGATTGCTTCCCATCAGGTGACCGGCCTGCTCGTTTGCCTCCTTCTAAACTTAAAAAAAAACGGTAACGGAAATTTTATATTGCTTTTTTTCTGAGTGATACTTAAGATAACTATTCAATATATCCGTTAAAAACTTAAATGAACAAAGCCCAAAAATACATACACATCATTTTATTTTATTATATATATATATATATATATTGTAGTCGATTTGTCTATAGGCACAGATCTACATTATTATTTGGTCGGTGGTCCATATTTAGGGTCGAGTCTGTACCAAAATATTGGTTCGACAACAAAGCTAGCCGCGACTGAAGGGTTTTATCCAATATTTTCGGGAAATACGCCCACATTTTACGTGGGCGGAAACGGTGGGCTTATTCAAGGCGTTTTTCTCTCGCGTAACGTGTCTGCCCGTGATAAGTTCAACCCTTCGCTAACTAACAATACACGGCGAGTTAATGACCTAAAGCGCCGGTGATTCGACCCTAATGTGTTTTTAATGGCATTCAGTTTGCTATTGAACTGTCATTTGGTATGGCTAACAGAATTTACGGGTGTGACTCCGTCGGTATTTACGCGAAACCCGTTGGTATTTTCGCGAAACCTGCAAGCGTAGTTATATTTTTGAGTTAAGGGTTAACTGGGCGTGTTAAAATACTTTATGATTTGCGATAAAGCATTTGTTTATTTGAATATGATATCCTAGTCTAGACCAAGTCTAGACGGTGTAAATCGTTATGCTAAGTTGCAGTGCAGATGTGACTTATACGAGGATGTAGTATTTTATTGCAGTTATGTAATGTCTTTCTTGGGCGGATTGATGCCCTTCGAAAAAGATACGCTTTTTTGTTAAGGGTGCGCCGTCCGTAAGTGACAAGTGCCATATGTTTTATTTGAAATGTCGTCGTCCATATTTATTTGATGCCGCGCGGCCATACTAATTTTGTATGGGGAATTTAAGGTGCTTAATAAAAAATTATTATTTATATAACCACTTGATGAATCAAAAATGTAGTCTAGCAATTTGTAGTTTATCCATTGATGATTGTTTAGACAAAATCAGAGGTACAATAATTTAGATAAACTATAAGAAATCTACTAAACGCCGCCACTCGTTTTCATGATCTTTGCCCAACTTTAAATGATATTGTAGAAAAAACTATATCGTGTTATGAATTTATGGTTCTGACAAATTGTAAACACGTTCCCTATGATACTAAATATATATTTTGTTCATTTAATACGATAGTATTTTCAATTATATTTACTTAACCGTAACTGCATTTTTGGCATTTTTTGGTCGGCCCACCCTTAAGTAGGCTTTCTTGTCCGTACGAATAAGGATCTCTTTAGCTTACAAAGTAGGTAAGCAGATAGAGACAACTTTTTATTTTTCTTGGTCTGGACAACTCAAAAAGAAATATATTTATTCAATTTAGGCACATAAATTGTAATAATAAAAGATGCGAAAAAACAACTTTTCTAGGAGCGTCGTAAATTTGACTATATCTTTATTTACATAATGATTTATATAACGTATGATGTATTCATGTGAATATTGTTGAAATCAGCTAACAGAATAATGTATAAATAAATTTAAAACAACATAAATATAAAACAGTTAAGTGAGTAAGTACTTTATTGCGTAAATAAAAAGGTAACAGTATTTATTATGCAGGTCATATTGCTAACAAAGAGTAACTCTTAATCCTACTTTTTCAAGTAAATACAGTTTTACTTGGTAATTCAGTTAAACGTAATGAATCCGGTCGCGTTCCCTACCAACTTAACTAAACGCCAGGCCACAGTAGCACACACAGACCATTATAGCACAGAATTTTCTCCTCCCATTTTTTTGTAGAACAAACCCGAAGATTTATACTCGCGTAATTCACTCTGAATTCGGCGAACGCCGTTAAGGTGAAGTCCTTACGCGTGTAGGATTGCCATGACAATGTGGTAATTGCAAAAAGGAATATAATTTCAAAACCGAATAAGGCTTATCCTTTTTTACGTTGTTCTTTGCTGGCTGCTTACCAGCATCAAAAAGGCCCTCTTGGACTTTATTTTCCTGTTGAATAAGTAAAATGTATTTACAAACAAAGACAATAACAAGTAAATAAAACTATTTAAAATTAAACTTTTAAAAACTATAAACTATAACTTATAAATAAATAAAATAAATAAACTTTCCTACACTTACACCAATTATCTAGCCCAAGAGAAGCTTCGTTTAAGAAACTCGTTAAATGGTTACTAGACAACGGATAAACATACTTAAATACATACTTAAAGAAAACACCTAGACCCGAGACAATTTAGAAAAACAATAATTTCTAAATTGACCCGACCGGGGATCGAATGCGGGACCTCAGAGATGGCGACACCATGAAAACCGGTGTACAAACCACTTGACCAAGGTGCCGACTAATATTATTAAACTATAAATAAAAAATTGCCTCAAGTCATCCCCATCAGGCAGACTGCCCAGTAAGCTAGCAGCATTGCCACGTGTTGGATAGCAATACTGGCCAAAGTAGCTGCTAGCTCTGGTTTCTACGTATAACTATTTTCCTCTTTTATTAGTATAGGTACCTAATTACTTTGGTGTATGTAGTACCTAACAGTTTGCACTGTTATGCGTACATTAAGGCGCTGCGCAAACGTAGATACTTTTTGTTACCGACACAGCACACCATACAAGGAAACCGAGTTGCTGTATTAGTGTCAGGTGGAAGTAACTGGACACAAAAAGAGTCTACGTCTGCGCAGGGAGGGCATATTCAATGGAGGGCTGATTTCATATTCAATGGTAGCTTGTATCCCACACAAGACACAATAAAACTAATAAACACGTGGTACTATCTATATAGTTATATAAAAATTAATTGCTGTTCGTTTGAGTGGCTAAAACTCGAGGATGGCTGTAACGATTTGGCTAATTTTTATTTTGAAATATTTGTGGAAGTTCTGGGAAGGTTTAAGCGGTGAGAAACATAAATAATAATAACGGAAAATAGTAAAAACGACAACTTAATTTTCCAATCAATACAAAATGATTTGTCTGTTTTGTTGTCATGGAAACTTTTAAAGCGGTACGAAGTCCGACGGGTCAGCTAGTTTACAATAAAAAAAATAACAAGGAAGGAATACTTACAAAATACTTGCTTTAAGTGAAACTGCCAATATAGCCCTTTTAAAACTACTGGTTAAACAAAACAATTTACCCAAACCACCCCCATACTGAGTTTTCAACTAAAATAGCTTTAGTGTGACTAAACGTTGTAATCTAATTCATTTACTTATTCATGCATCTTATACATACCATATTAATTACCATGACGTAAGTCTCAAGTTATTAACAATTCGCTATTAAGTTAAATAAAAGTTATCCCGACGCCTCCAGGAAATTTGGAGTCCCTAAAGTTGCGTACCTGATTTATGTTCCAGAATGATTTGCATAGGGGAAGCTGGGCACTTAACTGACATTTCTTTTATTTGTTCGTGGGTAAAAGAGTAGTTTTTGATACACCTTTATTCAAGGCACATTAAGAACAAAATAATAATCACCTTCATCAACAGTTCATTTTTCCTCACTGCTGGGGCAGGAGCCTCCCCAATGAATGGATAGGGAGAACGGGCCATAAACCATATCGCGGCTTTACGTACTTTTAAAAGCACGGAGGAGCTCAAGATGATAAATTTTTTGTCACACATCCGATGTTTGTTTGCCTTTGCGAAAGTTGCTACTTCCAGTGTTAATTACATAATGGGGTATTTGACAGATTTTAGAAAAATATGTCTAATGCTTTATTATAGCATAATATATTTGCAATTTGATTAATTCGTTATGAATTTCTTTACTTTTTATGAAAATCGCCATTAAAATTCAAATTAATAAAATAGCCGCCAAAACGCTGAAGACGCCATGCATGCAGGTCACGTGATGTCGTGACGTCACCTGCTTGTAAGCAAACTTTTAGCTTTCAAATTAAACGTACAAAACTTTGATTGACATTTACTGTAAACAAGCTGGTGACGTCACTCCAGATTCAGCGTCATCCCGTGCGTTTTTGATCACGTGGTCAATCATAAAAAAAATATTATGTTATTAATGATTTTTTATAAAAATCATACTTATTTTAAAATTATGTGCTGGCTAAATTAGTTTAAAAACATGTTTACTATTAAGTTAACAACAGTTTGATCAATATTTTCATTGTAGTCAAATACCCTATTACATCGATTTATTTTTAATTTTTTTGTCTTACTCTACCCCACACTTCGGCTGGAAAGGATCCAGAAAAGTTTTATGTCGGACACTTAGAACGCTCATTAGGAATATTAAAAAAGCACGAAATATACACTGACAGACTCAATTATTCCAATGTTACCGTCATTAACCAAACGCCGGGATTTATTAGACCTACAATTTCTGTACTGATTCTTCCAGGAACAGTATAGAAACGGTAGATAAATTTTATAAAATTTATATACTTACCACTTTTAATTTCTACTGCTTTATATTTACGTTGTTATAGTTATTAGTTGTATCTGTTGATCCACCTGTGACTTTATAATAAAATAAAATAAAATAAATAATAAATCAATAAAAAACCACCTTAAACAACTTTTCGCTGCAACCAACTTTGCGTAGAACGTCATAGGAGGTAATATTCCAAATTCCAAATTTTTGAATTGAAGAAATTATAGATTTAAGTTCAAAAGTCAAATTGGCAAAGTGTATATTTTTCGATGCATAAGCCGGTTTTGGGACCATTAACCTTTATTTATCACGCGCTCACTCTGAAAATATTTTCTTATAGTCACGATTCTACCACCAGATAATGCTATCACGTCATCACCAGCCTATACTAGTCCACTGCTGGACATAGGCCTCTCCAAGTGCACGCCACCGAGCACGATCCGCGGCTATTCTCATCCAGCTCTTGCTAGCTACCTTGCGAAGATAGTTGCTCCTCCTAGTCTGAGGGCGTCTTACACTACGTTTGCCGATACGCGGTCTCCACTCGAGAACTCGTTTACCCCAACGGTTGTCGGTTCTGCGGCTAATATGACCGGCCCACTGCCACTTCAACTTGCTGATCTGATGGGCTATGGCGATTACTTTCGTTCTCTGTCGGATTACCTCATTCCGAAGTCGATCCTTCAGAGAAACTCCGAGCATAGCCCTTTCCATAGCTCGCTAAGCGACTTTAAATTTGTGAACCAGCCCAACCGTGAGTGTCCATATTTCGGCTCCGTATGTCATGCATGACCGGTAGGACGCACTGATTGAAGACTTTCGTCTTTAGACTTTGTGGAATAGGCGACGTAAAGACCCGACGTAATTTCCCATATGCTGCCTAGTCTAGCTATATCCTTCTGTTATCCTCTTTCTCGAAGTTGTTTCTACCCAATTGCAAAATCTGCCCGAGGTAGGCATATTCCATAACAACTTTGAGAGCACCGCCTTGTACTGTAATCGGTCCCGGAATGGCATGTTCGTTGAACATAACCTTGGTTTTGTCCATGTTCATCCGGAGACCGATGCGTTGAGAAGAATCAGCTAGGCCGTTCTGCATGAACCGTAAATCCTGCAACGTTTCGGCCACGATGACGATGTTGTCCGCGAATCGCAAGTGTGAGATGTGTTCGCCGCTGATGTTAATGCCACGTCCTTTCCAGTCCAGCGTTTTCAACACATCCTCCAATGCATTTGTGAACAATTTGGGGGATATCACATCCCCTTGTCTCACTCCTCGTTGCAAGGGGATATGCTTAGTCTGCTGGTTCTGTAATTGGACGGCCATGGTGGCAGCTTTGTAGAGACACCTCAACACTTGGATATATAGCCAATCGACTTGGCATCGTAGCAAGGATTCTAGAACAGCCCAGGTCTCGATAGAGTCGAATGCCTTCTCATAGTCCACAAATGCTAAGCACAGGGGCCGATTATACTCTTCGGTCTTCTGTATAATCTGCCGCATTGTGAAGATGTGGTCTATGGTTCCGTATCCTCCTCGAAACCCGGCCTGCTCTGGTGGTTGAAATTCCGTCGAGTCAGTGCGCAAGGCGGTTTGTGATGACTCTTGAAAACAGCTTATAGACGTGGCTTAGGAGCGAAATGGGTTGGAAGTTCTTCAGTAGGGTCTTGTCTCCTTTTTTAAGAACAGCACGACGACATTCCTACTCCACGCCTCCGGAGTTCTCCCATCGAAAAGAACGGCGTTAAAGATGTTTTGGAGCTTCTTTAATACAGGTTTACCGCCTGCTTTGAGGAGCTCAGATGTAACATCTTCTTCGCCAGGGGCTTTCCGTTTTAAGCTGCCTAAGAGCCATCTCAATTTCACCTAGGCTGGTTTCTGGCAAGTCTTCGGTAAAGTGGCGGGTCAATCTGGCTCTGGTATCCTCATTTTCGGGATCATGTTGAGATGCATGCGATGCGTATAACTATATAGCTGTAGAAGTTTTTTTGATTTCTGAAAGAACCTCTGGCCTTGAGGCAACGACTACTCCACTGGCCGTAGTCAATTTTGTCAAGTGGCTTCTCCTAAGAGACTGGACAAACACTTTCGGAGGATGTTGACAAGCATTTGCCCCCTATGATTTCTGCTGCCAGAACCATGTGATTCTACTACCGATTCGTGGCGATTCTGTACTCCCACTTTAGCGTTGAAGTTCCCCATGACAACGTTGTAGTGGGCCTTGGTGGTGAAGTGTAAGGCCTTAGATATGTCTCCATACATATCTTCCACTTCATCGTCCGAGTGTGTTGAGCTGCTACGCTATCACATATAAACGCAGAAATCAGACAAGTATTTCGGCTAAGGGTCTCGTGTGCTTATGAAGCGGGTATATTTAAACATCCACGCTTGACACTACGTCCAGATGTCATCGGCAGATATAACAGAGAACGTTTTAGACAAAATGCTTACGAAAATAGTTTGATTTCCAACAGCCGTTGAACCTGACCTTTGTGTTTATGACGAGCAAACACGAGATCAATTCATAAATTCAGTTTGCACACGTGAATGAAAATACTGTTGTGACTGAAAAGAGAAAGTCATAAACAGACGTGCTATTTTATTCGTTAGTGCGCTATTTGTGAGGAGCAGATGCTTATAACGTTCGTAGATAAAAATAGAATCGCTTTAGCTTTGAATAAGACTAAGGTTATGATGGCCCCGGATAATCCTGACGGCACGTGAGGGGGATACAGGAGCTTCTAGTACGTAATACCCCTTTTACCTCTCAGTCTCCTCCAAGGGGAGGGGCAAGCTCAGGCTGGGCGCTGTGTAGGTCCCACATAACCATCTGCGTCTTAGGGCGCATGTATGTTTAATGCATATCATCCACTGGTGACATGACATTGGATCCTAATGCAAACAAGTTCCCGCAGGTGGGTAGATCAGACCTTGAAACTGAACAACTTTCCCCAAGAAACATAGGTCAAAAAACGAGATAATTTTTTAACTTTCCCATACAAACCATTCTCGGTCAATAGACGCTTTGTATAGAAAAGTGAAAAAATTATCTCGTTTTTAGACCTATGTTTTTTGGGGAATGTTGTTCAGTTTCATGGTCTGATCTACCCACCTGCGGGAAAACAACCACTAAATTGTCTCGGTCTATACACAACATACAGATTTAACAAAAACCTTTTTTATGAAATGATGTTCTTTCCATCAGGTGATCAGCTGCAACACAATAGGATTTTAAGATGCGTTGCCAACCTTTAAAGAAAGATAAAGCTTGTTTTATGTCGATCCGGGAATACCGTCACTGTAAGCTGTTACCATAGATGTTTAGTCATCATCATCTCAGCCAAAAGACGACTACTGCTGGACAAAGGCTGGCCCAAGGCTATGAGGGGTTTTTGCCGTAATCGCCACGCTTGGCAGGCGGGTTGGCGATCGCAGTAGGTTCAATCTGAGGGTCGCCTCAACCTGAGGGTAACCTCAGAGAGATGCTGCTGCCCATCCTCTGGAATGGTCCCTTAGTTGGCTTTTACGATACCCACGGGAAGAGATGTGGTGGTGCAATTCTGTATCCCCGGCACCACACAGGGAAACGAGATGTTTAGTAGTATGTAACAATATAACTTTTTCAACCGTCATGGTCACTCTTAACCCTCAATCTTCCCGTGTCACACGGCTCGTTCGGTAAGCGTGACGTGAACGGACACGTCTCACGTCGGATACGTCATTCAGTCGGCGAATTGCGTCAATGAAACGTGAGCGTCAGGCCGTCAGGTACCATGAGCCTTTGACACTTACCTTTTTGTAGACTTACGAACATGAACATTTCGTTTGTTTCGATAACGGAATGACTGTTTCTTAGTTAATTCCATTCTTAAGAAACTACAGGGTGTGTCCCGCTCGTGGATTTTTTCAACACTTATTCTTTTTTAAGTGTGTGCATTACGGTGTGCGTTAAACATAGATCCAAAAAATGTACCATCAAGAACTGTATGCTAGTAGTACGTAAAAACTTTTTCCACTATAATGACCAAATTCATGACCATGAAATGTCACATTACATTAACCCTCAATCGGCCGTGTCACACGGCTCGTTCGGTAAGCGTGACGTGAACGACCACGTCGCGTCCGATACGTCACGTGTCGGTCGAATTGCGTTAATAAAAACGTGAGCGCCACGTAAAGCCGTGTAACGCCCAGAGATCAGGCCGTCGGGTGCCATGAGCTAGGGTGAGTGACGCGGCATACACGGGCGGATAGGTTGGTTCGGTACGGTATGATTATTGGACAGCATTTTTTTGTTATACCTATGTTTAGCATTTTTTTGTTGTATTTGTTGCAGACAACCAACGAAAGAACTACTTCACCTACCCTCGTAGTAATAAACAGTGTAATCTTTGTTCAATTATTCCGTTAAAGTTTTAAAATAAAAAAATAAATTGTAATGCCCTTAGACTATGTCCCTTACCCCAGTTTTTTTCTGATTATTGCCTTAAGGTAGAATACACACACAGTTATAATCTTCCTATATTCCTATAATCGTCTCACTCTACTGGGCTCCAATCTTCTAACTAGAACAATGACACATGAAGAGATCGCGCCATAACCCACCAAGTAGGGCGAATGGTTGGTTTTAACGACAGCCATCTTACGGCAACAACCGAGACCAACGGCCTTCTAAAGCACGGAGGAGATAAAGATATTTTTAATACGGTCACCCATCTAGTGACCTTTTTTTTTTTTTTTTTCCCAGGGGAAGCCGTTAAGACTACCCAACCTTGAAGAGGCCTGCCGGTTATGTGGGACTCACCCGTCCGCCTTTCCACACCCACTGACGAGAAGAGAGGCTCCAAGTCAGCTGCCAGGACAAAGTCCCAGCTGGGAGGGCGAGACGGAGGGGAATACCCACTAACCCCTGGGGGACCAAACTCCGACAGCATAAGGCTGAGTGGCTTGTCGCGGGACCTGGCCACATGGGAATTGACCTCGCGGGGGCCACCCTGTCACCCATGTACCAACCTGCAGCACCAACACGCGTACACCCAGAGGTAACTCTGAATGCAGGCGTGCCGGCACCACGCGCCACAGGGGTGAAACGCGCACGCTAAAACATCGTACTTTAGTACGAAAACCCAACACAGACTTCCCCACATTTTGAGCATGAAGCACCTACATTATCTGTGACTATGTAAACCCATATTACATAGCTATTGCACAGACTTACTTCCTAATATTATATACAATTTGGTTTGTACATAGTGATTCCCCACCTAATTTCTTATTCTATACATGACAATTATAAACCTTGATCAGAACACACAATTTATAAAAACTTTCTCCCTAGAGTTACCTATATCTATTACTAAAACTACACCTAGATTTCCATCACGCATGACTCGTAGTCACGGACATATTCCTCAATAACTATGTACATTATTTACACATTTTCCACCGAATCGACTGGGTACCTACACAAAGCGCACGTGCGCAGGACGATTGCACTATGTGACACCTCCTCCTCACTTCGCCTCATGCTCATTTGAGCATGGTTTATGATCCGTCACAGACACTGACATAGACATACACAATATATACACACACGTCTAAATCCCGTTACTCACTAATTATTTAACTATAATATGTACATTACTCATTAACTTTTCAACTACACTTATTTATATACATTTATGGCAGAACATATCTGTACACTTAGCCTACTGAAGTAGCAACGTGTAAATAGTTGCCTACTTGCGGGATCTTAATTGGAATATTGGAATTTAATTTACTGAATTAATTTTGTGAACACATTAAGGCTACTTTAACCCCACTGACCTTCTTCGAAGAGTTCAGGAACGCGCTCCGCCAATGTTCTCACGTCTGTGCATCAGCAACCACTTGCACAAACCAACACCAGGACACAATGTCTGAAGATTATAATTTGATAACAGCACAATCACCTATATTACGTGAAACGGCTTTTAGAACACTCATTTAACTCAGAGCATCCGCAATTAAGTTATATGGACAACTCGTGTAATTCAGAGAAACGAGCACCGGCACGAAGAATTCAAGAAGCCGGCGCAATTACACACGATCACCGATACTTTTCTTCGCGCGTAGGCAGAAGGATCGAGATCAAGCAGCCTTAATGATTATTCATTTATATATTATTTATATTTATATCTTATGGGTACTTAATGTGCCCAACCATGCTCCCCGCCTTGGAAGTTCGCAGAACTTTCAAAAAGAAATAAAATAATAAAGTTTACGTTAGCAGGTTAACATAGTTGTACATATTTTTTTTAAGAATCTAAAGCTAATTTATAGGTTTAATTATGAAAACTTTGATAAATATCTTTATTAATTAACTTATTGCGTTGGAATAGGATACAACTTTACTACAGGACGTTTGTAAATTCCACACTTAGTTTTCACAGTTGCAACGCGAACTACCTTATCAGGACCTGGATGAATTTCCGTAATTACCTTTACGGAGGACAATCATCTTGTCCCACAAGTACAACAGTTCCAATTTCAATAGGACGGTCCGTGGCAGTCCACTTCTGTCTGACTTGCAACGTGTGCAGATATTCCAGACGCCACTTTCTCCAGAAAGACTGAACCATATTGTCCAGTAATTGTTTGCGTTGGACAAGACTGATACGCGCGTCGGTCAAGTTCACAAGCAGGTAAGTACTGCAATGGAGTAGACATTAAAAAAATGAGCAGGAGTAATTGCTTCCGGAGACGGATCAGAAGATAATACGGTGAGTGGGCGAGAGTTCATAATGCACTCTATTTGTACCAACACTGTCTGTAATTCTTCATAAGTGAGAAGCTGAGTCCCTATTACGCGGTAGAGGTGAGTCTTTACACTCTTTATATTTGACTCCCAGATACCTCCGAAATGTGGAGTACGTGGAGGAATCATTTTCCACTCAATACGCCTAGCACTAAGTTCCCGCCTTAAAACCGGTTCGAATTCGGAATCGATGAGAAACTTAAAAATGTCATCTAATTGAGCCTTGGCACCAACAAAATTGGTGCCATTATCAGAATATAAGCATGACACAGGGCCACGCCGAGAAATGAAGCGCTTAAATGCAGATAAAAAGGCATTTGAAGTCAGCTCTGAAACCAACTCTATATGAACGGCCTTCGTGACGAGGCAAATAAATAGGCATATACAAGCCTTTTGCGAATGTTGCCCTCTTCTACGAGTAAGTGTAATGCGAAGGGGGCCTGCGTAGTCTACTCCAGTATGAACAAAAGCCTTAGCTTCTACCACACGATACGATGGCAAATCTGCCATTCTTGGAGTAGGATGTGATGGCTTAACGCGAAAGCAGTAATTGTATTTCCGCACTTTAGCCCTAATAACTGTCCTGGCATCTAATATCCAGTAACGCTGACGCAATATGGACATAAGGAGTCCTGCGCCTGTATGACAGTTCCTAACATGGAAATGATCAATAATGAGATCCACCACAGGATCGTGTTTAGGAAGTAAAACTGGATGTTTGGCCTCAAACGGCAAGTCCGAATGGTAAAGTCGACCTCCAATACGTAACAACCCGTCTTCGTCAAGAAAGACAGATAAACGTTGAAGCCTTTTTGAGGGTAATCTAGACGTATTAAGAGCCTTAATATCATCTGCGAAGTGAACTCTTTGGACAGACTTAACAACAACTGTCTCTGCAATCATAAGATTATTGACCACGCCAGAGGAAAAGGACATTTTTTTTATAAAACGAAAAATAATTACAACAGTCCTCAGAAGTTTATCCCATGAGGATATACGCTGAGCTAATTCATTTAAGACTGAAGGTTTACATTGAACCCTAGCAGTGAACACATTAGCCTTGTGCTCAGGCAGTTGACTTGCATTAGATGGGGAAAAAGGTTTTATCGGCCATTCCGAAGGTGGGTTGCAAATCCTTGATGGACCATTCCACCATAGCTTATGTGAAACGAGCTGCAAATGCAACAATCCACGTGAAAGGCAGTCACTCGGATTTTCACTTCCGGCGACGTGATAAAAATTTTCAGAAGTTAAGTTTTCCTGACACTGAGCAACGCGATTACTTACAAATACAGACCAACGATGCGGTGATGAATGAATCCACGACAAAGCAATAGTTGAGTCTGAGAAGGCGTACGTCCTTGCAATAGGGAGACGCTCCCGGTAAGTCTCTTGAACAGTACGTATAAGTTTGGACATCAACACTGCGGCACAGAGTTCTAAACGAGCGAGTGTGGTCACTTTGGTAGGAGATACCTTCGATTTCGCACATAAGAACCTTACTTTGATGTTGCCAACAGAGTCAGTAGTGTGTAAATATATAACACTACCATAGCCATTCATACTAGCGTCACAAAAGGCTACTATCAACACAGTGCAGTCACGGAAAACACCCACATGACGAGGAATTTTCAAAGATGATATTAAAGGGAATTCTTGTGTTAACGCCGAAAACCGTTGAATAACACTTTCAGGAGGCGTATCATCCCACCCTATATTGCACAGCCACAGCTCTTTAATAAGCAGTTTAGCGTATAAAATAACAGGCGCTACCAAACCGAGGACATCAAATAAGCGAGCGACCACTGACAGTATACTCCGCTTAGTACACTTTTCCTCCACAGTATGAGTCGTGAAGAAAAAGCTGTCTTCAGCAGGTGCCCATGAAAGACCTAATACCTTAGAGGCATTGTCAGATCCGACACAGAAGTCGACAGCGCTGCGATGAGAGGCCGGAAGGTTGTCAAGTAAAACTTGCGAATTACTTGTCCACTTTACCAATTCAAAGGCACAGGACTTAAACAACGAGATCAGTTCTCGTGAGAGACGAATAGCGCAGGTCCATTCTATTGAAGATGAACTTCAATAGAATGGACCAAATCGTCTGTATATAATTTAGACTCTGCCACAGTGGCAGCGTCCGGAAAATGTGGTCTCATATCATTGGCTAATTGGCGCACGGTCCACATTGCCACGAATGGACTCGACTTAAGTCCAAAAGGAACTCGATTGAACTGAAAAGTTCGTATAAAATCGTTTTTTTTAAACCGATACAAGATTTTCAAATATTTACGGTGCATACTAGGAACTTCAATCTGTAAATACATTTGTCTAAGATCTGCAGTCATAGCGACTGGAAAAAGACGAAAGTTAAGTAACAGTAAAAATAAATTTGCTTGCAAATTAGGCCCAGCATGCAAAACGTTATTTAATGACAAGCCGGTATGGGTTGAAGCACTAGCATCGAGCACGATCCGAGGCATAGACTTATCCGGGCGAGTGACGGCGTGATGCGGGATATAATAACCATCATCTGTAATATCAGACTCTGAGACTTCTGACAGGTAGCCCTTACTAATATACTCAGTAATCACCTTATTATAATTTTCGTGTAACTCAGGTGCCTGGTTAAATTTACGCTCCAAAGTCATAAAACGTCGTTGGGCCACAGCACGAGAGTTTCCCAAATCATTAGGATTTTTAGAGAAAGGCAAGGCGACAGAATACCTCCCATCTTCAACGCGAGTGACAGATGATGCAAACAAGTTTTCACATTCCGTCTCCTCTGGGCTTAAATATTGCAGATTAGGTATTTCTTCTAAAAGCCAAAATTTTTGCACTAAGTCATTAAGCGCAAGTGCGGAAATAGAGGTATAAGATTTGTTACAAAAATTATTTTTGTCATTATTAGCGTAATCACCCATAAATACGTAACCAAACGCGGTTAATATAGCGGGAGGTGCATTAGTGCCTGATAAGACTTTGTTACCTAAATAAATATATGGAAATAATTGAGCACCTATCACTAGATCCACGTTCCCGGGAATATTCCATGTCAAATCAGCGAAGGGCAGTCCCTCTAAGTAGCCCACATCACCCTTGGTTATATAATGTGTAGGCAACTGATCTGTAATACAGTCAACGACGAGCGCATGTATACTGTATTTGTTATTAGGGTATACGCGGGATTCAATATCTAAATTCACGTATCCTAAAATTGGTCGCGAAGCGGAACCAATCCCTTTAACAAAAGAATTACTCAAAGGAGTTACAACTAAATTAAGCGTCTTACAACAATCGACCGTAACTAAATTATTTTGAGAACCATTATCAATAAGGCATCGAATTAATTTCTTAGTACCATCCTGAGTCTTAGCATAAATTTGAGCGGTTGACAACAAAATAGTAGAAGTTGGTCGCACTTCGGCACCAAATGACACCGATGGATTGTGGTGCGATATATTATTATTATCGTACGACGCATCAGTGCACGCTTTAAAAGTAACAGGTGCAGGTTCACTAGGCGCCATGTTGGTATGAACCAATTGCTTCGTGTTCGCGACAAGCGAGTTCATATTTAAGCCGGGTTGGCAAGGAAAAGAATGAAGCGGAGGCGAAGGAACAACAGAGGTCGACGACCCATCACCGTTAGACATTTGCGACACTTGTACGTAATTATTCGAACTAACTTCTTTATCATTAAAATGTAACAAAGTGTGATGTCTTTTCTTACACACATTACAAACATGTGTAGACTTGCAAGACGTAAGTGTATGCAAACTACTTAGACAATTGACACACCCATGTTTAGATTTAATAAACTCAAATCGGGCATGTGGAGAATCTAAATTCTTAAATTGAGTGCAAACAATAATTGAATGACCAGTTTGTTTACAAAAGATGCACGATTTTGCGAATGAAGCTGTAGGGACATTATTGTTATTATTATTACTCGCGACGAACGACTGGTAAGTATGACGGGACGGCTGAGTGGCGGCAGGAGGTTTATTTACGCTTACGCCGCTGTTCGATGCCCGCGTCGAGATATTATTATTTGCCCGTTGTAATATTTTTACTTGGTCTTGTAAGAAAGAAGCTAACTCATTATACGACGGTATTTCTTTGTCACGAACACTTAATTCGAAAGTTTGGGCTGTTTGGAAATCAATTTTCCTAAACGCACAATGAAACAATATAAAATCTGTTAAATCCTTAATATCTAACTGCCGCAGTGCAGCCACCGAGGACGCGTATTTTTCTATAAACGAATCTAAACTGTTTGGTGTATTTGTACAACTTTTGGAATCAAGAATATTATTTAAATAATAAGTGCCTAACGCACGTTTATCTTGGAACTTCTTCACTAAATTATTCCAGATGATGTTGTAAGTCTCACCAGTGGGCACAATACCTGCGGTGACCTTTAAAGCGCTGTGAGTAAGTTTGCCAACTAAATACTGCACACGCTGCGAGTCAGTCAACTGACAATTATTATGAACATTAGCCTTGAAAGACTCATAGAACATGGGCCAACTATCCGTTTTGCCGTCAAAGCTAGGCAATTCGATCGGAGGCAACTTAGTGTTGCATGTAACATTAGAACTAGTTGAGTTATTATGTGACGATTTATCTGACTGTGACGCCTGAATTATTTTATTTTGGACGCGCTTTACTATAAGATATAAATCTTCAAACGCATCTAATGACTTATAGTCAGGCGTAAAAGTTGAATCAGAAGACAACTGGAGGTCATTAATATCATCAATTAAAGTTTCATACTGACTATGAATTAAATCTATACGTTCAGACTTGGCCATGAAAGTTTCATTACTTCTAGATGCGAAATTGGAAATGTTTGTTGAAAGATTATATAACTCATTCATACGTGAAAAAAGTCGTTCTTTTTTAGCATTCAACAGAGCGAATTGCTTGTCAAATTGATCTTTAGACGTATTTGCTTTAGTTGTAGACATTTTTACTTAAGAATTCGCAATAGAATTGTTAAAAAATGTGAAACAATATATTTTCTATGAAATTATTTTAAATGACGTAAACTTATGTGGAATTTACCAATGGCGGAATTTAACACTAATGGCGTGCTTCGAGAATTTTACCAAAAATTACGTAAATCTGCGAACATCCAAGTATTAAATTGATAAGTACCTATTACTTGTATTAAGTAGGTAATCAAATGATATTATGATATGCTAGAACAATATCCGAGCTCGTCAGGACCAAATTATGAAGTAGCAACGTGTAAATAGTTGCCTACTTGCGGGATCTTATTTGGAATATTGGAATTTAATTTACTGAATTAATTTTGTGAACACATTAAGGCTACTTTAACCCCACTGACCTTCTTCGAAGAGTTCAGGAACGCGCTCCGCCAATGTTCTCACGTCTGTGCATCAGCAACCACTTGCACAAACCAACACCAGGACACAATGTCTGAAAATTATAATTTGATAACAGCACAATCACCTATATTACGTGAAACGGCTTTTAGAACACTCATTTAACTCAGAGCATCCGCAATTAAGTTATATGACAACTCGTGTAATTCAGAGAAACGAGCACCGGCACGAAGAATTCAAGAAGCCGGCGCAATTACACACGATCACCGATACTTTTCTTCGCGCGTAGGCAGAAGGATCGAGATCAAGCAGCCTTAATGATTATTAATTTATATATTATTTATATTTATATCTTATGGGTACTTAATGTGCCCAACCACCTACTATAACCTATATCTAATCCTTCCTCTTTTTCAGAGACTCCAGAGCATCGTGTCAGCATCAGGGCGAAACCTGATACGGAACAGCAGCATCAGTGGACGTTTGGCAACTACGGTGGTTGGAGATCCGCGTAGCGCCTTCTGCGCCTGCCGGTACGCCATCTCCTCGCCAGTGGGGCATTAGCAGCCACATCGCGAGCGCGTTCGGCCTCCTCCTTGAGGCCCATTACGTTCGAACAGAAGTCGACTACCGCCTCCCAAGAATCCTCATCTTCAAGCATCGCATTAACGACACTGGGTAAGGCCAGGTCAACACCTCCCAGCGCGGTCACCAGAGCCCGTCGCTGCAAAGAAAAAGCACCGCATACTTCCAGAGTATGTTGTGCAGTGTCCTCAGCACCCATCTAGTGACCTAGCTTAACGAAGCCGAAGGTTGGTTAACTTGTAAGATCGCAGCTAATGTCAGAATTGAGGTCCTCAATGCAGCCTCAATTCTGACATTAATTAAAGTTTAAAAGCAAATCCATTTAGATGCATCTGGAAGGCCTTCAGGATATTTCTTATAATAGCTGAGTTCTGAGTTTTCTTTTTCCTCGATTAATGTGTGAGTTATTTGTATGTTTGTTTATATTACTGGCCTAAATTAGTTATTAGTGTTTAATTTGTCTTTATATTTCTTTATTTTATTTTAAGTAACTTATAATTATTTACATATAATTTTACAAAAAAATGTAATTTAAATAATATGTAGTGTTAATTCCGCTAACTCACTCGTTTATACAGCTTGGATGCAGTACGCATGCACCGCCCTCCCGCCCGCAAAAAGTATGCACATGCAGGAGAAACAATGCGTGCAAGCGAAAATGCACACCAACACCGATACCTTGGTATCGGTGTTGGTGTGAGTTGGTGTGAGTGTTGGTGTGAGTGAGTTAGCGGAATTAACACTACATATTATTTAAATTACATTTTTTTGTACTATGGATTTCCGCAAAATAACGCCTGATTCCATTAATTATATAATTTTACGCAAATTTTGTTGCGAACAAATTACAAAGACAGTGTAAAAAAAAACCTTTTTTTCACGAGCGGGATTCGAACCTGCACCCCATGACATGCCGGGTCAGGTGCACTACCAACTATGCTATCGTGGCTCAATCCAACTCGCCGAAATTAATCAACACTATCTACTCTTACTCTCTAAGCCAAAAGAGCCCTATTCAATGTCGACAACTACGTCATCAACATCGGTTCTTAATATTTTTACAAATATTGAAAAATCCAGTTAAGAATTAGGCAAGCTATATTTATGATTATTTACATATAATTTTACGCAAATGTTGTTGCGAACAAATTACAATTTGAAAAAAGACAAATTTTGAAAAAAATTCACGAGCGGGATTCAAACCCGCATCCCATGACATTCTAAACTGATCTTTCAATATTTGTAAAAATATTAAGATCGGATGTTGATGACGTAGTTGTCGACATTGAATAGGGCTCCGTTGGCTTACAGAGTAAAATTTAAAAAGAAATAAAAAAAAATCAAAATCATTTATTCAGTTTAGACTACAAATAGCTCTTATGAACGTCATTATGCCATCGGTTTGTAAGTCTATCTACTCTGGGCGGGAGAACTTGTACTGAGAAGAACCGGCAAGAAACTCAGCAAGTGTCCAGCTCTTTTCTCCCTTACAACGTCATAAATATTGGAAAATGTCCTATCATAAAAGGACACTTTCCATCACAAATAAAAACACAAAATGTAAAGGACAACATGTAAAAAAACAAATAGAAGTAAGAGTAGATAGTGTTGATTAATTTCAGCGAGTTGGATTAAGCCACGATAGCATAGTTGGTAGTGCACCTGACCCAGCATGTGATGGGATGCGGGTTCGAATCCCGTTTGTGAAATGTTTTCAACACTTTGTCTTTCTTAAGTAACTTGTAAGAGTCTTTAATAGTATTAATGTAAACGACTGTTGGTACACCTATTAATATAAATAAACACAAAATAAATAAATTAATAAGGCGTCATCAGTATGTCTCATTGAAATTCAGAGTAACATCCGAGATAATTAAATTCATCAGCTTTCTGCGTACGCACAAACAGTACACTCATCAAGAAAAGAAATGAAATGTGAATTTGCAAAGGATATGAGAAATTAGTGCCGAAACACGCGAAACACGGAGCGACGAGACGCTACATTTTCCAAGCCAATTAGAATGTTGTGAATAATGTATTTTTTGTTTGTGAGTTAACATCAAAGTACCTATTACTCGCTGTGCCATGTGCTCGCATTTTTTTATATTTAAGGTGACTAGCTTTTGCCCGTATCTCCGTCTGAGTGGACTTGGTGTCGTACTACTCCACTTCTCAATACAATAAATTAATATTTAAAAGTAACAGCAATATACGCTTTTAAACTTCCGCGTTCCATAGTTAAACAAAAATGCATGCGAAATTTCGGGTCCGTGGCTTACGCCCCCAGTGGTGGACGCACCCGTGGTCGACGCTCCCAGTCAGTTTAATTTACTTTAAAGAAATTTTTAATCAAATGTACTGGCAAGCATAAAAGGCATAAGATTGTAATATATTATATCATAACGATTCTTATTAGAAATGCTTTTATTTGGATGTATGTTTAAAAAAAACTTTTAATTATTTCGAATCATAATATATTTATTTAAAACGATAAGTAGTCTAGTAAAAATTGGTATTTAAATCACAGTTTTGATCGCCTATATCAAGAAAATTATTTTACTTAAATAATCTTAAAAAGTAATGTAGAGCTTCGAACTTTACATGTAAAATGTTCTTTTAAACTTTTTAACAATAATAATTAAAAATAATCAACTATTAAACTTAAACAAAATTGAGAATCATTTTGGTAAGTACCTAATTCTAGTCTTTAAAAATAATAACATAGTAATTAACATAATCAGTCTTGATAACATAACTGCAGAGTAACTACCTTTTTTCATTTAAAATATTAATAATTATAATACTTAAAAATAATCAACTATAAAAACTTAAAGTATTGAGAATAATTTCACCTGTTTATAATTATTTATCAAAAAAATATACTAATTAAAATAATCAGTCTTAGTACAATAACTATGAAATAAGTATCCAAATCTTGCAGTTCTCACTTCAAACATTTCTTGTATGGAACTAAAATTTGTTGTAACTTAAGGGCTGGTTAGAACCACGATAGCTCAATTGGAAGAGCACCTGACCCGGTATGTCAAAAGGGTGCGGGTTCAAATCCTGCTCGTGGAAATTTTTTCAACATTAGTGTTTTTGTAATTTGTTCGCAACAAAATTTGCGTTAAAAATTATATAAACAGTTTGTTGTAACTTCTTGTTTTAACTCGTTCATAACAACTTTCATCTCGTTTTTAAATAAGTCCGGCTTACACTCAGGTTTATGCCCTTTTTGCATTTGAACATTATCGCTTTCATTTGTAAATTTCACTGAACCACCACACCGGCTATTTCTTTTATTTGCACATGTCCACACACTAAAATTTTTATTTTTTTCTATGAAAATTATATGCAAATCCAGCATGTATTTACCCCCTAGTTTATTTTTCACTATTTCGTAATTACTTCGCACCAGCCCCTGCGAAGGACCTTCGCCCGACATTGTGAGATGGCACACTAAACTTTCTTAATTTTCTTATCAGTTGCATATTGCAATAGTAAATTAACCTTTGTGTGAAAGAGTAAGACATAATTGTTGTCGCACTCCCTTTTGTTTTCGGTACTTCGTACCAATAACCGGTTTGACCCAGGTAAAATGTTGACGTTGTCGGGGGTGTGACGGAGTGCATAAAAGAAAATTGTGGAGTGTGACGCATGATGTACAGTAGCTACATACCGCAAATAATTGACTGATCACTTTTTAACACTAAAACTAGACTTTAAACTAAACTAGTTTATAATAACCACGCATAATATATTTGATATTTTGTTTAGGTTAATGTACACTTTTGACAATAACTGTACTAAGTGCAAAATCACAAAAAAAACGATTCATAAAATTATTAGAATCGGGGGCGTCGACCACGGGTGCGTCCACCACTGGGGGCGTAAGCCACGGACCCATCTATTATCTCAATTGGTAACCGAGAAGTGGATCAAATTTAACTTGCAAGATTTGATTACAGACAAACAAACAAACATCGGGACAGTTGAAACAAAATAAAAGCTTGTAAAAAGTATCATACCTTCTTTATACCCGACGTTTCGACCGTGTTACAACGGCCGTGGTCACGGGCTGACTGCTGTCGCGATATAACGTCGGGTATACAACGTGTTAATGAAATTGCGCAAAACCTGAAATTAGTTTATGCAGAATCGAGAGTAGAATCGATTCCATTAATAAAAAATATGGGTCAGATTTTATAAAATGATATGGTTTCAACTACGCCCGCCGCTTTTTAAATTTACTTAACTCTATCGTCTTCTTCTCAGAGGTGAATGAACACCGATATACTCACGCGCACGACCTGGCGCGAATCTTGCGGTCACCGTGTGAAATGGCATTACGATACACGCGTCTCACTTACACAACCGCAATTAATTAAAATTAAAATTATTTTATTGCAAATTAAGTGTATACATAAAGATCTTAGACTAGGTATTGCAGTTAAGGTTCTTAATTCTAAGTTCGGTTCGGAATATTATTTTAAACTTTAATATGTTTTTTCCCACCAACCCGGTATTTAGTACAATTTTGAACATTTTTGAGTTTAACTTTTCAGTTCTTAGGGTAGGTGTATAAATATTTTGATTCCTGCAATATATGCACTTTTGTAATACATACTACTATTTATTATTGGTATACAATATATTGAAGTTTAATCTGTGAACCTCATTTTAAGTATATGTTAGAGGTGTTATAAGAGAAGCAAGACTTCCTGGAACTTCCTGGAACAATTGGTCTTTTATGACAATTCAATTAATTAACCAATTAAACAGTTTTGTAGATGCAATGAATGTGGTATGTTGTGTATGTGTGTGTGTGTGTGTGTGTGTGTGTGTGTGTGTGTGTGTGTGTGTGTGTGAGTGTGTGTGTGTGTGTGTGTGTGTGTGTGTGTGTGTGTGTGTGTGTGTTCACATTTTCATATCAAGTTACACATTATCCACTTTGACGTCGGCTCAAACAAAATCTGTTCTGAACTCGTCTTATATCATTAATTACTCAAAATGATAAATTCAATTATGACGTCAAATAATTAAATTATGTCATCGAAAATTATGATTATAGAACTTGAAAGAACCAGCCGGTTCTTTAAAGTGTCTTTTAAGTGCGAGTCGGACTTGCGCAATAAAAACAAAAAAGTTAAAAATATTTACCATTTTTTTCTTCAAAGCATATTTTTAAGCTTCTAAAGGCTTCAAAAGTTGAAATACTGTAATGACTTAGTATGACTTAGTAAGTCATGTCTCATTTTTTTTAGATAATGCCATGAATTTAAATTAACTTACAATTCTTTTTCTAACATTGTTCTGATAATACATATTTTTAGTTGAGTTGAAATGAAACAACTTTTACGGATCTACTCGCGTTTATTTTATTTTATAAACGCGAGTAGATCTGTAAAAGTTGTTTCATTTAAATGTGTAGTGTTCGCGTAAACTTTAGTTAAGTTTTTTTATATTATTTAACTTAAGAGATACGTTCTTGCCGGTGTAGCATTTTCCATTATTCTCTATCGTAAGCTGATTTTTTTTATATGTACTTCTTTATAGTAAGGTTTTTATACTAATAATAGTAAAGAACTTCCAATAGTTATTGTTAATCAAATGTTTTATTACATTAAAGTTGTTTCTAATTATGATGGTAAAAAAATAAAAATTTAAATTCCCACTGTGCAATGGTAAAAAGAATATATTTGTACGCCGCTGCTGAAATGTATGCTACATTCTACATAGTAATGAATATAGATTATCAGCGTCGCGCAGAAGGGAACCCTCAAGGGTACCGTCGCCACCGTTAACTTTTACACCACCCATTTTAGGGTTAATTGTCGTCCTAATGTTCCTGCGTATGGTGACAGCACAGATTATGTTACAGATAAGACACTTTCAACAGCTTTCGTTTTGATAAGTCTCGTTAATGCTGTTGTTATTAATTTTGCATTTACAACCTACCAACCTTTTTAAATAACTCTACAAAATTTATTTTTACCCATTTGTAAAATTTGGGTCTTTTTAGCAAAAAGTAAGTATCTTTGCGACCTATAACATATACCAGCCTTTTTGGTCCTTTTCTAAACTACACAGTCTGCTTTCAAATTGCCTCAAGAACATCTTGTATTAAGGTCACGGTAAAGTCCCACATCTTTATTGATACTCAAGGGGTTTGGGTAAAATATTATTTGACTTACCAATATTTTTTGTCTTATGAGGTGTATATCTCAAACAAAATTAGAAATAAGTACCTCTCGCTACATTAAATCACTTTAACACAATTTCGACCGCTTCCATATTCAGTCTCAACTAAACCATAACATGTCAGGTGTTCACTATGTGACGTAAAAATGCTAAATTACTTCATTCAGATAGTTTGTTGAGCATAATCTGATTTTCTATCTCCAATTACTAGATATGTTTTTTTTTTCATTGGCGGCGCTAGTGTGCGGCGTAAACGCTCTTAAGTCGTATGGATATACTTAGGCATACTTTTTCCAGACGTTTCGATGTAGCACGGGGCGTGGCCGTGAGCTAATTTGGTTACGGGTTAGAAAAGTATGTGCGTGTCTGTTTAGGTATATTCTTAGGCCATTACAAATAAACAAAGAATAAGGTTGGAATAATTATTCCGTGTTTTGTCTCTTTTACTCTAATCTGAAATTAAGTTTACATGACAGGAACAAACCACGGAATTACTATTCGGATCTTTTTCTTTGTTTATTTGTAAGGGGGTTAGTGTTAAAAAGTGTTTTAACGATTTGCGTACAATTGTAATAATATAATTAAAAATATTATATAGCTAGCGACGGCTCGCGGTTTCACCCGCGTGGTTTCCGTTCCCGTAGGAATATCGGGATAAAAGTATTATATGTTTCAATCCAGGTTATAAACTATATGTATGCCGAATTTCATCCAAATCCATCCATCCGTTGCAGCGTGAAGAAGCAACAAATATACACACAAACTTTCGCATTTATAATATTAGTGAGATTTATTGTTGGTCAAATTCAACAGTTGTGTTGTCATATGAGGCATTAATCACCTACTAACACGCATGACCTTACGAGTATTCTGTTCATGTCAAAGGCTTTATTTTATTTTATTTTTATTGTTACACCAACAAAGTAAACACCATTACATTATAAAAAAACATCGTATAAATCAGACGCTTGTTAAGTGTCACCTCAATTATAGGTGTAAACTACATGCATACAAAAGTGCTACAGTGTGCCTTCCCACAATATGTCAATTAACAATCGTATAGAGATCTACAGGGTGCCTAGTGTGAGTTTAATTTCACATTCGATCGCGATAACGAAAACTAATATTAGTATGGTTTTAAAGCAGCGTCTCCTGGCGACATACGAGAAGACTTAGGATTTTGCCATACAAATTGCACATTTAATGAAAAAAACTCAAAATGAATTTCTAAACTCAAAAGTACCTACTTAATCTTTGACAATCAAGTTCGGAAGACAAAAAGAGGGAAAGGGGAAAGTTATGACAGTCATTTTTCTTGATGGCTACTTCCCATAATCTTGGAGTCAGGGTTCAAGTGTTGCGCCTTCTATAAGAATAAGAATCATCTATAAAAAATAAGAATATTTAAATAACTCCTTGCAAGATTCTTGAATAGTTATTGTTGAAATGCGGTCTTCCATTATGAAAAGTCTGACAAGTTAAATTTTAAGATTAATACTTTTCATTTCATTACTTTGATAAATATCTTATATACCTAAAAATATATAAAATATGTTTTAAATTACCTTTGTATGTAACTGTTGCTTGAGAAAGAATATAATGACCTAAAACACTTTTGGATTTATCAATTACTTCTTTACGACCTCCTTGGTGGAGTGGTTTGTACACCGGTTTTCATGGTGTCGCCATCTCTGAGGTCCCCGGTTCGATCCCCGGTCGGGTCAATTTAGAAAATATTGTTTTTCTAAATTGTGTCGGGTCTGGGTGCTTTCTATGTATAACAAGTATGTATTTAAGTATTTTAAGTATGTTTATCCGTTGTCTAGTAACCATTTAACGAGTTTCATAACGAAGCTTCTCTTGGGCTAGATAATTGGTGTGAGTGTATTAAAGTTTATTTATCTATTTTTTTATTACACATCAAAACTTACGCAACAGAATTTTAAATATATTATAATTATAACATTATCTATACCTTACTGTTACTTAAACTTAACTTCATGCTGCTACAGAGAGCATGTAAAATAAGTTTAAAACTTAGCTACAAAAAAAGGGCTTTCTGCAGAAAGCATGGGAAATAAGTTAAGTCCCTTAGTAAGTCGTGTTCATTTTTCATGCTGAAACTTTTAAAACTAGACACAATAAAACCTCTGGCTAAGAAACTTGTACTTTTTTCTTTTTAGATTTACGTTCAAAAGAACTTTTTCTCACGAAGCCGTCTACCAAAGTGAGAGATGTTGATGTTGAAGTTTCACTTATTATACATAATATAAAGCATTTCAGCGGCATGATGAAGTTTAAATAGAGAAAGCATTCATCATTATTATCATCATTACAGCTCATTTCATGTCTCACTGCTGGGGCACGAGCCTTCCCTAAGGATGGATAGGGAGAACGGGCTATAAACCACCACGCGGGTCCGGTGCGGATTGGTGGTTGTTAACGACTGCTAATGCAGCCAGACCAACGGCTTTACGTGTCTTCCGAAGCACGGAGGAGCTCGAGATGAAAAAGTTTTGGTCCTGGCCTTTGCGAAAATTGCATGACCTCAACATTCAGGCGACCTCGATAAGGCATTATGAAGTAGAAAAGTGATAACGTAAAGCTTCCCAGGTCATAAGCCAGACAGTGCTAATATTAGGTCCTTACCTATGAAACTGACGTTCTCACTTATTAAAAGGTCTAAAAGTTATAAAAGTCAGCACCGGTTGTTAATATTATTATACACCTTTGATTAGGACTATGTTACTTAGGCTTCAGTAATAACAATGATTATTCATTTTGTGTCTTTATCGCCCATTCTTTTTTTAATTTACTGCTTTTTATGTTCGCGGAATTGTCTTTTTGTTCCATTGTAGCTTTGAAAGGATTTGATTTCTTTTTCTTTTTAATGTCTGCTATATTTAGCTAGTGAAACAAACACACAACTTAATTTTTATAGTGTTAACATAAATAGATACTAAGAAAATTAAAAAAAACGTTAGTATGAAAAATAAAATTTTATAAAAAACCTTAATACAAAACGTCAATTTCATAGGTAAGGACATAATACGTGAAAAAATATAGTGTAGCCGATACTACTTGTATGAGTTCTTGGTAAACCCATACACCTTGTATGATTGATGATAGTAATCTGTTGTTGTTTTTATGAATGATAAAACTTGAAGAGAAAATACTTCGTTTATTACGATTTCACAATAATGCCATTAATAACTGCTGATGATAATGATAATGAGCGCGCGATCGGCGGTGATATCTGAATACACACTAAAATAATAATTTAATTATTGCTACAATTATAAAAATGCTGATGAGCCTATTGTGCGGTTGAATGACCGTACACTACTACTGCTAGGCCTTCATCAAAGAAATGAAATCAAGGGTTCGTTCGGCACTTGCTCATATGGTTTTATAACCACGCTTACCAAGTGCGGGTTGGTGATCATGACCCAGCCCGACAAAAATTCGAAACACAATTTGCCCAACCTGGGAATTGAAACTGGGATATCAGGCGGAACGCTTCGCCAATCGGTCACCTAGGCATTTTTACATTAGTAAGTGTTTGTTCCATAATCATACAACGTGTTAATGAAATAGCGCAAAACCTGAGACACTCCAACTCATTTTTACTCTAAAAGCTTAAAATCTATCTGACTAGGTATCTAGTGTGAATTTCTATCCGTATTCATTGGATTACGTTTACGAAAACAAAGATTTGTATGGCAAATTTTAACTATTCTCGTATGTCGCCAGAGGGCCCTGCTTCAATGCCATATTTATTTTCGTTCGTCAAAGAGATCGCATATCAAATTAAAGTCACATTAGACGGGTTAGGGGGCAATTCGTCCCACTGAAAAACTTGGACCAGGGACCACTTCCACCTTTTCTAATTTGATAGTGGTCAATTGGGACCACAGTCATTTAGGTTTAGGAGGAGTGCACTACTGAATACTCTCTAGGGGTTTATTGGTCCCAATGTGCTTGGGTGGCTTGAGCAAAAGGACATTAAACACTCACAAGTAAAAGTTTTTTTCGTTTTTTTGTTGTTGTTATTGTTGTTTTTTTTACTGATCATGATGTTATCCATATTTTTTGAAAAATAATTTAATTTCTCTTGGCTCAAGCTACCATCACAATGGGATCAATAAACCCCCAAAGAATATTCAGTAGTGCACTAGTCCCAAAACCTAAATGTATGTGGTCCCAGTTGACCACTATCAAATTAGAAAAGGTGGAAGTTGTCCCTGGTCCAAGTTTTTCAGTGAGACGAATTGCCCCCCAACCCCACTAGTGTCTAGTGGTCCTGAAAGAAATTAAAAATCACGCAAACTTATCTTGGAACGAAGACCCTATTATCAAAAGGTAATCTATTACTGAAAAACGCATTAATAATATTGTCGTGATTTCTTTATTTGCTCCGACAAATTGTTAAAAGGCGAAATAATGAAACTTCAGCGAAAACTCTGTGAAAAACACAGGTGCCCACAAAAACATGATTAATGTACAAATCATTTGTATGACAAACGATCTCATATTATAATCTGATTCTTTGCTGTTTTCATAGTAGCCATTAGTTAGTTTGGTAATTAATATAGGTAATATACATAATAATAATATATTATTTTCAGATCAGACAATTAATTACAGTCAATAATTATTATAGATATTATGTACGGTTACAAGGTTTGCTTGGACGCTGGAGTCGTTTGAGGGTTAAAGTTCACAGTATCATATGTCATGCTCGTGAACGGGTGCCGTCTGTGGAGGCTGGTCTGCTCTTGCATACTGATCTTATTTTTAGTATATTTAACTATAGTTTGACTTTGTTGTACTTAAAAATTGTGGAAATTGAAACTTTTACATAATTATCTGATGTAAATTTGTTAACTTAGATTTTTTTTTAATTTTTTTTTTTTTACATTTTGTAATTGTCTTCTATATATTTTTGTGTTTATTTGTAATGGAAAGTGTCCTACTATGATAGGGCATTTTTCAATATTTTTGACGCTGTAAGGGAGAAAATAGCTGGACACTTGCTGAGTTTCTTGCCGATTCTTCTCAGTACAAAATCTCCCGCCCAGAGTAGACTTACGAACCGATGGCATAGTGACATTCACAAGAGCTACTTGTAGCCTAAACTGAATAAATTAATTTGAATTTTGAATTTTGAAATTTAGTATTTTTTACATAAACCTTCATTATCATCATCATCATTGAAATGAAACAACTTTTACGGATCTACTCGCGTTTATTTTACACATTACTTATCATCATCATCATCATCATCAGCCCACTTCCGCCCACTGCAGGGCATAGGCCTCTTCTCTCGCACGCCACTCTTCACGGTCCTCCATCCTCATCCTTCCCTTGCCCGCCACCCAGTCTAGGTCGTCCGATCATCGAAAAAAAACTTACTCACCCGTGTTTATTTATTGTCTTACTGAGTTTATGTAACCACCATAAACTCAATTAATTTTAAAATATTATGTTTATTTTGTCATACTTGCTACTTTGTTTAGTTCGTTCTATAATTAATATTTGTATCACCCAAAATGATCTGTGACAAAATGGTTGTAAGCATAATGCCCGCCTCTTTTGTACTTTGTCTGTTTCATTTTCTTGGCATCTGTGGCCCTGAAACTTTAGGCTTGTGTCTCTCTGTGACCTGTGGTTTCTTCGAAACTGATACTTCTCATCAGAATAACTAGTGCGAGTTTTATTTGCCTTAATGGGAATTGAAGAATCGCCTCCTAGTGGTAAAAGACGAGGGTTAAATTTTGTAATACTAATTCTCGTTTTCGTTAACGTGATCGAAGTTCAAGAAGGTCCGATTCGTTCGAACCCTTCGGAGAATCTAGTAGGGCACGGGGACACGCACTAGTGCGTGATGCCGTTCCCTATAGAAAACCTCTGATGGTGCTTCATTTCACACGGCTTGAGGAACTAAAAAACTCGTCGCCTCCAAAAAAGCCCGGTAAATCTGCAAATAAATAAATAAACTTTCCTACACTCACACCAATTATCTAGCCCAAGAGAAGCTTCGTTATGAAACTCGTTAAATGGTTACTAGACAACGGATAAACATACTTAAAATTCTTAAATACATACTTATTATACATAGAAAACACCCAGACCCGAGACAACTTAGAAAAACATTAATTTCTAAATTGACCCGACCGGGGATCGAAACCGGTACCTCAGAGATGGCGACACCATGAAAACTGGTGTTCAAACCACTCGACCAAGGAGGTCGTCATTGCCCTGTAACAATCAGCAAAACACAAAAAAAATTATTCCAAGTAAAATTCGTGCTAGGTACCCAGATTGAAAGACCTTCGCTTTCCCGCGCTTGTAGTGTAAGATAAGATAAGATAATTAGCCATAACAGTTGGTACCAGTCATTGTCACACCCCCACGAACACATCCCGAGGTTCCGGGTAAACAATTACGTCCGTCCACGACGCTTACTTCGGCTTATGTATAATGTGTGTAATAAGGTACTGCGGTGGATACTTAAGTTGTAAGAGACGAGCAATTTCAGTGCTCAAGTAGTAAAAAAATTTTTTTGTAAAAAATATTGACACAAAAATTACAATAACACGTAAATAAAATATTTTTATTATTTGTATTCACAATGATATATATTATGTACAGTTAAGTCAAAAAGTCAAGATTTTTTTTCTTTTAAATAAAATACTTAAAAAGTAACACAGGTCAGAGGCAAAAGAGCTCAGCTTTCACTGAGATTTTGTCTTGCGCTGGTTGGAAAGGGGGAATTCCCTGAAACGTTGAGCAGGAAATATATGTTTATTTATTTAAAGGACAACCAACAAGACAAGCACAAATACAAGCAACAACTACGTAGAACATATTGTAGACTTAAAGCAAAAAATTTAATCCACGTTGCAATTGAAAGCAACGTGGATTACATTTTTTGATTAAATAATATAATATTGTGCAAGAGGAGTTATCACAGGTTTTCATTTTAATCATTGTTCATTATTAATTTACGACCTGCTTGGTCGAGTGGTTTGTACACCGGTTTTCATGGTGTCGCCATCTCTGAGGTCCCGGGTTCGATCCCCGGTCGGGTCAATTTAGAAATTATTGTTTTTCTAAATTGTCTCGGGTCTGGGTGTTTTCTATGTATAATAAGTATGTATTTAAGTATTTTAAGTATGTTTATCCGTTTCCATTTAACGAGTTTCATAACGAAGCTTCTCTTGGGCTACATAATTGGTGTGAGTGTAGGAAAGTTTAATAAATGTGTTATTCGATGCATAGTCCAAAATTGTGTTAACCAACTCTTATAAGGCAAGTGTGATAATTCAGAAAACACCTAGACTAAATTGTAGCTATTACTGGATCATATCAATGTCATTGTCCAGCAGTGGAACAGCGTATAGTGTGTTTTGTACTATGATTTCCACATTCTCGTCTCTCGTTTTCTTGCCACATTGGGAGATTGGGCCACAATCCACCACCATCACAAACAGATTTTTTTTTTTAATATTATTTTTATTTGCGAACTGTTTGTTTTTCCAACTAAAGAATATAAAATAAATAATGTAAGCTATGCGCAACACTGGGCTTGAAGTGTCGAACACCGATGCCATTACGATACGTTATTTTACTTTTATGAGACACTTACTAATTGTCGCCCGTGACTTCGTTCACGAAGACTACACTATCCTACAGGAACCTGTTGCCGGGATAAAAAGTATCCTATATCCTGGTCCGGGTCATGGTCTGTCTATATGCAAAGTTTCATCCAAATCCGTTTAGCCATTTTCACGTGATGCGCGGTCAAATGGACAGACAAACAGAAAAACAGATAAACAGACGAAAATTATAAAAACTGTTGAAACGTGTTCTATTATCGATTTTAAGTATCCCCAGACCTTCGACCCTCTTTAGCTTTATTATATGTATAGATACCACAATATTATATGTATAGATACCAACCCACACTGGGCCCGCGTTGTGGTTTATGGCCCGTTCTCCCTAACCATCCATAGGGAAGGCTCGTGCCCCAGCAGTGGGGACATAAAATGAGCTGATGATGATGAGATACCACAATGGCATTTCGCTAGACAGTCCATAACATAAGGAGGGAAATTCGTAAGCTCTTGTGACTTGCACCCAACAGCGTGTTGTCAAATAAATTTTTGTGTAAGCCCCAATAACCGTAGTGCCGCTCGCTAGTTCTAATTAATTCCACGCCGAGGGCTCCGTTCGAGATACGACCTCGTTCGGTTCCACTTGGCGCTATTAACTCGCTTCCCTGTCCCCCATTTTGTATCGTAAGAAGGTGTGTTTAGCTTTATAGTCGACAGTGAAGTCATTGGATAAAATAATAAAGTTTATTTTCATTAATCATCGTTTAAGGTCAAGGTAAATCTGGTCTTTAGATCTGATAAAGGTCGCGGGAAGCCACTGGATGCGAGCAGCACAAAACCGGTCGTTGTGGAGATCCTTGGGGGAGGCTTTTGTCTAGCGATGGACGTCTTTTAGCCGAGATGATGATGATGATGATGATGATGATGATAAATCATACTTACAAAAATTTCAATTCTTATCTGGTCCGCACAGTACCTACGTTATAACTTTATAAGGGACAATGCTTATCATCGGTATTTTTTGTAGCTTACGAGTTTTAAAAAGTGATAAAAGATATTTCACGGTAAGCACAGTGCCTTGATCTCACCTGATGTTAAGTGATGATAAGGGTACTGGCTATCTTATTTCTAGCTGCCGGAACACAACAATGCTACAAAAATTGATGTTATGGCGACATATTTAGATAAGATGGTGGTAGCTAGCCAGGCGGCAAACAAGCTCTACACCAACCAAACCGAGTACACAAACATGTACCCCCACTGGGAATCGAACCCGGGCCCTCTGGGTCTAAACCGGTGGTCTTAGCCACTAGACCACCGAGGTGGTTAAGGATTTGAACCCTAGCCCTCTTATAATCGGTCAAGAGCTCTTCCAATTATGCCGTCATGGCTCTATCTACTCATACCTACTATCTACTTTTTCTTTGTAAGCCAAAAGAGCCTAATTCAATGTAAATATCTACGTCATCAACATCCGATCTAACACTTTTATAGATATTTAATTTTCTATTATTGTGTTTTCTGTATAACTGTGTAAGCAATAAAGTTTTTATTTATCATTTATCTCTCTATCAGTTAAGAATAGGCAAGCTATATTTATAATATGGGTAATGTATAGGTATAACTATTTATTCGCAACTAAATTTGCGTAAAATAATAAATACCTACCCATGTCTAGACACGCGGCAGCGTGTCAAGCCAAGTTCAAGCTAACAGAACTGGCGAGCAGCACCGTGTGTAATATTACACGAACCATTTGGAGCCAAATAAATAAACATGTCAAATTTGGCTCATATATTGAGACTTGGTCCAGCAGTGGACGTCTTTTGGCTGAGATGATAATGATGATGATGATTGAGACTTGCGAGATACATACTCGTATGTGCTCCAAATTTCATAAACACACCTCAAACGTCCAAAAATCGACATTTTTATCACTGACTGATCTATATTTAGATCAAAACTCTAACCCAGTTCCAGATTACCTAGGAAGTTTAAATTTTGCATCCAGATAGGTAGTTGGGCGAATACAAAGGAATAAATCTGAAACTAGTAAATTTTTATCAATTTAATATATTTTTCAATTCATTGATTTTATTAGGACCACTTAATTATAGATGCCTGTAATGTAAGAATCAGCAATCAAAATCGATGACTTGATTGATGATGGTCTTTATGTGGATGTTAAGATATTTACGTGAACATATAACGAGTGGAATACCACCCTTATTTTTTTAAATTCAAACATATCCATAGCCAAATTTCCGGAAGAATAAAATAAGAACTTACAGCTTTACAGCTTAAAGCTCACAAACTAGCAAAACAAGTCAGACCTTAGGCTTCAATATATCCTAAGTTATAAGAAAAAAAATATTTGGAGTTATTATAAATAAATTTCAGTACAGACCATTGCACTTGGCACCCATTTAGATCTCACTTCTTTTGTTGTTGAAGTCACAACCAAGGTATATATCATAATATTGAACTTGGTTCTCATTTCACATTTATGTTTTTGAGGGGATTTATAATAATACTCTGTTTATAATCATAATTTGTAGTTTGTTATGTTAATGGTAATAATTATTACAGGCTATGGAGTAATTGTTTTTCGGATACACTATCCTCATAACACGTAGTTGTTACATTGGTAGTTTAAGTTAATTAACATTAATTAACTGTTAGTCTTCAATTTCGGGCAGCGCAACTAAACAATTAGCAACAATAAGCTTAAAGAACATTAACGTAAACGAACAAAGGCTTGTAGACTAAAAACTTGTTCCTCGTTAGTTGAGGATGTTTTTGTTGCAAGTTGTTTTATTTGTTGCGAACTTTAAACAGGGCCCATGGTCACATGAAGACTTGGATACCCCACATAGGCCACGGACGTCTGGATAAAATAATACTTAAGCATATTCATCACCACTACCAGCTCATTGTACGTCGCCATTGCTGGCTTGCCTTCCCGATGATGGATAGGGGAACGGGCCATAAACCACCACGCGGGCCCAGTGCCGAATGGTAATTGTTAAAGACTGCTAATGCAGCCGGGACCAACGGCGTAACGTGCCTTCCGAAGTACGGAGGAGCTCGAGATGATACATTTTTGGTCACCCATCCGATGGCCGGCCTTTGCGAAAGTTAGCAGATTTAACATATTCATGCCAAAATCAGTGAAGAGTAATCTGGGCTACCATTAAACGTTAAACAGGATCCAAAAGCAATACAACGCCCTTTCTCGCCCTAATGATTTGGAAGATTTGGACATTTTTCACTTCAATGCACGTAAATATAAGGAAAATGTCAAAGTTATTGGTCGTCACGTGAACCCCCTTTAGTATATTTAGTATCTATAGTTTCACAGTAATTAATATTTTATTAGATTTTAGATTAATTGGATTAGTTTTATTAATGATTTAATAAGTCCACAACGCATGCCGTGGCTGTCTTTAATTGAAAACTATACTTATCTAAGTATAGTTACCCAACTAGCAAAGTACCCTTACAAACAAAAACTTTTAAGAGCTATGGTCTCTTAGAAGGATTAGATGTGTTATAATTAAGAGAGAAACCCTTATAAAAGCATGTAGTAAGTCTATTTAAGCTGTAAGAGCATTAATACTTGTTTTATATTCTTGTAAGAAAATCTTATATAATATTAACCAGAGCAGTGGTGTTTGGTTTGATGCTATAGCCGGCCCACTAAAAACCCAGGGCACCCGTCTACCGCTTGGACGGAATCCCAAGAACTAAGAATTCGTTCACTAACACAGTAAGTAGGTACCTACTTACTTAAATATAAACTTAATCATCTGCTCATTTCTTACTCGTTTTCGTCCAGTTCAACACATGGTTGCCTGGAAGAGATTGTTTTTAGCGATAAGGCCGCCATTTATACTACTTTTTGTATTGTCCTCTTTATTTATTTTTGTATGTTTACAGTACAGTGTATTTTCATTTCATCATCTCATCATCTCAGCCAAAAGACGTCCACTGCTGGACAAAGGCCTCCCCCAAGGATATGAGGGGTATTTGCCGTAATCGCCACGCTTGGCAGGCGGGTTGGCGATCGCAGTAAGTTGAGACTTAATCTCAGAGAGATGCTGCTGCCCATCCTCTGGAATGGTCCCTTAGTCGGCTTTTACGACACCCACGGGAAGAGATGGGGTGGTGCAATTCTTTATCCCCGGCACCACACAGGGAGTATTTTCATTTAAGTATAATTTAATTTCTTAAACAAAAACCTACAGACTTAATTTCTTTGAATCTAGTCTCCGTCTTCGTAACAAAAAAAGAATATTTTTTTAACTACACAAAACAGACCCTTTCCTGGGTAATTACCTAAGTAATTGCTGCCAGTAATTTCGGTGTTGTTCAGTCTGTGGCTGGCCCCGCCTGTTATTATGCAAAGTGGTTTGTTAAGATGGCGTTGTTGTCTGGTGGGAGGCTGCATTTCCTCATTACAAGTCCCTTTGACGAAATAGCTATGGTATAATTTAATTATTAAAGTTTTTAGTATATTTAGTTACAAGATAAAATTTTACTAGAAAAAATCAACCAGTCTTAGGGACTTTGAGTGGGAATCGAACCCCCGACCCTTGGATAACCGGTCCAATGCTCTGACCGCTGAGCTACCGAGACCCCAGAAAGCTCGTTGAATTTTTCTAGTACTTTGCCCTCACAGTCGTAAGAACACTTTGGCAAGTATTTACATCGATTTATTCTAAATCGATGAGTATTTATTAACAATCGATAAAGACGTAATTCCTTATAAATGTTATTTTACTAGCGGCCTCTCGCGGTTTCACCCGCGTGGTTGCCGTTCGCGTAGGAATATCGGGATAAAAACTATCCTATGTTTTAATCCAGGTTATAAACTATCTGTATGCTGAATTTCATCCAAACCCATTCAGTAGTTTTTACGTGAAAGAGTAACAAACATCCTATACACACAAGCTTTCGCATTTATAATAATTATGCACAAATTTTGTTGCATTGTGTTGAAAAACTTTTTCAAACGATGTAGCAATTTTATTAACACGTTTCTTAATTTTTTTATTATTACTAATTATAGACATTTATAGTTTTATTTATCGACGTTTACCTATATGTGCACTTTTTGTGTCCAATTATCCAAAACAATAATGTCCAAAACATGTAATCGATATAGGTGTTATGTCTAAATTTATTTACTACTTATACTTAGCACGGCAAATGACTCCATACCACCTGATGTTAAGTGGAAATGGAGTCCAGACGAGAAGACAACTGGTGCAGCGTGAAAATAACGCAGCATCAGTCAACCTCACCCTGCCGGCCCACAAGGTGCTTCTTTATGCCTCGTTTAAAGGACCCCATATCATAGGAAGGAGGGAAAACGTGTGCTGGTAGAATATTCCATCTTTTGGAGGTGCGACAAAGAAACGAGTCACCAAATTTCTTTGTGCGCGATGGGATATGTGTGACAGTAAAGCGATGACTCCGGAGAGCAGCACTTATATAAATCTACATATTTATTTATTTATTTATTTATTATTTGGACAGTCAACAAAAACATATACTAGCAAAAACAATGATACTGTTACAAACATAAGCCTTATCTAAGTATAAGTAGTTTTCAATTAAAGACAGCCACGGCATGAGTTGCGGACTAATTAAAACATTAATAAAACTAATCTAATTAATTTTAAATTTAATGAAATATTAATTACAGTGAAACTCTAGATACGGGGGTTCACGTGACGTCCAATAACTTTGACATTTTCCTTGTATTTACGTGCATTGAGGTGAAAAATGTCCAAATCTTTCAAATTATTAGGGCGAGAAAGGGCGTTGTATTGCTTTTGGATCCTGTTTAACGTGGAATGGTAGCCCAGATTACTCTTCACTGGTTTTGGCACGAATATGTTAAATTTGCTAACTCGAAGTAGTTTTTTGGGTGCATTGATGTTAATTTGTTCAAGTAAATTAGAGCAATCAAGGCCACCACCCAAAAGCTTGTATAGAAACATGCTATCGTGATGTAGTCTTCTTTCTCTGAGACTTTCAATTTTAAAATATTCTAGACGGCTTTCATAAGATCCCAGAGTCTTAGCGAGAAAATTTCAGGAAGACAAATGCTAAAGAAATCTTTTTTGTACGCTTTCCAGGCGTTTAATGTGAACGTCATATTGAGGAGACCAAACGACACTGCATTACAGCATACTGCATATTATAAACAGAAATAACCCAGACCTTTTGAATCACTAGTTACCGAGACATTGATTTACCCTCTTAATTTTTCTTAGTGATTGCTTAATAACTTTACTTAGATTACCTCTAATCAAAACACGAGTAATCAAGCCAAGAACATACTCAAGACTGTCATAAGCCAAATTGGATTCGAGAAAGCCGATCATTTCAATTCATTACATAGTCTATACGACGACGATCAATAGTAACTAAATAGCTTAAGCTACAACGACCATTGCAGGCGGTGCAACCTCGGCCTCTGCTGAGGTCCTACCACAAGTTCTCACTCGATTCTCAAACAGCAAAAGAAAATAAAGAAGAAGAACGAGATCTGAGGAAGCTCCTTGACTCCTTCACTCGATGTCGTCGGTCTGGACTCTGCTTCTGTTACATCAGGTAGAGCGGAGTCATTTGACCACTTTTAAATAAATAAAAAATGGCCGGAATCTCACGAGACGAGAAGTAGTCAAATGACTCTCTTACTTTGATGATTTAAAATTCAAAATTCAAAATTCATAAAAATCATTTATTTAGTTTAGGCTACATGTAGCTCTTGTGAATGTCATTATGCCATCGGTTCGTAAGTCTACTCTGGGCGGGAGATCTTGTACTGAGAAGAACCGGCAAGAAGCTCAGCAAGTGTCCAGCTCTTTTCTCCCCCACAGCGTCAAAAATATTGGAAAATGCCCTATCATAGCAGGACACTTTCCATTACAAATAAACACAAAAAATATAGAAGACATGTAAAAAAAAACAAAATAAAAATCTAAGTTATCAAATGAACTTCTTGAATTGAGAGTGGACTTCAGTTTAACACATCCAAATGTGTCACGATTACCTTTACGAAGAAACGTAAACCTATAGAAACGGTATGTAGGGTGGAAAACATTACCATGAAAAGAGTAACGGAAGTTAAAGATCTCGGTGTTAACTTTACAGCCGACTTGTTATTTAGGAATCACATTAATAACATTGTTAAAAAGGCCTTTAGAAACTAAGGATTCATTCTTCGTAGAGTGCATGGCTTTACAAATGTTACAGCTATTACTTGCTTGTACAATAATGAGAAAATCTGTTGATTCATTTTTCGAAATGCGCCATTTTATACCGAGGTGGGCGTTTGTGGCTGCGCTGCAGTTTAATACTAAAGCTGACACTTTAGAGCACTATACAGGGTGTCCCACAGCCATGCCACATGAAGGGAAAGTACCTTAATTATTGTAGATGGAACATTTTACTGAAAGAAGACTTTATTTTAATTTTAAAAACTATTTAAACTGCATTCATACATTTTTTTTAAATTGCCTAGTTATACCGGGAATCGAACCCGGTACACGAGAAAAAATCATTCTTTAGTTTTAACATACTGATCGGAAGGCTTCGTCATAAGGATTATTTTTTGCTAAATAACGTTGCATCAGAAATAAAAGGAAGACGTTGCCTATTTTTTACGTTCCAAATTTGGAACATAAAAAATTATTTATTAAAAAGTTTTTTTTACACCTGATGTTAAGAAGCAATGGAGTCTAGATGCGAAGACCAGCTAATCGCTGTAACATTATTGTGCCTCACTTGAAGACATTACCTAACCAACCTACAAGTTGTTTCTTCACTCGTTTAAAAGATCCCATGTCGCAGGAAGGAGGGAATACGACTGCTAGAAGAGCATTCCATAAAAAATGGCGCATTGATTACACTTGTGGCGTATCTAGTATTTTAGCATAGACTATGTATTGTATAGCTTAAACTAGTTTGTATGGTTATTGTTTGTATTCCTTTCTTTGATGTAGCTTAACTTTAAATAGAATAGATATATACTTAAATATATAGCAATGTTAGATTTATAAATATATATAAATATATGTATACATAATATATTATATAGATAGTATGCACACAATTAGTATTATATAATAATAAGTAAAGAATAAATAATATAGACTAGTAAGTAATAAATGTAACTTGGCGTTCAACAAACATTCCGACAGTACGATCATATTTTTATATTGTTATAATATTTTCACTAATGACCGGCTAAGTAGGTGCGTCTATCGTGCGATGCACCATCGGCGCTGAGCGGCCAAACCGGTTTTGGTATTCGGCCGGCCGTGCTTCAGTGCCCCTCCGTCGCGCGTCTACCCCCGCACGACAGTCGCACTGGAATCTCTGCTGTTGACGGTCCGTTATTGCTTACACTATTATCTACCAGTTTTCGTATGTTTTTATAGCTTCGCCTGTATGCCTATTGAACTGTTTCTTCACCTACTTATTGTGCTGTGTAAATGAACTATCGCTTATTCTTCTCTTCACCTTCTATTTGTTATTTGTGTGTGCTTTGTGCTAAACGCAATAAACTGTTGTTTCGTGCTTTGGGACTTATTAATTACCGACACCAAACACTAAAGTGGTAGAAATTTGTTACAAACCACTCTAAATTGATGTAAGAGATCCCGTGGTAGGGTCACAGGTAGTTTGTGATAATAGCACGACAAACGGACTGAATACGACTACATCGTTGTGTTGGCACTGCGAGATATGTCAGGGCGCTGGTAATGGTATTACACTAACGACCGGCTTCCTCTCGGCCCAGGAAACTGTGGACCACTTCAAGAAACACTATTATCAAAGCCCTGTTTAAGAGCGTTTACGCCGCAAACTAGCGCCGCCAATGAAAAAAAAACATATCTAGTAATTAGAGATAGAAAATCAAATTATGCTCAACAAACTATCTGAATGAAGTAATTTAGCATTTTTACGTCACCTAATGAACACCTCACATGTTATGGTTTAGTTAAATATGGCGTTATAGTTAAAAGTGGCTGTAACGTCTTATTTAACTAAACCATTTTTCATTAGTGGCGCTAGTGTGCGGCATAAACGCTCTTAAGGGATAGTGTACTTGGATGGTTTAAGGTGCAACGGTCAATACATTCTGACCTTTAGATACTCTCAACCTTGAAAATCAGTCAGTCTTATCACTGTGGCCGAGTGGCAGAGTGCTCGGCCCGATACCCGAAGATCCCGGGTTCAATTCCCATGTCGGGCAAAATGTATTTTCGGATTTTTCGATGCATATAAACCTGCATTTGGCAAGCGTGGTGATTAAGATTACCCATGAATTGTAGCAATGACTTGATTTCAATGATGGAGGCCTTTGCCCAGCAGTGGGACAATTATAGGCTGTTTACTTACATTTACTTACTATCACTAGCCCCCTCCCCCCCCCAATTCCTACTCCCCTCCTCAAGATCCAACTCCTCCTGACCAACTTTGACGACCTCCTTGGTCGAGTGGTTTGTACACCGGTTTTCATGGTGTCGCCATCTCTGAGGTCCCAGGTTCGATCCCCGGTCGGGTCAATTTAGAAATTATTGTTTTTCTAATTGTCTCGGATCTGGGTGTTTTCTATGTTGGTATAATAAGTTTATATTTAAGTATTTTAAGTATGTTTATCCATTGTCTAGTTTAACCATTTAACGAGTTTCATAACGAAGCTTCTCTTGGGCTAGATAATTGGTGTGGGTGTAGGAAAGTAAAAAAAAAAAAACTCCTTCCTCAAGGCCGCGAACGCATCTGCGATTACTTTGGTTTTGCGGGTGGGTGTCCATGGGCGACGGTGATTACTTTGCATCAGGTGACACGCCTGCTCGTTTGCCTCCTTTTAATATTTAAAAAAAAAATTACTACAAAACTATTAATGACTAATTTTGTAAGAAGATACATAGGGTACAGGGTATAGATACATCAGTGTCGACAGGAACCATCGATCGATTTTTTTTCCTTTAATCAGTCATGCACCGTAAAACCAGACACAATTGAAAACCAATTGTTATAGGTTCACATGTTAACCTGCGGGGCGTCAGACGTTAATCATCAAATATAAGTGTCATTAACTTATTTTATCTACACTAATGTTGTAACATTCTACTTATGTTTCCAATACTTGACTTATAATAACTACTGTTATAGCGCAGACAACAAAACACTCAATTTAAGCAATTTCACATGATGGTATAATATCCACATCGATATCGTAAAATCTCATTATAACATCAATATTTGGGGGTTAAGGTCACTCGCGTCCGTAGGTTTACCCTCGAGACCCTACACGTGACCCCTGGGTGGTGCTAAATGAGTGACACTGACTGAGTGGTAGAGCCACGCTGCGTTGTAGCACGCATTGGGCCGGCTCGCCCGGCGTAATACCACCCTCTCACTAAATACCGGCGTGAAATAATGGCACTCGTTGCTGTTGTGTTTCGTCCGGTCAGTGATAGTTCCGGAGGCCCTATCCCCCCCCCCCCCACACACACACAATTGATATGGCAGCGAACTTAAATTTAGATTTACCCCAGGGGGGTACCTACACCTCCAGTGTAGGAGAATCCCCCCCTGAGCGTCCGCGCTCAGGCTGCCCTACGTATTCTGGGGAGGGCAAAAGTCCGCTCGTATCAGCACATGCTGCAGGCAGGAGTAAGGCAAGACATTCGGCACCCCCTCCAACGCTTCGCGTGGATTTCTGCAACATCAGGGGAATTCACTCCAACTTAAGCGCCGTCCATTACCACCTTGAGACGGAGAAGCCGGCCTTGCTTTTCCTTATTGAAACGCAGATATCCCCCCCTCCTGACGTCTCCTACTTGCGCTACCCGGGATACAATCTGGAGCATTCGTTTGTGCCACGCGCCGGTGTTTGTGCTTACGTCAGGGAGGATATGTGCGTTCGTCGCCTCGGCAATCTTGAAGTTAGGGACCTCTCTGTCTTATGGCTGCACGTCGACTGCGGACACCACCCTCGCGTCTACGCGTGCCTGTATAGGTCCCACAGCGGTAACATTGAGACTGACCAACTTGTCGAGAGCGTTCAAACGGCCACAGATTCCCTTCTCCAACGGATCCCCTCTGCCGAGATCGTGGTGCTGGGAGACTTTAATGCCCACCACGTCGAATGGCTTGGTTCACGCACTACTGACCACGCGGGTAGAGCCGTTCATGACTTCGCTTTGGCCGACGGTCTGTCCCAACTGGTTGCCGAGCCTACGCGGGTACCAGATGTGGAGGGCCATACACCTTCCTTACTGGACCTCTTGTTGACCTCGCACCCAGACGGCTATCAAGTGTCCGTTGATGCACCACTAGGCTCATCAGATCATTGCCTGATTCGGAGCACAGTGCCTCTCACGGAAACTTTAAAATCGCAACGTGCGGTCAGTCGTCGGGTCTGGCATTATAGGTCAGCGGACTGGGATGGGATGCGAATTTTCTTTGCGTCGTACCCATGGTGGCGAGTTTGCTTCTCGCTGGATGATCCTGATGTCGCCGCCGATTCTGTCGTTGATGTGATACTGCAGGGAATGGAACTCTTTATTCCAAACTCTATGGTTCCCGTTGGCGGCAGATCCCAACCATGGTTTGGTCGATGTTGCAAAATAACATCTCGCCAGAAGCGCGAGCATTACCAAGCCTGGGCTAATGCGGTGTCATCAAAGAATCCAAGTACCAGTGTGCTCAAAAAGAAGTACAACTTTGCTGCCAGGTCTTTTAAGAAGGACATTGCCAAGGCGAAGTCATCATTTATAGGTAGAATCGGGGAGAGGCTAGTGCGTCTTCCTTCGGGTACGCGTGCATTCTGGTCTCTCGCCAAGGCTGTCTTGGGGAATTTCTGTCGACCGTCACTTCCACCACTGCACAAGACCGATGATTGCCTTGCCCATACTGCAAAAGAGAAAGCCGATCTCTTGGGTACTCTTTTCGCATCAAACTCGACCTTGGACGATGGGGAAAACTCGCCACCAACAATACCGCATTGCGCTTGTTCTATGCCAAACGTTCGGTTCCTGCAAAGGTCAGTTCGTAAGGCTCTTTTTTCCCTTGACATTCATAAGTCGAGTGGGCCTGATGCAGTCCCTCCCATTGTGCTTCGGACGTGTGCTCCTGAGTTGGCGCCGGTTCTAACGCGCCTCTTCCGGCTCTCTTACACGACTGGCGTTGTCCCGAGTTCTTGGAAGACAGTGGACCTTGTCCACCCGATTCCCAAAAAAGGTGATCGCTCAGATCCGTCCAACTACAGGCCTATAGCCATCACCTCTTTGCTCTCCAAAGTAATGGAGTCCATTACAAACTGCCAGCTCTTGAGGTACCTAGAAGAGAATCAACTACTAAGCGATCGCCAGTACGGTTTTCGCCGCGGTCGTTCGGCTGGTGATCTTTTAGTGTACCTCACTCACCGATGGGCGGATGCAGTCGAGAGGAAAGGGGAGGCACTGGCAGTTAGCTTGGACATAGCGAAAGCCTTCGACAGGGTATGGCACAGGGCTCTTCTCTCGAAACTTCCATCATACGGGCTCCCTGAGAAATTGTGTGCGTGGGTCGCCAGCTTTCTTTCTGGGCGTAGCATCAAAGTCGTAGTTGACGGATCATGCTCTGACCTGAAGCCCGTGAATGCTGGAGTCCCGCAGGGGTGTGTGCTGTCGCCTACACTGTTTCTTCTGCATATCAATGACATGTTGCATAACAACAGCATTCATTGCTATGCAGACGACAGTACTGGGGATACGCTTTACACCGGACGTACTAATATTTCTCTGGAAAGCGTCATCGAGAACCGGAATAAACTTGTGACTGACACTGAGAACATGTTAAGTCATGTCTCGAATTGGGGCCGACTTAATCTAGTCCATTTTAACCCTTCCAAAACACAAGTTTGCGTGTTCACCGCTAAAAAACATCCCTTCGTCTTATCTCTAAACTTTGAAGGAGCTCCCCTTGACACCAAACCGGCCATTGGAATCCTTGGCGTCGATATTTCGAGTGACGTTCAATTTCGCGGTCATTTGGAAGGTAAAGCTAAATAAGCTTCGAAAAAGCTGGGTGTGCTCAATAGAGCGGGACAGTATTTTACGCCGACCCATCGCTTACAGCTTTACAAAGCACAGGTCAGGCCTCATATGGAATACTGTTCCCATACTGGCTGGAGCGCCCCAGTACCAACTCCTCCCATTTGACCGCATTCAACGCAGAGCTGCTCGAGTTGTCGGCGACGTGGTAACCTCTGGTCGGCTCGATCCACTGGCCCTTCGGAGAGACGTTGCATCTCTCTGTATATTTTATCGCCTTTATCATGGGGAGTGCTCTGAGGAATTGTTCGGTTTGATCCCTGCCGCTGATTTCCTTCACCGCACTACACGCAATCGACTGTCTTTCCATCCACACCATCTTGATGGATGGCGATCTACTACTGTGCGTTTCTCACGTAATTTTTTACCACGAACTACAGTGCTGTGGAACCAGCTCTCAGCGGCGGTATTTCCGGACCAATATGACTTAGGAATCTTCAAGAAACGAGCCTATTCCTTCCTTAAAGGCCGGCAACGCATCTGTGATTCCTCTGGTTTTGCGGGTGTCCATGGGCGGCGGTGATTGCTTTCCATCAGGTGACCCGCCTGCTCGTTTGCCTCCTTCTAATATAAAAAAAAAAAAAAAAAACGCGACCAATTAAACTGGCGAGCCTTATGTCAAAATCCTCATACAAGTTGTATAAAATTTTGATATTAGGCTGGCTTTTGAAAACAGTTGGGTTATACGTGAAAACTTCGTCGAAACTACTAAACTTACATACACAAAACTCTTTGGTAAGATCTTGTGCCAATTAAATAAAAAAAGAACAGCGCGCGCTCGCTCCTGATTGGCCTTGCGCGCGCAGCTGCGCTCTCATTGGTTAGATTTTAATGGCGGCAAGTTCACTGTGACAATACACGTACGCGTGAATTTAATGTTTCGCAATGTGTTTTGTTTTTAAAATACAAATTAAAAGTTAAAAATGGACAGCGACGATGATATTTGTACGCCTCTGGATATTCAAGAATTGGCAACAAAAGTAACTCACAATCTTTTGCCAGAAAAATCTAGAAAATTATATGAAAAAGAATATAATAACTTTTTGGCATGGAAGATCGAAAAAAAAACTACATCATTTTCTGAAAATGTCATTCTTGTGTATCTCAAAGACCTCTCCGACAAATTCAAGCCATCTTCTATGTGGGCTAAATATTCTATGCTCAAGTCCACACTGAGTATCTACAACAATATTGATATCACGAAGTATTCAAAAGTCATAGCGTTCCTGAAACGCAGTTCAGAAGGACACAAGGAAAAAAAGTCCTTGACGTTTACATCAGGTCAAATAAAGATGTTCCTGAAAGATTCACCAGATATTTTGTATCTTTTTGAAAAGGTAAGTGTATTTTAGTTCTGTTATTTAATCTACCTAGTACTTACGTACTACACACGCAAGTTATCTAGACACTCCGTTTAAGCGCTTTGTGTATAAATTAGGTAGTAGGTACCTACACTTTACTACTTCATAAATCATAGTTTTTGCCTTGGCTATGTACCTCAAGCTTATTATATCGTTTATTTTTACAGGTTGCACTAATCTTCGGCATAATGGGGGCATGCCGAAGGCAAGAGCTATACAACATCCAGTTCGATGAAGTCTCTAACATAGACGACAGTACAATCATGGTGAAAGTTTCGAAAACAAAAACGAAAATAGATCGTTCTTTCGTTGTGACGGGCAACTGCTATGCCGTATGTAAAAAATACATGGAACTTCGACCCACCCCCTGTCGAAACCCTGCCTTTTTCTTGAGCTATAGATCGGGGAAGTGCGTCGATTAAAGAACTGGTATTAATAAATTTGGTGCTCTGGGAAAAACTATCGCAAGTTTTTTGAATCTGCCTAACCCAGCGTTGTACACGGGCCATTGCTTCCGGCGCACCTCGGCGACCCTTCTCATAGATAGCGGTGGTGATTTGACCGCACTGAAACGACACGGGGGGTGGAAGTCTTCTACTGTGGCTGAAAGCTACATTGATGAGTCTTTAATGAATAAAATTCAAGTCTCAAATACGATCTTGAACAGAATAGAAAACAAGACGAATGAAGTAATTATAAATATTCCAACTCCGTCTACGAGCTCTAGTGCTTGCCCCGCGACCGCTACAGCTGCTGGATCAATAATTAACATTAACTTTCAAAATTGTACCATCCAAAATTTGAACAATTATTATAAATAAACTATTGTCAGCTTTTACTCTTGTTGTTTGACTAATTGCATTAGTGAAGATAAAGTAGTGTATGCAACTGCATATAACACGGGTATTAAAACACTCGTTACTCGTGTTTTAATACCCTTCATTATATGACAGTTGCATAAACTATAATTAGGCTTTAACAACAATTGTAACAGACCAGCTGTTGCCATGCCGTAAAGTTTCATTGAGATAAGATAAGATAAGATAAGAAACATTTATTGACCGGCACAAAAACAAATACAAACAGATGAGAAAAAATAAAATTAAAATTAAAATAACGAAGCAAGAACATCATAAAACAACTAACACAATCACAAAAAAAATACCAATATAATACTTATCTTGAATAAACAACATACCATTACATAAGAACATCGCCCCTATCCCGTTGGCATAGAGCTCAACAGGCGACAGCGGGCGGGCTGGTACTGAGCTGCCAGCCGCCTGAACTCGTTGGTCTTGGCGGTATACAGTAATTGTGTTCTATGCGGTATACTCTCTAGTGAACAGGTGGTCGGGGCTGCTATCCAACAGCTAGATAACGACCGGACACTTCCGGCTTGCCCACGTGTCGCGCGGTGACGGCGGCGCTACCTTCGACAGCAGTTGCTCCGCCTCCTCCCACATCCCACATGTCGGCCAGCTCCATCACGCTGTAGTGTGCGTCCTGCACGCCCGGCCCGCCCTAATAAGAAAATTACATACATAAAAACACTAACACATACACTAAGGAAAATAAAAAATGGCTGAATGTTTATTATGCCTTTGCCTTGGCTTTTGAAAAACAAAAATAAATAAATAAAAAAGAGTAATAAAAATTAAAAAATACTAATAGTGTAATAATAATGACAACCAATGTTATTTATTGGCGACAGAAAACTTGTCGTACACTGGTGCTAATACCTTACGTCCATATTTACTTTTCTAAAGTAGTAAGAGTATTAAAGAGATCTAAGTAAGAAGGTCTGTTGATCTCGGCAGCGTGGGTCTTTGCATACGTTTTGCATATTGCATGCACCAGACTTAAGTGAATTTCGCTAGTGAACACGGTAAATGTTATGTCAAATCGCTTACGAGACAGTCAACCGAGGAGTTATGCTAGTTCAGAACATAGTTGGCTAAAGATTACGTATGCAAATCAGTTTTAGGGTAAATCAATTTAAGAGCAAATCGTGGCAAGAGCGGTATTGTATTATTCTCAACTCAGAATTATCTTTAAGTGTTCAGCCTCGGACAAACATAAGCGGTAGCGGTATGCCCGCGCGGGCACTATTAGCGTGGTGGCAGAACAGTAGCGACTGACCACTAAAAGAGAGATCGCTGGCGTGCCCGCGCGTCAGCGTAGGAACAGTGGCTAGACTACTAGTAGTGGCTCGCGGGCGCGCCTGTAGATCGCTACTTGCCAAACTGGGCTTGGGCATGTAGAGAGAATGGGAGAGGATCAGGCAGCGAAGAGAGCATACATATTACGGCTGATTGGGCATCCTAGGTACCGCTGGACGGTTGAAGTAGAGAAAGACCTACAAGAGTGGGTCTTTCTCTACTTCATCCGTCCTGGTCGATCAAGAGCTCTTGCTCTTGATCGACCAGTGGTTTGAGTGGGCAAGATCGCTCGTTGTCGAAGAAGAACGGTCGCTAAGCCAGCGGCGTTAGTAAGTTAGAACGTCAGTATACTGACTACAAATTGATCGCGACCGTGCCCGCGACCGCAGATCGCTTCTGTTTGGGCGAGGCTTTAAACTTTTTGAAGCGTCACCTCCGTGTGAATTTTTTTTTCAGAAACAACGGGGACCGCCCCAAAGGCTAAGTGGCATGGCGCTCAGCCCGATAACAGGAGGTCCTGGGTTTAGTTCGTAGGTCGGGCAAAGTGTGTTTTGAATTGATCGATGCATAGCCCTGGTTTGTGATTAAGAAAATACCGAGCAGAATTGCTCGGTGCCATCACTGCGCGGCAAAGACTATATAGCGCCGACTAAAGAACTATGGTACTAAAGAACTATACTTATAGGCTAATTAAAATTTACATTTATTAATAAAAGATGAAACCATAATTTAATTACGCACTATGTAACAATCGAATGATCGAACGCGTTAACACGATCGTATCGATATCAAGCGATTGATTAGCCAATAGCCACCTGCCTCGCTACTGCAAAATTAATAACAATCATTATCGTACTCCACAACATTAAACACGTAATTTCAGCATTAAATCAGGTTAAGTATTAATTTAATTCGGTCTATAAACAACGCGATGTCCTCTCAAATAGGTCGTGTTGCATTTCATCACGTCCGACTATCGATACTCGATGTTGGAGTTCGCGACAATATTTTAATTAAATAGACAAATCGATGTAATTACTCGTAGCTCGATGGCGCAGCGGTAAACGCTGTTGGTCAGCGATTGTTAATGTTAAGTAACTTTCGCTAAAGGCCAGTCAATGGATTGGTGACCAAAAAAGTATCATCTCGACCTCCTCCGCGCTTCACATACGTAAAGCCGTTGGTCCCGTCTGCATTAGCAGTCATTAACAATCCATCATTCTGCACTGGAACCGCGTGGTGGTTTATGGCCCGTTCTACCTGTACCTAGTATCCGTATATCCAAGCTCGTCCCAACAGTGGGGACATAAATTGAGCTGGGGTTAATAATTGAGATGACTCGATGACCTGTTAATATCGCAAGCTTCACTATGATATACAGAGTAGATACAGAGTGAACTTTCCTAGTGTGTAATGGCCAAATTCGAAATTAAAAGAAATAGCGAAAAATACTAAAAGAAAACACGAAAAACACTCGAAAAGGTCTCAAGGCCAGTTTTAATGAACTCATGAGCTTTTGAAAAATAAACGCGGCCAATATCAATCGGGGCAAGCTCTATACTCAATAGTATAGTAATAGTATAGTACTAGCGGCCGCTCGCGGTTTCACCCCCGTGGTTCCCGTTCCCGTTGGAATATCAGAATAAAAAGTATTCTATGTGTTAATCCAGGTTATAAACTATCTGTATGCCGAATTTCATCCAAATCCATGAAGTAGTTTTTATGTGAAAGAGTAACAAACATCCATCCATTTTATTTTATTTCATTTTTATTTTTATTCATTAGGAAAACTTACTGCTACGATACATAATACACAGTAATTTACATGAATAACTATGAGCTAATAACAAGTTTTCACAAACAGATAAAAAAATGTAATGTAATCATAATTCGAGAATTATAAGCGTGACGCTATTTTCCAGTATATAAATAACAAGTTAGGTATACAACACACAAAGAAAACATTAAAAAAAAAGAGAAAAATATCATAGCAACATATTTATTTAATTATTTATTTATTCATTTATTGCACATGTAGCTACAACTAAAGCTTAGGTAGCTTAGGGCTAAAATCTTAGTAATAGGTACATGGACCCTGTTTATAGGGTGTTGCAAATCTGGTCGTTTACATAGGTAGGCGCTTAGTTATTTTTTAAAAAACAAATACCTAGTTATTTTATAATAAACATACCCCAGTACTACCCATCATCTCAATCTCAATAATGTGTAAGGAATTTAGTTGCGAGGGCTCGCTTCAGTGAGATAACGCCGTCACAAAATAAGTCGATTTCCATGTCATCGTTAATAGAATTGAACAAACGACACGAGCGGATCAGGTAACTGTTTTGTCGATAGTTGGTTCGCACCCATGGAACATGCAGTCTCAACTTCCTACGAGCATTGGAGCTACAAGCTTTATACGGTCAAGTAGTTCAGTCGAGTTTATTTTGCCTTTTAGTAGTTTTGATAAATAAACCATACTTACAAACTTTCGCGTTTATAATTTTATAGTTAGTAGGATAGTCTTTAGATTATCTTTAGTTTTTCGTCATAACAACGGTGTTGATAGTGATACGTTCCAATAGTTGGAGATCAGATAGCAGTTCTTCATTGTTTGAGGTGTAGTAGAGTGCACAACGTCATACCACAACGTCATCATACAATGACTCACAAAGATGATATTGTTTTATTATAAATTAATATTCTATTTAAGGATATTCTGTATAAGGTCGTTTACCTTGTAAGTAATGTAATGTAATGTAGCATGTAATCTAATACATGTAATCGGATGCTTTTGTAAACTAAAAATTAATACTTTTATAAGCAATCTAAATGTCACGTATTGGTTACTATAAAAACATTGTCTACTCTCAATAAATGAATCAGTTAAGAATCGACTACCGTTGTGTTATTTTGTCTCCCGACGCCGCACATCTCATGGCGACTTTGCCAGTCCACTGCTTCTAGGCAGTGCTAGTTCGTTTGGATTCCGAGCCACAGGGCCCTTCGCACACGAGTCGTAAGCGTAGTCGTATCGTAAGCGTATTGTTCTACAAATGAATCGTAGAGTAGACGTAGAATATCTCAGTTGAAATCATGGCGTCAACGGTACCAGATGTCACTTTTTCAGTCATATTGAAATTAAAAGTCGTGAGTACTTAGTTTAAAAAAAATTAATTCAGTTAAAACTTTTAGAGAAATTAAACAGACAATTTTCAATTTGCTGCCAAGTCGTAAAACAAATGACAAATGAATGAAATAAATACACATTACACAATAATATTCGCAAAGAGTTCCATTTTCAAAAATTGAACTTATTTTTTTTATTTATCGTTTACAAGTGATCAGTTCCAAAAACTTTCAATACTGTGAGAGCTAAATGCTATGAACAGTAATTTTCTACGCTTGCTTTTTTACACCAGTACGCTACGACTATCGTATTGACAATAAACATCTACGATTTGCTGCAGCACCGCTTCGTGTGCGGACTTGTTTGAAAATGTACGCGCTCGTATTGCTCTCGTCCTGCGCGCGTATTACGATACGCTTACGATACGACGCGACGCCGGCCGTAGCGAAGGCTCTAACAGTCACGATACGCGTACTTACTTATTCATTGGTTGTATCTCATGGCTTCTTAGCAGTGCTGGTCCACACATCTGATGCCACGCACCAATGTGCGCCTCCATCTTCAACTTTATTGTCACTAAGGTATAATCAAGTACCCTGATCACATTTGACGACCTCCTTGGTCGAGTGGTTTGTACATCGGTTTAAATGGTGTCGCCATCTCTGAGGTCCCGGGCTCGATCCCCGGTCGGGTCAATTTAGAAATTATTGTCTTTCGAAATTGTTCTCGGGTCTGGGTGGTTTCTATGTATAATAAGTATGTATTTTAAGTATTTTAATTATGTTTATCCGTTGAACAGTAACCATATAACGAGTTTCATAACGAAGCTTCTCTTGGGCTAGATAATTGGTGTGAGTGTAGGAAATTTAAATTATATTTATGTAGTTTACATGAGGAACACACGCCTGCACTATAGATTACCACAATCTGTCAAATTTCCTCAATAGACTTTGAACCTTATGTCTATGGCTTATGGTTGAACATTTATCGAAGGAATATGACAGTTTTGGACCTTTCTCCCGAATCACGAGAGTGGAGGGAGAGCCCCACATAACCATCCTATTTTATTTTTCTTACTTATTTTTTAGACTGTAGTTTTTGAACCTGTATTTGTATACTTTAACTAAGGTGGAAATGTAGTGAGACTTATATACTCATGACATCATTGTAATACCTATGTTTCACAAATAAATATTCTAATTCTGATTCTGATTGCATCTGCTTCACCCCGGACGCGGGGTGGTACTCGGCAATGAGTTTTCCTTAGCATAGAAAAAGGTACAAATAAGTATGATAAAGGCAAAGAATGAAAGAAAAAGCAAAGGAAAAAACAGAAAGAAATAATCTTTCTTTTATTTTAATTTGATTGTTAATGACACAATTTTGATCTGCAAAACAATAAATTATTAAATACATACAATCAAAATGGTTGTTTATTATGTTTTATTATGTTTATTCCAGTATTGTTTAAAATTGTTAATAAATTCATTGTGTACCTTTATTAATAACTAAAATTAAATAAATCTATTTTATAATAAGAGGGCCCTCTGATGCTGTTGCTGCGCCCTTGCAGGGTGTCACATGAATACCTGCCTAAATATTCCATCTTATCTATTGAAATGTATAAATGATTTGAATTGATTTGATTTGTTACTCAGCTTTGACAGCCACGAGCAAAGAGGTTTCCAGCTTTGAAATTTCAAAAATACTTGTGTTTCATCATCATCATCATCGGCCTATACTAGTCCATTGCTGGACAAAAGCCTCTCCAACTGCACGCCACTGAGAACCGTTCCGCGGCTATTGTCATCCAACTCTTGCCAGCCGCCTTGTGTTTATTTTAGCAAAATTTATTTTGACATTTCAAACCCTCTGCCGGTGTTGTTATACAACCACGTCCGTACGTCCATAGTTATCTAAGATCCGATTTTTCCAAATTACCCAACGACTTTCACATAACCTACATTAAAATACTTGCCCACCTGTTTTCAATTAACCCTCCACGTGCCGAACGCACTCAATGTCCCTCCTAATGGGAGGCATTCCCCCGTGATTACGGGACGGAATCTCCACCAGGGTCTGACCGACCCTTTGGATTGTTGCGGCCGAAATTTTTGGACATGGACATATTAGGCCCGTAGCCTAAATGCGGTATGGCAGATTATGGAATCCGAAATGTTATGACGCTGTGTTTTTATGGTACACCCCTTTAATTACGTGGAAACATTAAGGGGAATGACTATTTGCTTGATGTTGGGTCGTGAGAATGATAGGCTTGAAATGGAAGTAATAATAATGATTTGAATTTTCGGTGACGGAATAGAATATATAGGGAAGTGTTGTTCACCTTGCGTTCAAGTTGACGCTCTGTCTGTTGATTTGTTGGGTTTTTAAAAAGGGTTGTAAATTTCCAAGGGAGGGATTTGAACCCCATCCCTCAAACGGGTCATCAACATTATCTTTTCTTATCTTGTAAGCCAACGGAGCCTTATTCAATGAAAGCGACTACTTCATTCTTAATATTTTTATAAATAATATCAATGAAAAGTTAAGAATAGGAAAATTGTATTATTAACATGGGATAAAATATTTAAAAAAAGACAACTTTACGCAAATTTTGTTGGGAACAAATTAAGAAACAACAAATTATTTTGTTGAGTCTTATTTTATTGATCACCTTTAGGTATGTATTGTCAAATCGTGTGTGAGTCTATTACAGATAATCCTTGTGGCTGACTTCTGTAGTGTATCAAAGGCATTCATTACACAACCAGGTGACTGGACAAATAGCATTCCGGAATGATAAGCAGGCATGCATACGGCCCAAAGGCCCTCTGCGGCCGCGCCAGATTTCAGCCTGATGGACAGACAGACATTCGATCGCGGTCTGACACATGGAGCGGACACAGTGTACGGCGACACCGGTTTTTTTTTAATTTTACAGGTGAGCACAGTGCCTTCCTTTTTGAGGAGCTCGAAGGCACAGTGGTTAACGCGCCCAGTCTGCGATTTCTGAAATTAAGCCACTTTCGCAAAGGCCGGTCATCGAATGGGTGACCAAAAAATGTATTGTCTCTAGTTGGACTAACGGTTTAACGTGCCTTTCCAAGCACGAAGGGCTTTGGAAGGCACGTTAAGCCGTAGGTCCCGGCTGCATTAGCAGTAGTTAAGAACCACAAATCCGCACTGGGCCCGCGTGGTGGTTTATGGCCCGTTCTCCCTAGTAGGGACGTTGATAATCTGGTGATGATGATGTGACAGTGCTTTCATCTCACCTGATGTTAAGTGATGATAAGGCCAATGGTGGAAGCGCACTGCACCCAGAATCCTCATTTCACTGAGGCACTTTATATTTAACTACATTATACTGTTCCCCGAACATATTGGTCTGTGATTCAATTGTATTCTATTGTATTTGTGCACTTCCTCTATCTCCTTCTTAGGTTTCTGAACCAAAGGTTGCCTGGAAGAGATCGCTTGTAGCGATAAGACCGCCTTTGTCCATGCTAGCTTTAAGATTATGTGTACCTATATTTTTTTTGTAGTAGTCTATCTACAGTGATAGTTTGTAAACTATCAGCTGGAAAACGTTTTTGTACCAAAAAAAAAATACCAAAAATGAGATAGTACAGCTAACTGTCCAATCTCATTTTTGGTATTTTTTTTGGCACCTAAGTGTGCGAGCGACGAAATCACAACCGACTCACTACGACACGACTAATATTTAAAAACGTATATTTTCACCATGATCCAATGACTTACAATCTCTAAGCAACACTACAAGCTGTGCCGTTCAGACCGCCCTACTCAGTCTCGAGCACGAGCGTTTTGGCCCGCTATACTTTCACAGTCTTAGTAAACAGTCAAAGAAATAAAGCAATGAGCATGGAAACCGCGCACCACGTCGCAAACGCCCGCCACCTCAGTGCCTGGCCACGGCCTTGCTGATGACTGAGCGGCGGCGTTTCGGCAAAAACAAAAGTTCAAAATTTATGAAGCGCGCCACGACAACGGACGTGCCTCTCTCAACGGCAGCCGCAAGCGGTTTTTGCCGAGCCAATCGCTGTGACCCGCGCCGCCGCCGCTCGACGCTGCCGCAAAACGCTAAGCCAAAAATCGTGGCTGGCTGTGAATTTACAAAGTCTATACCATTAGAGTGAAAGTGCAAACTGAACTGGCTTAGCTTTTGTTTGATAAAAACTTGACGAAACCCTAATCTATTACCCTAATCTATTCGCTGTGTCTGTATTTTCTTGGTACTACCCAGGTCTGTGCCCTAATATCTAAATTATCACCATTGTATAGCTGATATTTTTATTGATCAATAAATTACAATTGACTAATTTGATTTTTAGCTACTCCAATAAGCATGGTTGCATAATCGTGATTTTATTTTATTTTTATTAACTACAGTAGTATAGTAGGTACATTTTGTTTGTCTTGTTTGTTGTTTTCTGGTGTCCTCTTTTCTTGGTTTCCACGGAAGATCAGCGTCGGGACACCTTTGGTGTTCTGACAAATGCTGAGTGGATACCTTTTTTGTGTCACTTTGCATTTTTAATTCTATTTTATTTCATGTATTACAGTGTGACACTAAATAAAGAATTTTGTCATAATTTTTCATTTATTTATTTATTTATTTTAAACTTTTGCAACAAAACATTACATGGCGGACTTAATGCCTAAGGCATTCTCTACCAGTCAACCATAGGGCGGTGCAGAAATGACATGGGAGGTGCAAATTGTGAGAGACAACAAAAGTAGAAAACAGTGTAACAAAAGATTCAAACTACATAAATAAATATTCTATAAATTACAATTACATAAAATACTTAAATAAAAAAAAATATATATAAATATACCTACATAAATACATAATTTATAAATAATTCAAAATCGGTCGTTATTGAGATGATTCTGCCAAGGTTTCATTAAGAAAAAGCATGCGGACTTTCTTTTTAAAGACATCGCGACTTGTAGCCATCCTGATTTCGAGAGGCAGCGCGTTCCACATGAGAATGAACTGGATATAAAAGGAAGAATGTACGAATCCGGAAGTATGGGAAGGACAGAGAAGAAGAAGATTATTAGAAGATCGGAGATTCTTACTGTGGGAAGAGCAAAGGAATTGAAAATGGGGGGTAAGATAGGAAGGAGAATTTGGAGAATTAAGAATCGAAAACAGTGTACTTAGGGCTCGTGAACTTCTTCGCTGACGAATGGGTAACCATTTCAGCTCGGACCTATACTGTGAGATGTGGTCATATTTTTTCAAATTATAAATGAATCTGATACTATTATTAAGCAATCTGTCAAGCTTATCAAGCAGGACGGCGTTGAGGTCATAATAGCACACGTCACCATATTATATTTATATTTATGTTTTTCATTTTCTATTATAGTACAGAAATTGACTGAAATCGCGTAGACTTTGTTAGATAAATTCATTCTAACATTGCAGCAACAAATGCTATTCAATTTCATACCGATATTTTATTATTTATTTATTATTTCAAACTTAATACAGAAATTTTCCCCGAGTGAAGAGCAGCGAAGCGCAGCGTAGCGAGGGCTAGTCACGGAAGGGGGGAGCGGCATAAGATTGTGGTGTGTGGTGCTCAAAAACCTCAATTGTTACGACACATATCCTCAAAAAAAAACTTTAGGTTTCCGCGAGTATGTATCTTAAAGTAGGTACTAGGTTTTGTTCGTGCATTTTCTTTGAAAATATCAAAACAAAATGGTAATCTATTTGTGTCAATTTTTTTACTGAGATAGATTAGGTATTGTCAAGTAATATGCATAAACAAAAGTTCATCTATTAGAGTTTGACTCGTGACTCAAGTAGCCTTTGTAAATTCGCGGCCGGGCTGTCAGTAATCACGGCCGAGCGATGATGCAAGTTAATATTGCCCAAAACTATTACGTAAGGATGCCTCAGTGGCCGAGTGGAAAGCGCTCGGCTTGATACCCGAAGACACCGTGTTCAATTCCCAGGTCGGTCAAAATGATTTTCGGATTATTCGATGCATAGCCTGGCTTTGTGATCACCAACCCGCATTTGGGAAGCGTGGTGATTAAGCTATTACCCATCAGTTGAAGTGATGACTTGATTTCAATGATGGAAGCCTTTGCCCAGCAGTGGGACAGTTGTAGGCTATTTACTTGACTTACTTATTACGTGAGCGTGGATTACGCTTCGCTCGTCACCCTGTCGCAGCCCAGTTATCCATTACCAGCGGTTTCTAATTACGCAGAAGCTTGTCGCATTATTAGTGGGTGCTGCTATGATCGTTCCTCGTCATTTGTCTACAATACAATAATACGGTTAAATTTAAGCTACTTGTTTCAGTATAGTATGTTTGAAGACCATTCTCGTCCTTGTTTCTGTTTTTTTACAGCAGATGCCTTACATTGATCTGTTTTGGTTATGGAGTATGAGATTTAGTAGAAGTAATGGGCATTCATACATACATACAATAGTTATTTGTTATACAAGAGTGCAAAGTTGCTTTTTAACCGCGTGCTCAATTTTGATGACCGAGCAAGCGAAGGATTCGAATCGAAAAAATTAGAATCCTGAGCGTTAGCGAGGGAACCAAAAGAGCACGAGGTGAAAAATCTTTGCACTCGAGTGCAACACGTAACTTTTCATCCCACCTCAGCGAGGAAATTACTAAATGCAAAAAAAAACAATTTACAATCACAAGATACTTTTATTTCAGTTTAGATATTAACTACTACATTATGATAGGTAAGTATTACAGAATAATCTTTCAATTATAATAAATAATACTTAGGTTTAATAAGGAAAAATTGAAAGTAACGTTGCTACAGTTAGTTGCCTACTTAAGTTGAGTGTAATATTTTTGTTAGGTACTGTAATGTTGGTGTTAGTGACTTGTGTAGGTACTATTTTTCGGTAAAATATCTGTCATACTTAATAGTTGTACCAATTCATCGGATTCCCTTGACGTAAATGTTGGCGAGAGAGGGCGATGGTTAGGTGTTTCGTAACGGCCGATTTTATTGGTTTATGAGCAGGTGAGGCTCTTTTTAAAAATGCCACTAATTTAGGATATCATATGTTTCGATATGTATGTCTTTTTTCATCTTTATTGTTGCTTTTAGCATTGAATACGTACTCCATAGAGTGCTTGATTTCTTGGTCTCGGATAATTCAATAAAAAATGCCAGCAAAACGTTTTCTGAGAAAGTTTTGGATCTTTTAGCTACTCGCCACGTGTTAAACATATCGTATTGTTTCAAATACTTCTCGCATGATTGTTGAGAGAGAAAGCTCATCTGCGCATTATTAACAGTTTCAGTCAATTCTGTTGGCGTCAAATAAACTTCTTCGTCGCTAGAATCACTAATTTTAGGTTTTTCACTTGTTTTCAAGTTTCTTGTTTTTAACCTAAGGTTTTAACAATATGACGTGAAAAGAGAATGGCGCGCGCAAAGCAAATTAAAAAAAAAGTACACTAAAAGGTTCCGAGTTTGAGTTTTTAACAAATTAAAAAAGGTTGTACGATAAATTCGTCACCATGAAGGTAGAAGTAAATAGGTTTAATGATGTTTTGAATTCACAAACTTAGTGCACACGATGTTCTAAATTCAATTTACTTTATCCTCTAGCGGATAAAAACGGCTTTTGCACTCAGATATCGAATAGAAAAATACTCTTTTCACTTCTCATGCATAAAGTTGTTCTTTATGTCGAGAGAAGGCTGCATAAAATGTGTATTTATGCTCTTGTGCATAAAGTAATTTCTTTTTTTAAAACTAAGGCAATTAGGCCTAACAGCCACATACACAATTAAATACACCTTCATTTAATTGATATATTTTTATGACATTTAGGTTATATCTTAATTTAATTACAACGTTATTATGAATTACTATCTAAATACAAATTTACGATTAATACGGGCGTGCATTTACGTAAAAAAAATATAACGCAAATATTTATAATAACTTGGCATTATTGCTCAGACCATAGTCGAACACATAGTTGAAAATTAAAAAAAAAATTGTGTAGCGGAAAGTTAATTATTCGTCAAACAATACTAGAAACTAGCTTTTGTTGTGTTGCGGTTTGTTTTATTTTCTTACAATCGAAGTGAAAAGCAGAGTGTAAAACTTGAGTATAAAACCCATTTTACCCTAGGCCGGTCATCGGATGGGTGACCAAAAATGTATCAGCTCCGTGCTTCGGAAGGCACGTAAAGCCGTTGGTCCCGGCTGCATTAGCAGTCGTTAAGAACCACCAATCCGCACTGGGCCCGCGTGGTGGTTTATGGCCCGTTCTCCCTATCGAAGGAAGGCTCGTGCCCCAGCAGTGGGGACATGAAAATGAGCTGATGATGATGATGACTTATATTTAGTTTTTAATACATTGATTGAAGATACCTAGTGGTACGTGTGTTACATTAGGTATAAAGCGTACATTTACCGCAAGGTCTGAGTTCCCAGCCCCACGACCCGGTCAACCTGAGCCGAGATCCTAACCTTTAGAGGCGCGAGCTGTTCCGCTCCTGATCCAATCCAGACCTTATTTAGAAAGAGTTTACTGATCGCCTCAGACGGCATTTGCCAAACTAAAATGGTGCGGCTCGAAGACCAAATGGTTTGGCGACAAGGATAAAAAATGGCGGCGCGGGCGATGTTCTACTATTCAGTGGACTGTGTTTTTTGTTGGCATTATACTAGGCTATGGGATGTTTCAAACTTCGAGGGATGGCGATTATGGCTAGGGGGAAGCAGTTCGAGTGAGAAAGGTGGAGGAAATAACTTGATCTGCAAGCGGCTGTAGACACCTCGTGTGCGGCGGGCGGGCGAGCGGTCGGGACCGGCACGAGGTTGGTGGTCGGTGGATGCACTTTGCTGGAGCACAGACGAAAACGATAGCGAAGTTCGAAAAGAATAAAATGTATGGGATTGACATAAGATTGACCACGTGATTTAGCGCGGCTAATGTCAAACCCATACATTTTATTATTTTCGAACTTCGCTATCGTTTTCTTAATGTTACTTTGGCTAAGCCTACTGGACCACCAGCGCGGGGTCTCTCACAGTTTTAACACTCCTAACGTGGTGATAGCTAGATCACCGAGGAGATCTCCTCTTAGCGCGAATGAAAGCGGCAGTCTCTTTCAGATGTTGTCGATGCACTGGAATGCAGCTGCACCGGGCTTTTTTGGGGGGGTGAGAAACTTAAAGGGTTCCTCAAGCCGTGTGAAACAAATCACCTTCGTTGGTTTTCTAGAGGCGACGGCATCACGCACTAGTGCGTGTCCCCGTGCCCTACTAGATTCTCCGAGGGGTTCGGTTCGGATCGGGGACCAATTCGGACCCTTCGGAGAATCTAGTAGAGAACGGGGACACGTTTTCTTGATGTTATTCCCTCTAGAAGCCCTCTGACGGTGTTTCGATCATACGACTTCAAGAAGTTTTTTTTAAGTTTCTCGCTGCCCCTAATAAGTCCGGTGACGCTGAGTAGACCAGGGCATCATCAAACTCTCTTCAAAAAAATTAAAGGCCTGTTTTCAAACCTTAGATTTTTTTATATTAACGGGTAAGCACATTGCCTTGATCTCACCTGATGTTAAGTGATGATAAGGCCAATGATGGAAGCGCACTTCACCCGGTATCCCCAACTAGTGAGGCACTGGCTATCTTATCTCTAGCTGCCGGAACACAACAATGCTACAAACATTGATGTTATGGCGACATATTTAGGTAAAATGGTGGTAGCTAGCCAGGCGGACAAACAAGCCCTACCACCAACCGAAACGAGTACACAAACATGTACCCCCCGCTGGGAATCGAACCCGGGACCTCTGGGTCTAAACCGGTGGTCTTAGCTACTAGACCACAGAGGCGGATGTGCCTGATTGCTATAAATATTTACAACAGCGGAGTACTAATTATATTCTTTTAACATATATAATTGAGTAGCTACATAATAAAACGTTCCGACCACCTACTATATTATTCCATCAAAAGTTTGCATAAAAGGCGTAATTACACAAATACTGCTTTGCTAACGCTTCTTTTCCCTTGAGAATTTTATATTAAAAAAGTACATAAATTTCTGTTATGGCCGTTACATACCTACTCATTACGCTTGATTTAAGTTGGTAGCAATTTTTACTCGTGTTTTTCTTTGGCAGAATGTTTTTTGGCTCTTAAGAAATGTGTTAATTGTTTTTTAAACGATCACGAATCAAATTTATGAAATAAAATTATTTTAGAATAGAAGATGTATTGACAGAGACATTCGAAGAACTTTGCCCAGCTGTGGGATGAGATGATTTTAAAAGCTGCTTTCGAGAAGATGTCATTGATATATATTTTTACATTCCTTGCCTTACCTATATCATTCTTCATGATCAGCATATAAATACCCCACAGTTGGACTTAGGTATTCCCACGTAATAATATATACCTACAATACTATTCCATGTCACTTATGTCTATCCTTCTTTAGACTTACCTCTTTATTTATATATTATATATTATACTAGCGGCCGCTCGCGGTTTCACCCGTGTGGTTCCCGTTCCCGTGGGAATATCGGGATAAAAAGTATCCTATGTGTTAATCCAAGTTATAAACTATCTGTATGCCGAATTTTATCCAAATCCATTGAGTAGTTTTTACGTAAAAGAGTAACAAACATCCATTCATACTTACAAACTTTCGCTTAGTAGTAGTATTAGTAGGATATTTATTATACATGAGAAGCTCAATGGCGTAGTAACGCCCGGTCTGAAGCACCTTGTGGGCCGGCAGAGTGAAGTTAACTGATGCTACGTTTGTTTCCACGCTGCACCAGTTGTCTTCGCGTCTGGACTTCATTTTCACTTAACATCAGGTGGGATGGAGTCATTTGCCGAGCTAAGTATAAGAAAAAAAGAAAAAAGAAAAAAAGGTCTGCAATTGCTGAAGTTAAGCAATTTTCACAAAGGCCGGTCATCGGATGGGTCGGATGGACCAACACTTTATCATCTCGAGCTCCTTCGTGCTTCGGAGGCACGTAAAGCCGTTGGTCCCGGCTGCAACAACTACCAATCCGCCCGCGGAATAGGTTTATATGACCCGTTCTCCCTCCTACCCATAGGGAAGGCTCGTGCTGTGTCCATGCCATCAGTAGGTACATAAAATGAGCTGATGATGATGATGATGGTGATATCTACTTATACTCAATAGATACGTATTACGAGAAGACTAATTGAGAAGACTAAAAATTCTCATGTCTCATATTACCATTGCATGCTCTTAAAGATAACTCAAAAGTCTCGTCATTAAAACAGTGTTACTACAAAGGCTTAGCAAACAAGCAAAAGGCCCGACAAGGAGAACGGGTAAAAAAAGAAATTTACACGAGCGATGAAGTGAGCGCAAGCAATTTGCCCGCTCGCTTGCGGATAATGGCTACTTTGATGCGGGGCGTTAGTGGCTGAGGCGGCTGTAGCCTTGAATAAAGCCTCTTTCATGTATCTATCTTACTAGGCATTTGTTATGGCAACTAATATTTATTGTTTTACTGTACAGTAATACTAAAAGCAAGGTTGTCTGACACCAACTTTATGACCTGACGATTGGTGGGGGGTATCAGTATAAACTTAAAAGTCGTGTATAGCAGGGTTGTATAATAACAATTTTCCGAGTAACTTTAATCTAGATATTTACGAGACCGGTTCTGTTCATCATTGATATATATAATGTTAGGTTTTCCGCCTTTTTATTATATTAAATTGTTCCAACTATTTATTTTAGAAATTACCTTTTTAATTTTTATACAATCAAGGACAATTTATTTGCATAAAAAATAATTTGATTAACTCGCATGTTCGAGCTTAGGTGCCTTAAAGCTGGCGGCATTGTTATTTATACTAATATGCTTAATCTTTTGTGAAATAAATATTCTAAAACCTTATTTACACACATAATATACAGCCCATATTCATATTAAGTAATATTACACGCTCATAAATATCTCAAAAGTATTTCAAGTCTCGTCATCAAAACAGCGTTACTCTTACTACTCGTACAAAGGCAAACAAGCGAAAGGCCCGACAAGGGGAACGGGTAAAAAATTAAATTTACACGAGCGATGAAGTGAGCGCAAGCAATTTGCCCGCTCGCTTGCGGATAATAGTTACTTTGATGCGGAGCGTTAGTGGCTGAGGCGACTGCCTTTAAAGAAGCCTTCTTACTAGGCATTTATTATGGCAACATTATTTTTATGGATAGTATCTAATTATATTTATATTATTTTGAATTTTGTATTAAAAATGCTATATTTATATAGTTACAAGGTAAAATTTTACTAGAAAAAATCATCCAGCCTCAGGAAACGCGAGTAGGAATCAAACCCAAAGGTCGTGGGTTCGGTTCCCACACGAGCTTCTTGGGGCTGGTTGATTTTTTCTAGTAAATTTTATCTTGTAACTAGTTATACTTTTTCGTGTTATTTTATCATCGGTATGTACGAGATAAAAAAATGTTAGACTTGCCTCCTTCTTAATTATTATATGTATTGCATTCAATTAGGTATCTTATAAGATAACCTATTTAATATTTTTTTATGATAATCAGAATTAATTTTCTTTAAAAAATACTTTGATGTATAGTCGACAATGAAATTGCTTTACCACCTTAAAAGTGAATTTTGTTTGCTTTGACAGATGTACCGCCCCAGTCAAACTCCCGCCTGGCAGTGTCCTCGAACCGGATCATGCGGGAACATAAAACAACAAGTTCTATTTTTGTGTAAAAGACCAAGTGACAGATACGTTGTCATTATTGATAACTAGCGGCCGTTCGCGGTTTCACCCTGGTTCCCGTCCCCGTCGGAATATCGGGATAAAAAGTATCCTATGTGTTAATCCAGGTTATAAACTATCTGTATGCCGAATTTCATCCAAATCCGTTAAGTAGTTTTTTTGTGAAAGAGTAACAAACATCCATCCATACTTACAAATTTCCGCGTTTATAATATTAGTAGGATGAGCCTTTGCGAATTTTTATTGTCTGTACAAGGAAAGGAGCCTTCTTCATGTATCTTACTAGGCGTTTATTATGGAAAAAATATCGCCTCGGTGGTTGAGTGACAAAACTCTCGGTCCTATATCCAAAGGTCCTGGGTTCAATGCCTGGCTCGGGCAAAGTGTGTTTCGTACTTTTCGATGCATATCCCGGGTTTGTGGTTACCAACCCGCAATTGGTAAGGTAAGTGGCGATGTTTTGATTACAATCTTGGAGGTCATTGAGCAGCAGTGGGATAGTAAATATTATTATAAAAAAACACAAATGTTGAAAAAAATTCCACGAGCAGGGTTTGAACCTGCACCCTTCTGACATACCGGGTCAGGTGCTCTTCCAATTGAGCTATCGTGGTTCTAACCAGCCCGCCGAAATTATTCAACACTATTTACTTTTTACTTTGAAAGCCAAAGGCGCCCATTCAATGTTAACAACTACCGTCATTAACATCCGATCATAATATTTTTACAAATACTAAAGATCAGTTAAAAATTATATAAACATTTAAATATTATTATATTATTATTATTATATTATTATGTTGTATATTTATGCCAAATAAACTTTTTATTTATTTATTTATTTATTCATTTTATTTATTATTTTGCTTCATTTATAAAATACACATTATTCTAGTATGTTTTAATAGTTTCACCTCTGATCTTAAAGTTTATTAGCTCTCTCCATCTGACTGGTTGTCTGGAAGAAATCTTCAAGCGATAAGACCGTCAAATTGTAACTTTGTATTTATTTTTCTCTTTGTTCATGTTTATGTTATATAGTGTTGCAACAAAAGTATTATCTATCTATCTAAATAGGGTATGATACTTGATTAACCTTACGGTGTAATCATCGACACCATACTTGCACATATAAACTTCGATAAGTTTTCCGTGTAAGGCAATGTTAGTTGTTAAAAAAAATTAAAACATGTTAAACAAATATTTTTTTTTAAAAACCAACATCTCCCTTTCAATCTACTTGCGACCACGGACCCCTAAAAGGGTAAATGTAATATTGAACGCGAATTGAATTGAATATTCCATTATATTTGTAGTGTTCACGTATACTTTAAAAAGCAATATCCTTTCTTGTTTTCATAAACACAACATTTTCTTTTCGTCTGTTTGTCCATTTTTCCTGAATTGATGCTAGGTTGGTTGCGTCGCTAGAAACCGCATTATACTTTTAAAATTGCTCGATCCCGCCACGCTTTTTGAAACTATCTAAAAACTTTTTACACTGAACGTTTTAAAACTAGCCTTCGCTTTAATATTTACCGACTATTTCCAGAGAATTGTGTTTACCTCGCCGCCGCCAGGGACTTCAATTTGTTCTGTTTGTGAATGTAAAGGTTATGTAGTATAATGCTTTGACATAAAGATGGAATCTTGGTGTGCAAATTTGTGTAGTGGTTTGATAAAATAATTAAAGTCTTCAGTGGTAGATGGGAAGTAGGTATATTATTATAACTATTTTATATATAGTCACTTGCATTATATAATTATTAACAAGGGATTCTTACCATGTTTATTATTTGTGAGTAGGTATCCCATATCTTCAATAACTACTAAACTAACTTCTTGTCCACAGCTAAAAAATTGACGTCCTGAATGGGTAGTAGGTAAAAAAAAATTTGGACGATTCAAAAGCACTTTCTAAAGTTTATTTGAATAAAAATATTTGACTTTGACTTAGACTTTAACTTTCAATGACTTTATAATGTCGGTATTCATAAATTATTATTTAGTAAACTGTGAAGGTAGTCATGTTGTATCGCCAGTCTTATAATAAAGCCTTTATATGAATAACGCGTCTTAATTAGCTCCTTGCTAACCAACTTCTTTAGGATCCAGTCTAGGTATTTCTTAAACTTCAGTACCTACATCCGTGATCATGGCGCATGCAACTGTTCCGTAATATCGGACACCGCCTCTGTGGTCTAGTGGTTAAGATCACCGGTCTCAAAGCCAGAGGTCCCGGGTTCGATTCCTAGCGGGGGGTACATGTTTGTGTACTCGGTTTGGTTGGTGGTAGGGCTTGATTGTCCGCCTGGCTAACTACCACCATCTTATCTAAATATGTCACCATAATAGCAATAGCATTGTTGTGTTCCGGCAGCTAGAGATAAGATAGCCAGAGCCTCAGTAGTTCGGACTTTCGGGTGAAGTGCTTCCACCATTGGCCTTATCATCACTTTACATCAGGCATCATTAAGGCACTGTGCTTACCTGTAAAATATATTTAAAAAACTAACAAATAACAAACATAGTGAGAATCTCGTTAATGACGTAACGTAACTCTAAACGTGTATTTTTATCCTGGAATAGCTGTGTCTGGTTGTAATGAATTCATTAAAAATATCATTGAAAGGAGGGTAGAAAGAAAGAGAGGTTGGGGAAAATCAAGAGATGGAATATGCTTATATCACGAGACGGGGCGGCGCGACTGGCGTATTCTCTCTTCATTGCGCGGTCGAAACGCTCCCCTCACTTTGGTTAATTAGAATCAAACGCCATGTACAGTGAATCTATTTTCTTAATGCCTCTCGGCAAACTTCGTGTTTCGGCTGTCGTCGGATTTTTATAAGTTATTGAATATAAGTATAGAGTTGCTACACTCCTTTTACTTATTATTCATTTGTTTCAGAATGAGGGCAAATACTATTGTGACGTAATTGATTTACGTGTGATTTACGATTTATAGTTTTACAGCAGCTCTATATAGCTCACACGACAAATTAAAACAAAACAACAATAAAGTACGTTGTTCTGTATTTATGGTCATGGAAATAAATATTCGGTTGCATTCGGAAAAGCGATGATTACTGAGGCCTCCAACAAGGTAGACCGACGATCTGGTGAAGGTCGCGGGAAGCCGCTGGATGCGAGCAGCACAAAACCGGTCGTTGTGGAGATCCTTGGGGGAGGCCTTTGTCCAGCAGTGGACGTCTTTTGGCTGAGATGATGACGATGATGATGATTTAGAAATAGAAGCACGTCGCAACACAATTAGGAGGAGGGTAGGCGTCAACTTTTACTTCTTGCTGGTATTAGAATGTTACACCTTTTCGGATGCATGTAATAATCTAATAAAGGTACTAGTAACAAGTACCACAACATAGTAAATGTAAAAAAATATATATGTCGGAGACATGGCGCTAGCATCGCTTAGAAACCACAAGTATAGTCGATACTTGAGTGTGGTCTGCGCAGCCTATGCTCTATGGTACGCGGAACGTCAACGTCAGTTGACGCAACAACGGACTGGACACATTTGAACGGTAGCGGCTGGAGAGTACGCACGCGCAGAACTCACTTCGTTTCTAAAATCCATTTGCATCGGGCAACTATTTCTAAATAATTTAATTGTGATGTTAAAATAACATTAAAGTGACTGTAAGGAATACGATTGCGTCTTTATTTTGAAGATCCAAGATTAACTGTGTTATCAACGAATCCGAGTTTGCTTGAACAACCTCGCCGCCGACATATATATTAAAAAAATGGGTTTACATCAACAGCCTAACGGAACTACCTATAGATCCTCGCATCCAACCCGAGTATATTTCCGCTCGGTTACCGACGTTTTTAAACAATTGCACATTGATTGAGTGTTTTTTTGATGTGTAACATCTTTCCGCTTGCTTTCTAGCAATTTGTGGGAGTGATTTCGTGAAATGGGACGGAAGTGTCTGAAGAATAAGTATTTATTGCATTTATTTTATAGTTATAAAACTAATACCTGACCCATTTTTTCAGAATATAATGTTAAAATTGCTTATTTATTACTAAGGTGAGATGTCAAATGTTACACATCATGCGACTACTGTAAGGCTTGCTCGTTCTTTTTTTTATCTAATGTTGATAGTAACTTGGGAGAACTAAATCCATAGAAAACAAATTTCGAAGGACTTTTCAATCATTCCGAAACGCATGTGGTCTCAGCTAAAAAAATGTACGTAATTACAGAACCGATCGTTGTGGATATCCATGGAGGACGAAATTGTCCACCAGTGGACGTCTTTTGGCTGAGATGATGATTATGAAGCTCCACTTGTAGTCGATTTATTTATAAATGATGATCAGCAATAACACTATGTAACATCATCGTAATAACAAATAATATTGTTCAATAAACCGTTTGTGGCCCAAGTCAACAAACTAAAAACATATAAAGAGACATGTTATTGCATTTAAGAATATTCATAGCTAAAATAAGCCATTGAAACTGTCCTGTTTTGATAGTACCAATAAAATCTGCGGGTGACCATCCTAGTCGCCTATAAAATGGTCCATTATCATTCACTGAGGCGATGTAATCGTCTCTTGCGTCCAGTTTTATCGTCCCGACAATGTTTTATGCTTGCGCTTCGCTTGGTCACTTGCTTCACTCGCTGTCGAATACACAGCGATCCAATTGAGCGAGCATTGGAGGCATGATTTGTCTTGTAAGGTACGATCGGGTCTACTCAATCCATCACAGCAACTCTGTTTTTAGGAAATACAAGACTTCAGTTACGTACTATACGTTTCTCGCCATGATAGATTAGTTCTACTTGAAATAAAATAGAACTTTACAGTATATCTGTGGCGGTAGCCAAAGTAACATTAAAAAAACGACAGCGAAGTTCGAAAAGAATAAAATGTATGGGATTGACATAAGATTGACCACGTGATTTAGCGCGGCTTATGTCAATCCCATACATTTTATTCTTTTCCAACTTCGTTATCGTTTTCTTAATGTTACTTTGGCTAAGCCTGCTGGACTAAAGGGCAGCGAAAAACTGAAGGATACTTAAACCGTGGTGATCAAACATACCTACTTATAGGGTGTCTAGTGGGAATCACTCAATCGTGTCCCCTACTAGATTCTCCGAGGCAGAGCAACCAGAGTGCTTTTAAGAACCTTGGCTGGACGTGGGTTAAGTATATGTCAACCTGTTTCAGAGCCAGAGTTTATCAAATTCCAGCGGAGGCATGTTTGGTTGGTGGTATAAAGTCTGTGTGAGAAAGCATGCGCCCATTGTAGGGACTTTAGAAAGATATTGACGATGATGATTGGAGATAGGTTGAAGTACATGTCTTCAAGATTTCGCAGCAGTGTGTGAACCTTCATAACATTAATATATACACTATCAACATGTAACTTCCCTCCATAAAGCTTACGCACTCAGCGTATACGACGACCTCCCATCACGGTACATTGTTGAGTGACGAATACTATCAAAACCTCATTTGAATAAAGATTCAAATGAGGTTTCGATAGTAAGTACATAATAATATTGAATATTTCTTTTATAAGTAGATGAAACGCAAAAGTATAAGATTTTTAGAAACTATTTCCTAAAAATCTTATACTTTCGCGTTTCATCTATTTATAAAAGAAATCTTAAAATACGGTTTCACAGTATATAGGAGATATAATTTAAAGTATGGGAGTAAAATACTTAAAGCATATCTCTTCGCTCGGAAAGAGAAGAGAAGAGACATGGTTATGTGGCCCTCTCTCTTTGAAAAGAATATAGTATATAAGCGATATTATATAAGCGAATAAAATATGACTGAATTTTTATGATTACCGGGAAAATCACGACTATTTAAAAATGATTTTTTAAGAGTGTTAATATAAAACGTTCCTACTTTGCTCCTACGAGATAACTTTGCTCCAATAAAAAAAATGGCTTTTTTTAGAGAGAGTGAGTGCTTCCATCACGAATTTCAGTAATTTAAATTTTTTTTATCGGTAAATACTATCCTTCCTATGGCAACACTAATATGACAGATTACCGGAAGTCGAACTTTTTTTGACATTCTCTGTCATAACCTCTGAGCGTGTGCTTGCTGTGGCTTACATTCTCCGCCAAAATCCATTTGAATCTGAGAATTTTTTGGACGGATGCAGGTGAGTGTTATAACACTCACCTGCATCCGTCCAAAAATTAAGGAATTTCATTAGCTAAATTGTAGACAAGATATTTTTTAATTTGGTGTGATATTTTTGGAATAATAGGATATTTCGAGATTGGGTATTCTTTGCACATACCTTTAAGGGATACAATGCTCCTGGAGCAATGATCCCCGTAACGGAAGTCATATGTAATACGCATTTATTTTGTTTTAGATTAATCATGCCTAGATCATCCGTAAGAAGGGTCGATACACGACATTATAAAGATTACAGTGAAGATAGATTACAAGAATGTCTGTTGGCTATATAAAATAAAGTCTTGACCCAAAGAAAGGCGTCAGAATTGTGTAGAATACCAAGAAGAACAATTATTAACAAAATAAAATCTAAAATGACATGAACGCAAGTGCGTCCACCTGGATTTCCAGCTGTATTTAACGAGGAAGAAGAATCGCAGTTTTCGGAATGCATAGAGTCAATGGGACAGTATGGCTTTCGTCTATCGGAATTCGATTTATTATACCGCATTACTACCTGGACAAAATCGGTAGAACTGTTAGGGTCTTTAAACATAATTTGCCAGGTTCAGAATGGGTGGCATCATTCCTACGCCGTCATAAAAACTTGTCTAAAAGATTTTCGGCAAATATTAAAAGATCAAGAGCTGCTGTTGATTGTGAAAATTTAAAGCAATTCATTGATAATGTTGGCGTAACAATTGAAGGAGTACCGCCAACCAACATATGGAAACTCAATAAAACTTTCAGAAATTGTATTGTAAATTGTTGTATTGTAATAGCGTATAAATTATGCTTTACCTTTTTATACACGCGCCGATAGTTTGTGCAAATAAATATGAAACGCAATTAATTCAATGCCACCTTAGCGTTTTAAGCGCAGCTACAAAGCTGTGTTAAATTACGGAACCTTATGACCCGATTTATTACCAACTATCTTTATGAGCGTTGCGGCTTAATAATACATTGATACACAACTTTAGAGCGCTTCACTGCTGCTTATATTGCTGAATGCGTGTGCATTAATTAGAATGTCGCGTTAATCTAACAGTTAATGACTACAAACTGCAGCTGGTTTGAACGCCAATGGTAATTTTTTTATTTTTTGTTTCGTAAAGTGTGTGTTTAGCGTATTTCTAACGTATCCGTAGTTTAATCGTTGCGTATATGTAGCTTATCAATTGCGTATTCAAGCGTTCACTTCACATTTCGATCTGACTTTTAAATCCTTTGATGGGTGCTTTGTATTGGTCATTCAAAAATTAATTTACTAATTATTAAAATGTTTTTGTTTTGTTTATATAATTTTTAACGCAAATTTTGTTGCGAACAAATTACAAAAACACAAATGTTGAAAAAAATTATTTATAATAAAAATATTATGATTGGATTTTGATGACGGTACCTAGTTGTTGACGCCTTTGGCTAGCAAAGAAAAAAAAAGTAAATAGTGTTGAATAATTTCGGCGGGCTGGTTAGAACCATGATAGCTCATTGGGAGAGCACTGAGTGACTGGCCCGGTATGTCAGAAGGGTGCAGGTTCAAATCCTGCTCGTGGAAATTTTTTCAACATTTGTGTTTTTGTAATTATTAAACTTTTAATACAAAAATAAGACAAAAGCCTGATGAAAATATGAAACCAAATACAAGACAATTCAAGATCAGTTTTTTTTTTCACCATGATCGTCGACTGTCAGACTGTCAACTGGTCAAGTTGTATAAAGCGACAGAAATATAGTAACTACTAGGATCACTTAACTATAAACTTTTGTGTATCATTAAAATTCTACTCTTAAAACGGGTTAAACGAAAGCTCTCCCGTTTAAAAGTCTTAAGCCAGTAGCGAGTCTAAGCGAGTTAGATCAAACGGGAAAAAAACGCTTCAATTGCGTAACGAAATCTATTAGTACTGCTACACGAATTCGTCTTCAGTGAACCGTGCAGCAATCCCACCTTGGCAATCGGCCAAACAATGTTACAATATCCAGTATCCACACCAGTTTTTATAGGAGCGGCGAATTTAAATTTCGAATGGTAAACCAACCTTTTTAGTTGTTCCAGCTAGAGAAATTCAAATTTCGACTCCGACTGGAAATTCAAATCTTTATGTCATAATTATTCTGGAAGGTTTTCTACGACTACGTTTTCTTTTGTCATCAAAAATTACTAAATTCAAATAACTAAATGCAATACCTAGTAATTTAATTTATTTTGTTTAAGACTACATTTTGCAATACAGCTTGGCAATTATTAGTAAATTAGTTAGATCGTTAATAAGTGCTCTATACATAGTAAAGTACCTACCTGTCTAGGAATAATTTTCTGAAGGAAATCTTGTATAATATAAATGCAATTTAGTCATTATTAGACTAATATGAGAAAATTTTAAATTAGATTAAGTATTTATTTTAGAAGAGGTAATATTCCAGCAATGACAAAATCTTTTATTTTTAAAATCTTTAATCTTGTTATACTTAAATTTCCACTGAAGAAAAAAACAAATACCTACTTTTCTTATTTATCTCTGCAGCAATGAGAACGGTACCTACTATAAAAAAGCACGCGCCATGTTGGTTGTATAAATTTGAAATTCGAATTCGAAGCTCCAAATGTTTTCATGTCTTACTGAAACGTATATTAATTAAACCTATTTACAGTGTATTCAGCCAAACTCTTCTTTAAAAGAAACACGATATTACGAACAAGACAGTAAATCTGACACATTCGAGATACCTCTAAGCAGGTCAACACCAAACGCTCTTAACAGCTATGCAAATAAAAAAAATGTGTCAAGCACAAAATCAAAACTGTAGGGCCTATCGAGGCGAGCCTAATGGGGCTCTAGGGGCATGAGGGCCTCTTTACACGGCGTGGAGGTCGATAAAACGACCTCTTGTCTCGTCAGCGCGACCTCTCCAGGCGAGATGGAGGGCTTCGGTATTATGTAGATGACGAAGTTTCCGTATCGAGGACTCTTTGGTAGGGAGAAAAATGTAATTCTCAAGCCTCCCTCTGCATCCGTGCGGTGAGTACGCAACCTTCTTTGGTTGAGTTTTTTCAGTAGGAGTAGGCGTAACCAGGATTGGCTTAGGTGTTGGGTAAAAATAATAAAGTATGCTTCGATGGTAGCAGATATTTACTAAAGTTATTATTTTATTAATAAGTAATATTTATACTTTTTAACAGATGGGAAAGACATAAGCAGCGTGGAGCAGGCATATGCCCAGCAGTGGGTAGATACGGGCTGAAAATGATGATGAAGATGGTGATGATTATACTATTTAACTCATACCCCAACCCGGTGGCCTGGTTTGCGGCGGCCCAGGATTTTTTTTTAAATTAATATACTTTTAAACGTGTTATGTTGCTAAGTGACAAAGTTAAGAAGGAAGAAAAAAGTATGTGCGGTGATACCACACGTAAAACTTAAAATGGCACAAAACATTATTGCCAGACTATAAATTATACAATATACATTTATTGTCAAGTTGTACTGAACATAGTTGGGCGGGCAGGATGACAATCAACAGAATCTATGTATTAATACGTGAAGCAAAAACTTTGTACTTACCCCTTTTTTGGGAAAATTGCGCGGACGGAGGAGAATGAAACGCACACTTTATTTATAGAAGGTTATCCGAATATAATAATAAATAAATAAACTTTCCTACACTCACACCAATTATCTAGCCCAAGAGAACGGCTGCCCCATTTCAAAACCTAGTAAGGAACATTTTTTGCAAAAATAGGTTTTTGCATTAATCTTCCAAATATAGTAAGTCCCTACACAATACAAAAACACCAGCATTGAAATCTAAGATATAAACAAAGATATTGAAGCGTCAATACCTAGTAAGTGCACCATTCACCACCTCATAACCATTTTTAAACCTAGCAAAGCACTTTAACCATTTCAAAACCTAGTAAATGTCTGAGACTTGCTAGGTTTTCATGTGGTTTGTGCTCCTTACTAGGTTTTTAAAATAGTTGAACGGGAATGATGAGAGGAGTGAGTACGCGGGGGGCGCAATAGCAAGTCACAAGAATGAAGAACATGATTCAGAGACGGATAAAAGGTAAGTCTAGAAATCTATAAAAAATCTTGTCGCTCATGCAATAACGTGATATATGTATGTACCTACACATGACTTTTTTAATAGCTGATAACATTGAAAACTTAAGCACACATTTAATCTAAAATCCGAGATCGAACAATACGAATATGTACCGTTGTTTGTCAAAAGCGATTTGTTGAGTAATGTGCAACCTAAAGTTACTCTATATTTTGTTTATTTTCTATTTAAAAAGACGAGTGTATGGGAAACGATTTCATTATTAAAGCACGTGATTATTGTTTTGTTTGGTGTGGTTATGAGGCCGCTATGGGTTATTGTTTTGGCTTGAAAATGGGACAGTTAATTGATTTGATTTTCAATAATATGTTTTTTTTTTAAACTTAAACTTAACTAACTTTGAATGTTTTTCAGATTTGATGCACCCCTCGAGGAATTGGACTTTCTAGGGAAAAAATTCGATCATACTGTTCTGCCTAAAAGTTATTGTCAATCCAAGGGGTATAAAACAAAATAAAAAAGAGGAATTTATTAATAAATTGGTGTGTTTAATGCCTGAATCACGAAGATCATTTTGGATGAATTTACCCGTCAATGACTCTTAAAATTCCTTAAAAGAGCTATTCAGCTGCAAACATTTGTCCATCATTTGTCAATTAATATGACGACATGTCCGACATGTAAAACACTATTTTTGTTTTACTATAGCCGGCGCGAGACGGGTTAATATTCATTGTCTTTTTGCTTTGGTTGATTTTGTTACGAAGGACAATAATGTCTGCATTTAGTAGTTTAATTTAAAAGATATTAATTAATAAATTGTGAGTTTATTTACATTCCCTACAATTACTACATTATTATTTTATTTACACAGTACCTCTAAACAATTACTTGATTTGAATTACTGGGATAATACTAAATTAACTATAGCAAGACCTAGTAAAAGCTCCTGCTATGTTTTGAAACAGGTTTTTAGGTGTACTAAACCACAGCATCTCAATTTTCAAAGTTAGTAAGGGGTTTAAAATATGTTATATACACATAAATCAATATATTAATAATACTTCATGTTTAGTATTTCATATATTATACAACCAATAGATTTTTTCTTACCCAAGATAAATATTTTTCAAAGGCCGACCTATTTTACGTTTAATCGCTCTCCTGTAAAATTTGCTTTAGGTCCTTCCTAGGTTTTGAAATGGGGCAGCCGAGAAGCTTCGTTATGAAACTCGTTAAATGGTTACTAGACAACGGATAAACATACTTAAAATACTTAAATACATACTAATTATACATAGAAAACACCCAGACCCGAGACAATTTAGAAAAACAATAATTTCTAAATTGACCCTAGACCTCAGAGATGGCGACTCCATGAAAACCGGTGTACAAACCACTCGACCAAGGAGGTCGTCAAAATGTTAATATTGTTTTTAAATTATGCATAAAAATACATTAAATCAATAAAACAAACGTTACACACACTACCATGTATTTGACACACACGTATAAATACTCTTTTCAAAAATTTCAAAAATGGAAAAGGAGCGGCCGAAATCTGTCAATGCCAATCCAAACTCACATTCTCTCTTTTTAATTTTTCATTGCTTAGGATACAATCCGTGCAGCCTTAATAAAATTACGGTCGAATTTCGACCACTGGGCGACCACTAGTATGTATAAAGGCCCAACATACATTATAAAAGTTATTGTTGTGTTCTGGCAGATAGAGATAAGATCGCTATAGAGATAAGGTAGATAGATAAATCTCAGTAGTTGAGGATTCCGGGTGAAGTGCGCTTCCACCTACGGCCATATTATCAATTAACCTTAACAGACGTGATGAAGGCCTTACCCCTTACCCGTAAGGAATTTTAAAAAGAACCCTGCGTGAGGTTGTTTAGGCAGGGATGTGCAAGTGAAATATGAAGCGCCTGCTTTACAGCGGCATAAAACATTTGAATTTTATCAACATTTGTTTGTCCCAACATGTCATGTGTATGCCTTTGGAGCGTCGTTGGCAAACCAGCTTTGAATGTTTTGAATGTATGTGAATTTTTCTACAGATGGAAAGCGTGCCAAGGTTTTGAATAAATCCTTTTTTAAGTTTTGATTTTTCACAAATTCGGTTACCCCTGGTCACGCATTCGGAATAATCAATTTAAGTGTTATTTTGATAAAGTACTTTTTTATAGTGCTGAAGTGACTACCACGACCACTCTGCTCTCAAGAGTGTATCGACGAAGAAGATTGTATATTTTTGTTGTATTTTCTTCTTTTTTTCACGACAGCAGTACCTACACCCAAGTCACCTCGACTTGTCGACCGAGTTATAGTCTGACTCTTTGTCACACCATATTGGTTTCACAGACCCAGACGTTCTCAATGCGATTGCCTTAACGGGTTTTTTTATCGGTAATTTTTTTTTAATTGGTCAAAAAAAAATTTTTTTTTACTTATATTACACATCCATCTTTAACCTTAACCTTAACCCGTAAAAACATAAGTACTTCCGCTTGGTTTGACTGATGCTATATCTTGTTGTAAGTCTCCTTCTGGCTACCACCAATTTATCTAAATTTGTCATGTCATCGATGTTGATAGCATTGTTGTATTCCGACCAATGATTTTAATTGTGATTCTAATTATTTTATTTAAATTTGATTTTGTGTTTTAATATTTTTGAATAATGAATTGCCTGTATGATCCAAAGTGGCCGCAATAAATGTATTTTATTATATTTTTTTGTTTAATCACCACGCTTGCCAAATTGATTACATTTTATGCTTGTTGGTGATCACAAACTCGGGCTATGTATCGAAAAATCTGAAATACATTTTGCCTGACCTGGGAATTGAACTCGGGACCTTCGGGTATCGGGCCGAGTGCACTGCCATTCGGCCACCAAGGTGTTTTAAGTTTAGTAGATATTTTGTAATGTAGTTTTTAAATTCCTTGGTTGTCGAGTGGCATACCACTTGCTGCACGTTATCCGGTCCTGAGTTCAATTCCTGGAGCAAAGGATGTTCCGGATGTCTCCATGCGTAGCACACAAAGAATTGTGATCACCAACCCGCATTTGTCAAGCGCGGTTAGCCAATACCTATCAATTGTAGCGATGACTTGACTACAATAGTGGAGACCTCTGTGGTCTAGTGGCTAAGACCACCGGTTTAGACCCAGAGGTCCCGGGTTCGATTCCCAGCGGGGGGTACATGTTTGTGTACTCGGTTGGTTGGTGGTAGGGCTTGTTTGTCCGCCTGGCTAGCTACCACCACCTTATCTAAATATGTCACCATAACATCAATGTTTGTAGCATTGTTGTGTTCCAGCAGCTAGAGATAAGATAGCCAGTGCCTCACTAGTTGAGGATCCCGGGTGAAGTGCGCTTCCATCATTGGCCTTATCATCACTTAACATCAGGTGAGATCAAGGCACTGTGCTTACCCGTTAACATAAAAAAGGCCTTTGTTCAGCAGTGGGACATTTTATAGGTTGGCTACTCTGCAATCCTACCAGGTAAATACATTTACATAGCTCAAAGCAGCCGGCTCCTCGGTTCAGTTCACCACAAATGCCAAGATAATATCTCTCAGTCCAACCGGATCGCAGCAATGGCATACATCGCTGGCTTGCGGCGGCCATAGACTAGATGGAAGCGAGACGACTGAGCACAGTCAGCGTCACATTGATGGAGGCATACTAAATATTAAAAAGGAGTTTCACCCAAGTACTTTTAACTCAATCTACCGTACAATTAAACCGTACAAATTAGTATACAGGTAATAATAATATGACTTGATGGCGATGCTCGATGGCGCAGTGGCTCACGCGCCCGGTCTGCGAGTGCTGAGGTTAAGCAACTTTCGCAAAGGGCAGTCATCGGATGGGTTACCCACAATTTATCATCTCGAGCTCCTTCGTGGTTCAGATGGCACGTAAAGCTGTTGGTCTCGGCTGCATTAGCAGTCCTTAAAAACCATCAATACGCAGTGGGCCCGCTTGGTGGTTTATGGCCCGTTCTCCCTATCCTTCCATAGAAGTAGATTAGAAATATTATTAAAGTACAGCTAAAGTTATTATTTTAATTATTACTCCATTATAATAAACTTGAGGCGTACCTACAGCACAAAATATTTGTTTTGAGTCGTTTAAGTATGTGCATTATGGTTTAGAATGCAGCAATGAAACATTTCTAATAAAAAAAATTATGAGCCAAATAATAAAAGTTTATAAAAAATTTATATAAAATCCAATATTGTGGTGGCTTCTCCTAAGCGTTATCACTACAGGTAGTTAACCTGCTGCTGACATTTAAGTAAATACGTTTATTTTAATTATTAAACTTTTCATAGTGGATTTCAAGTTGCCTAAACTCAGTTGAAAAAACGATTTTCTGAAATCATTATTAAACTAACATTTTCTTTAGGATAAGCATTTTTAAGGTTCCGTAGTCAACAAGGAACCCTTATAGTTTCGCCATGTCCGTCTGTCTGTCTGTCTGTTTGTCTGTCTGACCCCAGTCTAGCTCATAGACTCTTAGTACTAGAAAGCTGTAATTTGGCATGGATATACAAATTAATCACGCCGACAAAGTGGTAAAGTAAAATTTTGAAAAATATTTTTTTTAGGTTATTTTCCCTACACGTGAAGCGGGGATGTAAGTTTTTTTCTTGTTTACCCCTAAGTGTGTGGTGTTGTTGGATAGCAATTTCAAATTGCGGGTTTGTGAAAGCAGTTTTTTGATTGAGGCATCCGTTTGTGAACTATTAAGCTTTAAAATGCAAAATTTTGTTAGAGTCAGTGTCCCGCCCCCCTGCCAGCCAAATGGTTGTTTTTGGATACATGGAAAAATCTATCTATCACAGCTAAGCAGCGCTATTCTCTAAATCTATCTATCACAGCTAAGCAGCGCTATTCTCTAAGCAAAACAGCGTCGAACTCGACGTTGAACTCGCTCATAACTTGCAAACGAATTTCAACCTACTTTTAAATAGTAATAAAGTCTACATTCGTTTGCAAGTTATGGGCGAATTCAATGTCGAGGTCGACGCTGTTTTGCTTAGAGAATAGCACTACAGTATTCTTTACAAGTTTACGAGTAACAGTCAACCGACTTATAAAATGTACTTGGCGCAGTACAAATTCCTCATTGGGAACTACTTAAATAACGTTGTCAGGTGTGTGAAACCGGTAGTATCTAAATTTAAGTAGGTATATGAGCCATCGTTAAATAAATGTTCATAAAAGCCCTCTTCTCAGAGTCCGCATTATTGAGTTATTTAGTTAACCTTACACTGCGCGTGGCCCCACACGCAGTTGGCCGTTTTTTATTAAGCTTCTTTTGTCTCACTGCTGGGCAAAGGCTTCCCCAAGCCCTTCCACTTTTATTGAGCCATGCACGTTTTGTCATCCCTCTTTAAAGACATCGACAATAAGTTACTAATTAATTAAGTAAACCAAAAATAAATTATTTTTTACTTTTTAGTGCAACTTTTTCAGTCAAATATTTGAAAATAGGTTTTTTTTTGTTAAATTTTTTGTTTATTTCTCGCTTTTTAGTAACTCGTTCCGATCTATTTATCAAAAGCAAATATGGGTAGACCTACAAAACGCGCTGCTCGTATGAGACAGCGCCCTTTAAATAAGACAAGCGAAGAAAACGAGAAACGCCTATTTCAAAGTAGAAATCAAAAACTGAGTTCCGGTGCCTGCCTTCTTTTGCTTCGTCATAGTCGCTTAACTATCTTAATCGAGATATCTTATCGCCACCCGTGAAATACTTATCATTGAGGAGTTCCGGTAGCAATCTGTGGTCTTTTTCATCAGTTACACTTCATCAAATGATACTTTCTGAATGCAAATGCTTGATTTGTTGCTGAAAATACCAAAATCGCTATAGGTATGCCTACAATATTTGAGGAGTTCTCTCTATTCCTTAAGGATTCCATCATCAGAGCTAGATTTTGATAAAAATGGGACTAATCTGGAAGTATATCCTTACAAATTAAAAAATAATTTTCTCAATCGGTGTATAAATGATGGAGTTCTGAGGTAACAAACATTTTTTTAAAAACACACCTACAACCGAATTGAGAACCTCCTTTAAGGCCTGTTTTCACTTTGATTAGTGCGAGTACAGGTGATTAGTAATTGCGATTGTTTAGTGCAGGTGTGTAGTGCAAGAAGTGTCCAACTTTGTCAAGTGGCTGTGTTTAGTAAATTCAGTTGTTAGCGTCCGACGCCAAAAGCTAAACACTAAACGCTGCTGTCCAGACGTGTGTAGTGCAGCACAGTGCAGGCAGGCTGAGAGTCAGGGGAAAGGGAGGGCGCGCGGGACGTGGCTACTCGCAGTCAACTCGCAAAAAAATAGAACCCGCGTCTAATCACTTTACTACGCAGGTTACTAATCACTCGCACTAATCAATCGCTGTCCACACGAGTTTACTCCTAACCACTAAGCACCTGCACTCGTCACCTGCACTAATCACTAATCAAAGTGAAAACAGGCCTTGAAGTCGGTTAAAACAGCTAGTTGCGAGTTGTTGCCGCAATCGGATATCAAAGTTGCTCTGTCTACATAGCGCCTTAAACTCTGTTGCTCATATCTCGCTCACACGTGTTCACGACTATTATAAAGCTCGACACCGTAATGGCGCGTACACTGGCGTGCAAAGCCTGTTGGCTTGTAACAATCAAATGAGCGGTTGTGGGCAACGCTATCTGGGCCCCATACGAATGTACTGACAATTTAGCTTTGTGTAAATGTTGTACAGTCAACGAAAAAAATATGTGTACACTAATTGCATTTTTGTCTCTTTTCAGAGTAATACTATATTATAAGAAGCGTACACGAATTTGAATCTAGAGCTAAAATATTACGTCTTATATACGAAAGGAAATTATAAATAATTATTATAATAATAATATATGCTATGCCTATGCAACTGTCCCACTGTTGGGCAACGGCCATAATGCAAATCAAGTCATAACTAAATTTCATGAGTAACTGCCGTACTCAAAACGTCAATTAATTTTAATGACAATTAAATGTCTTTCCTTCTCTGTTTAGCACTATACATAAGAAAGTGACAGCAAGAGATATCATTGTCATTAAAACTTAATTGACGTCTCTGAGTACGGCAGTAAGTACTGGATTTGCATCAAATTATTAGAGTTTGAATTTGGCTTGACAAGGTCATGTTATGTTACTATTTTAATAATAGTGTAGGATCTATGTATGTAACATGTTGAATAAATAATGTTATGACTTTGATTATGACTACATATTTTTGCCTGTTACTGTACGTGTGTAGGCTTAATTAATTTCTATAGGGATGAATAGTAAGCGTTCCCTTAAAACGAGTGTTGCCACATTTGTGGAAGGAAGTGAACTTACCTTGGTGAATACTTAATTGTTGCCAGGTGCGAATTTCGCTGTCTTCTAACTGTGCCTTTAGAAATATTACAGGTAGCTGGTATAATTTATTTTACTTGTTTATAAAGCGCGTAGCAAGTTTGAGTTGCATTCTTGTAGATTAAGCTATTTTTGCAGTGCTGGTTCATCGAATCGCTGACCTACTTAAACGTTTCAAATTCCTCCGTGCTTTACAAAAATTCAAAACCATTTTGTTCAGTTTATACAGGCTACAAATTAGCTCTTATAAAAGTCATAATAATGCGGTAAGTAACTCTCGCAAGAAACTCTGCAAGGGCATCATTTCTTGTCTCCCTCTTTTTACACTGTCAAAATATTTGGACAATGCCCTATATATCATAGGACACTTGCCATAACAAATACACAAAATATCACACTAATATTATAAATGCGAAAGTTTGTGTGTATGTGTGTATATTTGTTGCTACTTCACGCTGCAACGGTTAGATGGATTTGGATGAAATTCGGCATACAGATAGTTTATAACCTGGATTAAAACGTAGGATACTTTTTATCCCGATATTCCTACGGGAACGGGAACCACGCGGGTGAAACCGCGAGTAGCCGCTAGTATATACATAAGTTTAAATTAAAGGACAACAACTACATCTTAAGGCCAATTCAGCCTTCGGTCCCGGTTGTTGTCGCAAACCCGTTTTAGACCAGAGTAGTAGGTAATAGCCCATTTTTTTCACCTGAGTCTAGCAGGTTTCTAGGTTTGAGACTCAGCCGTCACCAACGGTTCAATCTGCCTTCTTAATAACGGAAGAAAAAATCCAAATCAAACAAAGTTGGTACGGTATGTACCCCTGGGGATCGAACCCGATACCTATGTGTACGACCGGTGGCCTAACTACTACACCATGGAAACAGTAAAATTTGTGTATTTCTATTTTGTAGAGCCCGTCACTGCTGCAACTATGTCACAAAAACTATTTAAATAATTAAATGTACTTTGTTGTTCTAAAGGCCGCTGTATAGTGACTTCAAGCTTTCGCTATAAGAAGCTTTGTGAAATTTAATGTTAATTCTGCAATTGCTGAAATTAATTAACTTTCGCAAAGGCCGGTCATTGGATGGGTGACCAAAAATTTATCATCTCCAGCTCCTTGTGCCCCAGCTGTGGGGAGGGAACTTCATCCGCCTCTGTGGTCTAGTGGCTAAGACCACCGGTTTAGACCCAGAGGTCCCGGGTTCGATTCCCAACGGGGGGTTCATGTTTGTGTACTCGGTTTGGTTGGTGGTAGGGCATGTTTGAGCATTGTTGTGTTGCGGCAGCTAAAGATAAGATAACCAGTACCTCAGAAACAAGATATTGCATAATATTCATATTTTAGTCGGGATGGCTTAAATAGTGCACGCCAAGCTTTATTTTGGCGGCCATATTGTGTTAAAAATAGCAATTTATTATCGAAAAATGTATTATCATATGTTTTAGAATGAAATTGTGACTTTGTTTGGTATACAAGGCTAAACTATAGGCTTTTGTTTTATTTCTCTCATATTTTAACCTATAAAAATAACCAAGATAATCCATCGCAAAGTACACCCTTCTTTCATGGGATAATTTATGACCACCTGACATTTAAAAAAATCGTTAGATTCTGAATGTTGATTCCAGGTGATTGGTTTCACTTGATTTCGATAGGCTAGACATGTATCTTCATAACAGCAAATACATTTGTGTTCGGTAGATCTGAAGTAATTACACAAATGGACATAATGTTCCGGCTTCCTACACGACACTTTCGCGTTGAAGCGTGAAGTTTCTTCCTATTATTTATATTTATTTTTGATGTGTTTTTGATATTGTATAGGTTGATTTTTTTTAAGTTGAAGTATTGGTATGTGTACTCTATAAATAAATAAAAAAGAGCGTGTCATTGGTTTTAATTTTAAAATAAAAAATATTTTATCCAACAAAACTCTTTATTTTTCTTCGCCAAAAAAAATTTGTAATTTTTTATAAATTTTATACTTAACGAGTGACTTTCGACTTTTTTGGCATAATCGTCGTTTATTCAGCTCCCTGAAACAGTTATGGTTTTTCTAATAAGACTGATAGGAGAAGTACAGTATTTGATTTCCCACAGGTCCACAATACCTCGTAGCGCGGATTACGGATTGCGGATTACGGAAGCACTGTGGGTGCGGAACTGCGCGGCTGGAAGCGTTTGAGTCGATAAAGACGTAATTCCTTATAAATATATCCAGATATATGTTTCCCCAGCTTACTATGTACACGCATACCTTAATATGGAGCTTGGCCAAACCGCACCAGCATCCAGATTGAAACGCTGGGAATTTTTAATATCCCCACGAAGTAGCGTTACAAAATATTAAAGCGTCCAAGAGTTATGCGACCGAGAGGGCTACGATTTGCGCATTTGCGGCTAAGAATAGTTATGACATTTTTGTCATAACCTCTAAAAAAGTTAAAGTTTGTTCAACTATTTAAGAGCGTTTACGCCGCACACTAGCGCCACTAATGAAAAATAAATAAGAAGTTACGGCCACTTTTAGCTATAACGCCATATTTAACTAAACCATAACAAAAAAAAAGCCTATGGTTATTACCCGTTTCGATACCCGACCAAGTTTTTACTCGGGCACTTAGGCTTCAACTCTTTAGAGGTGAGAAGAATTTTTGACCAGCTTAGCATCTGCCTTAAAACATTAAGAGGATCAATTGATTGTATCCTCTTGCACAACCTATTGTGCGTCCTGTTCGTTCCTGACTGTGCTGAGCCTCCTCCGGCACGCCGGCGCGGTCCTCCTCGGCAATATAATCTTTTTCAAGTCAGTCAAGGCCGTACCGTATCGCGTGCGAACTCTCCTTTGGTTCGATCTCTGCGCCATCTCAATGCACTCCGTGATGCCAATGCTGATTTTGATTTCTCATTTGACAATTGGTCAACTATTAAACAGGCATTACTGAGTTATTCTGAAAGTTTGTGGGACCAATGGAGTAATGTTTGTAACTCTGACGATGAAGATGGAGAATGATGTATTTATTGTTATGTATAATTGTATGTATAATTTAATTAATGTATAATAAATTATTTTTTAATGAAATGAATGAAATGAAATATATTTAATTTGCGCTTGAGAAAGGTACATTTTTGGTCTTATTCTAGTTTTCTTCTCTTTCTCAGCTGACAATGTAGCATGCAAATAACTTTAAGTGACAATGACTAAATATTCCAATTAATTACATACACATAAAAATACAAAATTAATACTCCAAAATGTCAAATACCAATTAAATTACATTATAATAAAAATACAAAATTAATTACTAAAAATTGTTGTACTAAATATTCAAAAATATGTCAAAAATATGTCAAAACAGTATTATAACACATACATATACATACATTACATTTATTAAGTGTATGTGTAAGAAAATCTTTCACTGAATAAAATAGGTGTGCCATAAGCCATTTATGTAACTCTGCTAGAAATTGTTTTACAATAAGTTTTCTAATTGTTTCAGGCAATTTATTAAAAATACTTATGCACATCCAGAAACAATTCTTTTGCATACGAGTGCTTTTTGGAACAAAGGCCGACATCAACCTTTTTCCATTTCTAGTGTTTCGGGGATACATAACTTGTGCTGTTTCAAAATAATGATGGTTAAGTTTGACAAATTTGGCTATTTCAAAAATGTATAGACATGGCAGGGGTAAGACTTTTAACCTTTTGAATAAGGGTGCACATGGCTCATCTGGTGCAGTGCCACAGATTGCCCTAATACATTTTTTTTGAGCGATAAATGCTTTATTTGTGTCTGTGCTGTTTCCCCATATGATTAAACCATAACGGAGGATGGACTCAATATATGCAAAGTATGCTGTGAGTGCTGCACTTTGAGAGGCTACTTTAGTGAGTTTATATAGTGCAAAAGTAAATCTATTTATTTTACAACATATGTTTGTGATCTGTTGCTTCCAGTCCAACTTATGATCAATTTGTATACCCAGAAACTTAGTTATATTTGTGCCATGTAGTCCTAGTCCTTGATAGTGTACATTTAACGTTTGATAAGGTGTATTATTAAAATTCATGAAATAAGTTTTGTCAATATTAATGAAAAGGTTATTATCTTTAAGCCAATTTATTATTAAGTTGATTGTATTGTTAATTTCATTACTATGGTCATTTAATGTCAATTTCTTACTTGTAGTCACTATGATTGAGACATCATCCGCAAATAAGATGCAGCGGTGCTTTGTCAGTTTTGGTAAGTTATTTATATAAGTGAGGAACAAAAATGGGCCCAAGACACTCCCCTGGGGCACCCCAAACTTGATTTCTTTAAACTCAGATAGATATTTTTGGGTTATATTATTTTTATCGAGTTTAGCTACTTCAACGGCTTGCATCCTATTGCTCAAATAAGTTTTTAGCCAATTTAGTGCCGGCCCCCTAATGCCGTTGTTTTCCAACTTTTTTAGTAGGGTGTCATGTAAGCAATAATCGAACGCTCTAGACATGTCTAGGAAAAGAGCTGTTGTGTACCTATTTTCATTTATGTTCATTAGTATTTCATTCACTAGGTTGAATATGGCATGGGTTGTGGATTTCTTTTTTTGAAATCCGAATTGATCTTGATTTAATATACCATACTTTTCAAAAAACACCATCAGTTTCTCAAGTACAATTTTTTCATAAACCTTTGATATGATTGAGATTAGTGTAATGGGTCTGTAGTTGTCAACTACTGTTTTTTAATTTTTTTTATGCAAGGGTTTGACTAGTGAATACTTAAGCCTGTCTGGGAAGGTCCCAGAGGATATTGATAGGTTTATAAGAAATGTTAGAACAGGGGCTATTTCTTCATTGCATGCCTTCAGAACCTTTGTACATATGTTGTCATACCCTTCAGAGTTTGTGTTTTTGAGGGACTTAATAGTTTTTCTAACACAGTACTCATCAACAGGAGTCAGATAAATGGAATTTATCAGATTACTAGTTTTCCCATGCAAGTCATTATTTGTTTTCGCATGCGTGACACCTGTGATATTGATAAAATGGTCATTGAACTTATTGGCAATTTCTATTGGATTATTTATATTATGTTGATTATAGTCTATAGTTTCAATATAATTGTTACATGTCGGTTTGGTATTTGTCTCCTCGTGTATAATTTTCCATGTAGCTTTACATGTGTTTTTTTTACTATTATTAAAGATATATTTATTATTTGACTGTTTTTTTGCCTGTAGTATGCATCGTTTTAGTATTTTTGAGTATGTTTGATATTTCTTTTTTGTGTTGTATGTTTTCCTTTTATAGTGATTAAGACGGTGCGCTCTACTTGTTGCACAGCTTTTTTTACCCTTAGAGATCCAGTGCTGGTTAGAGTTAGTGTTTACTGTGACTTTGCAAACTGGGAAACATAATTTATAAAGTAAACAGAACCAGTCATGGAATTTATTAAATGCTTCATTAGGATTACTTTCATTATATACATCTGTAAAAGTGAGGCATGAGAGATGTGTTCTGAACTTAATGATATTTTCGTCAGAATAACCTCTCTTAAATGTATGTATTTGTTTAGCTATTTGTGGTTTTCTTTTAATGTGGAAACTAAGTATCTGTGCAGTGTCATGGTCGGATAAACACAACGGAAGGATTGTGCTCTTTGCACCTTTTATATTACTAAAAATGTGGTCAATGCATGATAAGCCTCTTGTTGGTTGGGTTATATGTTGCTCTAGATTATAATTATTTAATATGCCTTTTAGTTTGGTGGTAATGTTGTTGTTTTGTAAAGTGTTTATATTAATGTCCCCAACAATAATTATTCTTTGTTTGTGATGTTTATGTTGGTATATGTACAATAGTTGTTCAAATTTTTCTAAGAATAAATCAAAATGTCGTTTATTTGAAGCGGTTGAGCTACGGTATAGGCAAACAACTATAATATTGAATGATGGAATAGAGATAGAGCAGCATTCAAAATGAAAATTCACAGGAAGCTCATCGAAAATGTTAACTTTATTGTATATAGTCCCTTTTTTACCAATATACATGTGCCCCCTCTTTTTTTATTTCTTCCATAGTGTATAGCTAGTACATAATTATGCAAAAATATATTCTTTTCCTCTCCATTCATAATAAAAGTTTCTGTAAAGCACAGCACCTCAGGACATAAATGAGAATCAAGCTCCGCTAGGGTTATCTCAATGATATCTTTTTTAGAAAGCAAACCTTGTATGTTTTGGTGTAGAATTACAAAATCATTATGCTTATTAGCCACGAAAACATTTTGTGCTTGTCATTGTTGGTGTTATACTATTTTTTGTAATATTAATCTTAGAAAAATAATATGGTATTGTACCCTTTTTATTTTCCAAAGCAGTTGAGGTGGATATAATACCTTTTTTATCGAGTATAGAGTTTTGCAATGATTTTCTTAATTTTAATCCGTTTTTTACATAGTCATTAACATACTTTGAATAGTCGATTTGTACATTTATCTTCAGGCTAATTTTCTTTTTTATTGATGTTATATTTTGGTAGTAATGCAGTATTTGTTGTATGTCAATATATTTACAATTATAATATTTTTTTATTAGACGATTAATATGTGTGTTTAGTATGTTAATATTTAAACAATAGTTATATCTAACACTTAGTATTAGTATCCTGCCCTTCTTCAATTTACATAATGTATTACACAAACTCGACATAATGGTATAAGGATTTTTATCATTAGAACCTACCGAAAGCACCAGTATATCATCATCTGACATAGTTTCAGATATAGATTCACAGCTTGATAAGACTTGAGAGCTTAACGCATACGGCTTAACTATACTAGTAACGTTGTAGTTGTCATTCCATTTTCCGCACCTCGCATCTCTTATCTCATCAGCTAGACCGCAGATTTGTTGATCGCCTACTATGTAAATATTATGTTTATTTTTATTACCACAGGTGCCCTCTATTGAGCGATTAGATGGACTAAGATCCGCGACCTGATTTGGTAAGATGATACTGTCAGGTTCAATTTCAGAGTTCTTGTCATGTTTTATTGATGGCGTTGCGCAAAATTTCGCTTCTTGTTCGTCGTGTTCAAAATCCAGAATAGTCTTGTTTAGGTTCTTTCTGCTTCTTCTGAGGGTTACATTTTTCTTTTGGCTTGAGTTACAAATTTCTGTCAAAAATTTGGTTTTTTTTTCTTTATTTTGTATATTTTTTTTTAATTTAGTATTTTCTAACAACATATTTTCAATTTCATTTTCTGCAATTTGGAGTTTCTCCTTAAGGTCTTTATTTTGTTTTATTAGGTATTCTAGTCTCTCTTCGATATTTATTCTTCTTAAATCTGGGCAGCTACTGTTTAGTCGGCTACTTTGTGACGTTGACATAATATCTTTGTATTCATCATCTGTTAATGATTCAAAAGAGTTTGTCGTAGATATATTTATTCTGAAGTTGTCATTTTTATTTTTATCTATACATTTGTCACATTTCCAGTTAAGTTTATTTTCTTTAGTCATTAGGTAGAATCTTTTGGTCGAAACATTCCTTAATGTATAATTACTTTAATTAAAACATTTATTAATGTATAATTATATTCTGTTATCATTTTATAATAATTAATTTAATTTCGAATTGTATAATTGTGTGATAAATGTAATTGATTTATGTCGTTTTTGTCACAATAAATAAATAAATAAATAATAAATAATAACATGTGAGGTGTTCATTAGGTGACGTAAAAATGCTAAATTACTTCATTCAAATAGTTTGTTGAGCATAATTTGATTTTCTATCTCTAATTACTAGATATGTTTTTTTTTTCATTGGCGGCGCTAGTGTGCGGCGTAAACGCTCTTAACTGGTTTTGTGTCTAAAAATAGATAAAAATAGACTACTAGCGCCATCTAGTATGATGCTATTGTAACTGTAAGTTTGTAATAAACTTCAGTCTGTCGAAAACGACTACCGTGTTTTAATAGGTTATGTGCCCAGACCTTTAATTTCGCAAAATGTGTTTGCTTTAAAGACTGTTCATAGTAGAAGAGTGTGTACTAAGAAGTAACTACTCTGGATTCGTAAAAGTTTTTTACCGTCGGACACTTCTGTGAAGGAAAAAATGCATTAAGTATATTGATTCAAATACAGCAGGGGTTTGAATTGATAACTGGCACAAATATAATAATTACGGAGTGAAAAATCCAAATACTCGTAGATAGGAATAAAAATATTAAGGAAAAAATATCGTCGATTCAAAAGATACGTGTAACAACATTTAAATAAAAGTAATTAGATTTTTTGTTTATACTATGGATATTAGTTTTTATAAGGCTATAAGCAAACTCTCCTAAAATAATACATTTGAAAAAAATATAAAAAAAGTTTATTTGGAACATTTTAACATAGACAAATGACAGGCATACGAAAATAAAATACTGTTGGGCAAAGGCCTCCATCATTGAAATCAAGTCATCACTACAATTGATAGGTAACGGCCTAATCACCACGCTTGCCATGCGGGTTGGTGATCACAAACGGGCACACTTTGTCCGCCCGACCTGAGAATTGAAACTTAACGCCTCGCCACTCGGCCACCGAGGCATAAATAAAACACAATATAGAAATATTATACACAAATTACAAGGTACAACCGCGTGCATATAACACGTTTACCGAGCAGTATCGCCAATAAAGAGGATAATCTTTTCGGAAGAATATCGCAAACGAAGTTAATAATGGCTCCGGTTACCGCTCGGCTTTCCGGGGCTTTGCCTCGATATAATACGGGTGTTGTTGGAATACTGTAAGGCGGTGGCTAGTTAGACAGCGGTGCGTAATTTTTGGATGCTATCGACATCTTGGAAATTAATTTAGGTATTATTATTTGCTCATTGCGTTTGTTGTTTTGTTGGGTTTTTAACTATTCTTTGTAGTCTATTATCCATAAAAATTATAATTGTCGCTGTTTTTCTTATTTTTATTAAGCTTTAAAGTATTTATCTTTCTGTCTATCTAAATATCACATGAAAATAATTATAATAATATCGGTACCTATCATCATCATCATCAGCTCATTTTATGTCCCCCACTGCTGGGGCACGAGCCTTCCCTATGGATAGGTAGGGAGAACGGGCCATAAACCACCACCCGGGCAAGTGCGGTGCGGTGGTTGTTAACGAGTGCTAATGCAACCACGACCAAAGGCTTACGTGCCATCTGAAGCACGGAGGAGCTTGAGATGATAAATGTTTGGTCACCCAATGTTTGGTTTGGTTGGTTTTGGGGGTTAAAGTTACTCGCGTCCGTAGGTTTACCCTTGAGACCCTACACTTGACCCCTGGGTGGTGCTAAATGAGTAACACTGTCTGAGTGGTAGAGCCACGCTGCGTTGCAGCACGAAATGGGCCGGCTCGCCCGGCGTAAAACCACCCTCTCACAGAATATCGGCGTGAAACAACGGCACTCGTTGCTGTTGTGTTTCATCCGGTGAGTGAAAGTACCGGAGGCCCATCTCTCACCTCTCCCCCCTCCCAATTCCTACTCCCTCCTCAAGATCCAACTCCTTCCTCAGGGTTGGCAACGCATCTGCGATAACTTTAGTTTTGCGGGTGTCCATGGGCGGCGGTGATTGCTTTCCATCAGGTGACCCGCCTGCTCGTTTGCCTCCTTTTACCATAAAAAATAAATAAAAACCCATCCGATGACCGGCCTTTGCGAAAGTTGCTCAGCACTCGCAGACCGGGCGCGTTAACCACTGCGCCATCGAGCTCCTCGGCTCCTCGGTACCTTTATAGGGAGGGTGATCGTCCATAGCCACAGTATAAATAAGTATCCATAGCTCAATTACGCGGCCTCTATACTCGCTGGACCAACTATGATGGTTCAACGTGTGTCGAGACCTTAGAGCATTAAACCAACGGCGAGACGCATTAGGAAAATAAAGGAAACGGTAACAAAACAAACTTTTGGAACCGTTATCGAAAATCTTACGGATGCGATGTCAAAGGCCTAAGTCAAGACTTGCGATTAGAATGGAACAAAAGAGGTTGCAAGCAGTGATTATTTGGATTTGCTAGAACACATCATATGAAAGGCTTTGTCAAGTAGCGATCGCTTGGTTGGCTAAGATTGGTCTTATGCGCGTTCTCGGTGTTTGATGTAGCGCGTAAGCGTAGCGTATTCTGTGACATTTCCCATATAATAATTAGCTCGACGAAGCTACGTTTGCGCCAAGCTAACGATAGTTCCGCCACGCTTGCAGTTCGGCAAAGCCTTATGGATGCGTTTATCTCTTACATACATAATTAAATTATTATGGGCAATTTTATGCAAATATATTAAATTGTGTATCTTTCGTTACTGAGCCGGCAAACGTTTATACGGTCCATTTAATAGATAGAGGGCACTGAGGCAAACGGACGCTTGTCCCCTAAAGTTTTAGTCCTTTAGTCTATGTCCCCTGGATCTAATACTCTTCAAACCTGAAGACAGCTAGGCGAAACAATGTTGCACTATTTAAATCGACCAGGAATTTGTGTGTGGTTGTAAAATAAACTTTAATAAATAAATAAACAAATAAATGTTTCCCACACTCACACCAATTATCTAGCCCCAAGAAAAGGTTCCTTAAGAAACTCGAGAAATGGTTAACTAGACAACGGATAAACATACTTAATATACTTAAATACATACTTATTATACATAGGAAACACCCAGACCCGAAACAATTTAGAAAAACAGGTAGGTATTCCTAAATTGATCCGACCGGGGATCGAACCGGGACCTCAGAGATGACGACACCATGTGGTGTCGTGTGTGGTGTGTAAGCCACTCGACCAAGAAGGTCGCCAAAAAGTACCTTTAAAAGTATCTCATCAGGGTACATCTATATAATACTTTTAGAGGTGTTATAACACCCGGTAGGACTAAGTGGGTAATGAATCATCACATCATTATCATTGCTGGGTCACAAGCCTTCCCTACGAATGGAAACACAATCGGAAGAAGAATGCGGGCTCAGTACAGATTGTTGTTTGTTAACGACAGCTAATGCAGCCAGGACGCGTACAACGTATCATCTCGAGCATTGAGGAGCTCGAGATGATACGTTGGTCAATGGTCACCCATCCGATGACTCAATAACTAAGATGGCGTGGCTACCCAAAGTGAGTCTTGGCCTTCGATACTAAGAGCCTCCACCTGGTTCTGTCTACCGCCACCTCCATGCCAGTCATCCGCGTGGTGCCCGCTCAAGTCCTTTCCAATCTCATCGTCCCCGCGGTACCTGGGACTAAGGACCGGTCAAACGGCTTAATCACAAAAGCCTTTGAAAGGCTACGTACTTAAGTGACTTTTAAATTTGTGTAACCCTTTCAATGGGTACTTCAACTTGATAACATTTTCAGAAGGTTAACCAAAGGGTAACGCAGGGATAACGTTATTAGGTATCTAGGTATTATCTCTCTCACTTCCTTATCACTTGCCAAGTTAATTTGGAACCTATGTTTATAACATAAAGCACCATAACACAGTAAAACTGTCCGGTGGGTTCGCGGCAACTCGAAAAAGACTTGTTTAAACACGTAGTGCACCGCTGCCGCCGCCCGCGCAGCGATCTACCTAACGTCAAACAGTAATAGCTCCTAGGTACTGAACATAAATATCACATCTGCACTGAAGCTGTATTCAGCCTTTGAAAGGGTAACCAAAGGGTTACCCGTTCAATTGCTATTCTTTGGGTTATTCTTTCAAATTGAACGGCTTCTAATGCGCAACGGGTTTGGAAAGCAAACCCTTTTTCAAAACCCGTCAAAAACCCCTGAATAGGTTACGAGACCTGTCCCTGCCTATAGGAAGACCAACCATCCGATGACTGGCTTTTACGAATAGTCTACTTCAGTAATTGCCGCCGCGTTTACCACTGCGCCATCAAGCTCCATTCAAAAATAAAACATATAAAAATTATAATAATAGTCTTATAACTGCAGACTCGATTTATGTATTCGCACAGAACGAATATGATTTGGTCCCGAGTCCTTTCGTAAAAAATGGAAATCACGTGACAAGTGTCCTGTTTACGTGACGTGGAGTGGAGACCCTCGTCTCGGCGTGCCCTCAGGTCACCTACAGGGTGTACTCCAACTCACTTTAACATTTTAACATAGGCCCATGGAGTTGATTGCATGCGACGAGTGCTTTTTACTAATATTTTCAGCAGAACCTTGCTATTCTTCTTTTTTATTAGTTAATGGATTCGTGCGGTTCGCACATTTCAAAGTTATTTTTCTTAATATTTTTGAAGTGAAAACTTCTTTAGCGGCGTTGTACACTTTTTTTGTAATGGGTAAAAAATGTTAAATTCGCGTCAGGACACGTGACTCGCGTCAGGCGTCAGGACACGTGACCTGATCGAAAATTCGTAAGACGGATGGAGAGTAGACAGCCGGCGCGGCGTAGGAGAGGAAGCATCCCCCTCTCTTTCTACGGCGCGGCGAAAATGTATGCCTGCTGTTTCGTTTAGGCGGCGCAGGGCGCTTGCGCGAATAAATTGTCATGTTTGTGTACGATAGCGCAATAAATAAATATTGTATTCTACCACATAAATGATAGTACTTTTATACTGATAATTGAAGCAATTCGTGCAAAATTATTCCCTAACCATTCCAAAATATCAAAAATGCACAACGTTAATATTCAAGTTTTCACTTCTGTCGGCACTCCCGGAGTGCAACCCGTCGTTTTTTTTTATTAATAGATTACAATCAATGATAATAGGAATGAGATGTGGTAAATGATATCCCCCTCAATCCCTAGAGTTTCAGTAATCTTAACTCATGAATCCTTGAGAACAAACACTGAGTTAGAAGAAACTGAGTTTTATGCCGGTTCTCTTGCTCTCCAACAATCCAAACTGGTGGTTTGAAAGATTCAGTAGTTTAGTACTTTAGGCAATACAATTTTTTTAGTTTTTTATTATTTGGATTTTATAGTTTTGACGTCAATAAGTGTCTGTGAAGGCTTATATTTCCCTGTGTGGTGCCGGGGACAAAGAATTGCACCACCCCATCTCTTCCCGTGGGTGTCGTAAAAGCCGACTAAGGGACCATTCCAGAGGATGGGCAGCAGCATCTCTCTGAGGTTACCCTCAACCTACTGCGATCGCCAACCCGCCTGCCAAGCGTGGCAATTACGGCAAATACCCGCCATGATTATTTGGGGGAGGCCTTTGTCCAGCAGTGGACGTCTTTTGGCTGAGATGAAGGCTTATATTGAATAATTAATTTGACTTTGACTTTGAATATTCGCCACTGGGAACCGAACCAGGGACTTCAGGGTCCAAGGCCTGTGGTCTAAACCACTAGGGCACAGAGGTAGTTAAAGGTTAAATCTTAAGATTGAGATGTGCGTATTTTTTACGTTACTCAACAAGATTGTTCCAGCTTAGCACAACAGCAAGCGCTGAATCCCACCCCCTTTCATGGCACAACCTTAATGTAAACCTATCTCATGTAACTAACTATTCTTGTAGCAGATTAAACGGTGCCTTGGTTATATTAATTGGTTGAGCAACAGCTTCCAAGCCGCTTCAGTGCTAATTCTCCGGACAACCGTTGCGGAGGCGACGGCAATGTCTTCGACAACTGTTTGAATACATTACCAGCTCTATTAACATAGCGACGTTGCAATGCTGATTCTAGGTGGTCTACTCTGTAATGAAAGTTTCGATCGTCGAAAATTCCATATAATAATTATGTTAAACACAAAAAATCAAAAAGCTCGTTTACGCGCAAAAACTGCTTACAACGCGTTGTGGTGATTGTAAAATAACCACAAATCGACGATCTTATTAGAACGAAAACGGTAATTAGGCGAAGAAATTGTAAAATATCCACATCGCGAAATTAGTTTCAAGGCTCTTATATATAAACACCTATGACGTATTTTTTTTTTGTCAATAAATAAATAAATAAACACAGAAAGACGAAAACGTAATTTAGCATGTTGTTTTCTTCATTGCCACAACGTGTATTGGTCGAATAGAATGATAGTCACGACACGAATCTCGATATGTGGTCTTTCAGTGTTTGCCAAAACGCGTTATGGGCGTTTTAATAAAAGCCTTGAAACTACGAGTAATTTCGCGATGTGGATATATTACAATTTCTTCACCCAATTACCGTTTTCGTTGTTTGAGCTTAACATATCTCTACTATACTATATACATAATATGTAAATGTCGGAGACTTTAACAACAAACAAACGTTATTTGCATGCTAAGTGATTGAGCATTAAGGCGTCTATGCAAGAGATTGATGAGATATCGCCAAAGATCAAGACATACAATGGAAAAGATTTTAAAGAGACCTTTGCCCAGCAGTGGCACGAAATATTAGGTCCACACCTATGAAATTCACGTTTTGTATGAAGATTTTTTATAAAATTAGATTTTTCATACAAACGTTTTTTTAATTTTCTTAGCATCTATAATTGTTAACACTATAAAAATTGTAGAGTGGTGTGTTCGTTTCACTAGCTAAATATAGCAGACATTAAAAAGAAAAAAAATCAAGTCCCTTCAAAGCTACAATGAAACAAAAAGACAATTCCGCGAACATAAAAAGTAGTCAATTTAAAAAAAAATATTGTGCGATACAGACACAAAATTAATAATCATCGTTATTACTGAAGCTTAAGTAACATAGTCCTAATTAAAGGTGTATAATAATATTAACAACCGGTATTGACTTTTAAAACTTTTAACCTTTTAATAAGTGAGAAAAAAACGTCAATTTTATAAGTAAGGACCTAATAGGTAGATATTTTAAAACGTAGGTATTGCAAATTTGTTTGTATCATTGCGCGTTATTGACATCGATCTTAAATTACACAAGACTCGACAAACTAGTTCGATAGAAACATGTTAGTAGTAGACCCCAAGGTATGGCAGCGTAATGCTATCATAGCTATCACTACCAATGAAGTACCATTAATATAATATCTACAAAACAATTAAGTTTAAAATGTGAATCGTGTTGTAGTTCACAAGCGACTAATTTCATTTCAGTTGCCTATTTCAAACCGTCATCTAACCTGGCCAAGCCATGTTTTAGTCAGGTCTCTGACAGTTTTCTATAGTTTAGGAATTACCTAAAAGCTTAGGAGACGACGTTAGAAATGGGCATATCTATTCCTTCAAATTAATTATTTTTATTTAAACATAATATTTATTAAAATGTTTATATAATTTTTAAGGCAAATTTTGTTGCGAACAAATTACAAAAACACAAATGTTAAAAAAGTTTTTATAATATTTATTAATTTAGTTGTACCTATTAGTTGTATAGGGGGGAAAAATTATGATAAAATATATATACCTATATATATATTTTTTTTATATTTATTTTTTTTACCTGTGTCTAACAAAATGGTCAAGTATTACGGTCTGAATCGTATCTCTGTAAGAAGCTGTATTTGACGACCTCCGTAGCCGAGTGGCTTGCACGCCGGACTATAGGCGGTGCGCAAGACTATTAGAGGTCCCGGGTTTGATTGACGGTCGGGTCAATTGCAAATACGAACTTTTCGATATTGTGTCGGGTCTGGGTGGTTGTGGCACCGTCGTTGTTTCTGATTTCCATAAAACTAGTTAGCTACTTACCTTGGGATCAGAACAATTTAAATAGAAATAGAAATAGAAAAAATCTTTATTTGGTATAACTACACATACACATTCAAAACACAGGAACATCACTTTTGCATATACCAAATTGGTTTCCGCTCAGCATATGTAATTTGTGAAGTTGTCTAATATATTTTTATTTTTATTTTTACATTCGAAACAAAACCTCTTCAGTTGTTAATGTTTTACTAATGTCGAAAATAACATTTATTTCATATAATTACGTGTCACCAATATAATAAACTCGCAATAATTACTTAGTACTCCTAATACATTAATCTTCCAGCTCTTGTCACTGATCTTGAAGGATGGCTGCCGTTATAATGTAAATTATAATCATCCGCACCACTTTCTGGATTCGATCCATCAAGCCGTATATATTTCCTTCAATGTCGTCTCAACTTCCGCGCGCTTTGTCTGCTTATGTATTGATGATTGAGGAGCTCGCTAGCGGTCTTGCAATAACCAAGTATCGCGATTAACTAAGTACATAATTAAACAAACCACCTTCACGTTTTGGTCAAGCCGAGCCGAGGTACTAATCCTAGGCCCTTTAGGCGCTTTGCAGACGGCGCGGGCCGGGGCAGTCTCTATGACCGCTCACCAAATGACGGGTCAAGCGTGTCCGCCCATCGTTTTCGAGGGCGGTCACCCGCCCCAATCAGGGGCGGAAGAGGGGCTCGCCCATCTACAGGGCGAGCAGTCACCGACGGGGTTGTGGAAGTGTCCGAAAGGGTTCCCATGACCTCGTCAGGCTCTACCATGCCGGCGTTCGATGCGTCCTCCTCAGATGAGGACGACGCGATGATCGCCGGTCTGCTGGTTCCAAGGTGACGAAAGGACATCGGAGTGGTTTTTACCGTGTCGGCCTTGACTCGCTTTCTCTAGGGCTTCGGCCCTGGAACAGAGTCTAGGCCATCCTCGGACAGCCAGCGGGACCCCTCTTGCCCGCTGATGCGTCTGTTTGCAGATTTTCCACTCCGTACCAAAAAAAAAAAAAAAAAAGTCTTTATGACCGCGAAGCAATAAAGACCGCGACTGCCCGTCGATGCCCGCGGCTGCCTTCGCCGCGAACACAAAGCACACGAGGGACGGAGGCAGTTAGTTCCATAGATAAGAATAGGTTTGACTGAGCTAGCCGCCCCACGCTGCCCCGCGCCGCCGTCTGCGTTACTACATACAAACTCGTTTGTATGATCCATGGCGGGCAGCCTCGGACATGCCGTGCCCGGTGGGCACTGGCGGCGCGGTCTTTTTGCCCTCTGTGTGCGTTGGTAGTATCTCTTTGAGACCCAGATCGCGACGTCTTTCGGACGGAATCTCGAATTAAAATCGCTGGGCTATGTTTATAACGAGTCGTCGACTTATATTATGATCATCATCATCATCATCATCATCATCAGCTCATTTTATGTCCCCACTGCTGTGGCAGGATCCTTCCCTATGGATGGATAAGGAGAACGGGCCATAAACCACCACGCGGGCCCAGTGCGGATTGGTGGTTGTTAACGACTGCTAATGCAGCCGGGACCAACGGCTTTACGTGCCTTCCGAAGCACGGAGGAGCTCGAGATTATAAATTTTTGGTCACCCATCCGATGACCGGCCTTAGTGAAAGTTGCTTAACCTCAGCACTCGCAGACCGGGCGCGTTAACCACTGCGCCATCGAGCTCCTCATATTATGATCATCGTCGATATTTATTTCGTTATTTCTTCAGAATGCCCTCGGCTGCCAGCTTTTATTTCTTTTTTTTTTTTTTTTTTTCTTCCATTAAAAAAATCCGGTCTAACACGATCGCCTGAAACAGGCGCAACGATGTGCGTTAAGGGTCAAATTTGATAGTGGTCGAAGCGCACGATCGTATCAGCTCGTATGGAAAGGGGTTAGGATTCCCTTTGCGCTATCGTTTGCGGTCAAATTGACCGGCCCGGCCCGCCCCGCCGTCTGCAAAGTGGCTGTGTTTAGTAAATTCAGCCACAAACACAGCCACTTGACAAAATTGGACACTTCTTGCACTACACACCTGCACTAAACAATCGCAATTACTAATCACCTGCACTCGCACTAATCAAAGTGAAAACGGGCCTTTAGAGGCTGAGGAATGCCCATCAGTAGAGGCAGAAAATAAAAACACTGCAGAAGGTAAGATTCATACAAACGCGCTCAAGCAACGAACACATATACAACCTCTCACGGACGCTGAATCTCGCAACAGCTGTGCGCGTACTGCTCCGAGCTGGGGATCTATTTTTGAATCGCACATTGTGATTTCGCATGCGACTTAAGTCACGCTCGACTTCCAAGTCGCATGACGCCGACTTTTCGTATTTTTCGTGGAATAGTTCGTTTCCAGTGCTGCCAACGTAATACGAAATGGTGGATGTTATCCGTTTCGAGCAGAGTTTAGAGAAAATCGGTAACAACCGCAATGAAATAACACTGCTTAAATAACTATGGTGCACTAAATATTTTTCTAGATTAATTTCCAAGTTGTTTTCAAAATAGTAGTAATTGTTTTCTTAAAACGAAAAGTCTGTTCCGGCATTCACTTATTTTGGCAGTTTCAAATTTTCAATCACACAAACATACGAGTGCCGTGACATTGACACAATGCATTGATTTTGACGGTTATTTTAACAATCGCTTTGTGTCGCTCGACTGCAACGAGTGGGTGAAGGCACTCGTTGCGGTCGAGCGATTTAAAAATATGGAAAGTCAAATGTCGAACGAAAATCAGTAGAAACCAAGCGCTCAATTCGAGGCGAAGGAATCAAAAGTAAAGGCCCAGTTCCGAGTTCCGTGTCCGTCCAAGGGGTCTCAACGTGTGAGTTGTTCGGGCGTGGTATGTATTAAGCTTACCTTCTGTAGTCTTATTTTATGGGAGAGGACAGCATTTGCTAAACGCTGAGCGCAGAGCTTAATACTAAGGTCGACTGAATTGAAAAATATGTATGAAAAGTAGACAAAATCAACGTTACGTAGGTAGTCCCCGGATTTCTCCTCCGAAACGGGACCGATTTACCGATTACTTTTTCATTAAAAATTAAAGAAAGGCTTCGGCTGTGTCCCTATGTTTTGCTTTTTTTCATAAATTATTTATTAAAAAAGATGGAACCTTTAAAAACCTTAAAATTTATTAAAGCCTATCTTTAATTTTTAATGAAAAAAGTAATTAAATCGGTCCAGTTTTGGAGGAGAAATCAGGGGATTACGAAACGTGTATTTTGTCTACTTTTCATACACATTTCATATGGTTTATAATTGCCCCGCTCCTCCACTGTACAGACACCCGTAGTGCAGATTTGCCCAAGATAGTCACGAACCTCTTCAACATTAGATTCCATATTCCATAATTCTCGCCGCCCCCAAAAACCCCGTTGAAGCTGAAAATGCCGTCGGAGCCAATCAGCAAATTCTTACCAAAAAAAAAAACAATGAGTGACTGAAAATTTTGACTTTCGATTTACTTTCCATGTGTCGTAAAATGAGTTTAGTTGTTGGGCAGGGTCACTACTGCTACCGAAACATACAAAAAACAAGCCTAATTTAAAGGCGGCTTAAAAAGACGAAGAGAGCTATAAAACTAGAATTTATATGGCATTGAAGCAGCCAGCGTCTCCTAGTAACAAACGAGGGGATTTAAAACATTGTCATATAAAACCTCGTTTTCGATAATATGGACTTATGGCAAAAACACTTGCACTAGCACCTAGTTCATCGGTGGTTGACAATTAAGAGTAAAGATAAGATAAATAAAATTAAAATAAAAATGCACACTGCACACCAAAAATGAAAACATTTTGAAAACGGAAACTACGAGATAAAAGTACAAAGGGTGGTCTTATCATAACTATGAAGTACGCTTGCATCTTCATTTCCACTTCCCATTAAAGATAAAGGTCAAGCACTTCCTTATGGTTGTACAAACAACTTTCTTACAGCTTAAAGTTCTATAAAGGTCAGTATACTTACCCTAATAACACCGCAGAAAGTAACAAATCAAAACGAAAACTTTCACCAAGTGATTTACGAGTTGGGAGTGGATCCCGCTCGGACAAAGGGCTGATCAGCACCCTTTGAGCGAGTTCCTTGGCTAATTTAACTGGCTTCATTATGCCCGCCCTTTTGTGCAAGATCCCTTTCATATTTTTTTTAAGTTCGCTACTTGACTTGAGTGTTCCGTTTTGGGCAACGGAAGTTTTAGGGTTACTAGGTATAAAAAACTCGTTGATTGATTTAAAAAATATAGTTACGTTTCGTAATGTCTAAAAAAGTAAGTAGCACTCTAGTCTTAGAGCCAGTGTACTTAAGTAAACACGTAAAAGAATATAATAATGCAAGGCAAAGCAGTTTTACTAAGGTTTTGTTGATTTTGAGTATCCGATATAATGCCACAGTCGCATACATGCATACACACAGTATGTATATGTACTAAAGTTGCATTAGAAGTAAATAAAACGTATTATCTTATTAATACATATTATAAACGCGAAAGTTTGTTTGGATGTTTGTTACTCTTTCACGTAAAAACTACTGAATGGATTTGGACGAAATTCTGCATACAGATAGTTTAGAACCAGGAATAACACATAGGATACTTTTTATTTCGATATTTTTACGGGAACGGGAACCACGCGGGTGAAACCGCGAGCGGTTACTAGTTTTATAAAATAGTAAAGTTGTTACATACATCTTTACATCTTTCTATACGGCTCGGAGACACCATAAAAAATAACATATCAAATAGAATCGATGCTTTCGAGATGTGGTGCTGGCGAAGAGTTCTACGCATTCCTTGGACTGCGTTTAAAACTAGCCAGTCCATCTTAAAAGAAGTCGGCATACACACACGCTTGTTCACTATCTGCAGAGATCGAATTCTATATTTCTTTTGCCACTTGGCACGCCGTGGACCAGATAGCATATTTATTTATTTATTACAATTCAAAGGAGCCGAAACAGAGAGGCCGCAAAGCCTTCACCACTTACACGTACCCGTAGTTTAATTTAAAGAAGTCGACAGAGAGGCCGCTCTTAAAAATATTACAATTTTTGTGTCAGGAAAAGTAAAAAAAAAACTCTCTCTCTCTCTTATTTCTCTGATATACCTAATTAGATGTTTTGTCAAAATATTTGCAGTAGATAAAAAGTGACCTAATATATCCTACTAATATTATAAATGCGAAAGTTTGTGTGTATATATGTTGTAACAAACCCTCTGAAGCTAAGACTAAAGCTAAGGAGCTAAACTACTTTCGGTCTTATTTTTTTTGAATTAATTAGATTAAATAAATCGTTTAACCTACTTATACCTAACGGCACCAAATATAACGATATAAGTGAGATGTAAATAATGAACATAATTACCTACCTAGATTACCATAAATTAACCTACTTAACTCCTAACCATTATTATTGTAATAATCCAAAACCGAGAATAACCTACTTGTTTCAATCACATCTAAAAGATCATTTTGGCCAAGTGATCGACTAGTGCACCTACGAAGGTCCACAATAACCTAAGAACTTTAAGGAACTTAAGGCAAAATCTAACCAACCTTTCTTTACTACCTATTCATCCTAACCGTACGTTCTCCAATGTAAATGAATTCATGACCCTCATCATTAAAACACAACTAACAGAGTACCTACTATTATAAACTAACAACCAAAACTGTGACCTACGCCGAGTTAGATTAAGTAAGTATCTAAAATCATAAAACATCGCGGTCTCCCATCCCATGATGAAACTATGTAACAACTGCTTAACATTTAATAATTTAATCGTTTTTCTATCTTGATTGATTATACTAATATAATATAAGGAGCTTTAAATAAAACTCAGAACCTTCTTTAAACTTGTAATTTTGATAAAATATCTTATATTTAACATAGAGGTTCTGATCGTAATCATACAAAAATAAGATTAAGTAAAACAATTATTTTAGTAACTTCACTAAACAGAAATAAAACAAAACTTCTATAAGGAAACTACTTAACCAACGACGATAGTTGCAATTCCTATTTTCTCTGTACAGACCCTCTAATATCTAGACTTATTTTATAGTTATATCTCATCATTTCTACTTTAAATGGCTGTAATTAATATTCATTAATACGACTACTATCCTATTAAACAGGGTGGTTTATGATTAAAATATACAATCAGTCATGACTCTTATTTCGAGTTAAATAAGAATAAATGTAACCTCTATTCTTGTTACTCACGAGTGTCGCGCCTAAATACAATCTACTAATATATAAGATAAGGTAGCTTTCTATTTACTATATAGAGGCAATTGTAGTTCGTAATACATACTATCAGTGTTCATATCGTCCTAGCGTTACTCCGAACAACCACGAGTGTTTGCCTAAATAGAACCCATCACCGGAACAATACCGAACTTATCTGTATTATATAAATGATCAGAATGATCATTGAAAAGTTACATGGACTCCACCTTCCCCATATCCATCCACACCCACTCGTAAACTAATCTTTATTTAGACCATTGCCTATATTTAATGCATATACTAGTATTTGACCAAACATAGGCAACGAAAGACCCATACAAAACAATTCGGTCACGATGCTTAGATCTAGCAATCTCTAATCACCTGTGCAGTGCCCGATATGATACTAGAGTGAATATTTAACTCGTGATTTTAATCTTTATTTAAACCGTTGCTTATAGGTATTTAATGCTTGTACATTGAGTATTTGTACTAAACAAAAGTCACTCAAATACCTACATTAGGCACTGAACCAGGGTTTATTAAGTAAATAGATAATATAACTATTACTTAGTCTTATAAACAAAACAACATTCCATAAACGGGATTTGAACCTTTGGTTCCACGAACGGGATTTGAACCCATCCGATTTGTAGTTTATTCGCAACCAACTTGCGTAAAATTATCCGCCACACTTGAGAGGATAAATTCACTTTATTTCATAAAGTTCACAAGCGAGATTCGAACTCACTGGTTCCACGAACGGGAATCGAACCCATACGAATTGTAATTTGTTCGCAACACTCCACATAAAATTAAATGTAAATAATCATACATTCACTTTATTTCATAAAATCCACAAGCGGGATTCGAACTCACTGGTTGCACGAACGGGAATCGAACCCATACAATTATTTTTAAATAATTATAATTATGTTCACTTTATTCCATAGTCATTAAAATATAGATTTTATCATTTAAATGTAGTTTGTGTTATCAATCGTTTATGGCCTTTGATGGTAGCATATCTCCTTGAAGATGATCTACAGGGACGGCTTTTGCTTGCCCTTAGCCAAACAAAAGATATCAACAAATTATGTCGAAGCCATTTTGGCATATAGAATTAGAAACCTTAATTTCCTCAAATTTAGTTTGTATTGTAATAATACCATCTGTAGGTAGATATATTCATTTAAATGACAACAGAATAAAATAAACCCAATGAACAATTAATAAATAAGATAATCTTAAAAAGAAATGTCTAAATTATCCGACGTCACCAAAATATAGATTTTACTATTTAAATGTAGGTTGTGGTAGCAATTGTTGCAGACTTTCGATGGTAGTACATCTCCTTGAAGATCTCTACGAGGACGGCTTTGCTTGCCTCAGAATCTGAACAAAGATACCGTCAACTATATGTATAAGCCATTTCGGCATAACAAAACTGGAAACCTTAATTTCCTCAAAGTATTTAAGTAGGTAAATTTCTAGTTAATTTAAGTGACATCCGAATAAAATAAACCTAATAAACTACTAAACACGGTTTTCACACATCCATCGACACACATAACTTGACCCTACTTAACTAAAACACCACCACCAACTTATTGAATACCTGATAACATGCAACGCTTTATTATTATTAACGCAAACGAATATACTTTTTTTTTTTTTTTTAAACGGTTTTTTTATGACAACCTAGCTTATAACAGTTTTTGGATCATAAAAAAGATTTGAGTTATCCGCTGAGACCTGAGACCACCTACTTCATTCCGCAACTCGAAACGGTATATAAAGCAACACATTATTATACCTAAGTACCTACATAGTGTTCACTCAATAAACTCTCATTTCGGTTACCCACCTACACACATATGCTTACCTACCTATATCTTAAATCATCTAAAACGTAGGTAGAAACTTCGAAATAAAACGTACCTACCCCTAACCAACCTAATTCTCTTTTATAATGTAAACCGTTCCTAACCATTATGCAAAATCTAACACCCTATAACATTCCTGCTCTTCTACCTATTTCACGATATCGCCGTTAATCAAACACAACACTTTCAACATAATAGGTATAAAATTCACAAAATAAATTAAAATGTTTAGTGAGATAGAAATTAATAATTTAATTAAGTACACATAAACAACAGAAACACAAAATATAAGATTGAAAGGATAAGGTTTTAATGGTTGGATTTTCTCACTGCCGCTCGTGCAGGCTCACACGAACGATCAGATATCTGACAGCTAAAGGTGTCTTGGCCGCAGTGAGAGGGTTTGTGGGTGAAGGTAGGTATATGGGGTTAGGTAGGTTTAAAGGTTGGATTTTCTCACTGCCGCTCGTGCAGGCTCACACGAACGATCAGTTAACTGACAGCTAAAGGTGTCTTGGCCGCAGTGAGAGGGTTTGTGGGTGAAGGAAGGTACATAGGATAACATAGTCACAACACATAAAAGAAATACAATGATAATCACAACATTTAAAAGACATGCAAGAAGTTTCAAAATAACTACAAAGTTTATAATTTGCACAGTTTAAAATCAAATTAAAGTAGCAAAGTTTTACTTACAGTTTCCAGAGCAGTCTGACACTCACTATCACTATCTCCGAAAGAATATGAATACTGAATCGATACTGAATACTTAATGACCCCACTCCCAATGTCCAGCCTCCTTTTATACCCGCCGGCACTAGGTATCTTTCCTTACCCCCCTGCTGTCTTCCTATTGGTCCTAGACTTCGAGTGATTATATCTCGCTAAATACTGTTTCAATCAAAGTTTTATTAATATTTACTTATGTTGAAAGTTTCCACCGTCAATTTCCACTTACCAACAATACCAATAACATGATAAATAGCTTTAAATTCCTCAAAAGAAAAACACGAGCAATAAAGTGTGAGTATAGTCATACCAAGGTCCACATTGCCGCTACTCCCCACTGCGCTGGCTAGTGGCGCTAGCTGTATTCATTGATAAATCTCTCTGCTTTTACTCATACATAGACAATCGAAAAGACTAGCATATCGTATTATTGGATACAGATTACTGCTACTTCCTGTGCAGAGGCGCCAGATTCTGATGCATTCCTTGGCAGATTTAGGGATGCCCAATGCGATGTAATTCATCAGAATATCGATACAGCATTACATTATATTACTTATTATGATTTCTATTATTACGATATTAATGTCGTATGAATGTATCACATTTAGTTTGTTTATAATAAAATGTATATGTGTCCCAATTAGATAAACAAAATATGATGGACTAAGACGTAACATTAGATATCATTATTATAATGTGATGAATGTGAATGATTTGAACAAACTTGTATCAAAGACTGTACAAGTACCAGCCAGCAGACTTTGTTTAGCTTTGTAGATAGATTTTGATTATTTTAGATGTAGACTCTGTATGTAGGTATCGACAAATTTGTTAAGATCAACGTTTAGGTTTTTGGTGTGTTTCCGGTGTGTTTTCACTGTGTCGAATAACATTTACACATGTCTTATTAGAGCTCCGCCAGTAAAGTCAAATGTTTAAAATAATCTTATTAAAACCCATGACGGCGTAAATGTAAAATAAACCATGAATTATTTATTAAAACTATAAATAATACTATGTACGAATTTGTAAACTCATTTTGAAAAGACATCATAAAAATAAACTGAATTTTAGTAAAGATAATATTGTGCATTGACACAAACTCATGCAACACATTATGATACGATATATCGATACAAAATATATACTTTCCCTTTTTGGCATCCCTTTATCCATAGACACGCGAAAGCTACTGCTACTCTCCGCAGGGCGGCGCCAGAAACATTCATTCATGTACCTCTCTATTCCCTCTGCTTTTACTACGGTTAGAATACTGCTACTATTTCCGCTGGATGGCGCTTGCAGTATTCATTGATCGATCGCCCTCCCATCTCAATTATGAATCTTACTCACGACTCAGTGCATTACTTACATTTTAAATAACCAAATGATTGTAAGTTGTCATATTCTGACCGGGTTCATGTGAGAAACTAAACCTACGTTCGTATGACAATGTAAAAACCTGTAAAAACTACTTATAACGCAATAATTATTTATAGTTTATGAAATGCAATCTGTAATATTAAAGTACAGACTTCTATCGTTTCTAGCCTCCTTATAGTCTACCTAGGTTAGAGTGAGCGTAAAAGTTAATTAAATTAATCATTAAAATGAATCTTTAACATAAATATCTACGAAAGATATATTTTGTTTTGACACTGTTGATTTTCATATTAACGCCATCTATTACATGATGCGGAAACTACGTAGGTAGGTACTCAAGTCGAACATGACGAAACATTAGAAAGCGTAGTTAACAGACCTACGATAAGCTACGCTTATTAGATAGTGTATAAAGGTTTCTTAGAGCGACGCTAGATGGCTCGTATGTATCAATAACCATTTTGCTTATAAGTAATAAGGTTCATTATTGCTCGCTTGTGTAACAAACCCTGTTAACAATAATGTAGAAAGATTGATTCTATTTGATATTTAAAGTCCTAGCAAGTAATGCTTAATTTTATTTGAGTACCTATTGTTGATTAATCTATCAGTTACTTTTATTTTATTTGCCTGTTACAAATTTAAAATTAAATAACATTTAGCCTGAATTCTATCCTAGATTTTATAATTTTTATTTATTCATTTAGAAAATGTTCTAGTGACATATGGACCGTTACAGCCAACCCCCAAAATTTACGAAGGTGTGAAATAACTTAACCGAAGGAAATTTTCTAAACCCTCGTACATTTTCTAAATCTAATCATTAGTATGCTCTTCCCTCCCAAGTGCAAATTCTAATCCGCCAATATTCGAATAGGGACAAGACCTATCTAAAACAAGTGTAATATTTAATTTGTTCCATAAAACTCATTTGTTTTATTTTTCACCTCATCAAGCACTAAACATGAAATGAAAAATAGAACATAGCACTTGTGATCGTGCGTGTATCTATTTAAATGTATAGCTATTCCAAGGAAAGCCTTTGTGTATTTAAACCGAATGGTAAATAGTCATAAGCTGGGCAAATCTACGATGTGTTTAAGGCACTAACAATAGTAAGTCATTACTGTTCGCAAGGCACAACTGAATCTGCCAAAAGTGTTGGGTTGTGAGGCCAACCAATCCTAGTGATTTACTAAAGGCATCTCATCATCCAATTCTGATTGCTGCGATTTACCAATAGCACCTCTTCAGAAGCAGTTGACGTTCATAGCTAGAGCACTAACTCCTTATATTGCCATTGCCACACACCAAAATTCTGCCACAGACAAAGACCATTTACGATTAGGAGAGTGTGCAGTGTAGTTTTAGTCTCAGCTTCTTGTGAAGTAAATATTATCTATGACGGTCTTTTTTTTTTTTTTTTTTTAAGACTGAAGTTGTCCATTCGGACTTAACCTAACACCAAACTTCTTCGCCATACAAAACATTTTGTGTAGTGTCAGCATGTCAAAATTCGAATACCGACAAATCGTTCCATGTCCTAAGTGAAAGTCGAATTGTTTATTCATACTTTTTATTTAAATAAATATACATTTTTTTTTAAAACCTTTTCATCCTTCTTCATTCCACTTTACAATGTGCACTAACTGACACACTATAACAACTCGTCAACACCATTACTAGACAAGAAACTGCGAACAAGTTTGCACCTTTTCCTAACTCGCCAACAGTAATAAGATTATATATTGAGTAGCCAGCTGTAACACTCCATACTACTTTCATACACACATTCAATCGCAAAGCAAAGACAAAACAAAAGCAAAGTAATAAAAATTACCCCGTGTGAAAACCGTGCTGAAAATTATACCTAAGTATTATAATAATATTTTGCTTAAACTTAACCACACCAGTTCTCATATTTGTTCGGAACAACGCCTGACCCGAACACTGATAAATTTTTAAATTACCTATAATCACTGAAAACCTCAACGTCGTAACCTGAATTAAATTACTAAATCTAAATTTACCAATTTCCTAGTTATAATTGAACTGTATTAGAGATACAATTAAAATGTTTCTATTTAAGATATAATCGATTTATTTAATAAATGCCTTATAATTGGCAATAGAATCATGAATTCAGTTACCGTTAGAATAATTATTCATGAACGCCTTAACATTTGATACATAACATTACTGCTTTCTTGCCTGTCTTTTCTAAAGTAACCTACCTGTACCTACTATATTATGATCAAATTAATTATTTTTGATAATTAATTTTGTTTATCCTACTTTACATAATACCTATTGAATCTATTTATATTCCCAACCCCCATCTAACTAGACCTTATTCTTCAAATGTATTTCGCTATGTATCATCAAAAACCATGGATATCTCCCTAGTTTATCTGAAGCTAAAGGGCCCATTATTTCAAATGTCAGAACACAACAATGATAACATCATCATTGTTGTAATAAAATATTAACTAGGTACTACATTAGTAGTAGAAAGTCAGGCGGTTTTAATACTTCATCTAAATCTTACTTATCTTACTTAACCTGTAACAACAATCTAATATAACTATTGTTGTTATTAAACAGACTTAACACCTACTCTTTAACTATCAAAACGCCAATGATACCATCAACATTGTCGTTTAAAAACTAAATTGGTTGTGGAAAGCCATGCGGACTTAAAACAAACCCTATTATCAACCAAACCGGATACTAACAAACACTTAACCTAGCGCTCGAATCCTAGCATTAGATTCAAAACCCAGATTCAAAACTACAATATAAACTAAACCATAGGTAAGTAGGTATATATATATTTATTTATTTTTTACTAAAAGTCAACCAGCTTCAGAAAGCACGAGTGGGAATCGAACCCACGATCCTCGAACAACCAATCCAATACTCCGACCACTAGGCTACCGAAGCTCCAGATTTTTTTTAAATTTATAAATAGGTCACTAAATCGCTCTAAACTGTTTGAACTCAAACCCTACGATTGTTAATAATACCACCTATAAATTGTAACTGTAACCTATTTACCAATTATTAATAATCTTTTCCAATTATTACTCGCCTAAATCTAATATTGTTAGGTACTAGATTAGTAGTTCATTCGCGCGTCACTAAACGGCGCTTTCACTAACCTAGTTCAAATGAACTTGCTAACAATACATTAACTTTAAGACTGTAATTGTTTACGTTGTACCTTAATATATTTTATTAAATCTATGGTTATACCTACAACCCCCAGTTAATTAAACTTTTAACCTCTCCATAAACATCAAATTTAAGCAGGATAAAAATAATTACGATAACCTATTTCAACATGGTAAGTAATGAATGAATGTTCGCTATAAGTTGACTTTAACTATTGCATCTGAATAGGTACACCTACATTACCTATATTCCACATTGACTAACTAATACCCTAAAAAGACCCATTACCCAATATTTGTACTGTGTTCTAATAATCATAATATCATAAGTTCTAATAAATCGCAGCCCGCGGTCGAGTTACCTTGCCTTGTATTTAATTGTCATAGTTCTCCGTACAGTTTGTTTACGTTAACGAGCTTATCGCTATGGAGTGTTGAGACGCTACAAAGCTCTCACTGTTTAATGAAATGTGTACCATGGGAACGACGGTGACCAATACAGAATGCAAAACCAATACAGAACGCAGTCAATAAGAATAGTCGTACATTATATGAGTAGAAACGAACTAAGTATCCTAATTTAAAATAATATTACACGCGTAGCAAACATAATGTAAACATGTAAACATTAACGTCTCGGTGGTCGAACGCAAAGCACTCCGATACCCGAAGTTACCGAGTCTGGTTCCCAGACTGGGATTAAGTTTATTTTTCTACATGTAAATATGAATTTAAGATCAACCTAAGAATGTAAATTTTGTAAAGAAGGAAAAGAAAAGCATTTATTGTTTTGAACTGTCCCTAAAAATAATAATACTAAAATACGATGCAACCCCCCACTAACTAGACTCTAAAACTCACTTAGCCACTGACGACCCACTGCTGGGCATAAGCCTCATTGTTTCTTAATTATAAGAATATATCAATTAACAAATTAATCTTATTATGCCTAATAATCATTACAACCCCCCGTTAGTAAAACTAAACCTCTTAGGTACCTACTTAAATTATGTAACATTCCTTAACTTCACTCAAAACGATACCTACCTACCTACAATCTAAACCTTAATTTCTAATCCAATTTGTTAACTCTGACAAATTTTTAAATTAAAACTAATTAACAAAAATAACTTGTTAATTAAATCAAAGGCCCTTTAAATAACTATTAGGCAATATCACATTCATTGTTCTGATCCTAAGTAAGTACTAGCTAATGTACTGTTATTATGTAAAACAAAACTAACAACGGAACCAAAGAGTTAGTTTTCATCATTGACTCGAGCGGGGATCGAACCCGGGACCTCAGAGTTAGCTCCGCCCAAAGCCAGGCATGCAAGCCACGCGGCTACAGAACTTATCAAGGTGCCTAGTGCGAGTTTTGTTTACTATCCGGATTTATTCGATCACGCCAACCAAACGAAAACCAGTATGGCATTGAAGCAACGCCTCCTGGCGGCATACGACAAGAGTTAACATTGTGTCAAAATGGCGAATGACACTCGCACCTGGCATCTAGATAAACGTACCTACCCTACCTACTATTATAATAAATGGTTTTGCCTATTAAATTTTAAACGTCTATCTTTGCCTTAATTCCTTCCTATTTACACAGCAACAAATTGTGCGACTTGCATCGCAACGCGCTTCTAAATGTGATTGAATCTAACATAACAAATATCTATTTATCTTTAGCTAATTTCACCAAAATAATTAATTTAATCTAGACTTGATCTAAAACATGATACTATCCTATAAAATAAACCCTTAACTATTCTAACAGTAACCTAATACCATCCTAATAACAATGTAACATCACCATTGTAACTGTATTCTGAAAGTATTCTAACATTATCCTAATTATTATGATGCTGCCACAACACTGCCAGAACACTACCAAAACACTATTACAGTATCCCAGCAGAACCCCAACAACATCACAACATCATTCTAACATCTCAATCTACAGTGTCTAAACGGTGTTAACTATTCAATGCTACTTCTGTCTAAGTTACCTACAGATACCCTAATACCTATTGGTCACATAATCCTAGTAATGCAATCCTGGTCACGGCACCAAATTGTAACAAACCCTCTGAAGCTAAGACTAAAGCTAAGGAGCTAAACTACTTTCGGTCTTATTTTTTTTGAATTAATTAGATTAAATAAATCGTTTAACCTACTTATACCTAACGGCACCAAATATAACGATATAAGTGAGATGTAAATAATGAACATAATTACCTACCTAGATTACCATAAATTAACCTACTTAACTCCTAACCATTATTATTGTAATAATCCAAAACCGAGAATAACCTACTTGTTTCAATCACATCTAAAAGATCATTTTGGCCAAGTGATCGACTAGTGCACCTACGAAGGTCCACAATAACCTAAGAACTTTAAGGAACTTAAGGCAAAATCTAACCAACCTTTCTTTACTACCTATTCATCCTAACCGTACGTTCTCCAATGTAAATGAATTCATGACCCTCATCATTAAAACACAACTAACAGAGTACCTACTATTATAAACTAACAACCAAAACTGTGACCTACGCCGAGTTAGATTAAGTAAGTATCTAAAATCATAAAACATCGCGGTCTCCCATCCCATGATGAAACTATGTAACAACTGCTTAACATTTAATAATTTAATCGTTTTTCTATCTTGATTGATTATACTAATATAATATAAGGAGCTTTAAATAAAACTCAGAACCTTCTTTAAACTTGTAATTTTGATAAAATATCTTATATTTAACATAGAGGTTCTGATCGTAATCATACAAAAATAAGATTAAGTAAAACAATTATTTTAGTAACTTCACTAAACAGAAATAAAACAAAACTTCTATAAGGAAACTACTTAACCAACGACGATAGTTGCAATTCCTATTTTCTCTGTACAGACCCTCTAATATCTAGACTTATTTTATAGTTATATCTCATCATTTCTACTTTAAATGGCTGTAATTAATATTCATTAATACGACTACTATCCTATTAAACAGGGTGGTTTATGATTAAAATATACAATCAGTCATGACTCTTATTTCGAGTTAAATAAGAATAAATGTAACCTCTATTCTTGTTACTCACGAGTGTCGCGCCTAAATACAATCTACTAATATATAAGATAAGGTAGCTTTCTATTTACTATATAGAGGCAATTGTAGTTCGTAATACATACTATCAGTGTTCATATCGTCCTAGCGTTACTCCGAACAACCACGAGTGCGTTTAGGCGCGATTGGTCCAATTCGCGATTGGTCCAATCGTCAAAAAATTACAAATTCGCGATTAGTCCAATTCGCGATTGGTCCAATTCGCGATTGGTCCAATTCGCGATTGGTCCAATTCGCTATTGGTCCAATTCGCGATTGGTCCAATTCGCAATTGGTCCAACAAAATAAAACAAAGGAGATCATTTATTTGTATGGTTTTTAATTATTGTACATTAATAAACATTCATACAACAAAATCAACTAAGTAACTATATAAAAAAAAATCAACTTTTACTACTGTAGAAAATAACAAAGTCATATTTTCAGTTTTACTTATTTCAATAATAATCACATTACATACATTACATACATTGTACATTAATAAACATTCATACAACAAAATCAACTAAGTAACTATATAAAAAAAAATCAACTTTTACTACTGTAGAAAATAACAAAGTCATATTTTTCAGTTTTAAAATATAAAAAACATTCAAACATTTGTTCCTATAATTTTTAAATAACGATATTATACGCAATGCCAATAAGTTTACTGTGGGTCTTGCATAATGCACATTCGTAACTAGCTTAGTAAACGTCTAGAAAATTGGGTCACTAATGATGCCCGTTTGGCATGGTCTATTGCAATAACAAAACGCAAAATAAATATCCGAAGAAGTGAGGGTAGTTAGTAAAGTAGTTTTTTTATATAGTTACTTAGTTGATTTTGTTGTATGAATGTTTATTAATGTACAATAATTAAAAACCATACAAATAAATGATCTCCTTTGTTTTATTTTGTTGGACCAATTGCGAATTGGACCAATCGCGAATTGGACCAATAGCGAATTGGACCAATCGCGAATTGGACCAATCGCGAATTGGACCAATCGCGAATTGGACTAATCGCGAATTTGTAATTTTTTGACGATTGGACCAATCGCGAATTGGACCAATCGCGCCTAAACGCCACGAGTGTTTGCCTAAATAGAACCCATCACCGGAACAATACCGAACTTATCTGTATTATATAAATGATCAGAATGATCATTGAAAAGTTACATGGACTCCACCTTCCCCATATCCATCCACACCCACTCGTAAACTAATCTTTATTTAGACCATTGCCTATATTTAATGCATATACTAGTATTTGACCAAACATAGGCAACGAAAGACCCATACAAAACAATTCGGTCACGATGCTTAGATCTAGCAATCTCTAATCACCTGTGCAGTGCCCGATATGATACTAGAGTGAATATTTAACTCGTGATTTTAATCTTTATTTAAACCGTTGCTTATAGGTATTTAATGCTTGTACATTGAGTATTTGTACTAAACAAAAGTCACTCAAATACCTACATTAGGCACTGAACCAGGGTTTATTAAGTAAATAGATAATATAACTATTACTTAGTCTTATAAACAAAACAACATTCCATAAACGGGATTTGAACCTTTGGTTCCACGAACGGGATTTGAACCCATCCGATTTGTAGTTTATTCGCAACCAACTTGCGTAAAATTATCCGCCACACTTGAGAGGATAAATTCACTTTATTTCATAAAGTTCACAAGCGAGATTCGAACTCACTGGTTCCACGAACGGGAATCGAACCCATACGAATTGTAATTTGTTCGCAACACTCCACATAAAATTAAATGTAAATAATCATACATTCACTTTATTTCATAAAATCCACAAGCGGGATTCGAACTCACTGGTTGCACGAACGGGAATCGAACCCATACAATTATTTTTAAATAATTATAATTATGTTCACTTTATTCCATAGTCATTAAAATATAGATTTTATCATTTAAATGTAGTTTGTGTTATCAATCGTTTATGGCCTTTGATGGTAGCATATCTCCTTGAAGATGATCTACAGGGACGGCTTTTGCTTGCCCTTAGCCAAACAAAAGATATCAACAAATTATGTCGAAGCCATTTTGGCATATAGAATTAGAAACCTTAATTTCCTCAAATTTAGTTTGTATTGTAATAATACCATCTGTAGGTAGATATATTCATTTAAATGACAACAGAATAAAATAAACCCAATGAACAATTAATAAATAAGATAATCTTAAAAAGAAATGTCTAAATTATCCGACGTCACCAAAATATAGATTTTACTATTTAAATGTAGGTTGTGGTAGCAATTGTTGCAGACTTTCGATGGTAGTACATCTCCTTGAAGATCTCTACGAGGACGGCTTTGCTTGCCTCAGAATCTGAACAAAGATACCGTCAACTATATGTATAAGCCATTTCGGCATAACAAAACTGGAAACCTTAATTTCCTCAAAGTATTTAAGTAGGTAAATTTCTAGTTAATTTAAGTGACATCCGAATAAAATAAACCTAATAAACTACTAAACACGGTTTTCACACATCCATCGACACACATAACTTGACCCTACTTAACTAAAACACCACCACCAACTTATTGAATACCTGATAACATGCAACGCTTTATTATTATTAACGCAAACGAATATACTTTATTTTTTTTTTTTAAACGGTTTTTTTATGACAACCTAGCTTATAACAGTTTTTGGATCATAAAAAAGATTTGAGTTATCCGCTGAGACCTGAGACCACCTACTTCATTCCGCAACTCGAAACGGTATATAAAGCAACACATTATTATACCTAAGTACCTACATAGTGTTCACTCAATAAACTCTCATTTCGGTTACCCACCTACACACATATGCTTACCTACCTATATCTTAAATCATCTAAAACGTAGGTAGAAACTTCGAAATAAAACGTACCTACCCCTAACCAACCTAATTCTCTTTTATAATGTAAACCGTTCCTAACCATTATGCAAAATCTAACACCCTATAACATTCCTGCTCTTCTACCTATTTCACGATATCGCCGTTAATCAAACACAACACTTTCAACATAATAGGTATAAAATTCACAAAATAAATTAAAATGTTTAGTGAGATAGAAATTAATAATTTAATTAAGTACACATAAACAACAGAAACACAAAATATAAGATTGAAAGGATAAGGTTTTAATGGTTGGATTTTCTCACTGCCGCTCGTGCAGGCTCACACGAACGATCAGATATCTGACAGCTAAAGGTGTCTTGGCCGCAGTGAGAGGGTTTGTGGGTGAAGGTAGGTATATGGGGTTAGGTAGGTTTAAAGGTTGGATTTTCTCACTGCCGCTCGTGCAGGCTCACACGAACGATCAGTTAACTGACAGCTAAAGGTGTCTTGGCCGCAGTGAGAGGGTTTGTGGGTGAAGGAAGGTACATAGGATAACATAGTCACAACACATAAAAGAAATACAATGATAATCACAACATTTAAAAGACATGCAAGAAGTTTCAAAATAACTACAAAGTTTATAATTTGCACAGTTTAAAATCAAATTAAAGTAGCAAAGTTTTACTTACAGTTTCCAGAGCAGTCTGACACTCACTATCACTATCTCCGAAAGAATATGAATACTGAATCGATACTGAATACTTAATGACCCCACTCCCAATGTCCAGCCTCCTTTTATACCCGCCGGCACTAGGTATCTTTCCTTACCCCCCTGCTGTCTTCCTATTGGTCCTAGACTTCGAGTGATTATATCTCGCTAAATACTGTTTCAATCAAAGTTTTATTAATATTTACTTATGTTGAAAGTTTCCACCGTCAATTTCCACTTACCAACAATACCAATAACATGATAAATAGCTTTAAATTCCTCAAAAGAAAAACACGAGCAATAAAGTGTGAGTATAGTCATACCAAGGTCCACATTGCCGCTACTCCCCACTGCGCTGGCTAGTGGCGCTAGCTGTATTCATTGATAAATCTCTCTGCTTTTACTCATACATAGACAATCGAAAAGACTAGCATATCGTATTATTGGATACAGATTACTGCTACTTCCTGTGCAGAGGCGCCAGATTCTGATGCATTCCTTGGCAGATTTAGGGATGCCCAATGCGATGTAATTCATCAGAATATCGATACAGCATTACATTATATTACTTATTATGATTTCTATTATTACGATATTAATGTCGTATGAATGTATCACATTTAGTTTGTTTATAATAAAATGTATATGTGTCCCAATTAGATAAACAAAATATGATGGACTAAGACGTAACATTAGATATCATTATTATAATGTGATGAATGTGAATGATTTGAACAAACTTGTATCAAAGACTGTACAAGTACCAGCCAGCAGACTTTGTTTAGCTTTGTAGATAGATTTTGATTATTTTAGATGTAGACTCTGTATGTAGGTATCGACAAATTTGTTAAGATCAACGTTTAGGTTTTTGGTGTGTTTCCGGTGTGTTTTCACTGTGTCGAATAACATTTACACATGTCTTATTAGAGCTCCGCCAGTAAAGTCAAATGTTTAAAATAATCTTATTAAAACCCATGACGGCGTAAATGTAAAATAAACCATGAATTATTTATTAAAACTATAAATAATACTATGTACGAATTTGTAAACTCATTTTGAAAAGACATCATAAAAATAAACTGAATTTTAGTAAAGATAATATTGTGCATTGACACAAACTCATGCAACACATTATGATACGATATATCGATACAAAATATATACTTTCCCTTTTTGGCATCCCTTTATCCATAGACACGCGAAAGCTACTGCTACTCTCCGCAGGGCGGCGCCAGAAACATTCATTCATGTACCTCTCTATTCCCTCTGCTTTTACTACGGTTAGAATACTGCTACTATTTCCGCTGGATGGCGCTTGCAGTATTCATTGATCGATCGCCCTCCCATCTCAATTATGAATCTTACTCACGACTCAGTGCATTACTTACATTTTAAATAACCAAATGATTGTAAGTTGTCATATTCTGACCGGGTTCATGTGAGAAACTAAACCTACGTTCGTATGACAATGTAAAAACCTGTAAAAACTACTTATAACGCAATAATTATTTATAGTTTATGAAATGCAATCTGTAATATTAAAGTACAGACTTCTATCGTTTCTAGCCTCCTTATAGTCTACCTAGGTTAGAGTGAGCGTAAAAGTTAATTAAATTAATCATTAAAATGAATCTTTAACATAAATATCTACGAAAGATATATTTTGTTTTGACACTGTTGATTTTCATATTAACGCCATCTATTACATGATGCGGAAACTACGTAGGTAGGTACTCAAGTCGAACATGACGAAACATTAGAAAGCGTAGTTAACAGACCTACGATAAGCTACGCTTATTAGATAGTGTATAAAGGTTTCTTAGAGCGACGCTAGATGGCTCGTATGTATCAATAACCATTTTGCTTATAAGTAATAAGGTTCATTATTGCTCGCTTGTGTAACAAACCCTGTTAACAATAATGTAGAAAGATTGATTCTATTTGATATTTAAAGTCCTAGCAAGTAATGCTTAATTTTATTTGAGTACCTATTGTTGATTAATCTATCAGTTACTTTTATTTTATTTGCCTGTTACAAATTTAAAATTAAATAACATTTAGCCTGAATTCTATCCTAGATTTTATAATTTTTATTTATTCATTTAGAAAATGTTCTAGTGACATATGGACCGTTACAATGTTCGTATATTGGTTGCTTCTTCACGCTGCAACGGATGGATAGATTTGGATGAAATTCGGCATACAGATAGTTTATAACCTGGAATAACACATAGGATACTTTTTATCCCGATATTCCCACGGGAACGGGAACTACGCGGGTGAAACCGCGTGCGGCAACTAGTATTATTTAGATATTACTTACGTATCCCTTTAATATACCTTTGACTCAGCAATTCTTTAGTAACTCACTTACCAGTTTTTGATTTTAAAGATCCGGATCACTAAATTATTAATGAAAAACCCTTTTTATTATTAACACTGAATTTTAAGTACAGACTTTAGCGGCCAGACGGATTTATTAATCTATACGCTACTAGCGAATAGGGATAATCCTCAAAGCATTATTATGTTAGTCCCAGGCCTATCGTTTTGGCTGTCTGAGCCTAAATTAAAATGTAGGTATTATAGGAGTTTAAGCTGTAAAAAGGCTTCAGTTTCCAGAGTTAAATAAAATTGATCTGTCTATTATCTATCTATCTACATTACGCTGTCATTTATATGTCGTTGAAATGGTATGAAAAATTCTGATCCTATTTATATTAGGCACACATGTATTTAAAAAAAATAATAATATGCAAGTAAATATATTAAACAATAAACAAACACGCCATCATCTACATAGTATATAAAAAGTCGCTTCCCGCTGTCCCTATGTATGTATGTATGTATGTATGTATGTATGTATGTATGTATGTATGTATGTATGTATGTATGTATGTATGTATGTATGTATGTATGTATGTATGTATGTATGTATGTATGTATGTATGTATGTATGTATGTATGTATGTATGTATGTATGTATGTATGTATGTATGTATGTATGTATGTATGTATGTATGTATGTATGTATGTATGTATGTATGTATGTATGTATGTATGTATGTATGTATGTATGTATGTATGTATGTATGTATGTATGTATGTATGTATGTATGCTTTGATCTTTAAAACTACGCAACGAATTTTGATGCGGTTTATTTTAATAGATAGAGTGATTCAGGAGGAAGGTTTATATGTATAAAGAGATACATAATATAGTAGAGAAACACTGATAATATCACATTGTTTTGCGCTTATATTGCAAACGCTGGCTGAACCCTACGAGATAGATCAAAATAATGTACTACAGTATTGTACACCTAAAACAGGTCTACAAAAAAGTCCGCGATGGTATATGTCTATCTCTTAGAGATAACCCACAATAATCATTTTTTATCCTTTACTTTTTACGAGAAATAATGGCTTATTTACGAAGCGATTTTAAGCAATACAGCATTAATCCTTATCTAATTTAGTACCTTAAATACATTGTGCATTTAATATAGATTAATATGGCCCTTTACAACATGTAATTTAAATGAATATTTTCGAAACTATTACAGATTTAAAATGCAGGGACATAGCGGTTGCGTGTATCAGCATTGCACCCGTGCGAAGCCGGGGCGGGTCGCTAGTAATATTATAAACGAGGAATTCTAGCCAGCTACTATAATCTATTAAGTTTACTTAATAGGTTTAAACAAAGAATGTGCAGGCGAGTAGACCAGGCTGACCATGCATTCTTATCATAAAAATTTTGATCAATTTATTAACCTGTTTTCATAATTCAGCAACGCACACATTTTAATATGAGTTATTCGTCAACTCGCACACTTTAAACTCGCACAGATGTGCGAGATGGCACCTTTTGATTTTACTCCTTATCTTATCACACCAGCTTAACTAATGTCCCTATGCACGAGGGGCACGAGCCTTCCCCATGGATGAATAGGGAGAACAGGCCATAAACCACCACGCGGGCCCAGTGCGGATCGGTGGTTGTTAACGACTGCTAATGCATCCGGGACCAACGGCTTTACGAGTCTTCCGAAGCACGGACAATGGTTTTCCTATTAAAAAATAAACTGTAGGTACCAACTAAAACTGTTTAAAGGTAGACTCTGGTTTAACTTCGTTCCAAAACTCAATGAAGAGATAAGTTCCCAGCTTATTCATGTATGCAAACAAACTCTTGCTGACGTCAGCGAAATATATTTAAAGGGATGCTTTACGTTCATAGAAGCGACGTTCGGCTCCTAACCCGTGACTAGACGACGTAACTACATTCGAGTATCAAATTTGGCCTATCATACCGGAATATAAAACAATTTGGATAAAGTTATCAAATTTTTACGAGACTCTTTGTTTTTATGCTGCAATTTTCCAAGTTTTTGTTTTATTTCTATAGTCTTGCATTATATACGACGTGGGGTTTCCTGTCAAATTCAAAATCAAAATAAATTTTCTTTTATTCAATTAAACTTAAGAAAAGTGCTTTTGAATAGTCCAAACATTTTTTTACCTACTACCCATTCAGGACGTCTATTGTTAGCTGTAGAAAAGAATGGAAGCAGGAAACTACACAGCTTTAATAGATAATGTCATTTTTTTTTTAAATCGTTACTTTAAATCCGATGTAAATATTACATTGGAAACAGCTTTTGAACAGCCCCTTTTTTATTTGTAAAAATTATGTGTAAATTTCTACATATATTTTTAACCTTCTCTTAATTATAATATTTATACTTACTTAATAAATGGATTATAACTTTTTAATAAAAATATGAATTTTGTTCGTAAGAACAGCTTTTGATCTTTAGACTAGGGACGTCTAGGCCGCTAGGGACACTGTTAATAGCAGCTACTTAAGCATATGGAGCTACTTTCAATGTTACCCTTGATTCAGAAACTACCTCGTACCTATGGATACTTTTAAAATTATACGCAAATATTGTTGCAATCAAATAGCAAACAAACGACACACTAAGAGTCCTGTTAATAATTATTCTTGTTATTTTTCACCCCCAACCATCCGCAGTTCAGCCACGAGAAGCACGAGTTTAAAATGAACTCGCGACAACATCATCTGCAGCTTATTTAATTTATAGTGTCGCTGGCAGTGGGCACGTACCGGACGGGCTCGCTAGGGCTGTCAACTGCTAGTTTGTTTAAATAAATAAATAAATTTTCCTACACTCACACCAATTATCTAGCCCAAGAGAAGCTTCGTTATGAAACTCATTATATGGTTACTAGACAACGGATAAACATACTTAAAATAAATGTTTATATAATTTTTAACGCAAATTTTGTTGCGAACAAATTACAAAAACTCAAATGTTGAAAAAAATTCCACGAGCAGGGTTTGAACCTGCACCCTTCTGACATACCGGGTCAGGTGCTCTTCCAATTGAGCTATCGTGGTTCTAACCAGCCCGCCGAAATTATTCAACACTATTTACTTTTTACTTTGATAGCCAAAGGCGCCCATTCAATGTTAACAACTACCGTCATTAACATCCGATCATAATATTATTACAAATACTAAAGATCAGTTAAGAAGTAGGCAAGCTATTTATAAATGTTTATATAATTTTTAACGCAAATTTTGTTGCGAACAAATTACAAAAACTCAAATGTTGAAAAAATTTCCACGAGCAGGGTTTGAACCTGCACCCTTCTGACATACCGGGTCAGGTGCTCTTCCAATTGAGCTATCGTGGTTCTAACCAGCCCGCCGAAATTATTCAACACTATTTACTTTTTACTTTGATAGCCAAAGGCGCCCATTCAATGTTAACAACTACCGTCATTAACATCCGATCATAATATTTTTACAAATACTAAAGATCAGTTAAGAAGTAGGCAAGCTATTTATAAATGTTTATATAATTTTTAACGCAAATTTTGTTGCGAACAAATTACAAAAACTCAAATGTTGAAAAAAACCAAACCCTGCTCGTGGAAATTTTTTCAACATTTGAGTTTTTTTTTTTTATACTTAAAATACTTAAATACATACTTATTATACATAGAAAACACCCAGACCAGAGACAATTTAGAAAAACAATAATTTCTAAATTGACTCGACCGGGGATCGAACCCGGGACCTAAGAGATGGCGACACCATGAAAACCGGTGTACAAACCAATCGGCCAAGGAGGTCGTCGTTTGTTATTGTTTATATAGCTTTGAGATTTGGAAGAACAGCTCATACATGGTGATTTAAGCTGTAATGTTATGGTATTAATTGCTTCAATCGTAAAAATACTGACAAAAAATTAAGTTCCCAGACTGGACATAGGTTGATTTTGATTTTTGATTCACAGCAATATTGTACTAGCACCAAGAACAAATTATTGGTCCATCCGAACCCAACCGAGTTCCTGCAAAGTAGTAATAATATTCGCGATAGCTTTATTTTTATTTAACCTAAACATGAGTTTTTGTTAGGATCGTTTTGTCAGGCGTTACAAATTCACTCTATTGACCAGTTACTCTAGTCCCAAAGTGGAGCTTGCATGGCGCAGTGATTAACGCGCCCCGTCTGCGAGTGAGTTAACCTCAGATAGGCAACTTTCGCAAAGGCCGGTCATTGGATAGGTGACAAAAAATATATCATCTCGAGCTCCTCCGTGTTTCGGAAGTCATGTATAGCCGTTGGTCCTGGCTGCATTAGCAGTCGTTAACAACCACCAATCCACACTGGGCCCGCGTGGTGGTTTATGGCCTGTTCTCCCTATCCATCCATAGGGACGGCACGTGCCCCAGCACTGGTCAGATAAGAATGACCTGATGATGAGTATTCCCAGTAGGGAAGTTTTAATTTTTTTAATCATATCTATTTTTTCCCTCCTACTATTAAAATGACACTTTTGTATTAGGAAAATTTTTCGCTAATACGAGTATGAACATTGAGACTCGATAATCGTTGAGGTAAACGAGTTCTCGAGTGGAGACCGCGTATCGTCAAACGTAGTGTAGGACGCCCTCAGACTAGGCGGAGCGACGATCTTCGCAAGGTGGCTGGCAAGAGCTGGGTGAGAGTAGCCGCGGATCGTGCTCGGTGGCGTGCACTTGGAGAGGGCTATGTCCAGCAGTGGACTAGTATAGGCTGATGATGATGATGCAACGAGTTCTTAAGTGTAGACCGGGTATCGTCAAACGTTGTATACGACGCCTTCCGACTAGGTGGAGCGACGATCTCCGCAAGGTGGCTGGCAAGAGCTGGATGAGAGTAGCCGCGGTTTGTGCTCAGTAGCATGCACTTGGAGTGGCCTATGTCCCGCAGTGGACTAGTATATACTGATGATGATGATGATGATCAGAATGGAGGTTTTTTTGTTTTTTATAGAAGTCACCCTATTGGCAGCCCTGTGCGTCGAGTGGGCGCGGCTGGAGGGAGATGGAACTATTCATAACACGGGCACGTGACCGCAATCCTTTAGATTTGAGCGTCGCTTTAGCTGATACAAACGGTTGATGGATGTGGCCGTTGCTCCCGCGCAATCACCGGCTTTTTCTGTTTAATAAAATAACATATTTTCTGTTTAAGTTTCTGTCCAATAAATCTTTAATAATTATATAAATCTTCTGTGCGTGTTTATGTCACTGAACTCCTAAACGGCTGGACCAATTTGGATGAAATTTTCTGTGTGTATGTTTAAGTGGATTCGAGAAGACTTTAGATTTACAATTGGACCCGGTAGGTGGCGCTGCTATAGGGGTCCATCATTGGATATGGGTGTTCTTAAGCGGACGAATGATTTGTTTCTTTTGTTGTCATGGAAACTGTCTAAGTGGTACGAAGTCCGCCGGTCAGCTAGTATATACATAAAACTTTAAAATAACCAACATACTGTCCCACTGCTGGGCAAAAGCCTTCATTACAATCAACTCATACAATTGATGGGTATTGTAAACAAGCTTTGCCTAGAAATTGAATCCAAGACCTCCGGTTAACGGACGCTTAGCCACTAAGCCCCCGTGCCGTCGAGGCAAAGTGAATTTGTACATTTTAAACTTTCCATCCTACACCATCAAATTGATATACTGAAATTTTTTCAACTAATATATTTTAATAATGTTGTTAAGTTCCATCGCAATCCTTTAGACGCGTCTGGACATCGTTAGCTTAACAACTGGCTTGTGGCTGTCAGAAAATCATGGCTCCAGGCTTGCTTGACGAGGGTGTACACCTGGTCTCTGCTGGAGAATAGCTCAGCTGGATGAGACACGAATAATAACTGAAAGCCTTATAGGTACACCGCGTTAGGAATTAGAATAAATATTATTAACGGGATTATTACCATGTTTATTGTAGTGTTTGAGTATCCAACCCTACAATAAACATGGTAATAATCCCGTTAATAATATTTATTCTAATGTAAGTGACCATGATAGTTTAAAAGGTTACGTTAGGAATTGTTGTTAAAAGTATAAAAAATAATTCAAACTTAAAAGTTCATTTTTAAATTGGATGCTTTTTTTGTTTATTAGGACTACAGTATTCTAGAGTTAAGATTTCTTTTTACTTAATAACTAGGTAGAAAAGTGACCTTAAAAAGCACTGACTTATAAATGGATTTTTACACCTACTATGAAACAGACCAACACCAAATCCGCCAACCCAACATATCCATCTCTCCTCATCATTAGCATTTCTCTTGTTTATAAAAGGTTTAAAAGCATGTAAAATAAACTCGAGTAAGTAGATTCATTTAGAGCTATTTGTTTGGGCTAAGTTTATTTTTCTAAACGCCATAATACAAGTGTGCGTTACCCCGGCAAACCCACTGGGGTGTAATCCCTTGGGTCCGTCAGATGGCGATGGTGTGTGCGGCGTGATTGATATCGAGCACGGAATGGCGGGAAACGGTGCCATTTTTACAGGAAGAGCGCGGAAGACAGATAACAGTATTGCTCATGATTCAGAGAGCACTTTTACGGATCGGTGACCGTAAATAAAGTGTGTATTTTCTTTTTGCTTTTAGCTACAAATTTTTTGAGCTTGTTTTTTATGACTACATAGATTAATAACAAGTTACCATAGGCACATACAAGCCACGCATAAAATATCACAACTTTAATTTTATATGAATTTTATAATAATATTTATTATAATAAATATCTTCCAGCCTCTAACAAAACTAAACACATAAACATCCAAACTGTATAACTGTTTTTGAAAATGTAAACTTTCAATAGGTCGACATTACTTCTTATTTATTTATTTATTTAATTATTTAAATATTTTCCCGTTGGCTTACCTTAATAAATAAATTAACAATCTTTATTGTTCATTCTCTCATTCTTTAATGTCAAACGGATTAATTAGCCTTTCCACGTTTCCGAGATTCACGAGATTTCCATTTTCTTTTTTGGAATAATTTTTATGAAGTACTTTGATACCTATACTGCTACGGGTTTAACCGTAGCGTCCTAGCCTTCATTTCTGCCTTCTTTTAAAAATACACTTTTATTTTAAAAGATAAGATAAGATAAGAAAAATTTTCCGTACACCAAAAAATACAAGGTCTTGTCTTTAAAAGCAATCTGTTCCAAACAATCTTTAAATGATCAAAATGTTTAACAAAAATTAGGTCAATTATTAAAAAATATATAATGAAACATAGCACATTGTACGAGCTGTACATTGTTTTTATATAGTTTAACCCAATCAAGTTGCTGACCGAGCGGCTTATGCGTGTAATATGTAACATATGATTTTAGTGCAATAAACCAATTCGACGGTTTCGGTTGTCTCCTTTACTCCGTTCCTTCAATAAACAAACATTCTTCTGCACTCGTATACAACAACATTAACATTACATGAACTTTACATAACTGCACGAGCACTAGCTCGTACATCATATAAAAATAATACTTAAAGTAAATATATTTTTTCCGACGTGCAAAGCCCTCGGCCCGATACGATACATCAGCTCAATTTCTCTGTTTTGTGTTTCTGATTTTTCAATGCAAAGGTTTGCTATCATCAACCATCATTATCAAGCGTGGTAATTAAGCCAAAACCCATCTTGTAGTGATGACTCGATTTCAATGATAGATGCCTCTGCCCAGCAATGCATTACATCCCTATTCAAAACATGCCATAAGCAATCATACAAATCATACATACAATACATACATACAAATCATCAATCTGAAGCAATTAACCTAATATCAGCTCCAAAACACATTACCCTTTCAATCAGTCATCCAAATGTCCCCAGGTGTTGGTACAGCAATTTGCACCTTATTTCCTTCGAATTACGACAATCAAGTTAACTACAATGACTGATATAAGTTCCTGATAGTATTATGTTTATTTATATGTTACTGAAAGTAGTCACTGCAGCCTATGCACGCTTGCGACATCAAGGGTCCCTAAAACTGCAGACCTCATACTTTTATGTATTTTAAAAAAAAAAATGTGGACGATTCAAAAGTACTTATTTTAAGATTATTTGAATAAAAAAACTTGACTTTCTTTTTATGTCCTGTAACTAACTACACAGCAATACGAAAAAAAGCTGCCTGGCCAAAGAATACTGCTAATATTACTAACACCATCCTAATGTTCTCGTATTAGGATAGATAAAGGTCTTGCCGTTACAACGGATATTTTACGAGTATCAACATCTAGTACCTATTGGTCATACGTCCAGCCAACAAAATATTTTAAGGGTTTTAGCAAACTAAGCAGTTGCGTCCAAGACTAAGTACAAACTAAGGTATACCTTTTAAGACAGCCTGTGATCACAACCGTTGGAACTCGGTCGAAACTTCAGATTAGCATAAAATACTTAAAATAATAATAAATAATGCTTAAAATACTTAGGTATCTTAATCTGAGCATATAACCCTAGGCAAAAACTATATTGCAACTAATTAGCAGTAAATAATTTACGGTATACGGTAACATCTGATGTATTGACTTAATTACCAAATGCGGGTTACCACAAACCCGGGCTATGCATCGACAAATCCGAAACACGCTTTGCCAGACCTAGGAATTCATCACAGGATTATTTTAGCGAATAAATAAAGCTAGATCTATCAAAATGATTCTTTACAAGCATAATAGGATCGCTTTCGCCTTTCACTGAACACTTTGGGCAACAGTCCGACGCCATCAAATGGAAACAAAAAAGTCCGGATAGATTGGCGCATTTGGCGCGCTCTTGCCAACACCGAAGCCTGGCCGGTCGAAGCCGGTCGGAACCGGTTTGTTCCGCACCAAATTGGATTATACCGGATCATGACGGATTCCCTGCAGCATGCAATCCAGTAGTGGCGTATTTTAAATTAATTTCTTTTGTTTCTCATTTATGTAGTTTTTTGGTACTTTAAAGTGATACGTGCGTCTGGTTTGATATTGTTAAACATATTATTACAGAAATTATTATTTATTATGTATGCGTGAATGGTCAATTATACGGAGTAATAAGAAATAGAGACAAATTAATGCTCAAGGCAGTCTCGGGGGAGACTTTGACAAAAAAAAAGATTTCGTTACGGGAACCTAACGTACTCATATATAAACTTGAGAATATGGATCAGTTTATAAAAAATCCCTACTTTTCTTTAGTTTACCTGTTGTTGAATATAGTTAAGAAATTACTCAAGTCAGTTATTATTTTTCATTCTAAGCATTAACTTTTTAATCTGACGTGATATGTAATTATTTGAATAAGATTGTTACTAAAGTAACAATCTTATTTTATAAGCTAACTTATAATAAAACATGAAAATATTTAAAAGATATTTTTCACTCCTCTTGCTCAAAAAGGTCGTCATTGTGGCGTACCAGAGCGAAGAAAACTCTCGAACTCTCTCTCTCTACTCTAGGGGAAAAAGTTTTTATTTTTTAATTTTTGTCTGTCCAATGACAATGAGCCTACAAAAACGAAAAAGTCTTTAGTCATAAGTAGAATAATCATGATAAATACAAATACAAATACAAATAAAAATCTCTTTATTGTGAAATGTAGGTTAGTATACATATTGCTGTTGTTGGGTTTTAGGTGTTTCATTACAATTCCACCTTTAACAAGGTATACAATAATTTGATATAGGTTTGGAAAATCAATATTAAATTAATAGAAAAAGTAATATGAAGTTAATATGACATGATTGATTACATAAATTAAGTTACAGTATTAAATTGTGTTAAGTATAAGAATGTCAAGTTGTATGCGGTGTCATCATTATGTTAAAAATTAAATTAATACTAAATTGTGCAATAATGTCAAAAGTAAGTAAAAAAATAATAATAATACATTCATGTAAAAATTTTATTCAAGTACCTATCATTTCATATGGAAAAGTCAGTAAGAAAGTCTTCGGTTTTGTAATAGACTTTGTCAATTAGTAGAATTAATAGTCTTTTCTTGAACAGATTAATTGGTGACATTTTAATGTCATTCGGGATATTATTAAATATTTTACTAGCCATACCAAAGAAACTATTTGAAAATAATGTAGTTTTATGTTTAAGGGCGCACAATTTGTTCCCACGTCCTGGTCTATGGTTTCTATGAGCATTTATTTCTGAAAAAGTGGAAAAAGCGTGTTGATTTTTCTTGACTCGACTTATTACTCATAAAAAAGAACAACATTTTAATTTTGAAAATGGAACTAAAATCGGCGATCTCTTTGGTAGAATGCATGCAATGCGTTGCGGCTACAGAAGAAATTAAAAAAAAGACATTGGCGCGAAATCTTTAGAATTTTTCTTCAATTGCAAATTGAATTGGTAGTGGTCGTAATTAATTTTACAATAGTGAAAATGTCATCATCTAGTGAGAATGGAGACCCTAATTTGCAAATAGAAGAGAAAGGAAAAGAAATAATTTTCAATCTGTTGCCGTCAAGGTCACAAAGCATTTATTTAAATACTTACGAAAAGTTTATGAAGTGGAGGACAGAAAAACGAGTGGATTCGCTTACGGAAGGAGTTTTTCTTACGTATTTTGATGGACTTTCCAAAAAATAACAAAGTTCTACGTATTGGAGCACATATTCAAATTCAGAGCAAATATTCAAGATATTATCCACCGGCTACAAGGCCAAGAAATCCAAAGTTTTCACGAGGTCAGATATCGAGAATTCACAAGGCAAATAATAGGCAAGTAATAGGCAAAAATAAATTAAGTAACATGCCAAAAGAGATAGGTGGCTATCTAAATTTGCCTAATCTGGAACAGTACACTGGCCACTGTTTCCGAAGAACATCGGCCACTCTCTTGGCGGATTCTGGTACAAATATAACAACGTTAAAACGCCACGGTGGATGTAGATCCGATCAAGTGGCGGAAGGCTATATCGAAAACTCCATTCAAAACATTTGATATCACCCAGCGTATCACAGAACGCATCAATATTCTCCCGATTAGCCCACGACCATCGACATCAAGAGATGAGTCAACTCAGCTGATTCTCTATCCAGAACATCCGAACGAGGGATCCTCAAACCTGGAACTACGTGTATCTCCCACGTTTATTTACCCCACAGACAACTCAACATTCATCTTCACAGAGGACTGAAATTAAGTTACCGGGAAAAACATCTCGTTAAACATCCAGAATTGTACAAATTGTTCATTTAATGTTTAATAAAATAAAGTAATTCATATTGTACTTATTGGATTATTTTATTTTCTCGCAATCGCAGTGTAAAGTATAGTGTAACACACTGCGCTAAAACCCATTAAAACTCGGTTTCTATTTACTCCCTCGCTAAAGCTCGGAAGTAAAACTACCTCGTATATAATAGGTCATTTTAGCTCCTTGTATAACAATCTACTATTAAACCATCGAGATCTATTGAGAGTGTTTTAGTAACTTTCCTCTTCTCAAAACTCCCCGCTCAAATATATTGGACGAATCAAATCCCTTCATCTGTTAACCGAAACATCCCCTTTGTGTGTTCTTTAGCAAAAACCTGTGAATCATGAACACCGATAAAATCAGAAAATCTACTACGGCTTTTAGTATATCCCAACCTCTTCACGCGCCATTTGCCGCCCGCACTCCGAAAGGGTCAAACGTTTAACACGGGAAAGAACAGTCATGCAAGAAATCTTTCTTATGTATACATATTTCTCACATATACAACGTGTAACATAAAGGTGTGGTCAAAATAATAAGATCCAAAGTCTATCCAATCTAGATCTTGTATGTGTTGTTACTGAGACATAATTATTAACTTTAATTTGTCATGCAATTTTAAATTAAATATTTATATTAGTGAAGTCTTGCACGTCTGCCGCGCATAAGCAAGCAGCAGTGATCATAAATGTAAAAACAGAGGTTACTAAACCACTAGGGCTGTAACTTGTTTATTTTGATGTTACGTCTCAATAGAACTATTTAATTAAAAATTACTTAACAAGTTAAAGTTAATAATTATGCCTTAGTAACTTGCCTTAGTATACAAGATCTAGATCGGATACTTTTTAAATCTTTTAATTTTGACCACACCTTTCTGTTTCACGTTGTATATTATTATACATACATATACAGGGTCTAACAAAATCAATAAGCGAACGTTTAAGGGCGGTATCTATACATCATTCTGAATACAATGACAAAAAATGGGCTTCAGTTTTATAGTGATTTTTCAAAGTTATGTTTTCTAACAAACTAAATCAATAAAAAAAATGCACATCATGAAACATGCTGCATCTTTACTAACACGCACACAGGCGTCGATAAAAAAATAGTGTACGGATACACGACACAACGGCTATCTTTGTGTGCGTGTAATACCGCTGTAAGGGTTTGGAAAGGGTGTATTTTTTGGTAAATTATGATAATGTTTTGTTGAATATCTTGGTGACGAGCCTGTAGTTTTGAACCAAATTTGGTGAGCATGCTCAGTGTGATGTATAGATGCTCCCCTTAAACGTTCGCTTATTGATATTGTTAGACCCTATATTTCTATAGTTATGTTGATAATGTGGATTCTGTTGTAACTGGCAATAGAAACATTAATTTAAGGGTTTAATTTTGCCGTGCGGAAACTCTCTATTTTGTTGCGTTCCCAATGCTTGAATACACGTTTTGGCTTCTCGTCGTATTATTTAAAAGCCTGAACCTAGAGAGCCACCAGTCCCTACAATTAACACCAATAAACAGTCCACAGTTTTTTTTTGTCTTTCTCTACTTTCATACATATATATATACCATGTTAAAGGAGCAGGATGGGGTAACGGCTTCGGGTTGCGATCGTAAATGTTAAGCAACTGTCGCAGTGTTTGCCATCGGATAGGTGACCGAATTATCTATAAAGGAATTTGCCATAAAAAAAAATGTTTATTTTCTGTAACAATATTCATAGCCATAGATTCAAAATACGAACGTTACGCGACGCGTTCAAAAAAGGCTCTTAGTTACAAAGACTTTTGACATGTGGGTCTACATATACGTACTGTAATAATAATACTCGCTTTTTGCGCGGTAATTCGAAAGCATTTATTTCACAGAACACTGGGCAAAATGCTTCGGTGTCTCCCGCCCGTTGTTTTTGGGAGAACCGTTTTTCATTTCCTCGTGGTAATTTATTCATTGATGTTGCATAGTAAATTTAGTATCAACTGGACTGCGTATAAATAAATAAATAAATAAATAGTAGACATCGAATGCATTACTACACACAATATTGTGATATATCAATAAAATTACGGTTGTATAGGTTTAGCGGTAAGCGATTTGGGTTATGCATGGTTGGTAAATATAAAGTAATTTTACCCGTGTGTGTTGTATAGCTGGTCTTTTTTACTACCTTCCCTTTTTGTTATTTCAAATAGAAAACTAGTGATTTTGTATCTATTATTTATTTCTTTTAATTTTCTATCCTTGTAGGAGGCCTTTGTCCAGCAGTGGACGTCTTTTGGCTTGATGATGATGATAATGATTGTTTTTTTATTTTAATTTTTGGTTTATTTAATAAGTCATAAGTAATTATTATATACAGTCTCCAACATTGAAATCAAGCCATCGCTTAAAATATTAAATACAATTTAACTAAACCCTAAAATAAACGACTTAGTTTCTTTAGACAATTTTGTCTATAGTATCAAACTTCTTCTTACTGCGTTATTTGCCTCTTACTACCGTTTAAGCCAAGCTTCAGAAAGGCTTTGCGATCAAGCAGGACATCGAAGCCTGGACATCGTAACAAAACAAACTCGACAGTGCTCTTTCATCCAAATGTTTGTTGTTTTACAAAACAACAGTCGTAGATAGCTTCCCCGTTTCCCCGGGGCCGCGTCGTTGGGAATATGAAATGAACCGCGCAGAGATTACAACTGCAACATGTGTCGTCTTTGAGACAAAGCAAGCGGCGACGGTGCGCCGCGGAATCGCTCCGAAAACGATTTCGAATGACATCTTGGGCGGTGCAAGTCATAAGCGTAAGACAACACTTCATATTGTTTTTTAAAGCTTACGTGAACACAACACATGCTTTTGCTACTAACTGTACCTTTTTTAATTTTGCTTGTAACGTGGGACGAATTGCAGAATGGAAATATCATTTATTTTGATTTTTCTGCAACTCGCCCCAAATGGGACGTAGACATGTAGGACGAGTTGACGAATTACTCGAAACTAAACTATATTGCGGATCTAGTCACCGTTTTTTTTACACGTTAATTTGATTTAATATTTATCCTGAAATTTCGAACCCTTTGTTGGGTCACAGGAAATGTCCTTGTTAAGAGCGTTTACGCAGCACACTAGCGCCGCCAATGAAAAAAAAAACATATCTAGTAATTAGAGATAGAAAATCAAATTATGCTCAACAAACTATTTGAATGAAGTAATTTAGCATTTTTACGTCACCTAATAAACACCTCACATGTTATGGTTTAGTTAAATATGGCGTTATAGTTAATAGTGGCCGTAACGTCTTATTTAACTAAACCATAACATGTGAGGTGTTTATTAGGTGACGTAAAAATGCTAAATTACTTCATTCAAATAGTTTGTTGAGCATAATTTGATTTTCTATCTCTAATTACTAGATATGTTTTTTTTTCATTAGTGGCGCTAGTGTGCGGCGTAAACGCTCTTAACTCAAATTAACATTAACATTAAATCAAATTAATGTGTAAAATAAACGTGAGTAGATCCGTAAAAGTAGTTTCATTTCAAATCTTCATTTTGTTATGTTTTTATTCAAGCAGGTTGCAAAAGCATTCATTTTAAGCACATAGTTTTTGGATTTGAATAGATTAGAACAGGAACACTTTTTTTGTACCTCTAAAACAACACACACATAATGAAAATAAAATAAAACAAATAGAAATAAAGATAAGTATAAGTGTACTGCAGATGCACGAAAGGGCGATAGACCAGTGGCTAATTTTGCTTATACACAAAACACTAAAGTGTATAAGCAAAGCACTGGTATACAGATTTAACTAAATTTTAATTTAACCAAAATATAGCAGCAGCGAAAACTGTAGCGAACTGGATGAAAAGTAGACCACCTGTATATTGAAGTACCGCCGACTCTCTTCAAATGATCTACGCAATCATTACAGAAACGTTAACAAAGTTAGCATATACTTAATTAATGGAATCAGGCGTTATTTTGCGGAAATCCATAGTACAAAAAAATGTATTTTAAATAATATGTAGCGTTAATTCCGCTAGCTTGAGTTAGCGGAATTAACACTACATATTATTTTAAATTACATTTTTTAGCATATACTTTCTAGGTGGGTTAAAGGACCGTTATTATTATGATAATAGCGCATGAATAATAAACTTTAAATAATCACAGAAACTAGTTGTTCATACAGGCGGTAGATGGCGCTTTGGAAATTATGTGTTAAGCAATTACACAACTCGAGACGACAACAAAATTATCGGTGGTTTTCTAGGAACTGCTGCGGACAACACCCAAGCCTGTTCCTTTAACTAGATTCTCATTTCGTGTTCCTGATAATGACTCTCCACTGTATCGCATGTGGAATGTTCGACGCCTATTGAACACCTCAATAGGTTTCGATAACTAATATATGCATTTTACTACAACGACCGCCGTAGCTCTACCGATACCGCTCTTAATCTTTTAACATTACAAAAAAATCAATAATACTAGGAATCTAATGATAATAATAATAAGTATCCGCATGAATAAGAATAAGAACAGTGATGTGCAAGGCCAACGCGTCTCAGCAACGCTTTTGAGGTAATACACAGAATGCCACAGAAGCGCTGATTTTCAGACAGCTTCCTGAACGTGAGGTGGCGACGCTTGGTGTAATAAAATGACATACATAAAAATACTAATAAGAAAATTATATATTATATATATTATTGAGCTTAATTCTAGCGCTCTAACTTGACCCACAGCAGTTAGAACAAAATTTAAATTACCGTCTGTTTTAGTGGATACACATAAATATATTTAACCGTATCTGTGGTCTAGTGGTTAATACCACCGGTTTAGACCCAGAGGTCTCGAGTTCGATTCCTAGCGGGGGTACATGTTTGTGTATTCGGTTTGGTTGGTGTTAGCGCTTGTTTGTCCGCCTGGCTAACTACCACCATTTTACCTAAATATGTTACAATAACATTAATGTTTGTAGCATTGCTGTTTTCCGACAGCTAGAGATAAGATCGCCAGTGCCTCTGTAGTTGAGGATGCCGGGTGAAGTGCGCTTCCACCTTCGGCCTTATCATGACTTAACATCAGGTGAGATGAAAAGGCCAAATGCTTACTCGTAAAACATAAAAAAAATAACTCATAATCTTATAAATTGGGCCAATCCGCCACATTGAAACATCTAAATAGAAAGGTACGTAGTTTAACTGGATTTATGGTTTCTTTGAGTATCCGATTTGGCTCTTTGATGTCGCGACCATCACAAAGTACCATTGTGGAGAGGGAGATATTAAAATGAAATATCTGAATCTCCAGTTACATTTTCATATATAATTTCTTTCCTTTTGCGCGCATACAATTTTGCTAACCCTGTGTGCTCATCGTTGGAATTTTTAAGTATTTTATTTTATATGCCAAGTTGGGCTTTATGTTGAAGTCTCTTTGGCTAACGGTCGCATACCATTTGAATTGATGATCATACAATTCAATTGAATGGTAATAGGGTTGTTGACTAGTTGGTAAATAGAAAAACTTTATATCACCTCTCAAAATTATATTTCACCATACAATTTGTGTGAGAATCCAATTTTATTATAACTACTAGCGACCCCCGCCCCGGCTTCGCACGGGTGCAATGCTGATACACGCAACCGCTCTGTCCCTGCATTTTAAATCTGTAATATCTTCGAAAATATTCATTTAAATTACATGCTGTAAAGGGCCATATTGATCTAAATTAAATGCATAATGTAAAATACTTAGTATGAAATAAAAAGTATATAGGCAAGAAGGACTTACCAACACTTGTTTTTTTTTAACAATTTGTTTGAATTATCTATAAAGTTGTTTTTATTAAAATTGAGCTTCTTTCTTAAACAGCTTTAAACAACAGATTGGAGTGTGAGAAAAATCGTATGGTCCTTCGAGCCGGATTTTAGTGTTTGCAACGGATTTTTATTTTTATTACATAAGTCGCGCGTCCCTCTCACCCCATAACCGAGTTAAGGCATTATTTAAAATTCTACAAAAGCGCTTAATTGTTCTTGACGTTAAAGAAAGAATTCTTAATTAGCTATGCACAGTTAGTTAAATTGGGGTAATATCCTTTTCACGCTGGCTTTAATGTTTTTTCCGTATTCCTTAAAATATCTATATTACCTTGTTGGTGTAGCAGATATTGTGACGCTCGCTGGTAAATAAAACGCCACATATATTCTGGATGGGTGACAAAAATAAAACTTTATTAGGCTAAAAATAAATTCGTCGACACCGGTGTTTGTAACAAGATATCAGTTCTGAATCCCCATCAACACGAACCACAATGCTTTAATGTAATCCCCTTTTTATGCAACAGGGTGTCAAGTGCGAGTGTTATTCGCCATTCGGTAATGTTAACGAAATGACAATTTGTATGGCAAAATATTAACTCTTCTCGTATGCCGCCAGGAGGCGCTGCTTCAATGCCATACTAATTTTCGTTTTCGTAAACGTAATCGAATAAATACGGATTGTAAACAAAACTCACACTAGGCACCCTGAGTGCATTTTTTTTAAATGCTTTTTCATTAAAATGTTTTTGTTTTGTTTAAATAATTTTCAACGCTTTCAAAGTAAAAAAGTAAATAGTGTAGAATAATTTCGGCGGGCTGGTTAGAACCACGATAGCTCAATTGGGAGAGCATCTAACCACCGGGTTAGGTGCTCTCCCAATTGAGCTATCGTAAATTAATAAAAAAAACAAAAGATATCGTTATAACGATGTCTTTAGCGTCCTAACTCCTAAGCGTCTAGTCTGACTAGTTCTGAGTGTAAGCCAAGCTTACACGTGGAAGTCGAATGAAAAGATCAATAGCTATTGTCAATGTAACAATGGATTTAAACAACAGATTGGAGCGTTAAAGTTTCTCGTACCCTTTAATGAGGTATATCTTGAGAAAATTACTTGAGAAGATTTAATTTTTAATATAAAAAATATTTAACTAAAAAGGTTTTGTTTACGATTTCTTCGTAAAAAGTTAACAGCTGTTTCGGAGTAAATACTTTTTTATCTTTATACTTTTTCTTCTATTGGATGTCAACGTTCATAGAAAAAAAAAGAAACATAATTTGGTACAATACATCACATATATAATTCTTTTATTTTATGTTCACTGTTTCTGTTCTTTTGTGGTTTGATTTGACAAGTTTTTTATTTAATATATTATTTTATTTTGTTTCTATTGTGTACCCACACGCCCCCTCCCCCTGTCTCCCGCCAAATGTGCAGTGTCCTTGGCATCCATTAAACAGTGCGTTCAGAACTATCGGTTGTTTCACTTGTCCCGTCCGCATACCTAACAGTGGCGACGAGAGTAGATTAAGTACCTACCTACTTACCCACGCTATTTAACATTTAAAGCTAAGATTCAGTTAAACGATTCCGCATACCTAACAATTTCTCATTTTATTCATTGATACGTTTTACTTTGCTTTCCCTTTATAGTTAGAATTTAGAATCTACTCTTATATTTTCCACGCCCTAATCACAGCATAAATTGATAAACACTTCACATTGCGTATAAATTAGTGGTTAACATGTTCTTAAGGAAAAAGCGACACGGCTTTTTTTTGTCTCGTAAAAGGTCGGTTTTAATTGACGTCTGCCGTAAGGCGAATGTTGGCGCGAACACTTTGTAAATCCTCAAATTCGGCAAAGGAATAAATAAAAAAGCTATTTCGGCTCTTTACAGCCGAATTAACTAATTAGTCCTTTTGTTTGGGCTTAAGAGCGCTTTATTCTTACTTGTTATTACTCAGTCTCGCATTCTGAAGTAATGAGATTGTGTTAATGTTTTCTTAAATATTTTATGAGGATTTTTGGCCTAAGAATTTGTGTTTAAACCACTGTGTACAATGCTGCATTGTTTGTTGTGGGCTTGAGATATTAGAATTTAATTTCTTTTTATACGTAGCATGGCAAATGACTCCATTACACCTGATGTTAAGTGAATATGGAATCCAGGTGCGACGACAACTGGTGCAGCGTGAAAACAACGCAGCATCAGTTACCCTCACTCTGCCGGCCCACAAGGTGCCTCTTCACGCCTCGTTTGAAGGACCCCATATCATAGGAAGGAACTTTTACTGTTAATGTGGCGGTACGACACTTAATCAAGTTTAATACGTTAACCTTTGATATGAGCGAGCGCTGATCAGCGCCGCCAAACAAATAAAATTCTGTTGTGTCTGTATTCACAGCAGACGTCAGATTATACACGGATCTACAATATGTTTTCTAAGATCATGCATCCTGCAAACAGTATTCAGGCGACGCATTGGAAATTTACGTGGCGGGGATCTTGATTTTTCCCAACAATCACAAAACATATGAAAGTCATATTTAATGACATGATTTTTCATTTAATTGACTTCATTTTGCCAGTTGCAGAAACACAATTCGTTAACTTTTATAAGAGAGAAAAAATATCAAAGTAACCTCTTTTAAACCATAGATTTGCAATTTATAGGCCAAAATTTGATAACTTAGATTTGTTTATTTTTTTGTTTCTTTTACATGTTTTTTTTTTTTTTTTTTTTTATTGTGACACGCCATAATGGCTTCACCCTGCCTGAATGTTGTGGTTGTCTTCTATATTTTTGTGTTTATTTGTAATGGAAAGTGTCCTGCTATGATAGGGCATTTTCCAATATTTTTTTTGACGCTGTAAGGGAGAAAAGAGCTGGACACTTGCTGAGTATCTTGCTGGTTCTTCTCAGTACAAGATCTCCCGCCCAGAGTAGACTTACGAACCGATGGCATAGCGACGTTCACAAGAGCTTCTTTGGAGCCTAAACTGAATAAATGATTTTTGAATTTTGAATTTTAAATTTTGAAACCAGACGATTTAAGCATCTATATTTTCTTAGTAGATTAGTCTTAACACATACTTCAATATGCTAGTTCATTTTTTAAAACTTATTTGTAGTTTTAATTGGAAAGAAAGAAAAACAGTTTTTCTTATGGTAAGGGGCGCAAACGCTCCGTATTAGATTAATTGTTTAGCGGTGCGTCGCTTTAAAATGTGTATGTAGGTCGTGTTAAGGCATGGTTTAAGTCCGCCTAGCTAGCTACCACCATCGTACCCGTATTGATCATCATAACAATAACGTAAGTGTAACACTTTCGCTGATTCAACCTTAGGAAACGGCGTGTTTTTTGCAAAACTCGAAGACTCTTTTATTCGTGTCAGTCTTTTATCGAGTCAGTCTACAAGCACTCCGATGTGGAACTTGTGGAATTTATACTTTTACCTTCAACCCAACCTCGGGGTCCCTGTACCGGGCACCCTGCTACACACTACTTTAAAGTTTATACTGACACCCCCCACCAACCTCACGGTTATAAAGTTAGGTGTCAGACATCCTTACGCAAGCACAAGGGACCATCTACGTCAGGTCATAACGCCAGATCAGAACACGCCAGTTACGCATCCTTCATCCGGTACTTTTAGGACTAGTGCCCCGAGCTAGTTGCCCCGTGGACACGTATAGTCCACTACCTAATATCCAGATAGGTTACCGGAGCTGTAAGCTCGCTCACTTCTCGTTGCACTAAGAGCACAACTCGCAGTGTACCACTGCTCAGGCCGTCAACTCTAAAGTCGACTACATAATGTCCCTCTACCGGGCAATGGAACATCTGGTCTTGAGCTAACCGCCGGCGTCTCCGGAGGCAGCTCACTGCACGGCCTACCCGCTTGCTCCTCCGGAAGCAGCTACCGCGGCGGATCAAGTTCACACCGGCGCAGACTACGGCCGGGTCTAGGCTGACTTAGGAGCCGATCTGCGCGCGTGTCAAGACCGTTCCCAGAAGCTATATAAGTTCCCTTATAAAACCGCACAACAGTACTGAGTTGTCGTCGTCTTGAGCGTCCGACGTAACCCACCCATCATCATCATCATCATCATCTCAGCCAAAGACGTCCACTGCTGGACAAAGGCACCAAACCAAACCCACCCCTGGGGAATAAATTGGTTATACCAGTTTACATCTTTAATTTCTATCTCTCTTCTGAACCTGGTGGTGCCTAACACCCTAGCGTTTCATAAGTAGCAATTTTTGTTTCGACAGTTAGAGATAACATAGCCGTTCTTCAGTAGTTGAGGGTTCCGCGTGAAGTGCGCTCCCCGGCCTTATCATCACTTCAACATCAGGTGAGGAGAAGGTGGATGAAGTGCTTACCGTAATGTAGTGACAGGCGACGTGGCTAGCGGAATCTCTCTCTTAATTGCGTGGGTGGTCAAGTCGCTCACCGAATGGCTGTTAATTAGCATCAAACATACAAACAAACAATCTTTCCTACACTCACACCAATTATCTAGCCCAAGAGAAGCTTTCGTTATGAAACTCGTTAAATGGTTACTAGATGACGGATAAACATACTTAAAATACTTAAATACATATTTATTATACATAGAAAACCCCCAGACCCGAGACAATATAGAAAAACAATAATTTCTAAATTGACCCGACCGGGGATCGAACCCGGGACCTCAGAGATGGCGACGCCATGAAAACCGGTCTACAAACCACTCGACCAAGGAGGTCGTTGTCGTCGGAGCATCACACGTCATGTATTAGAAATTCGCTAGTTGCGTCGGCTGTCGTCCTGTCTCGTAGCGCGTAATAGGGAATAAAAAAAAAGAAACACAATTGAAAAAAAAAGGTAAACAGACAAGTGAAAATACATGTTATTCACAACAAATTGGAGATAAAGAAATGCCGGTTTCCTATTCCCCAGATACGAATGCCTCCAACGGATGCCCATGTAATTTCCGAAGGCTTTGATGAGCAATGCTCGCGCAGTCTGTTAATTGCTTCCTGAGGCCTTCTCTGCCCCTAAGGGATCACTCTTCGTTATCCATTCGAGTTTTTACGTACGTGAATGAGCAAAAGGCCGGTCATCGGATGGATGACCAAAAATGTATCATCTCGAGCTCCTCCGTGCTTCGGTTGGCACGTAAAGCCCAGTCCCGGCTCCATTAACAGTCAACAATAACCAACAATCTGGGCTCGCGTGGTGGTTTATGGCCCTTCTCACTTTTTTTGACTAAATCATTGAACGAAGAAATTAATCACAGCTATAGATTCGTAACTAGATGTTGAAATGAAATGAACTTTTACGGATCTACTCGCGTTTATTTTACCATTACCTACTTATTTAATGTTTATCCTGACGTTTCGAACCCTTTGCAGGGTCCGTGGTCACAGGGAGACTGAGGTGTTGGTCATCTCATAACTAGTTGGTAGCTTGTATACCCTCATTTAAATTTAATCAGGTGCGTTCCGTTTAACGCAGAAAGAGCTTACAGTATCTTTTGGTCTGGCAGTATAGTGTCGGGGATGGGAGTAGATGGTTAAAATATGTGTCTAACTTCAGAATGATTACCTGCCGTAAATTTACAAAATTCCACCAGTGTGATTTGAACCCTGGCATACCGAGTGCAGACCGCGCATGTTGAAATGATTTGATACCAACTTGCGTAAATATTTATTTTTATCATAATTTGTATGCCAAAGCCTTATCCGATGTCAACAACTACGAGTACGTCATCAACATGCACTGCGTTGCAAGCATTTCCACTTCTTACCATTACATTTGCGAAGAGATATGTCCGATATTGCATTACTTCTGAAAATATTTTAAGGTAATATTGACTCCTCTGAATTATTAAGCCTCATTACTATTAATGCACCTAAGAAAGTAACGCGCCACACTAACATACTGCATGTACCGCTTTATCGAAATAATTATCGTAGCAACTCCTTTGCCATCAGAGTGTCCAAACTGTTTAATAGTGTTGATAAGGATTTGAACCTGGACTTGTTTAACTCATCCCTCAACCAGTTTAAAAACAAATTTAATAATAACTTATTTTTGTAAAAAAAAAGGCTTACCAACATTTTCCATTTTCCATTGAAAATCGAAGAGATTTGAGTAATTTAATCTGTATTATGTTATAAGCGAAAACTTCTAATTGGCCGTAAATTATAAACACTTTTATTTTATGTATTAGCTGTAAGTTTTCCAAATAAATTTAAAATAAAATAAAATAATGTAAAAAAATATCAATCTTCCAAATTGTTAACTAATCGCAACAAAATTAGCCTAAAATTATAATTTAACCACGCCTGTTTAATTCACCAACCTCAAAACATCCGCAACCTTTAAAGCGACAAACGGCGTCAAACGCGCCTTTTTTCCACAATCCAAAAAAAGTTCACGGGCGTAATGAAATTATAACAAAAAAAAAAGCTGTCGCCATAAAGGAAGGCTGCGAAAAGTCAACTCCAATCCACCGCAAGGTTGACAAAACGGAAGTTGTAATTAAATTAGCGCCCAAACCGCCGCGGGGAGCGGACACGTATAATAATATGTTATTCAGGGGGCCCTTTTTTAATTTAAAAAGTTCATTAGACAGTGGCCCTTGTGTGGAGATGTAGAAGTGCTAGAAGGGATAGTAAAAAATATATACAGGATATTCCAGAAACGTACCCATCTCAACATGTGTATATACTCAATACTTTTTTTACAATGGATCAATTATGGACCCTGTCGGGCACATCACAGCTTTAGTAGGAGAGAGGAAGAGAGATCATTATTATTTTAATTATAATTATATGATATTTATTTGTATTATAATTTATCATTGATTAAAAATTTATTTATAATATTGCTAATAATATAAGCTTTAAATCGAGCTTTGTAGCGGTGGGTAGGTGGCTGCAACAAAATATGCTTACCCTCAACGTAGATAAAACAAAGTATATGACTTTTGCTCTTAAATCTAACTACTTGCCACCGCCACATTGCATCATCAAGGCACATAGTAATGACTGTACAAATCACCATCTGTGTAAGTGTCCAGAATTATCCACTACGGATAATATAAAATACCTAGGAGTGATCATCGATAGAGGCTTAAGCTTTAGACCGCACATCCTAAACCTCGCCACCAGACTAAGAAAACTAATCTACATATTCAGTACCCTTAGACATGTAGCTGATCACAACACAATCAAAATGGTCTATGCCAGTCAATTGTTGAGTACTGTATCCTATCGTGGGGTGGAGCGGCTAAAACTCTGTTGATTGATGCAGAAAGAGCTCACCGAGCAATCCTTAAGGTCAGTGCTGGTTTTCCCTTTCGCTATCCTACTGACATAGTGTACAAATACTGGGACGTACTTACTATCAGACAGTCGTTCTTATTGCACACTATTCTTAAGCAACACTCCGAAACAAAGTACAACCCCGTAACAACACAGAACAGGCGAAGGAAACATAAAGTATGTCACAGCAAAGGATTAAAAACAGCACTCTCTCATAAAAACTACGTATTCCTTGGTCCATATTTACATAATAAATTTAATAAAATTCTTAACCTTTATCCACTTTCTAAACACATATGCAAACAGAATGTAACTACATACCTCAAAACATTAAATTACCAGGAAACTGAAAACACACTAATCATTCACTCTTAACACTACTTAAAAATTACTTAATCTCGCACACAAGCACACTACTACATACATACATTCATAATAACACATAAGTACATAACACATATCACCGCAAGTCCGCAACCACACCGCAACACCCCAATACAAAATATACACACATACTCTAACAACAACACACCACTTATCTTATTATTTATCTTATTTTTGCAACCTTATTTTTACTTTTTTATTAAGGTACCTTATTTTTGCTTTTGTTTTTGTAATTGCTGGTCTGTTTTCTTCTTTCTTTTTGATTTTATTTTCCTTTTACAAAGCTTAATATTAATCTCAAGTAATGTTTTACTACGCTGCTGATCACCATGTACTCAGTTATTGTAAGGAGGCACAGCAATCTTACTGCGGGAGGGCACTGGTGACTTGTATTATAGGATTCGTAAATCCACTTCAGGCACCAGTCTCTCACAATGTAACGGCGGCTGACCTAACATCAATGTACCCTAATTAAGTATCATGTAAGCCAACATTGTGAAGAGATAATAAACGATTTATTTATTTATTATACTTATGTATTTTTGTGTCATTTGCCCAGCGAGCGGTACATAGAATATTTACTTACTTTACTTACTTTATTTATAATTTATTACCTGTTAAAAAAAATATATAATATACCTTTAAATATATTAATTATTAATTATTTTGTAGTTGATGATTTATCATTAAAATATTCTTTTATGTTATAATAGATTTTGTTTAGCAGAAAAGTTCTTAATTTGTTAATAAAATTCCTCAACGTGTGTAAACTAATAAAAAAAAATCGACTCTCCATACAAAATGACAAAAAGTCGAAATATTTTTTTTTACAATCTCCATTTTCTGACGTTGGCATAGTATTTATATAGACATGTTGACATGGTTACGTTTCGGGGATATACCTACACATCGGGGATTACCAAACACCCTGAATTTAAGAAATCATACTTTTGACAACCATGATGTAAGTCGCATCTCAATAATCAAATATTTTTTTGGTTTTTGTACAAACGGCTGCACATCAACCTATCTAAAACTATCCAAATTCTTCAATAATAATGTTCAACCTTATGCCATATAATAGGTCCTTACCGATGAAATTGACATTTTTTTCTCACTTACTAATAGGTGTATTACTTCTGAAAGTCAATACCGGTTTTTAATATTATTATACACTTTTAATTAGGACTATGTTACTTAGGCTTCAGTTATAACAATGATTATTTATTTTGTGTCTTTATCGCCCAACTTTTTTTTTTAAATTGACTTCTTTTGTTCGCGGAATTGACCTTTTGTTTCATTGTAGCTTTAAAGGGTCTTGATATTTTTTCCTTTTTAATGTCTGCTATATTTAGCTAGTAAAACAAACACACTACTCCACAATTTTTATAGTGTTAACAAAAATAGATGCTAAGAAAATTAAAAAAAACGTTAGTATGAAAAATATAATTTTAGAAAAAATCTTCATACAAAACGTCGATTACATAGGTAATTACAGGTAATTACCTAATAATATACATAAAGCTCAAAGTCTATTGAGGTAATTTGACAGATTGTGGTAGTTTGATGTGCAAGCGTGTGTAGGTATTGTAAGGAGTTTATATGTAGCTCATAGTATAAGCTAGTTTAATTTATTTGTATGTAAACCTCTTTAGTTTGGATGAGTATTGGAACCATCGATAAGTAATTAAAAAGGTTTGCAATAGTTTGACAGTCGCAGACAGTAGGAGCTAGACAGCCCGGCTAAGAGCCGAGGTGCTCGGAGATTAGTAATGATGTAATACAGTTTAATTACGAATACACGAAGTTTAAATGCAACTGGTGTTATTATTGACACCCACACCACAGTATCTGATCGTATCTAAGGTAGGTTTTTAATGCCGTAATAAATTGTGTCAGTTGTATAAAATACTTTTGACCACCGTGACAAGCAACATTGATAAACCACAAATACTCACTAGAGAACAACGATTCATCCCTAGGATGATACGCAAGTCTTTTGAAATTAAAAGACATCCTAATTTCAATAGAGAAGATGGTTGGAATCTACCACCAGCCTGGGATCCTATCATACAAAATATTAAATCCCAGCCCCAACACCATACTGCCAGACCAAAAGATACTGTAAGCTCTTTCTGCGTAAAACGGAACGCACCTGATTAAATTTAAATGAGGCTACAACAGGCTAGGTATACAAGCTATTAACTAATTATGAGACGACCAACACCTCAGTCTCCGTGTGACCACGGACCCTGCAAAGGGTTCGAAACGTCAGGATAAACATTAATTAAAAGTAATGTGTAAATGAACGCGAGTAGATCCGTAAAAGTTGTTTCATTTCAAAGCAACATTTCTTTGAAGTTTTACTACGTGACAGCTCGAAAGCAAAAATCATTTGCTAACCTCTATTTTGAATACACCGAAGAAACAGTAAAATTCCTTTACTCTTAATAAAATATTAATAATAGTACTCCTATTGCACCGCCTTCGCAAGTGTCGCCGGTGTCGCTGCGTCGCCCTTGCTCCCCCTCCTCCCCTTATTGCCCCTACCCCCATCGCATTGTATTTAAAGAAAAGATATGTCGATCATTGGTTCCTTGACCACTACCCTAAATAATAATAATAAAAATATTTATTTACCTAAACATGTTTGACAAAAATTAGGGTAGACTTCTTCTTTTAAATGTACACATCTGTACCAGAAGAAGCCACTTTTCCATAGCACGTATTACATTTACTAATTTTTGTTATGTAAAATTTACATTTTGTAGCAAAACCCCTTACCCTATAGTATTATTATTAATGTATATATTAGCACAATAAAACTCACATTCTTTTAAAAGGTGTATTTCTTCCAACAACCAGTACAACTCAAAATCAACCGTCCACTACAAATGCTCCAGCCAAAGTGACCGTCATCTAGTGCCTCGATTCGCCATGTTGTTTTTTTTCGCTATTCGTTCCTGCCAACACTCAGTGTTGCCAGTGAAATAAAAACATTGAGTTCGTTCGGATACGAGTATCAATTGAAATATAAATTACGAAATTATTAATCAACCTAACAATTTACTGTTAACAATATTACGTAGGTAGGTATTAGACACATGAATTAAGAACTAAATTATATAATTAATAATAAAAATAATAATAATAATTTTGATCGCAACGCCGGGCAGTGCTTGTCGACGTCACCATCCCACATGACGAGAACCTTGTAAAGGCCGAGAAGGACAAGGCCAGCAAGTACCTTGACTGGCTCACGAGGTAACCGCCATGTGGGATATTGACTCGACAATCATTGTGCCGATAGTCGTGTCTGCGAACGGTTTGGTAGCGAAGAGTCTCGACCAACACCTTAAGAAACTCTCGGTCAATGGTTGGATCAAGGGTCAGATACAGAAGGCGGTACTCTTGGACACGGCGCGGATAGTCCGAAGGTTCCTGTCTCTGCAGCCCTAACCACCGGCAGCTTGAGCCCTGCCCCGTTGCCGACAGCACCCTAGGCTAGGTTTTTTATAATATTTTATGTTTTGTATGTGCTTTTGTATTTTATATTATTATTTTATTGTATAACAAACGAAAACAAAACAAAAGAAAATTATAATAAAAAAGTAATATATTAAACAGCATGAAAAGAAAAAAATGTGTGTGTGTGAGAGAGTGTGTGTGCATAAGTAGTTTATATAGGCTGATGATGATGACTACCCTTCTCCGGCATTAACACTTCCATTGGTCAATGAGCATAGCTTCCGTAGTCAATTAACGAGCGCACGCTTTAAGCGGATTTTTGCACAAAGGTGAAATGGTTATGGTTCGTACAAAATGTAGGCCAGCCACTTGAACTAAGTACCAAAATATTATGTTATTAAAAAGGGTGCACGAAAATAAATAGAATATCAGCCTTTTTAAATTATGTAATAACAATAACAGAGAGTTGGGGTAGGCGCGCTTAAAATAAATAAACTCTTAAACGAGAACGATATTAATACATATTTTATAATATAAAAATGCAATTAAAAGTTAAATATCATAACTATTATTATAATGTAGGTACTTACTATGTATAAAGAAAATGAAACATTACTTACCTCGAGAAAAAAGAAAGTAATTATTAACAAATTAAATACTTTCAAATAAAAAATTAAGTTGTGAAAGACATACAAGGGCTCCAGATCGACCAGTGGCCTGAGAGGGTAGAAAGTAGGGTATTGGCGTCTTGTTGTGTCGGAGGCTAAGAACCACTACGGGTCACTGAGCCAGCGGAGTGAGTAAGTAAGTAAAAAAAATGAAAAAAAAGAGCGAGCCTTACAGTGGTCGCATATGATGTGTAACATTTGACATCTCACCTTAGTAATAAGCAATTTTATCATTATATTCAGAAAAAATGGATCAGGAATTATTTGAAATGTTTTTTCATAACAAAGAATAAATTATTTTTAATGAAAATTGTATTTTATTTAATTGACACTAAGAGTAATGCAATACCGCACGCTCATTCGTCAAATGGCACGCGCTTCCCCGATTGGTTGGTGCCATCCGACGGCCAGCTCTACCACCGCGCGCTCATTCGTTAAATCAAATGGCGCGCGCTTGCGCGCTTCCCCGACTTCCTGTTACACACTTCCGTCCTATTTCACGAAATCATTCCCACAAATTGGAAGAAAACGAGAGGAAAGATGTTACACATCAAAAATAGAATAAAAAATACTTTGAAGCGACCACATAATCATTACAGTAATTATATGTATATGTACAGTACAGACACAACCTATCCAAAACAGTCAAATTTTTTCAGTACATTTTCAACCATATACTTAAGCCATAAAGTTGAAAGTCAATTGAAGAAATTTGACGTGTGGTGTAGTAGGTTGATAAACAAGCGTGTGTACATTGAAATTTAAACAAATAGAATTAACTAAAAGTATGATTTAAGCTCCACCTTGCTACATCGCGATAAGAATGAAAAACGCCCGAGCGCTAAACGGCGATCCAGTGATACATTTCTCATTTTTATGAGCCAGACTAATTATGCAAATAATTGTTTTATCGTTAGAGCGTTTTATTCTTAATATTGTCAGACTGACCTTTACGTCTAAAATTAAAAAAAGGGTTTATTAATTAATAAATCGCTATTTAGCTTTGATTATATACTTAAATATTATATACATATATATTTCGTATACACGTTAATTTAATAAAATTAATCTTTTGAAATTTTAAAAGTGTATGTAATTTAAAAAAAAAAATAAAAAAAAATAAAGTCAAATTCAAGGTCAAAATTTTTAGTTTAGATATAAGGTCACATTTTAACAACTGCATATATTTTGAGGATAAATTCAACAACATATTATATAAACTATTTTTATGAAAAAACCTTAAATTTCTATACGCTAGTTTTCAAGAAAAACGCAAGACATTTCGATTAAAAAATAAAAGCACTTTCGGTAGTTTCATTCAAAGGAGCCGACCAGAGAGACCGCTCTTAAAAATATTACAATTTTTGTGCCAGGAAAAGTAAAAAAAAATTCAGGCCCTTTTTCTCGATAATAATGATTAGATGTTTTGTCAAAATATTTGCAGAAAGTTGATAAAATGTGACATAAACTTACGAATAGTGCTTTTGAATCGTCCATACATTTTTTAACTACTGCCCATTCAGGACGTCTATTTTTTAGCTGTGGAGAAGAATGGGCGCAAGAAACTCCACACGCTTTAATAGAAGTAAGGGCATTTCCAAAAAAAAAGTATGGCGTTATTAAATCATACAATATTTACAATTAAAAACTTCCAAGAGCCCGGAATCACAAATAATGCTTACCTTTATACATTTACTTAATATTACACTTTATTCTAAAAAAAACTTACTTGGGCATTGTGTATGTGTACTAATTCAAAACTAGAATGACGCTTTATACATATACAGTGTGCGAGAATTGGAGGAATGCCAGTTCCATGCAGTGTCTTAATATAACTTAAGAGACTGACATGTTAATTTATTATTTTTGTTATATTTTAATTTTAGTATAATTTTGTGACATAATATGTATCAGTTCAGCATATGTCAGGTTTTTGAAACCCGACGCTTTTCAAAGAGACATAAGAACAATTACTCTTTTATCGGTCGCTTAGTGCATTTGCGATTAAAATATATGTAATCGTTAACATACATTGAGCGAATTGTGTCCGTAATACCAATTATTATTTTATTTTTTCTGGTAATTTATCAACCGCAACGTTGCATTCGCGTTGCGATTGTATAATTAACAACTGGTTGTTTTTTCGTTAATAAGCCTGTGGGTTTTCCTAACATGTACCTAACTAATTATTGGGTAAGTATAAGAGAAAAGATACATAAAAAAAGCGGCCAAGTTCCGTAGCAGCAAGTAACATAATATAAAAGTTTTTGTAATTCGTTTAAGTTTATGAAATTAAATGGTTTTTTTATATGTTTGAGTTAATTGAATGAAAGGTAAATTGCGGTTTACGATTTATGACGTATTAAAAAAACTACTTACTAGATCTCGTTCAATCGAATTTTCAGTGGAAGTTTGCATGGTAATAATGTACATCATATATTTTTTTTAGTTTTATCATTCTCTTATTTTAGAAGTTACAGGGGCGGGGGGGGGGACACACATTTTACCACTTTGGAAGTGTCTCTCGCGCAAACTAAGTATTCAGTTTAGAAAAAAATGATATAAAAAATCTTAATATCATTTTTGAAGACCTATCCATAGATACCCCACACGTATGGGTTTGATGAAAAAAGTATTTTTGAGTTTCAGTTCTAAGTATGGGGAACCCCCAAATATTATTGTTTTTTTTTTCTATTTTTGTGTGAAAATCTTAATACGGTTCACAGAATACATCTACTTACCAAGTTTCAACAGTATAGTTCTTATAGTTGGAAAAAAGTGGCTGTGACATACGGACGGACAGACATACAGACAGACATGACGAATCCATAAGGGTTCCGTTTTTTGCCATTTGGCTACGGAACCCTAAAAAGGCTATATTTGCTACTTTTAAGAGTACACAACAGACTAAATATAATGGTTAGGTTGCAGCGTGGGGCTGTGAGGAGCTCGATAGCGCAGTGGTTAACGTAACGCGCCCGGTCTGCTAGTGCTGAGGTTAACCAACTTTCGCAAGGGCCGGTCATCGGATGGGTGACCAAAATTTATCATCTCGAGCTCCTCCGTTCGGAAGGCACGTAAAACCGTTGGTCCCGGTTGCATTCATCATCATCATTTAGTGCCATCTTCATACTAAAGTTTGGAGGTATACAAAATTTTCTGCAATCCCATATAGCTAGTTGTAATTGGCGATGACTAAGTCCAGTCCGCTTTTTGATGACGTCCAGCCATTTGCGTCGCGGACGTCCCGGAGTCTCTCTTACCCGGAATTTTGCCTTCGAGGATTAGCCGTGGGAACTCGTATATGAATCCTCTCTGCATGTGTCCGAAAAAGTCCGTCTCATGACTATAGACATCAGCTCTCTTCTGAATACGAATATGTGTTTTCGTTTTCGTCTTAAAAGTACCGGATGAAGGATGCGTACCGGCGTGTTCTGATCTGGCGTTATGACCTGATGTAGATGGTTCCTTGTGCTTGCGTAAGGATGTCTGACACCTAACTAATATAACCGTAAGGTTGGTGGGGGATATCAGTATAAACTTTAAAGTAGTGTGTAGCATAGGCTGTCACTAAGAGATCGGTCACATGCCTGCTTGCTGCATTAGCAGTTGTTAACAACCACAAATACGCACTGGGCCCGCGTGGTTATGACCCGCCCACCTTGTGGTAGGGTCATACAATGAGCTGTGATAGTTGTGATATTATTGTGGGAAAACCTTAGACCAGTAGTGTCACCTTCATAGGTTGATTATAAAGCTGATTATCGGCTTCCCCAGTACTTACGTACTCGCAGAAGTTAATTCAGCTCCCATCAATAAGTAATCAGGTGCGATCTCATCTGTAGGTGGCCGTTACAGGTCCCAAGTGGCTTGATAATGAAGGTCCCTATTAAAAAGCCAATGAATAAAACATTGACCCTGCTGACCGCAGCGAAAACTTTTATTACAAACCCTTATTACGTACTTTTTAATTTAAAGTGATACTGGTACGTCAATGCGTTAGACGCTAGTGGATTATTCAAAGGGTGACCCTTGTGATTATAGAAAGCCGTAAAAGAGAATGGAAAGAAAGGCTTTGATAGACGTACGGATAGAAAGCTCGTTTTTAACCTTTTTACCGCCAACAACTTCTATAGAAGTTCGAGATTTTCGTGCCGTCCACGCCAGCACTTCTATAGAAGTTCTTCTTTGTACCTACTTTATTAAAATACATTTATACGTTGGCGTACAGTGGGACATCGCGTGCAGGATAGTTGGGCGGTGAAAAGGTTAATACGATAAAACGTGGAAAAAGTGGAGAAAAATATAATATACAAAAAACAAACAAAGTTACTTTTTGACATTCTCCTTTGTTGAGTGGCTCGCACGCCCCCGGCTTCTGGTGTTGCCATCTCGGAGGTCCCGGGTTCGATTCTCGGTCGGGTCAATGAAGAAATACGAACTTTTTCTATATTTTCTCGGGTCTGGGTAGTTGTGGTACCGTCGTTGTTCCTTTTCTATGACACAAGTGCTTAAGCTACCGTCTTTGGAGTCTGAGTAATGTATGCTATGTTTTCTAACATTATTTTTTTCTCTTTTTAAAACACTTTATAAAACAAGAACCGCCTCTGTGGTCTAGTGGTTGAGACCTTAGACCCAGAGAAACCCACACGATATTTTTAATATCTTTCTTTACTATCAATGCGGCTACGAATGGGCGTAGCAACCGTAGCTGCTACGACGGCACTTGCTACACGAAACCGTAGCTACGCCAACCGTAGAAAAACGCTTTGTATAGTAAAACAAATGGAAACGTCCAATTCACTAGACGAAGTGCTTTGCCGTTTGAGAACAAGAAAACAAAACAAAACCAACTAGTGAAAATAAAAGACACCTCATTATTTAATAATCGTGTTGTATATTTTAACCTACCTAGTCGTAATCAGATATTGAGATTTTTTTTCAAAATCGAGAACGATCTTTTTTTTGAGCAGTCGCGTGAAAAAAATATCATATTATTGCCATTTCGTCGGATAAACTAACTCCTATTTCTTTTTTGTATCTATGACCTACGACCACTCACTATGCACAGAACGTATCCAAATTGATCCAAATGTATCCAAACAGTTTAGATTCTCTCAAAACTTTTTGAAACCCCAAATGTTCCAATTACCACGCTTTTAACAAAAATAAAAGACCACAGATATTTATGCAATGAGGTTTTAGTAAAATTAATATCGACTTTACCCTTATATCTAAGGACTCTTTCAAATTAAGCGTTTCGTGTAAGACCTCTGCCGTGCGTTTTCATATTAAACGCCAGCCGCACGACAACCGCATGACAGTTTGAATATGGAACGCAGTGCAAACGTGCGGCAGCCGTCCGACAACAAACGTCTAAATTGAAAGAGCCCTACAGCTTCATGACCATGACAACACCAAACTATAAAAAAAACTCTTCACCATCAAAACTTAAATCATCGACAACGATTAGACGTCATTAATATTCCTGGCCGTTGACACGTTGTCAAATAGCCGCATGATTAACGACCAACAACATTGTTCATGGGGCCTTATTGTATTTTTACGACACCAAAGGATTTTACTTAAAAACCCGACAAGCACAAACATTCCGAAGAATTCGGGGTTCTTTCGCGTAACCGCTTGGACGGTGCTGGCCGCAAGAATGATGCGTTAGCTTTGATCTTCTCTACCTGTCAAAGGTACTACATCGAAAGGTATTTACTAGTTGTCACCCTGGTATGGGGTTGAAGGCAAATTTAACGCTTATACCTAGTAAAATGATTTTGTTTTGTTTATATAATTTTTAACGCAAATTTTATTGCGAACAAATCACAAAACTACAAATGTTGAAAAAATTCTTAACTGATCTTTAGTATTTGTAAAAATATTATGATCGGATGTTAATGACGGTAGTTGTTGACATTGAATGGGCGCCTTTGGCTTTCAAAGTAAAAAAGTAAATAGTGTTGAATAATTTCGGCAAGCTGGTTAGAACCACGATAGCTCAATTGGGAGAGCACCTGACCCGGTATGTCAGAAGGGCGCAGGTTCAAATCCTGCTCGTGGAATTTTTTTCAACATTTGTGCATATACCTAGTGATAAAACGTTTTAAAAAAATTAAAAATACTAAAATAAAACAACTTTTACGGATCTACTCGCGTTTATTTTACATTACTTATTTAATGTTTATCCTGACGTTTCGAACCCTTTGCAGGGTCCGTGGTCACAGGGAGACTGAGGTGTTGGTCGTTTCATAAAAAGTCTCGTAAAAGTTGTTTCATTTCAATGTGTAGTGTTCGCGTAAACTTTAGAAAACAATATTAAAAATACTATTTATTTAAAATTATTAAAATTCAAGTTAAAAGAACCAACACAATCTTTTCTTTAAAAATAATACATAAAATTACACTATGTTATACCTTCTCACTAACTTAAGGCCTTACTTAACCGATTCAAATTACTCGTTATGTGGGACTCTTCATTTTCCTCCCAAAAACCCCAATAACATACCAGAAAGACAAGCACCGAGTAAGCATCAGGATAACTTTTTACCTGGGCTTCCTCCCCACCACCCACGACCTGCCCCACGACCTGCCCCCCGACCGCCTAACCGATCGCTTTCACTGCGCGTGTGGTTTGTGACGTCATCTTGCCACCTCGCACCGCCTAGGAAAGCAATATCTAAAGCTAAAGGCTAAATAGCTTTCGGTATTGCTTTCATCATCATCAGCCAATACTAGTCCACTGCTGGACATAGGCCTCTCCAAGTGCACGCCACCGAGCACGATCCGCGGCTACTCTCATCCAGCTCTTGCCAGCCACCTTGCGAAGATCGTCGCTCAACCTAGTCTGAGGGCGTCCTACACTACGTTTGCCGATACGCGGTCTCCACTCGAGAACTCGTTTACCCCAACGGTTGTCGGTTCTGCGGCTAATATGACCGGCCCACTGCCACTTCAGCTTGCTGATCCGATGGGTTATGTCGATTACTTTCGTTCTCTGTCGGATCACCTCATTCCGAAGTCGGTCCTTCAGAGAAACTCCGAGCATAGCCCTTTCCATAGCTCGCTGAGCGACTTTAAATTTGTGAACCAGCCCAACCGTGAGTGTCCACGTTTTAGCTCCGTATGTCATGACCGCACATATTGCTTTCATAGGCGGCACGAAATGACGGGAAGAGCCTTTAGAGGCGCTCTCGGGTTCCAAACTCATCGGAGACGCTAGTAAGAAACGGAAATATACTTTTGTGATGACATTCCCTCTTCCCTCCTTTTGTTTCTCGTCGCCTCCAAACAAGTCGTATGACGCTGGTCAGCCCATAAGCAGCCAACAGCTAACTGTCTCGAAAAATAAAGGCTAGGTACCTCTTTTATGCGATAGATGACAACGAGCCAGTGGGTCACCTGATGGAAGCATTCACCGCCGCCCATGGACCCAGAAAAACCAGAGAAATAGTAGATGCGTTACCAGCCTTTAAAAGCGTTTACGCCGCACACTAGCGCCGCCAATGAAAAAAAAAACATATCTAGTAATTAGAGATACAAAATCAAATTATGCTCAACAAACTATCTGAATGAAGTAATTTAGCATTTTTACGTCACCTAATGAACACCTCACATGTTATGGTTTAGTTAAATATGGCGTTATAGTTAAAAGTGGCCGTAACGTCTTATTTAACTAAACCATAACCTGTGAGGTGATCATTAGGTGACGTAAAATGCTAAATTACTTAATTTAAATAGTTTGTTGAGCATAATTGGATTTTCTATCTCTAATTAGTAGATGTGTTTTTTTTTATTAGTGGCGCTAGTGTGCGGCGTAAACGCTCTTAAGGAAAGAGTTAGCTTGTTTCTAGAAGGTTAAGCCATAACGGTCCAGATACCGCCGCTGTATGTAAGTTGGTTCCTTCATAGAAAGTCGATCGTGATAAGAAGTTTCGCCAAAAAACAGCGCTAGATGACCCTGTCAATGTGATAAGGATGGAATGTCAATTGCGGGTAGTACGGCCACATGAGTAGATATATGTATTGAATACATATATCTTACTCATGTGTTACGGCGAAGGAACTCAGCCGCGGGGATTAAACCGCACAATTCCTCAAAACATTCCCCACTATATATACGGTACAATACGAAAAGCCACTCCTTAGAGCTGGTGGGAATTCAATTTGGAAAACGAAGCTATGCGTCTTTATATGCTCTAAGGTCTTTATACACCACATGCCTCCACATGAGTAAGTATTCCCTGTGGGGTATTCTCTGTAGAGTCCAAGCATTCTAACAACGCGCAAAATGCACGTAAAAAAAATTAGGACGGAAAAATAATTAAGATATGTACATGTACACGTGTATTTCAAAAGGTATAAAATAAGGTTTAGTGTAGTTTGACACATACTAAAATTAAATTAGTTTATAAATGGCTAATCCTAAATAATTGTTTTTTTATTTTTATTCCAGTATTTATTATTTCTTTTTAACGTGTGGTACAGTCTGAATCTAATATGCAGTTTCCGTAAATAACTAGCGGCCGCACGCGGTTTCACCCGCGTGGTTCCCGTTCCCGTGGGAATATCTGGATAAAAAGTATTATCCTATGTGTTATTCCAGGTTATAAACTATCTGTATGCCGAATTTCATTCAAATCCATCCATCCGTTGCAGCGTGAAGAAGCAACAGATATACGAACATACATACACACAAACTTTCGCATTTATAATATTGGTAGGATTAATCGGAAAACATTCGCATGGCATGCCAAACGATATCTTTTAATTTTTTTTAAATATTTCATTTCTAATATTTTGGATTCTCGGATAATTTTTAAAATAATCTTGGTATGTTTTTTCCATTTCACCAATAAAATTAACAAAATTATCTGGTGGTAATTTAAGGAACCAAGCCTGTACATTATCTACATTATAGTCTTTATGATGAGTACAACGGGTCGCTTATAGGCAGCTTGGACTCTGTAGGGATACTTACTCATGTGCCCTAACTTTATCAACTCGATTGACAGCTGCTGCTGAATTCGAAATTCGTAAAAGATTTGTTCTTAATTCAAATGACATTACTCGCATTGAAACTTTTTAATTACTAACCTCAGTAAACTATTTAGTTTGAAACAAGTTTCTGCAAGAAGTTTGTAGACTTTGTGTACTTTGGACAATGAACCTCCTTTGAACGACTTATTTTTTTTCTTTTTTCTTCTTGACTTGATCGCTTGTTGTAATCATTAGCAACCTTAGCCTGAATCAATTTAGAAAAAACAAAAGCCATAAGAGGATTGACACTTACAGCGAGCGGTTTTAACACTTTTTAACTAGAGTTCGCCTGTTTCGTCTTCTCACTAGTTAAGAAAAGAAAATGTGATGTCACTTGCAAGTTGATAAAACCATAGAGTAATAACGGGATTCTTACCATGTTTATTATTTGTGAGTATTAGATTTTTTTATCTGCTCATAAAAAACCCACCCGCATTAACTTCAGTAATTCCGTGATTATGGCGCATGCAACTGTGCCAAAATATCAGATACTCACAAATAATAAACATGGTAAGAATCCCCTTAAAAATTATTCTATTGCAAGTGGCCATAACAGTTTAAATAGTTATATTGACAAAACTATATTACAAGAACACAATTTAAAAAGAAATTAAAATTTTAAAGCTATACCAATAACAAATAAAAAAATAAGTCATTGCTGCGAACTTTGTGTTTGTAAAGCAAACATTTGCAAGTTTTTAAGAGTTAGTAGTTACTCGTATACAACTGAAGAGTTAAAAACAGGTCCTTCTTGTCAGCCAATTCAATTTGGCGAATCACGTCAATGATTATGATGATGACAAACAGAGAATAAACAAAGCTGTCGGACAACTTTTAAGGTAGTCCAATTGGAAAATTAAAATCGTAAAAACAGCACAATATCAGAAGAATTAATGAATGGGCCATAAACCTACACGCGGGCCTTGTGCGATTGGTGGTGGTTAACGACTGGAAATACAGTCGGGCCAACGGCTTTACTTGTCTTCTGAAGCACGGAAAAGCATGAGAGACATTTTAGGTCACCCATCCTTTTTATTTGGTGAGATTGCTGATTGTCTCGAACGGCATTTTCAGCTTCACCGGGCTTTTTTGGGGGCGGCGAAAAACTTAAAGGAAGGATTTCTAGAGGGAACGACATCACGCACTTAAGTGCGTGTCTCCGTGCACTACGAGATTCTCCGAAGGGTTCGGATCGAATCGGGGGTCACCCACCCGATAACCGATCTTTGCTAAAAAAATGTGTCTGGATAAAAATATTAACATTTTTTTTATTGGGATTAATAATTACTTTAATAATATCTTAACGCTGCTATGATAGCCTTTACCAGCAGTGTCCTACAGTTTACAAACAATATTTTATGTTGCGTTAAACGTTTCATTAAGTTTTTATTTAGAGTAGCTTGAGTGTGGCATGCTCTCTTTATTGTCTCTGCGGTGGTGGCATGTGCGTCGGGGCGTTACGTTCCCTAAGATATGGTTGAGTGAAGCGATGGCTGATTCATATGTCATGCTCGTGAACGGGTGCCGCCTGTGGAGACTGGTCTGCTCTTGCATACTTATCTTATTTTTATTATCATGAATTACAGTTTAACGTTGTTTTTTCTTAGACAATTTTTGACCTTTATTAGTACTGTATGACATTGTGAAAATTTAAGCTGGTAACTGATGTAAATTTACGAACTTAGGTAGTTTGTATTAATTTTTCTCTTTTGTTTTTTTTTTACATGTTGTGATTGTCTTATATATGTTGTGTTTTTATTTGTGGTAGAAAGTGTCCTTTTAAGATAGGGCATTTTCCAATATTTTTGACGTTGTAAGGGAGAAAAGAGCTTGACACTCGCTGAGTTCTTCTCAGTACAAGATCTAGCCCAGAGTAGACTTACGAACCGATGGCATACTGACGTTCAAAAGAGATTTTTGTAGCCAGAAACTGAATAAAAGATTTTGAACTCTAATTTAAACTTAATAAAGTTGTTTAACTTCAGCAATTCCAGACCGAGCGCGTAACCACCTCGTAGTCGAGCTTCTCAAAGCTTCAAGTATACGGAACCAGTTAGCTCGTTATTGATTGCGCACTGTATGCTTTCACTTTTAATATCCTCTACAAAACCCGGCACCTCCTGTCACTTTTGTCGACAGCAAAATGCTAAAGATTTCAGTAAATATTTGTGATCATTTTTCAGTGGGCGGCCATAGAATCAGCGGAATTGAACCATCGAAATAATTTGTTTAAAAAATAGTTTTAAACGGTGTTTACCGCACTCAATTAGTTTAATTTATAATCTATAATTAGTATACTGCCGATGTAACACCTATGTCAGCCCGTGACTCGATCGAAATGTCGTTGGTTACAAAAAAAAGACTAAGATCCTCATAATTATTTGCGTTGAACAACATTAAATTATTTATGCAATGCGAAAGTTTAAAAATCATTTATTTACTTGGATAGTTATTGGATATGTAGCGTCATGCATTAGATATATATCTTTTAAAATTATCCTGGTCGGTGACAATGAGATACGAAACGATATGACAACGATAACGATTACGGTAACGATAAGAGCCGAAACGTCAAATATCTATCTATCTATACATACATAGCATAGATGAAAGTCCCCCGGAACGCGTCTGTTTGTGAGGACGGACTAATCTTAAGAACCACTGGACGGACTTTTCTAATGAATAGAGCGTCATTCGAGGGTTTATGTACACAAAACAACACGAGCGAAGTCGGGTTGGATTCAGTCGGGTTGGTCCAGAAATCGAACCTGGGTCTTCCGCAATCTGGGCGGCTCCACTGACCGCTGAAGCATTAAAAAAAATAAAAAGCAGTGACAAAATTCAGCGCTTACGTCAGCCTTCCCGGTAGCATAGCGGTCAGTGCAGCCGCCCAGATTGCGGAAGACCCAGGTTTGATTCCTGGCTGGGTCGGGTAGGCGTTTAAATTTTCTTTACTGTATTTTATAAGTATTTCACACTTATTGTGCTAATTAATTATGTACTAACATAGGTGTTAAGTAAAATATTGTTACACTATGGACACAGAGCTGAATTAAATGTATTTTATTTTATAATTATTTTATTCATTGTCTCATTATTACTGAAATATTGAAATTGTGTAGTGCACACAGATATAGTACTTATGTTACCACACGACAACAACTCGGTTAAATCCTTTCGAGACCTCATAAACAACATATTTTGAACCAAAATATTCAATATTATTTTAAAAACTAATAAAAAAAAATATTATGTCGACTTGATTTCGTGGCCCAACGTCCAGCACAAAACGCTATCGTTGCGTCAGTACATAGCTGGGTGCGATGCTAAACTCCTCCGCGCTAATACTTTAGTTAGAGTCTCGAATAATCTCCTTTCAAACTAAATTTATGGTCAGTACTACAGTGTCGTACGAAAAGAAACTTTTTGCTGAAGACAATAAGCTCTTTTTATGTTATACAGTGTTTTACTAAAATTACTTCGGTTGATCTGACCGTGTGATAGCCAGTTCCTCATTAGTGAGAGGGTTGGAGTGGAGCGTGTTTCTACCATCAGCATCAGTAATTACTGTAAGCTATCAGCTAGAGATCGGTAGCCAATATAATGTCGATCACCGAATGGACAGAGCTTTGGAAGCCACGTTAAGCCTTTGGTCCTTGTTTTTATCGTGCTAGCTGTTAAATTGGATTAAGTTAGCGTAAATTATTGTCTAATCTACTTACGTGCTTTTTATTTAGGCCGGTATGTGCCCAACAATGGGGTACTTAAAGCCTATATTTTATTTTTTATGTTTAACAATTACCTTTATAATGATAAGTACTTTGATAGTAAATTTTCTTTGTACCATCTTTTTACACCGTGAATGTAATAAATGATTTAATTTGATACTTATACTAGGTATATTATTATTATTATGAGCACTTATATTTTTGTCTACAATTCATTAGGCTTTCCAAGTTTAGTCTTATTACTATGTAATTTTTTTACCTCACTTCTGCTCTTCATCATCTTCATCCTTCGAGGCATAAAGTCCTATTTCTGCTGTATTCATAAAAAATAATAATTTAAAAACAAAAAACAGTCCTCTTTAAGAGCGTTTACGCCGCACACTAGCGCAACCAATGAAAAAAAAACCTTATCTAGTAATTAGAGATAGAAATTCAAATTATGTTCAACAAACTATTTGAATGAAGTAATTAAGCATTTTTACGTCACATACTGAACATCTGACATAATGTTATGGATTAGTTAAAAGACGTTACAGCTAAAAACGGCCACATAACGCCGTATTTAACTAAACCATAACATGTCAGATGTTCATTAGGTGACGTAAAAATGCTTAATTACTTCATTCAAATAGTTTATTGAGCATAATTTGATTTTCTATCTCTAATTACTAGGTATGTTTTTTTTATTGGGAGCGCTAGTGTGCGGCGTAAACGCTCTTAAGTCAATTTGAATATTAAAGCTAGGCCACTCATAATGCCTAAGTGCGCTTTTGGCGGGAACTCCGCAACTGCTATATTTTTAAAACTGTAACACAAGTAGTAAACGTAAATTCGGCCGTGCCCGAACTGAAACCCGCCCGGGGGAGGCCGCGCAAACTTTCCGCGTATCCGAAGTTGCATGGCTAAAGTAGTGAAGCGACGCTAGTTGGATAACTTTTTAAAAATTTACTTATGCTAATGCCGTTAATGTGTAGGAGATCGATTTTTTTAATATATTTACAGTCTGCAAACGAGCAGGCAGGCGGGTCGCCTGATGGTGAGCGGACACCGCCGCCTATGAAATCAGCAACATCAGAGATGTTGCTTTTGTGTTGAGAAAAACCTCTTTACGGGGTGTAATGTTTTAAAAGAGCCCATGTCGTAGCTTAATAGGAAAACCTCGGATGGCAGCTCATTCTACAGTTTGATGGTACGTGGAATGAAGCTCCTCTGGAAGCGAACCGTTCGAGCGAACAGCGGCTCCAGGAAGTGAGCGTGTGCCCTGTTCCGATGGCGAGCGGTGCGATAGTAGAAGGAGGAAGTGGGCACCAAATCAAAAAGTTCCTCAGAGCATTCGCCGTTGTATAGGCGGTAGAACACACACAACGAGCCGATATCCCGTCTCAAGGCTAAGGGTTATCTAGTCTGTGAGCTTGGGATCGTTAACCAGTCGAATGGCGCGTCGCTGCAAAGATTGTAGAGGGTCAAGCTGGCATTTAGGAGCCCCGGACCAAAGGTGAGAACAGTACTTCATGTGAGGTCTAACTTGGGCTTTGTAAGTACAACTGTAAAAGCTGGTTAGACGTGAAGTACCGTCTCGCTTTCCTAAGAACTCCTAATTTCAGTGATGCTATCTTCACTTTGTCCTCTAGATACTTGAGGAATTGTACATCTTTGGATATGTCAACACCAAGGAGTGGAGTCAAGTGGAGTGCTCTGGAACTGTGGTGCTACGACAAATGGATCCTTTTTGGCGGTGAACACGCAAAACTGTGTCTTGGAATGGTTGAACTGAACCAAATTCAATCCACCCCATCCTGAGACCCGTTCCAGGGAGTTCTCAACTTTGGACACAAGTTTTTTCTGTGTGAAAGTCCGCCGAAAAAAAGTAACCAGTGCTAATTGTACAATAGCAACGCGACTGCGACTAGTTGCTGTTGCTACAATCGGTCGGTTTACTTTAAAGCGCTGCGCCCGCCGTCGTCATGCACTTTTAGTTCGTCGACCGCTCGCTTGTGGCGCTATCGGAGCTTTCTAGATTCCGTAATCCTACTAATATTATAAACGCGAAAGTTTGTAAGTATGGATGGATGTTTGTTACTCTTTCACGTAAAAACTACTGAATGGATTTGAATGAAATTCAGCATAAAGATAGTTTATAACCTGGATTAACACATAGGATACTTTTTATACCGATATTCCCACGGGAACGGGAACCACGCGGGTGAAACCGCGAGCGGAAACTAGTACGATATATGTGTTTTGGTAGTGATAAATTGCAAATTGTTACGATTGCGATTGTCTTTTAAAGATCGGTAATAAGAGCGTGCTGGTCTGCCATAGCTAAGGTTAAGCAACAAAGGCCGGGATGGTTGACCAAAAATGTATCGTCTCGAACATCTTTGTGCTTCGGAAGGCAAACAAAGCACAGTTGGTCCCGGCTGCATTGGAGTGTTAATAACCACCGCACCGCACTGGGCCCGCGTGGTGTTTTATGGGCGTTCTCCCTATCCATCCATAGGGAAGGCTCGAGCCCCAGCAGTGGGGACATAAAATGTGCTGGTGGTAAAATGAATAATCACCAATCCGCACTGGGCCCAGTGGTAAACGTCAAGAAGAAAACAACCTAATTTAGACAAAAAAATAACAAATTGAAATTAATGTGTACCTATAAATATAAGGTGTCCTCCAACTGTGGGCTCATGGGAATAAGCCCAAGAATACCGGCAAAACGTTACCTCTCTGGAGGTAACTTCCACTAACTTATTTTTATTTTCGACTAGCGGCCGCTCGCGGTTTCACCCGCGTGGTTCCCGTTCCCGTGGGAATATCGGGATAAAAACTACCCTATGTATTAATCCAGGTTATAAACTATCTGTATGCCGAATTTCTTTCAAATCCATTTAGTAGTTTTTCCGTGAAAGAGTAACAAACATCCATCCATACTTACAAACTTTTGCGTTTATAATATTAGTAGGATAGGATTTAAGTATCGTGTGCTGTTTTATTCCGATGATGTTGTCCCTCACTACTTACCGGTGCAAATTGCATTCCGGCAAAATATGAAACCGGCCACACTACGCGAGCCACTTACCTTTACAATGGCGCTTGAGTTGGCAAACGAGCTTGGCGCCATGCTGCCATGTAAGCAGTTTCCGTTTTGTTAGATTATCGACATGCGGCTAACTTCGCTACCGATTTAAGGCAATAGAATAAAGGCAATGGATATAATGATAGATAGATAAATACTGTATTGTTTTCTAAAGTTTACGCGAACACTACACTTTGAAATGAAACAACTTTTACGGATCTACTCGCGTTTATTTTATACATTACTTTTAATTAATGTTTATGGTGGTGGTGTTTCGAATATAATCTAAGTATACTTTTGGACAACGATTTTTATTCTATTTTTATTGATTTTATTTTATTAGGAAACTCAACAGTTTATTGTAACAATTTTGGTGTCGGTAAATAATAAGTCCCAAAGCACGAAACAACAGTTTATTGCGTTTAGCACAAAGCACACACAAATAACAAATAGAAGGTGAAGAGAAGAATAAGCGATAGTTCATTTACACAGCACAATAAGTAGGTGAAGAAACAGTTCAATAGGCATACAGGCGAAGCTATGAAAACATACAAAAAACTGATAGGTAATAGCGTAGCAATAATGATCCGTCAACAGCAGAGATTCCAGTGCGACTGTCGTGCGGGGGTAGACGCGCGACGGAGGGGCACTGGGGCACGGCCGGCCGAATACCAAAACCGGTTTGGCCGCTCGGCGCCGATGGTGCATCGCACAATAGACGCACCTACTTAGCCGGTCATTAGTGAAAATATTATAACAATATAAAAATATGATCGTACTGTCGGAATGTTTGTTGAACGCCAAGTTACATTTATTACTTACTAGTCTATATTATTTATTCTTTACTTATTGTTTACTTATTATTATATACTACTAAATGTGTGCATACTATCTATATAATATATTATGTATACATATATATATATTTATAAATCTAACATTGCTATATATTTAAGTATATATCTATTCTATTTAAAGTTAAGCTACATCAAAGAAAGAAATACAAACAATAACCATACAAACTAGTTTAAGCTATACAATACATAGTCTATGCTAAAATACTAGATACGCCACATCACCCCCCTCCAGAGACCGTCCTACGGGCGATAATACTCTGGAAAGCGGACTGCCCGCCCTGACCGTGTTGTTTTAAGGACAGTATTTTTATCATGTACTTGGGCATGATTCTTTGATGGTTCAAGGTCATGACTGTGCGTATCGGACAAAATATATGCCGGTTTTAAGCGATCTATGCTAACTGAGATGGGTTTTCCGTGAATATTTATTTTAAAAACTTTGTCACTTCTCTCAATGACATTGTAGGGTCCTTTATAAGGTGGTTGCAAAGAGCTGCGTATTGTGTCATCCCTCAAAAACACGTGACTAACAGTAGATAGATCACTGTAAATAAAAACAGAACGCTTATCGTGGCGAGATGCAGGCGTTGGTTGGAGATTTCTTGTGAAATTACGTAACCGCGCCACGTACTCTGATACATCCGTGGTACCTTCGGTAATAGGATTAAAAAACTCACCTGGCAATCTTAAGGTTTCACCGTACACTAACTCGGCTGGTGATGCTTTAAGATCCTCTTTAAAAGAACCTCGTATACCTAACAGCACTATTGGGAGAGTTTCCATCCAGTTTCTGTTCTCGTGGCACATTAAAGCCGCTTTGAGCTGTCTATGGAACCTTTCTATAAGACCGTTGCATGCTGGATGATACGCCGTTGTTCGTCTGTGCTGGAAACCCACTATTTGTGAAAGGGTTTTAAATAACGCGGACTCGAATTGACTACCGCGGTCAGTAACTATATCTACGGGACAGCCAAATCGAGATATCCAACCGTTAAGTAACCCTTTTGCTACCGTCTCGGCTGTAATATCTTGAAGTGGAATCACCTCTGGCCATCGCGAAAAGCGATCGACAGCTGTAAGGCAGTATCGAAATCCCTGAGAGATAGGTAGTGGTCCCACGAGGTCTATGTGGATATGCATAAAACGAGCGCGAGGCAACTTGTATGTACCTAGCGGTGAAGACACATGCCGAACAACTTTCGCTCGTTGACAAGCAAGACATGCGCGAACCCACTCTCTGCAGTTCTTTTTTATCTCAGGCCACACATAACGCTCAGACACCAACCTTGCGGTTGCGTTAGTGCCCGGATGATTAAGAGAGTGAAGACTCTTAAAAACTTGTTGCCGCAGTATTTTAGGGACATAGGGTCTAAACGAATTGTCTCTCTCTTCACAGTATAGACCGTTACGAGACCCGGGCAGCACGACCTTCTTCAAATGTAAGGATGAATCGCCGTCCAATAAACCTTGAAGTTCTGAGTCGTGAACTTGAGCCTCAGCTAACTTGTTAAGGTCTAATGGTTGAACAATTTCTTCAACCCTTGACAGCGTGTCTGCAACCACATTTTCCTTACCCGGGATATGTCTAATATCCGTGGAAAACTGTGAGATGAAGTCCAAGTGCCTGAATTGCCTAGGCGAGCACTTATCTTTACGAGTGTGGAACGCAAAACAAAGTGGTTTATGATCGGTATAAATTATAAACTGCCTTGCTTCCACCATGTGTCTAAAGTATTTTATAGCCTCATAGATCGCTAGCAGCTCCCTATCGTAAGGCGAATACTTTTGCTGCGCAGGGGTTAGCCTTCTGGAGAAAAATGCTAACGGTTGCCATGTTGACTGCGAAAGCTGCTGCAGAACTGCTCCTATTGACGTATCAGATGCATCAGTGACTAATGCCATTTGTGCGTCAATATCAGGGTGGGCTAGTAGTGTGGCTTTACACAAACTCTGCTTGCAGGCATCAAACGCCTGCTGCTCTGCTTCTGTAAAATTAACTGGATGAGACCCTTTAACTGAACCGCTTAAAAGTGTGTTCAATAAAGACTGGTACTTTGCTGCGTCCGGAATGAATCTACGGTAAAAATTGATCATACCTAGAAATCTTCGCAGTTCTCTTATGGTCTTAGGGATTGGAAAGTTATTGATAGCTGCAACCTTTTCTGGTAGTGGCTTAGTACCTTGAGCAGATATACTATACCCAAGAAAAGTAACTTCCGACGCGCCTAACACACACTTTGATGTGTTGACGACCAACCCATACTCGCGTAGTCTGGTGAAGACCTCACGAAGGTGAGCCTCATGAGATGATGGATCTGGTGAAAAGACCAAAAAATCGTCGATGTACCCATACACGAACGCATCTAGTCCACGAAGCATTTCATCAACAAAACGTTGGAAAGATTGCGCTGCGTTACGTAGACCAAAGGTCATGTATGGGAATTCGAATAAACCGAACGGCGTCGTGATAGCGGTCTTCGAAATATCACCTGGACTTATCGGGATTTGATTAAAAGCCTTTTCAAGGTCAATCGTTGAGAAGACTGTACAGCCTGAGATACTATGTGCAAAATCCTGAATGTGGCGTATAGGGTATCTATCCGGTATTGTTCGGGCGTTAAGCGCCCTATAGTCACCACAAGGCCGCCAACCGTTGCTTTTCTTAGGCGCAAGGTGTAAAGGTGATGACCACGGAGAATCAGAAACCCTAGCAGTACCATTCTGTAACATAGAAGCAAATTCTTCCTTGGCAATTTTCAACTTATCCGGGGCCAGCCTCCGAGGTGTAGAAGCAACAGGCGGTCCCGCAGTTGTTTTAATGTGGTGAACGGTATTATGCTTTGTAAATTTGGGAACACCAGATGGGCGAGTAATATCAGGGAACTCCCTGAGAATCGCATGATACCTAGTGTCACCCGATGCTACTTTGACTGAAGAAACATTATCTTTGGAAGTCACAGGCAAAGCCGTAGTCGAAAGCTTAGTCTTATTATCAATAAGACGTTGGTTACGACAATCTACCACTAAATCATAATAACACAAAAAATCTACACCTATTATAGCTTTAGTTACGTCGGCCACAATAAATCTCCAAGCAAAGTCGCGGCGCAACCCTAAGTTCAAAACTAAATGAGCGTAGCCGTACGTGTTGATTTGCGTTCCGTTCGCTGCGCATAATGTGTAGTCTGTTTTTGATCTACGTTCTTTTAATACTGACCGAGGGAAGACACAGAGATCGCTGCCGGTGTCAACGAGAAACCGCATCTTAGTTTTACAGTCAGTTACAAATAAGCGACCGGAACTAGGGCAATCGCTTGTCGCCATTATCGACCGCCCGAACTGTTTTCCGATTGCTTAAAATCACACGGTTTGATACATCTATGAGCCTTACTACCAAACTTATAATGAAACCAACATGTAGGATGCTTACGGAAGTGTGAGTTGGAACGGTTACGGGAACTGGATCGAGAACGGGTGGGCCTTCTGGAACTGGGACGCGACCTTTCGTTGAGCTTCATGTTCATCTCGTTCATTTGCTTCCTCAGCTCCGCGATTTCCCTGGCCATAATGTCGAATGACGAACCTGGAGTCGGGGCGCAGGCTGCAGCGACGTGGGGTGATGACGGTGCTATCTCCAGTACCTTATCAGCCAGGTCAGCCAATACTTCCAAGCTCGTAGACGGTTGGGCGGCTAACACTGTCTGGATGTTAGTGGGAAGCCTACTGCTCCAAATTGTTCTCACGAACTCTTCCGGGATATTAGCGCCTGCCAAGCTCTGCAAGTGGCGAAGGAATTGGGATGGTTTTCTATCCCCTAACTCTTCATGCATCAGTAATTGTTTCACTTTCTTCTCTCGCGATGCCGTAAATCTTTTTATGATCTCCGCCTTCAACTTTAAATATTTTTCATTTTCCGGTGGAGTAATGATAATGTCTCTCACTTCTTTAGAGTACTGGTGATCGAGGTTACTTATAACATAATTGAACTTCGTTATGTCTGATGTAATGCCGGATAACGCGAACTGACCTTCGATTTGAGCAAACCAAAATTCTGGATCTTCCGGCCAAAACGGTGGTACCCGCACTCCAACTCGGCATATTTCTTGCGAGGCGGGTAGATCGCCTCCCGACCGCGCTGCTGCACCGTAGCCATCTTTGCTGCCTTGAGATAACGACATCCTCTTGTTTTTTCGGGGTCACCAATTTGGTGTCGGTAAATAATAAGTCCCAAAGCACGAAACAACAGTTTATTGCGTTTAGCACAAAGCACACACAAATAACAAATAGAAGGTGAAGAGAAGAATAAGCGATAGTTCATTTACACAGCACAATAAGTAGGTGAAGAAACAGTTCAATAGGCATACAGGCGAAGCTATGAAAACATACAAAAAACTGATAGGTAATAGCGTAGCAATAATGATCCGTCAACAGCAGAGATTCCAGTGCGACTGTCGTGCGGGGGTAGACGCGCGACGGAGGGGCACTGGGGCACGGCCGGCCGAATACCAAAACCGGTTTGGCCGCTCGGCGCCGATGGTGCATCGCACAATAGACGCACCTACTTAGCCGGTCATTAGTGAAAATATTATAACAATATAAAAATATGATCGTACTGTCGGAATGTTTGTTGAACGCCAAGTTACATTTATTACTTACTAGTCTATATTATTTATTCTTTACTTATTGTTTACTTATTATTATATACTACTAAATGTGTGCATACTATCTATATAATATATTATGTATACATATATATATATTTATAAATCTAACATTGCTATATATTTAAGTATATATCTATTCTATTTAAAGTTAAGCTACATCAAAGAAAGAAATACAAACAATAACCATACAAACTAGTTTAAGCTATACAATACATAGTCTATGCTAAAATACTAGATACGCCACATCATCATGCTTATTAAACTTATACATAACACTTAGCCAATAACAGAGTTTCACAGCATGGTAAACAATATCCACGACGCGAAGTAACAGAAAGTAATTTGATATAATGAATTTTACATAGTTTGCAAAAAAAAAGTTTTAAATATTTGGTTTGGATTCATACTGCCCAGTATTATAAAAATCATTGAATTGATAAATATAATAAAATAAAAATATTAGTAGTATGATAGTAAAATAATGTAATATAATATAATATATATGACATAATATGAAATAAACCATTAAATAGAATATGTTGCAAATAAACAGGCATTTATTTTTGTTAGAAATAAAACTTTGATTTATATTATGGACGAATCGATTATCGAGATTCAATTTTGTTTGGTGGCATAATGGCCCCATCACTAGTTGTTCCTTTTTTATACTCTTGTCTCTGGAAAGCAAATATGGCTGGTTGATAGTTATCGTGTGTTGATAATTAAATAGATTTTATGTAGTAATAAGGGCATTTGGAGCCGTATTAGTCTAATTAAGTGGATTGTGCAAACTGTGTTTGTGAGTGTGCGTCGTAAGCGAATTGTTTCGGGAAAACAATTAGCCGGGATGTCGGCCACACCGCTGTTGAAGTAACAGGTATTCCTCGGGGGAAAGTGCACTTTGGGGTAGTTTGGGTGTGTTTAGGGAACCCTAGAAGACCCGGAGCCGGATTCGGGCCCCATCGGATCATATGGATCCCGTTCAGGCCGGCGGGAGCGGCATGAAACTGTAAGTGGAAATTTTTCTATTTTTAAGGTGTATTTCTAAGCAATAGCATAGTGTGTGTTGTGGGTTTCCGCAACATTTTGGTAGCAGAGCGTGGTTTATACCGGACCTCTAGGTTAATCGGTGTAATTTTGTGTATTTTTTTTTGTTCGTAATAGGTTAAGCTCATTTCGTGTAAAATCGCACTTCCGGGACAGGTGCGGTTGAATTGTAAGGTTGGTAGTACCGTTGTTTTTGTTCGTTCATTCATTTGGGCTGGGACATTTCTCGGAACGTTAATTGTTATTTAATTTCGTTCAATTGAAAGCATCGAGTCGATTCGGGATAATCGATTCCGTGTTTTCGTTGACTCGTTTTAATTTTGTGTTTAGGTTTATTTAGTTTAAATTATTTCTAATGACAGCGTCACGGCAGGAGTTGGCTCAGCAGCTCCGGTGGTTCACCGGGCTGCTTGCATTAGTAGATCGGCCTAACCGGGAGGACGCCTTGGAGACGCGTTCGAAAGAAATGCAGGCTCGTTTCTTGTTGGCCGAGCGGTCGGTAACCGCTCTATTGTCAACTGTCCCGGTCGGGGAGAAGGAGCTGGCCCTCCACGCCCAATATGTCAAGGATCTGGAGCACATCCAAGACATCTACGACGAGGTCCTTCAGCGGGTGAAGGACATCGAGCGACTGCGGGAGGGGAAGCCTGTTGCGCGCCCCGCTTCGCTCCACACCCCTGGACCCAGCGCCATGGGAAGATTGGGTGCCCTGGAGGTCCCGCATTTCACCGGATGTATGCGGGACTGGGCTGGATTCCGGAACATGTTTTTGGCCTTGGTGGATACTCGGAAGGATTTCACCAAGGCCGAAAAGCTGGCATATCTCCGTTCCTTCCTAGACGGAGAACCCAGACAGCTCGTACAGCATCTGGAGCTGCAGGATGCGAGCTACGATACCGCCATGCAGCTGCTGGAGAAGCGGTACGAGAAGCCGCGTCTTCAGGCGGACGCGCACGTGACCCATCTGCTGGGATTGCCGAGGGTCAACCATAGGGCTCAGCTGAGGGCGCAGCTGATCACCCCGCTCACCGTGTCCTTAAACGGGTTAAGGACGCTCGGACTGCCCGTCGACCAGTGGTCCTTCCTTCTTCTGCACATCGTTCTGGCCAAGTTGTCGCAGGAGATGAGGGACAAGTTCGAGCGGAATCGACTGGTCCACAAGGATCTCGGCAGCGTTCTGCCCTCGATAGGGGAACTTCTGGAGTTCCTGGAAGAGGAGGCTGGCCTGCTGGAAAACCAGCTAGCCTCCCAGGAGGCTCCGACAAGTGCGCCGGCCCGCACTTCCGGAGTCTACGGCGCCCAGCCGCCACGCAACCCAGGAAAGGGTCGCGGCAGGCTGGTGGCTGCGGCCGCCATCAACCCCGGTTCTGGATGCCGGGTTTGCGGACAGCAGCACTTAGAACAGCTATGTCCAGCAATTCTCGGGCTGCCCACACAAGAGCGCCGAAACCTCGTTCGGACACGAGGATTGTGTTATGCCTGCCTGGGAGGACATAGGTATAATGAGTGTCCCCAGGCGAGGCCTTGCGATGTGTGCGGCGGACCGCACCATCGCTTACTGTGCACCCGTAGTGCTGAGGGCTCAGCACCGGTTCGGGAGAGGGGATCTCCCACGGGTGGCGGTTTGGGGCCGGGGTCAACTCCGCCTCCGGAAAGACGGAGTCCGCCACGGCCGCCACACTACAACCCCTCGTACACCCCGGCTCAGGTGAGTTGGGGACCGCCGGAACGGAGCCAGGTTCTGGCTACAACCCGGCACCCGGCGCGACCAACACCTGGAGTTGGTGCCCCTAAGGGCCACTGGGTACAGGGAGCCCCACCTCCGGACCCAACACCCGGATACTCGTACGCGTATCCTCCGCCGCCGTTGCCGGAACAACAGCGACGTGAGAACCGTCAACAGTTCTCACCGGTACTGCACGAGTACCCTAGGTTGGAATACCACCCACCCTATCACCGGTATGGCAGGGCAGCTGGATACGCACCACCCCGGATGGTGGCCTGCACGCGTCCGACTTACTGGCCGAGTCATCACGGTTCGACAGGGTCGGCTGCTGGCTCTGACGCGTGACTAGCCTGTGGTCGGGCTACGTCGGAACCGAGGACGGTTCTTTTGCCCATCGCGCAGGTACGCGTTTGGGGACCTAGGGGGGACTTCGTCCGGATACGAGCCCTCCTAGACACTGGGGCACAGGGCTGCTTAATTACTACGAGGGTAGCGAGGCGCCTACGTCTGGAGTGCGCGCCTCCCTCAGCTCCGATTCGGGGAGTCGGAGATACAGAAGTGGGGGGTCTGTCCGGTCAGACCCACATTTCCTTCTCTCCTGTGCATTCCGCTTCGATACGGATTGCGGCGGCCGCGATCGTACTCGACAATCTGCTGGGTTGGCATCCACCGACAGACATTCCGCGGGACGCAATGCCTGACACATCAGGGCTCATGCTGGCAGACCCTCATTTCGAGGAGCCGGCTCCGGTGGACCTCATATTGGGAGCGGATGTACTGGGCTGGATCCTTTTAGGGCCTCAGCGGAGTCTGGGCCGCTCTTCGTTGGTAGCTATACCTACCATCTTTGGACACGTTTTAATGGGACCGGTTTTCGACCAGGAGACGCGGGATGTCTCACCTGTCGTCGCTACTACCTCCATCGCTAGGACGATGCAGAAATTCTGGGAACTGGAAGAGCCTCCCATGGTCTCCCGTCTGGATCCGGAGCATGTGGAGTGCGAAACCTTTTATAAGGATCACACACGCCGGATGGCGTCGGGTAGGATCGAAACTCGACTGCCCTTTATCGACTGTCCCCCTCTCTTGGGAAAATCGAGGGCGTTGGCAGAGAAACGACTCTTGTCCATGGAGCGTCGTATGTCTCGCGATCCGGTACTTCGGGAAAAGTATATCGAGTTCATGCGAGAATACGAGGCCTTGGGGCATATGTCGCGGGCGACTGTCGACTGGACAACGACAGATCATTTTTTCTTGCCTCACCACGCGGTGTTGAAGGCATCATCTGGAAAACTACGGACTGTTTTTGACGGATCGGCACCGTCGTCGACTGGAGTTTCATTGAACCAATGTCTCCATTCTGGTCCGAAGTTACATCGGGACATTGTCGACATCATTTTAAATTTCCGAAGACACCAGGTGGTGTTCGGTGCGGACATCCGGATGATGTTCCGCCAAACAGTAATACATCCTGCGGACAGGAGGTTTCAGTTAATACTCTGGAGGGAACATTCGGAGGATCCCATAACCGTCTACGAGCTCAACACCAACACGTACGGCCTGAAGTCGAGTCCCTTCATTGCCATCCGGTCACTGCTGGAACTAGCGGAGCAGGAACGGGCTCGCTTTCCCCGGGCAGCCGCTGTACTGACACGTGACGTGTTCGTAGATGATATCTGCACAGGGGCAGCCTCTCTGGAGGAGGCGCTCATCATCAGGAATGAGCTGATCGGACTCCTCGCGGCTGGTGGTTATGAGTTGAGAAAATGGTTATCCAACGAGCCACAGCTTCTGGTTGGGATTCCGGAAGATCACCAACAGAATCCTCAGCTATTCGAGGACGCAGGGGACCCGAACTCTATCGCCGTTTTGGGAATTAAATATCAGCCGGTTCACGATATTTTCACATTCCGGGTAGAACTGGAAACTACAAGAGTTTGGTCGAAAAGGACGGTCCTTTCCACCATCGCTCGGATGTTTGATCCAAATGGATGGATCAGCCCGTGCATTTTTATGGCGAAGTGTTTATTGCAAACACTGTGGACACTCGGAGTCTCGTGGGATGAGCCACTGGTAGGGCTCTCACTCGACACTTGGCTCGCTCTGATCTCTACGATCGAGGCGATCAATCAGGTGGCGTTGCCGCGGCGGATCTTGCCGCGGGGCAAATACAGGGCAAGCCTACATGGCTTCTGCGATGCGTCAGAACGAGGGTATGCCGCAGTGGTGTATCTGCGAACGGTTGACTCGAAGGGTCGAGTCGCCGTCTCCTTGCTTCTGGCTAAAAGCAAGGTGGCTCCCCTCAAAACTAGGCTGACAATCCCGAAGCTGGAGCTTTGCGGGGCGCATCTATTGGCCAAACTGTTGTGCCACGTGCACAAGGAACTGACGTCTACGGTGGACATCCGGAATGTCTACGCCTGGTCTGACAGTCAGGTAGCTCTGGCATGGCTACGCGGGGCACCCCACGTATTGGAAACGTTTGTGGCCAATCGGGTATCTCAGGTACAGAACTCGGGCATCGAAATTTGTTGGAGGCACGTTCCCGGCCCCTGGAATCCTGCCGATTGTGCCTCTCGGGGCTGCACCGCGCCGGAATTGGTGCAGCATGCCCTCTGGTGGGGTCCAGAGTGGTTAAAGGAGGGTGAGTCATCATGGCCGGTCGCCATGATCGATGGCTCTCTAGGGATGCTCCCTGGAATAAAGGTTTTGGTGACAACAAACGAGTCAAGGCCAGATCCGAATTGGTTGACGGCTCGATACAGCAAACTGGACAAATTGCTAGGTGTAACTTGCTGGATCCGGAGATTTTTACATAACTGCCGCCATCCAGACAAGAGGCAGTTATCACCCGTGGCGGGTGCTGAGGAACGCAGGAGTTCACTGTTGGCCCTGATACGGCTGGTTCAAGCTGACCGGTTCGAGGACGAACTGAAGATTTTGCGCGTCGGTCGCGCAAAGCTCAAGGGAGCGATCTCTCGGCTCAACCCATTTCTGGATGCGGATGGACTGTTACGCGTTGGAGGTCGCCTCAAAAATGCCGACCTGCCCTTCGGTAGCCGTCATCCTCTGCTACTCCCCAAAGGAGGACCTTTGGTAGAACTGGTGGTCTCGGATAGACACCTGAAAAACGCTCACGCGGGGTGTAATGCGTTACTGGCGATATTACAGAGGGAGTTCTGGATTTTGTCCTCTCGGAGAGTGGTTCGCAGCGTGTTATTTAAGTGCGTGGCTTGTTATCGGGTGAAGGCCTCCACTATGCAGCCACAGATGGGGGATCTCCCTTCTGACCGGGTTTGTCAGACTACTAGGCCGTTCGACGGGGTCGGTACGGATTTTGCTGGACCGTTTCTGGTGAAAACCACAGCCTATCGTAACACTAGGGTCACGAAAGCATACCTGTGCGTTTTTGTCTGCCTGGCCACTAAGGCCGTCCACCTGGAAGTGGTTTCGGCTCTGTCTACGGAAGCCTTAGTCGCCACGCTGGATCGTTTTGTTTCGCGACGGGGTTTACCTTCTCTCATTCGGTCCGACAACGGTACCAACTACAGAGGCACTGCCAACTACTTAAAAGATGTGAACGATTTTCTGGATAAAAATTGTAATAGCATAAGTCAAGCTCTCGCACAGCGGGGAATCACATGGCGATTTAGTGTGCCAGCCTGTCCCCACTGGGGCGGGATATTTGAAGCCGCGGTAAAATCGGCAAAAACCCACTTGCGCCGGGTAGTCGGGGAAACTACCCTCACGTATGAGGAACTTACAACTGTGTTTTGTAAGGTTGAGGCGGTTCTCAACTCGCGTCCGCTTTGTCCACTCTCCTCTGACGCAAATGACATGGAAGTCCTGACCCCTGGTCATTTTTTGGTCGGTCAGCCACTCACTGCCCTGCCTGAGTATCCCTGGAAGGATGAACGCAGACACCGGATGTCTCGTTTTCAAATGATACAACAAATGAGTCAGGACTTGTGGCGTCGTTGGTCACTGGAGTATCTGCATTTATTGCAGCAGCGTGTAAAGTGGACAGACCGGACGTCGCCCCCTTCGGAGGGGGATCTGGTTTTATTAAAAGAGGCTAATTTGCCATCGTTATTTTGGAGACGAGGTCGCATTTTAAAGTTAATCTGGGGCGCGGACGGGACTCCGCGTGTGGCGCAAGTGTTGGTTGATGGATCGGTGCTAAATCGCGCAGTCGCGACCTTAGCTCGATTACCGGTTGACTAGTTTAAGATTTCAGGCTAGAAAGCGGTACGTCCGCTTTGGGTGGCGGGATGTTGCAAATAAACAGGCATTTAGTTTTGTTAGAAATAAAACTTTGATTTATATTATGGACGAATCGATTATCGAGATTCAATTTTGTTTGGTGGCATAATGGCCCCATCACTAGTTGTTCTTTTTTTATACTCTTGTCTCTGGAAAGCAAATATGGCTGGTTGATAGTTATCGTGTGTTGATAATTAAATAGATTTTATGTAGTAATAAGGGCATTTGGAGCCGTATTAGTCTAATTAAGTGGATTGTGCAAACTGTGTTTGTGAGTGTGCGTCGTAAGCGAATTGTTTCGGGAAAACAATTAGCCGGGATGTCGGCCACACCGCTGTTGAAGTAACAGGTATTCCTCGGGGGAAAGTGCACTTTGGGGTAGTTTGGGTGTGTTTAGGGAACCCTAGAAGACCCGGAGCCGGATTCGGGCCCCATCGGATCATATGGATCCCGTTCAGGACGGCGGGAGCGGCATGAAACTGTAAGTGGAAATTTTTCTATTTTTAAGGTGTATTTCTAAGCAATAGCATAGTGTGTGTTGTGGGTTTCCGCAACAGAATAGTTTACAAAATTAATAGAATATAAAGATTTTTCTTGGGTTAACATTCAAAAGATTTTTAAAAAGTTATTTTCATCTTTCATAGGAAAGGTATTTTCCAATATGACAATTTGACAAAATCTTGGGTTCAATGCCCAGTTCGGGCGAAGCGTGTTTTAGATTTTTTTCACCAACCAATACGATTGTGATCACCGTATCACCTGCATATAGCAAGGTGTGTAAATAATACCCATTAGTCGTAGTGATGATTTGCTTTCAATGACAGGAGGCTTTTGTCCAGCTGTGAGATAACGTAGATTTTTTTAAATATTTTAGATATTTTTTTATTTAATAAAAAAAAATTTAATTTTTTTTTTAATTTTTTTTGTAGATAAATGTGACAATTCGATATATTGTCAAAATTAGATTGTGACAATAGACGTAAAAAAAGACGTTATACTTAACACAATACTCCTCGATCCTTAGTGCAAATCTTACATATAAATATAACTTGGCTGAGACCACAAATGGGCCACCAAACAGTCGCAGCCCAGCCGGCGATTCCGCGCGAAGCACGCAGTAATTGAGGAAGCTGCCACAGTAAGGCTAAGCGTATGCTGAGACACAGACACGCAGATGACGCAGCACAGCACAGTGCAGATTTTGCAGGGCAGAGCAGTTGGGGCAGACATGGCACAGCAGACCGCAAACACATGCTGCGACGCAAGTAAGTGAAACAGCACGGACACATGAGTTGTCAATGTCAATGTCAGAGTCTGATAATGTAAGTTTTCCAAGCATAGAAAAACTAAAGTGATTATCTGAAAACGCAATTGATGCGTTGCTGCGTTGCTTGCATTTATCATTGCATAACATTCTCCTTGGTAACGACTTGTCTGAGTCTACAACCAACCGAAACCGGACTAAAATAGCAACACAAATTCAACAGTTCGCACTATTTTAACTAATGAACCTAGGTATTGGAAAGAGATCGATTGTCCCTTTTCTTTCGTTATTTCGAAGGTGTCACCAGATTTATGAAACGAACTGTCAGCTTTTAAATCAATGTACTTCTGAGGACTCGAGATTTTGTGTTTCTGATGACCGAATGACATATCAATACAAAAAATAAAAACTAAGTGTCAACCATTTGTCGCACTCCAACCTCCTTTTCTAGCCATAAGATAGAACGAACTAAACATAGTTGCACAATTTTTATTTTAGCCATCTTTCTATAGCTTTAGTTATTGTTCTGAGATTTTTCGCAAACTCTTCCATCTATGATTCTAAGACTTTACTGAGTCTTTTTGTGATTGTGTAGATTTCAAATTGTGACAAAATACGATTGTGTCAGTAAAATAGGTAATTTGGCATATATTTTACCCGTGACCGTCCGTTTGGATTTGTGACGATTTGGGAATGTTGCAATTTGAAATTGTGTCAAAATAAGATTGTGACAAAAAAGTACAATCTTACTTAGCATAACAAAACACAAGTTATAATTAACACAATACTCCTACCTCATTTTTATAAATCTTACCTTTAAGTAGGTATAATTCGGCTGTGACCACAAATGGGCCACCAAACGGCCGCAACCCAGCCGGCCATTACGCGCAAAGCACGCATTAATTGAGGAAGCTGCCACAGTTATGTCGCGGCCTTCCGCGCGGCGATCATCAATTACCTTGCATTTTTATCATTTCTTAACATTCTAACTTAACATTTGTAACGTTGCAATTTTAACGTTATAGATTTATAGAATAGCAGAAAATACATTTCAAAACAATCGTTGTAGTTTTGTTGAGTTTAGTTCCGAAGTGTCTCAATAGATGGCGCGAGCAGTCTTGAAAATGTAAGGGATTCGATATGGATCGATATCTGTCGTCTTTGGTATAGATAATTTAAAAAGTAAAAAGTCGAGTGACATGACAACTGTCAGGGAGACAGCGAGCTCCGGATGGCATTTGTTACGATGGTGTGGAAAGGAGACACCGTTGATTGATAAAACGTGAAGCACTAGGGCTTAAGGGAATACTTACACATCGGCCCTCATTTCCATCAAAATGAGCCGATAAAATATTTAAAAGTTTGGGTCAGGAGAGGGAAATTGCAGGATGTCTTAGGCTGAAATTTGAAATAGCCGCATAAGTTTGAAGGATCAAACGACGCCTGCATAATGGGATCTTTATATTCATCTTTATATTCATCTTTATATTCATCTTTATATTCATCTTTATATTCATCTTTATATTGATATTTACATTTATAGTTACATCTACAATGATGTTTGCATTTTAATGAACATCTGAGTTCACTTTTACAACACTTCATTGGATCTCTGATCGTTCAGAGGTTATAAAGTAAGGAGACACTTAGTCATAAACGCTCCCTATCCACATGGGTGAGGAAGGCTGTTCTCCTCTTGGAATGCTGAGAGTCTGAAGATAGCTACCCGTGCCTCATTCGGATCCGGGGACGCTCTGCCCGTTGAGACTGAAAAGTCAGCTCGCAGAGCCGCCACGGTTCGGGATAGTCTGGCCAGGTAACAGGATGGTCTTCGTAGGATTTCACCAGGTCAGTGTTCTTCGCAATGGTCTTATTAAGTTAGTAGATTCACTTTAGATTTTGTTCCACAATTTGGGATTGGTTTAATCACAAACGCGAACTCGGTTAGCGACCCTGAGTTTAATAGTCTTTTGCATAACATTTTTTAATAATTTAAATTGGTACTGGTTCTCCGCTAAAGATTACTGTCTTATGACATGCTCATAATGTATTAGGATAAATCTAAATTTTAAGAAACAACCAAGATTCAGTGTAAGCTATGTACCATAGAATTTAAGGGAAATAATTCCTTGTTGTACTAAAATTATACAGGTGAGAATATTGTATATTTGAATAAAACTAATCTGGCATTGGGATCACTTCAATCTTTGATTTATTTCCTTATCAGTATCATGTAGCAGTTTGGAGTTTGTAACCAATATCATTTAACACCAGTAAGTATTTTATAACAAAAACACATGTCTCAATCTAAAAAAATAAATAAAAAAAAGACTAGTTTTCACATTCCATAATTTTAACTGTATTTTTTTAAAAAAGAGTTAAATGAATTTTCCACAGACGGGATTTCTTCCCTCTGACATACCAATTCGATTTCATTTATAAAAATTAATATTGCTTTGCGCTGGTTTTGTTACGTATATGTGTGTGTGTGTGTGTGTGTGTGTGTGCGTGTGCGTGTGCGTGTGCGTGTGCGTGTGCGTGTGCGTGTGCGTGTGCGTGTGCGTGTGCGTGTGCGTGTGCGTGTGCGTGTGCGTGTGCGTGTGCGTGTGCGTGTGCGTGTGCGTGTGCGTGTGCGTGTGCGTGTGCGTGTGCGTGTGCGTGTGCGTGTGCGTGTGCGTGTGCGTGTGCGTGTGCGTGTGCGTGTGCGTGTGCGTGTGCGTGTGCGTGTGCGTGTGCGTGTGCGTGTGCGTGTGCGTGTGCGTGTGCGTGTGCGTGTGCGTGTGCGTGTGCGCGTGTGCGTGTTTGTGTGTGTGAGTGTGAGTGTGAGTGTGTGTGTGCGTGTGCGTGTGCGTGTGCGTGTGCGTGTGCGTGTGCGTGTGCGTGTGCGTGTGCGTGTGCGTGTGCGTGTGCGTGTGCGTGTGCGTGTGCGTGTGCGTGTGCGTGTGCGTGTGTGTGTGTGTGTGTGTGTGTAAAAATAAAAAATAAATAAAAGAAAATACATTTATTTATTGGAACAACTACCGTCATTAACATTGAATAGGCGCCTTGGGCTTTCAAAGTAAAAAGTAAATAGTGTTGAATAATTTCGGCGGGCTGGTTAGAACCACGATAGCTCAATTAGAAGAGCACCTGACCCGGTATGTCAGAAGGGTGCAGGTTCAAACCCTGCTCGTGGAAATATTTTCAACATTTGTGTTTTTGTAATTTGTTCGCAACAAAATTTGCGTTAAAAATTATATAAACATTTATAAATAGCTTGCCTACTTCTTAACTGATCTTTAGTATTTGTAGAAATATTATGATCGGATGTTAATGACGGTAGTTGTTAACATTGAATTGGCGCCTTTGGCTTTCAAAGTAAAAAGTAAATAGTGTTGAATAACTTCGGCGGGCTGGTTAGAACCACGAACAAACCCTGCTCGTGGATTTTTTTTTAAACATTTGTGTTTTTGTAATTTGTTCGCAACAAAATTTGCGTTAAAAATTATATAAACATTTATCACATACATTGTTCTGATCCCAAGGTAAGTAGCTAAAGCACTCGTTTCATGTAAATCAGAAATAACGACGGTACCACAACCACCCAGACCCGACACAAAATCGAAAAGTTCGTTTCCGACATTGACCCGACCGGGAATCGAACGCGGGACCTCGGAGTTAGCGCCCCCCAAAGTCCGGCGTACAAGCCACTCGGCTACGGATGTTGTCAATTTCAACTCTGTCTTTCATTAGCTTCCATAAACTATGTTGTATTTTGGTCAAATTAATTATTTGTAAAACGTACGATAAACGTAAACGTTAAACGTGCTATATGTGAGGAACTGTAATTGGCTTTTTGTTGCTATTTTTAAGTTTCTACTTTGTTTATTATCTGTTGGTTTTCCAAATGAATAAATAAATTTTAAAAAATAAGTACCTTTTGTTTTCTAAAAAACCTTGACAAATCAGTATATCTTAAAAAAAACAAAATGATGACTTATAAATTAATAGCTTGCCATTTGAACGTTTATATTTTGATGCCATTGTTAAAGCAATACATATACATTAGGAAGATAAGTTTATAAATTAATATAGTTTTGTTTTTATTTTTAATTAGTCACTAAGAATAAAAATGTATTTTGCTAATTTAAGATTTTAGTAAGTCCTTTACTTTTGCCTGGAAAACAGGATAATCCTATTTCAGGCACTTGTGTATTTTTGAGATTATACAACTTGTTGATTTGCATTCACGCCATATTCATAGCAGCAGTCGTATTGCTTATACTTATTACAAATAAATTATAAAAAAAATATGAAAAAATTATAATCATATTTTCAAAATCTGTAAATACGAATCGCACGTCTGCGTAGCACTAAAAAATAAACAAAATAAACACTCGTTCGCGTACGCCCGCTCACCCGACCACGCGTAGGTAGCAACAAGCTCGAGCTTCGCGGCGCGCCCGCAGCTTTGTCGGCGCGGCGAGCGCCGGCGGCCGGCGGGCGGCCGCCCGCACGCATCAAAGCCAGTGTGCCGCGCAACCCCGAACGAGTGACACATTTCTTAGCCCTAGCGAATTTGGAGCGAAACGTGTTCTTAGGTGTGTTGTTTGTGTGTGTAAAAAAAGTAAAATGACGGAAAATTATTCTAACGTAGAACTTGTGGAGATGGTGCGATTATACGCAATTAGTGGGAACAGTCTACGGCGAGCCGTGGTAATGTTTGTGGAAATGTTTCCAAACAGACCAACTCCATCGCGCGAGGTAATGCTTGCTGCCACGCAACGACTGAGGGATCATGGCCAGTTCAACGTTCCTCGACATGCGCAGGGTCGCGGCAGTGTGGGCCTCTCGTCGATCTCCTCGAAGTCGATTTGCAAGAGCAAATACTCGAATACTTCGAGAGGGAACCACGTGCCAGTACTCGTGATGCTGGCCGCCACTTCAATGTCCACCACACAACAGTCTGGCGGCTTCTTAAGTCGGAGCAACAGCACCCGATCCACTTCAGAAGAGTTCAAGAATTGAACGAGCAAGATCATGCCGCCCGGGTTACTTTTTGTCACTGGGTACTAGAACACCGAGAAGCCAGCATTCTATGGACGGACGAGTGTATGTTTACGCGCATCGGTGTTTACAACGTCCACAATGAACATTGGTGGGCTCACCGCGAACAGAACCCGCATAAGACCAAAAAAGATTCGTTCCAGCATAGGTTTAGCATCAATGTGTGGGCTGGCATTGTTGGTGGATATTTACTCGGGCCCTATTTCATCGAGGGTTATCTCAACAGCAACTCGTATTTGCAACTTTTGCAGCACGTAGTTGACGTAATGCTTGACGACGTGCCACTAGCTCTTTACCTGAATCTCTTTTACCACCAGGACGGGGCGCCTCCGCATTATGGACGCCAAGTGCGCGATTATTTGGACGAAGTGTTCGGAACCCAGTGGATTGGTCGAGGTGGGCCAGTGCCCTGGCCTCCGAGGTCGCCAGACTTGACTCCGTGTGACTTTTATTTGTGGGGAGACATAAAAAGAATGGTTTATAAAGACGAAATCACGAGTGTTGTGCAGTTAAAACAAAATATTTTAATGGCTTTTGAGAGTGTAAGGTCAAATCGTAGTGTGCTGCAAAAGTTACCTAGAAACTTAAGGCGCCGTGCTCATTTGTGCATAGAACGTGAAGGTGCCCACTTTGAGCAGTACCTGCGAGTATCTTAAACATGATCAGTAAGTACCTAATAATAGTTTATTGCAACAAAGTATACTTATGCGTAAGAGTAAGCCACTTCACCACAGAATACATAATAGTACCTACAAGTTTACGTAAGTTCATCGACTTAATGTCCGCCCGCTGCGCTCTTATGTACCTACTACGGTCTGCACCCCTATTCTCGTCAGTCGACGGTCGCTATTCTAATTTACACTGAGATCATTTTATTAATCAATCGGTTCCTTATTACTTTCTCCGTGTTAAAAGTATTTTTTAGTCATTAAGTGTACCAATTACGATCAGCTGTAAAATTATGGCGGGAATGCAAATCTACAACCTGTATAGTATGTTTAGTATTCTGGTTATATTGTAAAATAAGTTATTTAATAAAGATTATTATTATTATTATTATACTCTTTATTTATTTTTTCCTTAATACTAGATTTTTACAATATTTTAATATAAAAACAATAAAACATTATAAAAACCTAATATAAGCCTAGAGTACCGCCTACCGGTGGTCAGGGCCCAAACTACCGGTTGTCAGGTCCCAAACTACCGGTGGTCAGGGCTGCAGAGCGAGGAACCTCCTGACTATAAAAAAGAAGTTAATTAGTTAGTTTTCCTCCTTATTATTATTATTATTAATAGTTTATGAAATGAAACGTTTGAAAATTGGCTAATGATTTTGTGTGGCAAACATAATAGAACCCCTTGTTCTCCTCCACGCGCCCCGTGTAATGTAAAATACACAGGGTATTATCAGATTGCCCGAAAACCACATTGGCTTATTCATAATGTTATTCAATGGGATAATAAACAAGGAAGTTCAAATTGTAATTATTTACTTCACCCTAAGTAGCTTTCATTCATTATACATAATGCCCGGGCATTATGAAAAATGCCCCAATTCATTACTTGGTCCTTTATACAGTCTTATCTCAAACCACAAACACAAATTGTAAACGAGCTCAAACTATTTCTTTCGCCAAAGCAATATAAGAGCAATTTGTAGAATAAAATTAAACGCTAAACAATCAGCTGCCGGCAGGAAGGAAGTAATGAGAACGAAACTTGCGCTATTTTGGTCCGACACGGTTTTAAGAGTCGCAGCGAAGGCGTAAGTCTCCGCGAACGAGAAAAAGTATTAAAAGTAAATAGCTATTAGGTCCGGAACAGCGTTACATTGTTTTCGGTAGCTATATTACTAAGTAACATTTGGAAAATGTCTTCCAATATAAATTGAAAATACATTTACGCTAACGCCCACGTTACATTGAGACCATACGTTACCATGAATCTACGTACTGTTATATCAATATGGATGAGGAGCTCGATGGCGAGGTGTTTAACGCGCCAGGTCTGCGAGTGCTGATGTTAAGTAATCGCAAAGGTCGGTCATCGGATGGGTGACCAAAAATATATCATCTCGAGCTCCTCCGTGCTTCGGAAGGCACGTAAAGCCGTTGGTCCCACATTAGCAGTCGTTAACAACCACCAATCCGCACTGATCCCGCGTGGTGGTTTATGGCATGTTCTCCTTACCCATCTATAGGAAAGGCTCGTGCCCCAGCAGTGGGGACATAAAATGAGCTGATGGTGATATCAATATGGATTTTTTTTTGACTGACAGACTGACTCTAAATGCGAAGATATCTAATGGAGCAGTATTGTGCCACTCTTAGCCTCACAATGTCGACGCGCAAGTCTATATTTGCAAATATATAAATAAATATTACCTATGAAAATGACTGATTGTATAAAGATTTTTTATAAAATTGTATTTTTCATACTAACGGTTTTTTTAATTTTCTTAGCATCTATTTATGTTAACACTATAAAAATTGTAGAGTAGTGTGTTTGTTTCACTAGCTAAATATAGCAGACATTAAAAAGAGAAGAAAAACGAGCCTTTTCAAAGCTACAATGAAACAAAAAGACAATTCCGCGAACATAAAAAGTAGTCAATTAAAAAAAAAAATTGAACGATAAAGACACAAAATTAATAGTCATTGTTATTATTACTGAAGCCTACTAGCATATTCCTAATTAAAGGTGTATAATAATATTAACAACCGGTATTGACTTTTAGAACTTTTAGACCTTTTAATAAGTGAGAAAAAACGTCAATTTCATATGTAAGGACCTAAATTATATGTTTATTTTGTTTGAGATATAGCATTTACGCAAATTTTGTTTAGCTCAAATCCAGCTCTCCTTCCTTCTATTTCGAATTCAAAGTGGGTTATTGCATTAAATTTTATCATATAAGAAATACTTTTTATTGTCTCAAATTTTTCTAAAGTTTATTTGAATAAAGGAGGCAATATTTATTTACAAACAAAGACAAAAACAAGATAATAATAAAACTACTTAAAATTAAACTTACAAAAAACTATAAACTATATCTACTATTAACTATAAATAAAAAATTTGCCCCAAATCATCTCCATCAGGCAGAGTGCCCAGTAAGCTAGCAGTATTGCCACGTTGGATAGCTATGCTAATACGCTGGCTCAAGTAGCTGCTAGCTCTGGGGTCCCGGGTGGCTTCTACTAGTTTAATAGAAATATCTTTAAAGAGTTTGTGAGCACCCGGGCCCCATGGACCTAAAGTCTCTACCCCAAACGGCTCAAATATAAGATCCCCAGGCAGATTCTCATACTTTAAATCTATACTAATATATAAAGCTGAAGAGTTTGTTTGTTTGTTTGTTTGTTTGTTTGTTTGTTTGTTTGTTTGTTTGTTTGTTTGTTTGAACGCGCTAATCTCAGGAACTACTGGTTCGAATTGAATAATTCTTTTTGTGTTGGATAGTCCATTTATCGAGAAAGGCTTTAGGCTATATAACATCACGCTGCGACCAATAGGAGCGAAGCATCAGTGAAAAATGTTGCAAAAACGGGAAAAGAGCCTAAAAAATTAAAAATGCTGCCGAAAGTCACTATTCCACGCGGACGAAGTCGCGAGCACAGCTAGTATTGTATATTTATATCATATTGTATTTATAGGACCTATAATGGTTTCAAGTTTCAGTTGAAGCAAGTCGTTATTCTCAAGTGCTCCTTTAAATTTCGTATCAGGAAATTGACATAAAAATATCTTAACTATCAAAACTGTTTTATAGAGTTTCAGGAGTTAGGATTTATATTACTTACTCACCTAGAATTTTTCATAAAAACTTAATTTTCTAGCCAAAGTGTTAGCAAATTCAGTTCGGGCGAGCTATTTAAAAAAAAGTGGCAGTAAAAAGAACGGCTGTTCTTCCCCCCAAACGTGCCAGGTACGAGAACAAAGCCTCTACCAGAACATGCGGTGCCGAAACTTTCGTCCATTACGCTTTATGACGGGTAAGCAAATGTGGGCATTACAAGAGGGTGGGCTGATGTATGTCGCACCATCAAATTTTTGATGCGCACTAAGGTATACAGTCCTTTGGCAAAACGATGGCTGAAGCTATTCTATGCTAGCGATATTGTACTGACATTCTTTATTTTTTAATTTCAATCTTATATACTGTGTTTTTTTTTTTAATTCTATCGATTAGCTGTGCTCTTGTAAGAAGTCTAAAATAAAATCTTTTGAATTTTCAAAATATTTATGTGCTTATTTATATAGGTATCATAGTTTTCATCCAATCTTACCATTCTACGAACATTGGGTCAGAGTGAAATATAACGATAATGACTTAATATTCTCAAGTATTAGCGAAGCTGTTGGACGTTTATAGGGTTTTTTTTTTAATTTCAATTCAAAATATATGTTTCTTCCATGGAAGAAACATATTTTTAGAGATCAGCTTACCTGTATTATTGTAATCTAAAATGTTAACCATTACAAATGTATATTTGTGTACGAACTTATAAAGATTTTTTTTATTTAGTTTAGACATCTATAGCATTATTCTAAAATATCGCATTCATTGGAGATATATTATACCAGAATATTAAGTTTAGGCTAAAACATTGAGCTTTTAGGGTTCCGTACCTCAAAAGGAAAAAACGGAACCCTTATAGGATTACTTTGTTGTCCGTCAGTCTGTCTGTCTGTCAAGACCCTTTATCTCGGGAACGCGTGGAGGTATCGAGTTGAATTAAAACCTCATAATCTATACCCATAAATTTGTACGGAACCCTCGGTGGGCAAATCCGACTCGCACTTGACCGGTTTTTAATTTCACTTCGCTTTCGCATTTGTTTTATCTTCTTGATGATGACGATAACTACCTCAAACTAAATAATTATAAAATATAGTGAAAAAATGAAATGCCTAACCGATTCAACCAGGAATCGAACCTGGGTCTTCCACAATCGGGTGGCTGGACTGACTATTATGCTATTAGCCTTCCCGGTAAAAATAAAAATTAAATTTCACGTCAAATTATGTATTTATAAAAACACAAATGTTGTTTCTCAATTGGGAGAGCACCTGACCCGATATGTCAGAAGGGTGCAGGTTCAAATCCTGCTCGTGGAATTTTTTTCAACATTTGTGTTTTTGTAATTTGTTCACAACAAAATTTGCGTTAAAGATTATATAAGCAAAACAAAAACATTTAATGTATTTATAGCTTTAGCTCACACAATAAGTGGACAACAACCTTAACACTGTAGCGATTTAAATATATTTGTCTATAAGCAGAATTAAATCCCATATACGAGTACAGGCAAGCGTCCCAACCTCTCATTTAAATGTGGGACATTATAAGGCTTACCTTCAATAATACATGAGTATTTTACTCCGAACGGTTTGTTTTCTAAGCGAGCAACCAATCCATTAGTGCTTGTATTATTGATGGTACAGGAACGTTTGTCACTGTTCCGCTGTATCCTTCTTTTCTAGACGTAAATAGAGGAATAGTCTGTAAATAGAACTTCAGGGTGCCAACTGCGATTTTCATTCGACAATCGATCGCGTTAATGAAAACGAGAATTTGTATGGCAAAATGTTAAGAGCGTTTACGCCGCACACTAGCGCCACTAATGAAAAAAAAACATGTCTAATAATTAGAGATAGAAAATCAAATAATGCTCAACAAACTATTTGAATGAAGTAATTTAGCATTTTTACGTCACCTAATGAACACCTCACATGTTATGGTTTAGTTAAATAAGACGTTACGGCCACTTTTAACTATAACGCCATATTTATCTAAACCATAACATGTCAGGTGTTCATTAGGTGACGTAAAAATGCTAAATTACTTAATTCAGATAGTTTGTTGAGCATAATTTGATTTTCTATCTCTAATTACTAGATATGTTTTTTTTTTCATTGGCGGCATTGTTTTTGATTTTCTATCTCAAATTACTAGATAGGTATTATGTTTTTTTGAGCTAGTGTGCGGCGTAAACACTCTTTACTCTTTTCGTATGTCGCCAGAGTGCCTATAGAATGAGTTATGTTTACATTCGATTACGTTCACGAAAACGAAAATTAGTATGGCATTGAGGCAGCGACTCATGGCGGCATACGAGAAGAGATAAAAAAATCTATACAAATTCTCATTTTCGTTAAGGCAACGCATCGCTAAACAATAAATCTCATACGTTTTGATACGAGCGTTTGCGCCCCGTACCATAAGAAAAACTGGTTTTTTTTTCTTCAAATTAAAACTACAAATTATTTAAAAAAAATGAACTACAATTTTGAAGTATGTGTTAAGACTAATCTACTAAAAAAATTTAGATGCTTTAATCGATGTGGTTAGCCTGTAAAATGCAAATCTATGTTTTAAGGGTGGGCCGACCAAAAAATGCCAAAAATGCAGTTACGGTTAAGTAAATATAATTGAAAATACTATCGTATTAAATGAACAAAATATATATTTAGTATCATAGGGAACGTGTTTACAATTTGTCAGAACCATAAATTCATAACACGCTATAGTTTTTTCTACAATATCATTTAAAGTTGGGCATAGATCATGAAAACGAGTGGCGGCGTTTAGTAGATTTCTTATAGTTTATCTAAATTATTGTACCTCTGATTTTGTCTAAACAATCATCAATGGATAAACTACAAATTGCTAGACTACATTTTTGATTCATCAAGTGGTTATTTGAATAAAATTTTTTTATTAAACACCTTAAATTCCCCATACAAAATTAGTATGGCCGCGCGGCATCAAATAAATATGGACGACGACATTTCAAATAAAACATATGACACTTGTCACTTACGGACGGCGCACCCTTAAAAGAGGTTACTTTGATATTTTTTTCTCTGTTATAAAAGTTGACAAATCGTGTTTCTGCAACAAGCAAAATGAAGTCAATTAAATGAAAAATCATGTCATCAAATATCACTTTCATATGTTTTGTAATTGTTGGGAAAAATCAAGATCCCCGCCACGTAAATTACCAATGCGTCGCCTTGGTAATTTACGTGGCGAATGGCGAGTGAAACTCACTAGGGCACCCAGAAGGCGCTGCTTCAATGCCATACTAATTTTCGTTTTCGTAGACGTAATCGAATTAATATGGATAATAGACATTACTCACACTAGGCACCTGGATAAAGTTTTCACTTGTTTATAAGTAACTGGCTATTTTGTCGATGTAAAGTGACATTTACAAACATTTAGTTTTTACCGCATTTGTGGTAAAAGGGCCACTGGACCAAAAATTCAATTACTTTTTTTTTTTTTAGTTGGTGGCTTTGTGCGATTAGCACATTTAGCCAGTGTCAAAGAAATTTTCCTTACAAGTAATACATAAATTAACAATATTTCCTTATATGATGATGATGAATGATATTAGAAGTGGGAAGTGAGAAATGATATACCCCCCAACCCCTCGAGTATCTCAGTAAAGATGTGGGGCTTTACTAAGTCCTCACGCGAGCTTCTTGAGAGAATTTGAAAAGTAACGTTGCACTGTTTTGTTTCATTTGCCAACACTTATGCACACTCACAAACACTTAACGGTTAATAATCCACCATTATTTCACATTAATATTCGATATAACACAAATTTTAGAAAATAAAACAAAACCGCAGACATGACGCTTCGCTTTCCCGCCAAGAAGCCATTTACTTAAATGCTATGCCCTAGCAGGGCGTCACATACAACGTGTAACGAAAAGGTGTGGTCAAAATGAAAAGATCCAAAGTGTCTCCCATCTAGAACTTGTATGCGTTGTTATAAGACATAATTATTAACTTTAATTTGTCATGCAATGGTTAATGAAATATTTATGTTTGTGAAGTGATGCGCGTCAGGCGCGCATAAACAAGCAGCAGTAATCATAAATGTAAAAACACAGAGGTTACTAAACCACTAGGGCTGTAACTTGTTTATTTTGATGTGACGTCTCACTAGAACTATTTAATAAAAAGTTAAAGTTAATAATTATGCCTTAGTAACTCTGCATACAAGATCTTTCACGTTGTTTTGTCTTTCAAGACCTTTCACGTTGTTTAGGACATAACATTTTTTTAAGACCTAAGTACTTGTACTGTGTAACTTTTGTGACATGCAATAAAGATTCTGATTCCGCTTCTGGTCTAGTGAAAAAATCACCAGTCTCAAACCCGTGGTCCCAGCTTCGATTCGTGGACGTTTTAGAATAGCAGAATCAAGATTCAAGTGAGAATTATACAACGAGCGCTTATTCGATCTATATAAAAAATAATACAGCTCATTGACTAAACTCCAGCCACGAAATATTAATTAGGCGTTCCGGTTCGAACAGGATTTAGTTATTAACACCGCAAAGCCGATGTGGAAACTTCGACGGAGGCGAATGGTTGCCGCAAAATTAGTATGACCAGACAGACAATAGGTTTGAAATTAATATACCTTCAAATTCTGATCCGAACCCCCTATTGAATGCATTCACACCGTGGTGTAAAGGAATACAACTTGTGGAAGGAAGAAATACCTAAACTATTTGAATTGTTACTAAACTATTTGTTTTGACGACCTCCGTTGTCGAGTGGCTCGCACGCCGGTTTCTGGTGTTGCCATCTCCGAGGTCCCAATGATGTAGGAAAACAAACTTTTTCTATATCTTTTCGGGTCTGGGTGGTTGTAGTACCTACCGTTACACCTATTTAGCAAGCTTAGTGATTAAGTCAATCAGTACATGCCCCATCAATTGTAGAGACGATTTGATTTCAAAGATATCGAATAGGACATTGATATTGGTTAACTCTTTTATTACTCTTACTTTATTCATAGTGTCTGTGCCGTCAGCACAATATTCATAGCACGTAATGTTCGTGATATTTAATAGAGATAATTAAGAACAACTACATCACGTCGGGGTCACCAATTGTTACAAGGCTCCGAAGTTAAATAATAACACAACTGGTTAATGTATCGGAGTATAATTTCTGACTAGTTTTTAATATGTAAAAATACAAGTATATATAATAATCTATAAACAAAGAAATTGTCGGGGGAGATTTGTTGATTGTAGAAAGTCACGAAACAGGAACTAATAAGTTTTGCTTAATTTACATAACATGTCTCTATATTAAATCACGTTATTAATTATCTCTATTAAATATCACGAACATTACGTGCTATGAATATTGTGCTGACGGCACAGTGTCCTTCAAACATGATCGGCCCGGGTTGAAGAGACTGGCTATCATCATGCATATTGAGATAGACTTTAGACAGAGTTTTAAACGGTACGTGAACTACTTTGTTACAAAATAATATACATAAAGCTAATGTTGTATAGCATAACCTGCATATAGTTACAAGCATGAGCCGCGCAGTTGAAGCGCTGCTGTCGAGCCTTTCCACGCAGCTTTCGCTTGGTTTGAATTGCTAATTTTGTACAGAAGCTGCTGAAGCGCTGTTGGCGCACAGCTGTAGTGCTGTAGCCGCTTTATTTAATTGTTTGGATTAACAAAGCAGCGCTACAGCGTTGCGGATACGCGTCACTCAGACATAAATTTGAATACGATCTTTAGACGCCTTACTTTATAAGACTGGACCGGTTACATCACACAGATGTCATTGTAATTTATTTATTTATTTATTTATTTATCAGATCAGAGAGACTCCATTATAATTTCGATCAAAGATATATATCAAAGAACTTAAACTGGGATTAACGCAAGCTAATTAATTGACGACCGCGTTGTCAGCCCGTGACCACGGCCGGTGTAACTCGATCGAAACGTCGGGTATAAAGAAGGTATAACCTTTCTCTAATTATTTTGCATTTAACCTCTGTTTAATTTCTCTACTTTCTTTAAAAGTGTATAAAGATACATGTACACATTTGTTTTAAATATAACTATATTGATATTTAAAACAAAATGTGTACCTAACGCGTCGGTGTGACGTGCAGCCTGAACCTAAACTATTTACAGCAAGTTTGTTTCCGAATTTCCAGAACGGGTGGTATCATTGGGGGATCCTGGCAGCGCCACACTTTACAGGCAACGATGTTTGCGAACTGCTTTAGGTTGCTGCTTAATTAATTGCAGTTCGGTACTTGAATGGCGGTGCTCAATGGCGTAGTGGCTAGTGTACTATACGATCGGGAAAGCTGAACGAGTTTCCTCACAACGCCTCTGTGGTCTAGTGGTTAAGACCACCAGTTTAGACCCAGAGGTCCCGGGTTCGATTCCCAGCGGGGGGTACATGTTTGTGTACTCGGTTTGGTTACCACCATCTTATCTACATATGTCGCCATAACATCAATGATTGTATCATTGTTGTGTTCCGGCAGCTAGTATAAGATAGCCAGCGCCTCACTAGTTGAGGATCCCGGGTGAAGTGCGCTTCCATCATTTGCCATAACATCACTTAACATCAAGTGAGATCAAGGTGCTTACCCGTAAAATATTTTTTTACAAAGATCTTGTAGTTAAGAGTGTAGTGGGCAGTCAGGTGCATAGGGTAAAGCCACCAAAGAGTACGCATTACCAAAGAGTACGTATTCCTATGTATACAATTCTATTTTTCCTATTGGCGTTTGCCAATCCCATGAATGTGTGTTTACACATTCATGGGATTGATAAATACTACATACCATATTGACTCCATACACACGGTATGACACAGGCAAGTAGTTGCTAGCAAATTTAATATTTATTATAAGTTAATTAATTAGTAGCACTGTGGTACTCTTTGGTAGTACGTGCTCTTTGGTGGCCTACAGCCCGCCCGATGGGAAGCGGTCCCAATCATATAGGTCCCTGATTCCTAATATACGAGATCATATTATGTACTTAACCGGTTTGTGGAAGGTCTTATTTTAAATGGCTTTTACCTGGCTAGCTACCGCCATCTATAACAAATCTGTCGTCATTAAAATAATGATAGTAGCTGGTTGTGTTCCGTCAGTTAGGATTCCGGGTATCAGAGACCATTTAGATCTTTAGCCTTATTATCGCTTTCGATTAGGTGAGAATGGTCAAAAGAATCTCATTTTAAATGCCAATAAATAAATAAATAAATATTTCCTACACTCACACCAATTATCTAGCCCCAAGAGAAGCTTCCTTAAGAAACTCGAGAAATGGGTAATAGTAGAAAAACAGGTAGTTCTAAATTGATCCAACCGGGGATCGAACCCGGGACCTCATAGATGGCGACACCATGAAAACCGGTGTGCAAGCCACTCGACCAAGGAGGTCGTAGGTCAATACCAATGGAACTTTGAATAATTGCAGTAAGATTGAAAACCAAAGGCTAAGGTCTAAATCAAGCAACATTTGGTTCTCTTAAAAGCATACTGGCGGCAATAGGGGAGGGAGCAAGGACGACGTATAGACACCAGCGACACCGGCGACGGCCGGACAATGACGTATTTCAACGTGATTTCATCTCGTACGTCACGTACGCGCGTCCTTATTTTATAAATATTGTATTTTAATCCGATTATAGGAATTTTTCTGTTTCTGCGGTGTCTTACTTCATTAAGCATCGTCGTAAACATTTGGTGACCCCGTAGATGACGTAGCACTATACTTGTTTAGCCCAATAACTATACTGTGCTATACTTGAAAGGACCAGCGTGCATCAACATTCATGGATTGCCATCGCGCATCGGTACCAGCTGCTATAGTAATCAGGCAGTCGTTATCAACCTACTTCATCATCATCATCATCATCAGCTTAAACTAGTCAACCCATCATCTACTACTACCTACAACTAGTTACTATACAATATGTAACAAAAACCCTGTCCGATCCGAAAATTTATGTGTTATGTATCGAGATTCAGTTCTATTTACGTAATTAATTTAAAATAATAAGTGAAAAAATTTACCCCGACAAAAAAATTGGTAAGTTAAATTGCAAGTTTTGTCATTTAAGTTTTGACTTTTGTCGGCACTTCGGTTGGTAGGACCTTCGGCGGGCGCCGCCGCCATTGATGGAAAGTGTGGTCACATTTATGAAATTAGCATAATATTGGGGTAATTTGAGCAATTTCGGTACAAAAAACTTGCGTTTTAAATTACGATAACTCTTATATTTTCATGGATAATATTTTTTTATTATTTTTCCGATCGCATAGGATTTTTTTTACAAATTGCATAAATCTGTAGGCTCAGTCTGTACATGTAATTTTTCTGACATATTTGGGATTAAATATTCATTTTATGACTCACTGACACCAATTATTCTACGATTTTTGAAATGTTTATCTGTATGTCCTCTTATAACTCAAGAACGGCATGACCGATCTTGATGAAAATGTGTGTGTAGTGATATTGTGCACATGATATTGTGCAAATGATAGGCTATAATACAATCCAAAAAAACAAAAAAAAAATCACAAATTTTCGCACAGCGAAGCGGGCGGGTGACGACTAGTATATATATACTACTATACAACCCATCTAACAGCAATTAATTGAAACCACATTGGGCTATAGTTAGAACGATATACGCGTTATCCATAATTGTATGTATCATTGATTTTAATAAATACTTTCTTTCTTTTTCTTTCTTTCCATTGTGCCTAAAATATAATTAGCGTTCAAAATATAGAAAGGTACAGTCGCGGTCGGCAAAAGTGTAAATTGATACTTATTATCTTTTTTGTCAAAATTGGGTAGTTTCCTTGGTTTTTTATTACTTTGCGTTGTGGTTTTACTTAACATGTTTGTATTTCAAAATATTGATTTGCATAACTAAGTGTAATACACAGTTGAAATATAACATTATAGGTTATTAGCTGGGGAAGCTAAATACTGTTGTGTTATATTTATCATTTTATGCTGTATGTTTACTTAAAAAAGAAAAATAAAAAATAATTAAACATTAAAAAAAATAGCAACAACAACAACAATTTCGTCGGGCTGGTTAGAACCACGATAGCTCAATTGGGAGAGCACCTGACCCGGTATGTCAGAAGGGTGCAGGTGCAAATCCTGCTCGTGGAAAATTTTTTTCTACATTTGTGTTTTTGTAATTTGTTCGCAACAAAATTTGCGTTAAAAATTATATAAACAAAACAAAAACATTTTAATTAAATATAAGTTTTGATTTAAATATAGTTTAATATATAACCTTTTAAACTGTCATGGTCACTAACATTAGAATAATAATTATAATTTGCATGCGCCATTAACACAGATGTACAGCAGCAAAGGTAACTGATGATTGGTCCAGTTTCAAAATATGAAATCATTATGAAAATCAAAACTTTTTAAACGCATATCGAAAAACCTTCGAGTGTCTACTAGTACCTGCAGACTTTGACTGTAATTATATAGAAAATACCGACTTACGCTATCGAAACTTAATTTTGAAATCTAGTAAACATCATCGACTTTTGCTGTTGACTGTACCTATGTAGGTACTGATCATGGCGCATGCAACTATGCTAAAATATCGTTTACTGACACAACAAAAAACATGCTAATAATCCCCTTAAAAATAATGATTCTAGTATAATAGAGTATTACTAAGCGACTATTTTTCCGCTGTAGGGCAAAGAAAGGCCTGCTGTTGTGATTTATATTTATCGTTGGCTATTTCGGTCTAATCTTTGTGTAGGAGTCCAGCTCATAACGCCATAAGTGGAATAGTAATAACAATGCCAAAAATAACTTTTGGAAATATGTAGGTAGGTAAGCTTGATTGGGGTGATAGTAAGTTGATTTAAGACGATACCTCGATCTGTGAACATTCAAAAAGGATGATCCTTACTGACGCTGTCATAAGGTCGAAAACACGTAGCGCCTGCGACAATTAAGACCGCAAATTAACAGAAATCTAAAAAAAAATTTGGTTTCAGTTATCAAAATATGCAGCAATCAAATTAAGAATAATGATGTTATCAATCTATTTGAGTGATTTCAAAACAAATAAGTAGATTATGTAATTTCATTTTAATTCATTATAGCATTAATGATTTTTAGAGGTGTTTTCGTAAAGAATTTCGATCGAGTCAAAAATGCACAATCGTGTTTTGAGCAAGGGTTTTAAAGACAAAGGCATGAAGTTATCTATATCAGTTATCATAAGCCCAGCAGTGGACGTGTATAGGCTGAAGATGTTGATGATTAAGGTTGATTGAACGATCTCTTCATGTGTGTCCCCCCCCCCCCCCGATCCTCTAAATGCCACTACACATTCACAGAATACACTAAACATGCACACTAGTTTAGGCCTCTCACCGTATTCGTAGAACAAGGGTACGACGAACCGGTTCACACGCGCTCTATACCAGGCACAGACATGTACCTGGGGCCCGACCGCCTAAACGATCGCTTTGACTTCGCGTGTGGTTTATGACGTGATCTTGTCGTTTCGTGCCGCCTATGAAAGCAATATCGAAAGCTATAGCCTTTAGCTTTGATATTGCTTTCATAGGCGGTGCGGGGTGGCAAGATGACGTCATAAACCACACGCGTAGTCAAAGCGATCGGTTAGGCGGTCGGGGGGCTGGACGCTTCTCTCCACCACCACGGCCCGGTCAACCCGAGCCGAGGTCCGAGCCTTTAAAGGCGCCCTCGGGTTGTTTCGCTCCCTGATCCGATCCAAACTCTTCAGAGAATCTAGTAGGGCACGGGGACACGCACTGGTGCGTTGCCGTTCCCTCTAGAAAACCTCTGAAGATGATTCGTTTCACAAGGCTTGAGGAACCCGTTAATTTTCTTGCCGTCTTCAATCAAGCCCGGTGAAGCTGAAAATGCCGTTTGAGGCCATCAGCAAACACACTCCAAAAAAAAGAAAATTTGTAGGAAGGCCAATAGGAGATTTACACGCTGATCATCATTGTCACCTTCACCAGCTCATTTTATGTCCCCAATGCTGTTAAGGCTATAAGCCACCATGCTGGCCCTGTGCAGATTGGTGGTTGTTAACGACTGCCAATAATAAAATTCAAAAATTCAAAATTCAAAATTCAAAATCATTTATTCAGTTTAGGCTACAAGTAGCTCTTGTGAATGTCACTATGCCATCGGTTCGTAAGTCTACTCTGGGCGGTCTGGTCTCTCTCTATTTAAAACTGCATTATAATGGTAGTTTCACTTTCAACACATGGTACAATATTATTATTATCCAAGTAATTTTACTCATGCTTAGTTCGAGATATCTTCATTTATAGAATTTCAGGTAAATTTCTTTAGGTGAATAATTTCAGGTTAATTTTGAATTTATATAGGTACTCGAACCCAGGAACTATTCAAAGTCAAAGTCAAATATTCTTTATTCAAATAAACTTTAGAAAAGTGCTTTTGAATCGTCCATCAATCTTTTTACCTACTACCCATTCAGGACGTCTATTTTTTAGCTGTGGAGAAGAATGGGCGCAAGAAACTCCACAATTTTAATTTAATATGTAACGACATTTACAAAATTATATGCCGTTACCAAGTTATACAAGTTTAAAGTACTTTAACAATATTTTGAATTAGAAATACCTGTTGGAGTGATTGGAGCATTTTAAACCCATGCTGTTTTGTCTTCAATGTAATCAGACACTTTTTAATAAGCTTTTTTATAAAGCTTTTCTATAAAAGCGATTTTAAATTTAATAATATCAAGTTTTTGGATATTCAAAATTCAAAATTCAAAATCATTTATTCAGTTTAGGCTACAAGTAGCTCTTGTGAATGTCACTATGCCATCGGTTCGTAAGTCTACTCTGGGCGGGAGATCTTGTACTGAGAAGAACCGGCAAGAAACTCAGCAAGTGTCCAGCTCTTTTCTCCCTTACAGCGTCAAAAATATTGGAAAATGATATCATAGCAGGACACTTTCCATTACAAATAAACACAAAAAATATAAATAAGACAACCACAACATGTAAAAAAACAAAATAAAAAATGTAAGTTAACAAATTTACATCAGATAATTATGTAAAAGTTTCAATTTCCACAATGTCATACAGCACCACTACAGTACTCTAGTAAAAGTCAAAAATTGTTTAGGTAAAACAAAGTCAAACTATAATTAATAATACTAAAAATAAAATAAGTATGCAAGAGCAGACCAGCCTCCACAGGCAGCACCCGTTCACGAGTATGACATATGAATCAGCCATCGCTTCGCTCAACCATATTTTAGGGAACGTAACGACCCGACGCACACGCCACCACCGCAGAGACAGTAAAGAGAGCATGACACACTCAAGATACTCTAAATAAAAACTTAATGACCTATTTAACGCAACGCTGTTTGTTATCTGTAGGACAATGCTGATAAAGGCTGTCAATCAGTATAAAAATTAATTTTTATTAAATTGATTCAAATATAATATGTGATTTTTATTATAACCAGGCTATTTTGCCGTGACCATCGGCTTTACGTACCTTGCAATAACATATAATAGAATAACTTTATTTTGCAAGAAGCATGGTCATAAAGTTGTTGTAAAGTTATGCCGGCGGACCCCTATTTTTTTTAGATGGTTTATTTACTTTGTTTTTAGAAAATATTTAAACATGTAAATTTATAAGAGAAAAAATAAATACAGGCAATAAAAATAATAAATAATAATTAACTGGAACATTCTGAAATAACCCCACACCATATACAGACATCACACCATACCCTGTAACGATTTGGTTTATACGCGTAATTACAGAGAAAGCCAGCTTATAGCTAAAAAAACATACTTACGAATAATAATAATAAATCATTTGTTTCGGATCATACGGTGTTAGCTAGGCGTGTTATGATGGGGTGATGACTTGGCCATCATCTCAGCCAAAAGACGTCCACTGGAGGGCAAAGGTCTCCCCCAAAGATCTCCACAACGACCGGTTTTATGCAACCCGCATCGAGCGGCTTCCAACGACCTTTACCAGATCGTCGGTCCACCTTGTTGGAGGCCTGCCCACACTGCGCTTTCGGGTACGCGGTTGCCACTCTTGGACTGTTCCGCCCCAGCGGCCATCAGTCCTGCGAGCGATGTGCCCTGCCCACTGCCACTTGAGCTTAGCAACTCCTCGGGCTATGTCGGTGACCTTTGATCTTCTGCGGATCTCCTCATTTCTGATTCGATCGCGCAGAGAAACCCCGAGCATAAAGCCTTGGCTTGGTGATGACTTAAAAATACTGGCCGCCATATTTGTTCTAATAAGAGCCGCAGGGCTGTCTCCATCATTTTTCTTGGAAGTAACAAAGAAGCTATAATAAGCTGCACATTCAATTTGTCGGCCACAATCCGTTTCCGATTGTTCTGTCATGGTCTGATTGATGGTGTTTATATAGAACGTCTTGGGTGCGGTCAGTCACGCACTGGGATTATAAACGCAGCGTTTATTGGGATATGTACGAACCAGGAGAAAGCTATAATTTAGAATAACGTTTTTATTATAAATTAAACTGACTGACTGACCTTAAACACCAATAATGATCTAGTACATCAACGCCTGATTAGTAAACCGGACCTCGCTAACATAGTTGATTGGATAATAAATCTTTCACTTCAGAAATGTCTTGTGAGTTTTGGTACGCGCTATTTTATTGCCTCTTACTGTGTTCGTTTAAGTAATTTTGCCGACTGTAACAGTAGTTGAAATATTTATAAAATTTCCATGAATGCTCTTGACTGATGTAAAACAGGAATATTGCTCATGTAGATGCTTGATAATTGATCCCGGGACCTTTGTGTCTGAGACCAAGACGGAATAATTTTAATGATATTAAATGAAATGAAAATAAAATTATTTGGGACAGAACAGTTCAAAAATAAAGATAAAAATGGAAAAAAGCATAGGAGAGTCCCAAAACGGTTCCGACTGAGCAAAATGCTAGCCTTGAGGTTAGCGCTGATCTTCCGTCGGAACCGGTTTAGGTGATGCTGCGATAGCAACACAAACGTAACACACAAAAATGTACAAAGAAGAAAAATAAAATTAAAAAAAACAAAAATAGCAGCCGTAAGTATCAATCATAGGCTGTATATTCCGAATCCCTTCCTCTATTATTAAAAACGAAATATACATTCAACAAAAATTAAAACGGATTTACAATTGTATTCAGCCATATTCAGGAAACATGCGTGCGGTTGATGACAAGCAATTACCGCAGCTCGCATCCACTGCGTTTCCCAATGCCAGTGCGTACGCGAACCGCGATCCATCTTGCTCGCCGGCGACAAGTATTGTCGAAAAGCAAAACAATAAACGCGCCGGGAAATGTCCTGCGAGTGTTGGTTCGCGCGGTTTTATCGTCGCCCACTGTACCGCTTGTTTGAAGCGGATCCATCTTTCGGTATTATTTTTGTACCAAATCAATTTTTGTTTTGATTAGGCTTCAGTTATGTCCATACTGTGTCTTGGATACAAAAATAGTATTTTGTATCGAATTGTTTGTATTGTACAACTGTTAAGATTTGGTGATGAATTGGTTTTTGTACAATAACAATACAATGCAATAATATTCTATATCTTTAACTATTATATTAAGCTGTATTTATTTACTACTAGTGGTCGCCCAGTGGTCGAAATTCGACCGTAATTTTATTAAGGCTGCATGCATTGTATTAGGATACAATGAAAAATTAAAAAAGATAGAATGTGAGTTTGGATTGGCATTGACAGATTTCGACCGCTCCTCTTGCATTTTTGATATTTTTGAAAAGAGTATAATATGCGTGTGTGTCAAATACATATGCGCGTGTCAAATACATGGTAGTGTTTGTAATGTTTGTTTTATTGATTTAATGTATTTTTATGCATAATTTAAAAAAATATTAACATTCGGATAACCTTCTCTATATTATAAACTATAAGTGTGCGAAATTCCATACTCCTCCGTCCGCGCATTTTTCTTAAAAAAGGGGTACAAAGTTTTTGCTTCACGTAAGTTCACGTATTAATATATAGATTAATAAAAAGGTAAAGTCTGTGACTTTGTTTGTTTGTGGAGGGTAATCTCTAAAACTACTGGTCGAATTCAAAAAGTTTTTTTCGTTTTTAGAGCGCTACTTTTCTTTCAAATAACATAGGCTATATTTTAATTTAGAAAAGAGTTTATTTTAAAAATCTCGAATCCACACAGACGAAGTCGCGAGTAAAGATCTAGTTGTTAATTAACGGAATGGCCGCCTAAATTGATTTTTTATCCTCATCATCAGTCAGTAAACGTCTGCTGGGCTAACGTCATTCCACTTTAACCACAGAACGGGGATAATCAGGCCATAGGCCCACCATTCTCTACCATTGCAGATTATTAGGTGGTAATCTGCTCTATCTCACAACAAAAACCGACACCAACAGATCAACCTAATGAACTGTACTGTGCTGTGGAACCAGCTCTCAGCGGCGGTATTTCCGGACCAATACGACTTAGGGAGCTATTCCTTCCTTAAAGGCCGGCAACGCATCTGTGATTCCTTTGGTTTTGCGGGTGTCCATGGGCGGCGGTGATCGCTTCCCATCAGGTGACCCGCCTGCTCGTTTGCCTCCTTCTAATATAAAAAAAAAATGCAAAAATTAAAATAATATAAATATCTAAAGGAGTTACGTCTTTATCGATTGTTAAAATACTTGCAAAAGCAGCTTTTTAAAGAGTTCTGCTCGCCCTATCGAGGCCTCCGATGACAAGAAGTATTAGTTTGGCAATCCAAAGGGGCAAATGTTGCCAGCATTCTTGGGACCGTTCCCATGAGCCCACAGTTGGAAGACATCTTTTATTTGTAGGTTTTTAATTTTCTTATTATTTTTCTCTGTTTTTTTTTAAGTTTAGTTAAGTAAGTAATGTTTCTTTTTGTTGAAAAAGTGTTCTTTCGACTGTGAGGGAAGTAACTTCACAGTTATGTAATACCGATGACTTGGAGCGCAAATCACAAACTACTAGAAAAATTTAACGAGTCTTCTGGGGCCTCGGTAGCTCAGCGGTCAGAGCATTGGATCGGTTGTCCGAAGGTCGTGGGTTCGATTCGCACTCGAGCTTCTAGAGGCTGGTTGATCTTTTCTAGTGAAATTTTATCTTGTAAGTACTAACTATAAGTTACTACTAACTGTAATATAATTGGGAAGACACTGGCTCCAATATTACGGTTTTTACTAGCTTGGAAGCCAGGGTTCCATAAATTGTGTAATAAAATAAGTATTGGTAAGTACAAAATTAAATATGTAAAAAATGTTTGTTTATAGAAAAGAAAAACTTAAACAATCGCAAAGCACTTTGTCTTCATCTCACCTATGTATCAAGTGTAAGATATGCCTATCTCAGAAGGAAGTTTTTGAATTAAAACAGAAGTTAAATCAACGTAATAACACAGTTTATTTTTCACACTAATTCACAACAAATAATATATAAACACTTAAGGGTGCGCCGACAAAAAAATGCCAAAAATGCAGTTACGGTTAAGTAGATATAATTGTAAATAAAATAAAAATACTATCGTATTAAATGAACAAAATATATATTTAGTATCATAGGGAACGTGTTTACAATTTGTCAGAACCATAAATTCATAACACGCTATAGTTTTTTCTACAATATCATTTAAAGTTGGGCATAAATCATGAAAACGAGTGGCGGCGTTTAGTAGATTTCTTATAGTTTATCTAAATTATTGTACCTCTGATTTTGTCTAAACAATCATCAATGGATAAACTACAAATTGCTAGACTACATTTTCGATTCATCAAGTGGTTATTTAAATAATTATTTTTTATTAAGCACCTTAAATTCCCCATACAAGATTAGTATGGCCGCGCGGCATCAAATAAATATGGACGACGACATTTCAAATAAAACATATGACACTTGTCACTTATGGACGGCGCACCCTTAACCTTAATCGTCGTTTTCAAAAGCTCATTCGAGACTCCTCAAGAATATAATAATAGCCCGCCATTCAATCACGTTTTTTTTCCTTTTAATTACCGTACAAATAAGTACCCTTACTACTTAAAAAAAAACACTTGAAATTGGCTAAATGCTAAACGCGAAGCTATTAATTAAGATAATTAAAAAGTATTGATAGCGACACAGATTAATTAAATTAATTATTAACCCCGTAACACAAGTAAAATGATAAGGCCGATGGTAGAAGCCCACTTCACCCGGAATCCTCAACTACTGAGAAGTCAACCGCCTCTTTAGTCTAGTGGTTAAGACCACCGGTTGAGACACAGAGATCCCGGGTTCGATTCCCAACGGGGGGTACATGTTTGTGTACTCGGTTTGGTTGGTGGTAGGGCTTGTTTGTCGGTCTGGCTAGCTACCACCACCTTATCAAAATGTGTCGCAAAAGATAGCCAGTGGATTCCGGGAGCAGTGACCGATCTGATCCGAACCATTCGGAGAATCTAGTAGGGTACGGGGACACGTACTAGTGCGTGATGCCGTTCCCTCTGGAAAACCTCCGAAGGTGATTCGTTTCACACGGAATTGTTTTTTTGTTTTATTGTAGCTTTGAAAGGACTTGATTTTTTTTCTTTTTGATGTCTGCTATATTTAGCTAGTGAAACAAACACACTACTCTACAATTTTTATAGTGTTAACATAAATAGATGCCAAAAAAATAAAAATAAACGTTAGTATGAAAAATCTTTATACAAAACGTCAATTTCATAGGTAAGGACCTAGGATAAAAAAGCTGGTTGATTCTCCTAGTGAAGTAGCCAGTTCCTTTGTAACGCGCCAATACACCTACCCAAAATTGCTATTACAAATTTTAATAAGCAGCTACTGTGTTGCAATAGCCAAGTTGCCGGATCAGTGTTGCTATTCATCCGGGCCTACCGTGAATTAATTAATACAGGCCGAGTTGCCGCCATTGTCTTGTAACTATCTCGGGCCGCACAAGTTTACACGTTTCGGAGAAATATGGCGCACCGAGGTATTCTTGGATGGCGAGAGACGCGTGTTAAATGATAGCGGGTTTCATAAGAATAAGAAACAACTGTTCTACAATTATTCTTTTCTATTCTATTCTATTTTATTCTAAAGTATGAAGATACTATACCAATACATGTAAGTATATTAAAAATTATGTCGTACTTCGCAAAGGATTTTTATTATTGTATCCGTATCCGTACATAATACCGCCTCTGTGGTCTAGTTGCTAAGACCACCGGTTTAGACCCAGAGGTCCCGGGCTCGATTCCCAGCGGGGGGTACATGTTTGTGTACTCGGTTTGGTTGGTGGTAGGGCTTGATTGCCCGCCTGGCTAGCTACCACCATATTATCTAAATATGTCGCCATAACATCAATGTTGTAGCATTGTTGTGTTCCGGCAGCTAGAGATAAGATAGCCAGTGGTGCCTCAATAGTTGAGGATCCCGGGTGAAGTGCGCTTTCAGCTTTGGCCTTATCATCACTTAACATCAGGTGAGATCAAGGCACTGTGCTTACCCGTTAATAAAAAATAAAAAATAAAAAAAATATACAACAATAATCTATATAAATAAAAATCAATTGCGTTTGTCTCGCTAAAACTCGAGAATGGCTAGACCAATTTGGCTAATTTTGATTTTGAAATATTTGTAGAAGTTCAGGGAAGGTTTAAAAGGTGAGAAATATAAATAATAAGTAAGGGAAAATACTAAAAACGACAATTTAATTTTCCAATACAAAATGTTCCTAGCTATTTAACGATTTGTTTGTTTTGTTGTCATAGAAACTGTCAAAGCGGTACGAAGTCCGCCGGGTCAGCTAGTACATACATAATAAATAACATATTATACACATATTGTATACAATTATACGATCTGACAGCTCTGGTTGCATAACTGGGTGCCAAGTGCAAGTTTCAATAGCCATTCGATCACATTAACGAAAACGAGAATTTGTATGGCAATCATCATCATCATCATCATCTCAGCCAAAAGACGTCCACTGCTGGACAAAGGCCTCCCCCAAGGATATGAGGGGTATTTGCCGTTATCGCCACGCTTGGCAGGCGGGTTGGCGATCGCAGTAGATTGAGGGTAACCTCAGAGAGATGCTGCTGCCCATCCTCTGGAATGGTCCCTTAGTCGGCTTTTACGACACCCACGGGAAGAGATGGGGTGGTGCAATTCTTTATCCCCGGCACCACACAGGGAATGGCAATATGTTAACTTATTATGCCGCCAGGAGGCGCTGCTTCAACGCCATACTAATTTTCGTTTTCGTCAACGAAATCGAATGAATACGGATAGTGAACAAAACTCACACTAGGCACCTTGATGATGATGATGATAAATTAGTTGGTAGAGTTTGCTTTTTGTAGCGATGTGCTGGTAGCACGTCATCCGTGACACTTAACACTGTTTACTTTTATTAATTGGGGGTAGGGTTCATATTCCGACTGAAGGTTTCGGAAAGAGCCGACATTGTGTGTCGTTACGTCTTTCTGTTGCGGTGTTATACCATGATACAAGAGCTCGATGGCGCAGTGGTTAACGCGCTCTGCCTACGATTACTAAGGTTAAACAACTTTCGTAAAGGCCAGTCATCGTGCTCCTCCGTGCTGCGGGTGGCACCTAAAGCTGTTGGTCCAGGCTGTTTTAGCAGTCGTTAACAACCACCAATCCGTAGTTGGCCTGCGTAGTGGTTTTTGACCCGTTCTCCCTATCCATCCATAGGGCAGGCTCATGACTCAACATTGGGGCATAAAATAAGCTGATGCAGGTAAAGTAGGTACAATAGTCATAAGAAAATAAATATGATAACAAAACAACAATGAAAGTAAAATGAATCCTACTAATATTATAAACGCGAAAGTTTGTAAGTGTGGATGGATGTTTGTTACGTAAAAACTACTGAATGGATTTGGATTAAATTCGGCATACAGATATTTTATAACCTGGATTAACTCATAGGATACTTTTTATCCCGATATTCTCACGGGAATGGGAACCACGCGGGTGAAACCGCGAGCGGCCGCTAGTAATATATAAAGTGAGGGTCAACTAGGACCCTGTTTTTGGGAGAGCCTTCGACCGAGAAGAGCTGGCAAGAAACTCAAGAGTTTTATTTCTTATTTCTTTTTTTTAAATATTTAAGAATTTATTCGTTACAACTTATCATTCGAATCAAGTATAAAGTATAGTAAAGAAAATAGCCTATAGTTCTACTGTTAAAGCCTTCATCATTGAAATCATTATAATCGTTACATTTGAAAGATTGTAGCGGACCGAAGTTTTGGGAAGTTTATAGACTGATGAAAACGCTATATAAAATAAAAAATATAAATATCGAAATTTATAAATATAGTATTCTCGCTCACACGACAGCCGTAGCTGAAACGCTAGAGAGCTAAGTATATGTACCCATACTGAGACCTATTCTTGAGGAATGCTCTTCAAGATTTCGGCAACTTAACTGTGGAACCGAGGTATGTTCTCAAGGAAGTTTTAAAGATTTCTATCTGAAGCTTTACGTCTAGTCAAAAGCGATTAATAATTAATTTTGTTGTAGCATGAAGACAAAACAGTATATGGGTTTGAAATGCTCCAATTACTCCAACAGGTATTTCTAATAAAATAAAAATAATAATAATTTAAAATATTTTAGAGTTATTTTAAACTTGTATAACTTGGTAACGACATATAGTTTTGTAAATGTCGTTACCTGTGGAGTTTGCGCCCATTCTTCTCTTCAGCTTAAAAAATAGACTTCCTGAATGGGTAGTAGGTAAAAAATGTTTGGACGATTCAAAAGCACTTTTATAAAGTTTATTTGAATAAAAAAAATTGACTTTGACTTTGATCAAAATCCGACCACTGGACTTTGAAATTTGAGAAATATGTGGTAGAGAAACGTTTAGTTATCTAAATTTATGCGATTTAATACATACTTACTGTGGGCTATAATTAGCATACATTCAGTTGAACAAACCTTTTTGTTATGTTTTCTGAATGCCCATATCGTGAAGTGGGTCACTTAAATTTCGCGTAGATAATGTTGTGACAACCTGTTGACCTACTGTAGATGTTAATTTTTTTTTTAAGAATAGAAAGTTTCATTAAATTTACCCAGCCAGGAATCGAACCTGGGTCTTCCGCAATCCGGGCGGCTGCACTGACCATTATACTACCGGAAAGGCTGAAGTAAGCACTGAATTAGCACTTTAAATTTAATTTAAGCTCATCGGTTTGAAAAAATATAACTTCGAAGTTTGAGGAATATATAATCGTGTGCGGCACTATAATTGACATTATAATTTAGATGTGACTTCCCACCGAGCAAGGATCTCTTAAAAACTGTATAAGACAGTCATAAAATCATCTCAAAATTCGCCCAGTCACACTCAGTCTTTATTATTATCTACAGTCGACATTAAATTCATTAAATTGCTGACTAATTTGCCTTTGTTGAAATGCAAAGGAAAATTTAACAGCAGCTCCCGTGTCGAGCTGTTTTCACTAAACCTGCTTTCAACCTGAAGTGTCAATGGGGTACGTACTCAGGGCCTAGTAGGGCCCTTTTTATTCCATTTTTTTTAAAGAGGTCAGTAGCAAAAAGCTTATAGTTATTTAAAGTTATGTAAAAGCAGATAAATCTTTCAAGTGATTTCTTACAAAAAGATATTGATTTGGAAATGGCCATTGACTAGGACTTCGATTCTGCTATCTCGTGGCCAAATTCCGTAATTTTCCTAAACAGTCTAAGTGTGTACAAACGTATGTATTTTTAAATAAGTAGTATAACAGTTACGTATAAACTATAAGTTATTTATTTTATTATGTAAAAGGTGGCAAACGAGCAAGCGGGATAGTAAGCAATCAACGCCACCCATGGACACCCAGACACGCAAGTCCAGATGAATCGCAGATGCGTTTCTGGCCATAAGAAATCTCCCCCTTTTTCTCAACCATTATCTACCCAATGTTGAAATTGTAAGTCTCCTCTAATGCACGCTATTGTTACCGGTCTTGCGCCTTTCTCATCCAACCCTTCCCCGTCACTTTGTCTTCGTCAGTTTATCTCATCGGTTGCCTGCCTAAGTTTCTGTGCCCCACTCTAGATCTCCAGTCCAACTCCCTTCTCCCTCAACTGTGGTACTTGAGCAATAGTAGGCTCTTTCATAAAAGTCCCCCATTCATACTCGTGAATAGGTACCTACCGCCGCTCACTGTAAGCTTGTTTCACATAACTGTCAAATTTTAATGTCTTAAATGACACATCATCATTAATAAATAAACTAGTGGGGCTCCTTAGTTATTGAAGCCGGCCCTGCGCTAGGAGTAAATGATAACCATAGCTGTCTGTTTGCTCAGCGAAATTGAGTCATGCCAGTGTGTTTATGCTTTTGAGCCGTGCACAGTTCTGCTCTCCACGGAGCAGCTTGAAATATTATGGTTGAGTCTCGATGTTGCGCGTCGCTCTCAGACAAGAGTACACTCTCTAAGCTAACTTAAGAACAACAAGCACGTTTAGATTCGAGTGCACACTAGAGAGTATACATCCTAGCGATTTTCAAATACGTTTTTGCTTTTTTGTTTTACTGTTTGTTTTAAAATTTTGGTTCAACAACGGTCCTGAAAATTTAAAAATAAAATAAAATGAAAATTTGTTTATTTGTCTCAAACATACAATAAAAATTTTAAAAAATACAACATACATTGACCAACATAACTTGACGTTAAGATAAAATGGTCTATGACTCAGTGGCTGCAGGGGACCCGCAGCCTCTGTTATTCTGCCATAACCAATAACAATAAAAATAATCCCTCTCCACATCTGGGAACTCTCCTTGATGACGACTCTATGCGGGTCGCCGTGGCTCTCCGCCTAGGCTGTGATGTTTGTGAACCTCATATATGCATCTGTAGCACTATGGTAGAGAGCAACGGTCACCACGCCTTGAGCTGTTGCCGTTGTGCAGGGAGATTTCCGCGCCATCATGCCCTCAATGACGTCATCCGGAGGGCGCTAGTTTCGGCAAACATACCCTGTGTGCTGGAGCCACCAGGCCTTAGTCGGTCAGATGGCAAAAGGCCTGATGGCTTAACCCTTGTGCCTTGGCAAAAAGGAAAGTGCCTGCTCTGGGACGCCACATGTGTCAGCACTTTTGCCGCTTCACACGTTAGTCGCACCATGAGGATGGCGGCCGCAGCTGCTGAGGTGGCAGCTCAAAGAAAGCACGAGAAGTATTCGGTACTCACAAACTATTTGTTTGTACCCCTTGCAGTAGAAACAACTGGTTGTTGGGGTTCAGAGGCCAAACTGTTTTTCAGGGAAGTGGGGCGCCGTCTACGAGAGAGGGGTCTTGACCCTCGCTCCGAGTCATTCCTGATGCAAAGGTTGTCTATCGCTGTTCAACGCGGAAACGCGGCAAGTGTGTTGGGCACCTTTGCACCTGGAATGGCGCGGGAAGGGTTATTTGATTGAGCTGTAATTGTTTTTTTTTCTTTTTGATTTATTATTATTATTATATAATATTTAGGCTTTAAGATACTATTTCCCAATTTTCCACTTATACAATAAATTTTCGTCTATCGGTGAGTATATTACTTAATTGTAAAAGACGAGGACAGCATACGAAATGCTGTCCTCGTCTTTTATAATTAAGTAATATACGCACTTAAACATTTTTTTTAAATAATGTTATTATTTTCTATTTACTTGTTATTGCTTCTTATTTTTTCTTAGAAGCCTATTCTTTACAAACTACTTACAGGGTGTGAGTTTAATTATGTTACATGTAGTCAAAACATTCCGATACTAACCTATAATTTTTTTCAGTTTTTCAGAGTGTATTTTAACAAACATCGATGCTTTACAAGAAACTGTTGTGCACAGCCCTTACGTAAGGGCGCATCCACACGAGTGGTCGTTAGTCGCTCGAGGCACTGGCGGACCCTTCACACTTCCTCCTTCAGACTGAGAGGGCTTCCTGTAGCAAGGTAACACTGTAACACTACTGTAGGGAATGCCTTCTTAATATAAATTAAAAACGGCTTAATGCAAGAATTCGTAATAGTTAGCTATTAAAACTAGCATGAACTAGTTTAAAATTAATAGGGTAAATAAATGTTTTGATTTACTAAAAATGAAACGATGGGGGAAGATACCTTTTTAGAAAAAGAAATTCCTATGTTCAGCAGTGTGAGTCTTTCGGCTGAGATGATGATGATGATGATGATGATGATGAATAAAATTACCTAAATGACAGGTTGATTAATGAATTCGTTTTTTGTATTCTAATATTAAAACTGAATTCGTTTAGTTTAGTTAAAATAATTACATTATCATGTTAAAATAATAAACAAGTTACGCCGTAATATTTTAATTAAACTTTACTTTTACCACCCAATCATTATTAGGTACTTTTAATTTGAACAACTCAATGTCTGTATTAACATTCTAATTGATTTAAATCATTTGTCAATATCAAAATAAGCGAAAAATATAGTACATAAGAAGTGCACAAGTCTTGGAAAGAACATGTCGAAGCGAGTCCCACTTGGCAACCGTTGCTTTAAAATATCGCTTGTCGGCGATGATTTGAAAGAAATCGATGATTGTTATTAATATTAACACTTTAACGTATATTTTAATTAACGAACTCATATAAATTATTAGTCAGTATAAGAAAGCACGAAAAGCAAGACCATGTTATAAGTTTTCCAAGAGAGCCTTACTAAGCTCCGGTCGAAATAAAATATCGCGGGCCGGCGATGATTTACGCCATTCCAGATTGGACGTCACTTCTGCCGCCATGTAGTGGGCAACCCTAAAAGGTTTACATTATTGCTTTTATTTTTCTTTTAGCTTCACCGCCACTAACGATGCGAAATGGTTGTAGTATATGGTTTAATGGAACAAAGACAATAAAAGGGTAAGTGGCCGTGGACTTTTACATTACAGTAAGTTTAGGCACTAGTTGAACATTTATTATAGAAACGGTTTATCTACAATTATTGAACTAACCTACACAACGCCAGAAAAACAGCTTTTATGTAAAGGGATTTCTTAATTTAAAAAAAAAATATTTTCTTTCTTTTTTTTTACATTTTGTGGTTCATCGTCATCATCATCAGCTCATTTTATATCCCCACTGCCGGGGCACGAGCCTTCCCCATGGATGGATAGAGAGAACGGGCCATAAACCACCACGCGGGCCCAGTGCGGGTTGGTGGTTGTTAACGACTGCTAATGCAGCCGGGACCAACGGCTTTACGTGCCTTCCGAAGCACGGAGGAGCTCGAGATAATACATTTTTGGTCACCCATCCGATGACCGGCCTTTGCGAAAGTTGCTTAAACTTAGCACTCGCTGACTGGGCGCGTTAACCACTGCGCCATCGAGCTCCTCTTATTTTGTTGTTGTCTTTTATATGTTGTGTGTTTATTTGTAATGGAAAGTGTCCTTCTATGATAGGGCGTTTTCCAATATCATGACGCTGTTAGAGAGAGAAGAAATGACCAGGCTGAGTTTCTTAACGGTTCTTCTTAGTAAGTATAAATCGGGAATTGTACGAACTAGGAATTTGTACCAATGGGGAATTGTACCAACTAGGAATTGAACAAACTAGGAATTTGTACCAATGGGGAATTGTACCAACTAGGAACGAAGGGTACAAGTGCAAGCAAGGTTGCCCGCCCCGTGTAAATAATATGTATTAAGAGCTAATTTGTAGCCTAAACTGAATAATATTTTTTTAAGTTTTGGATGTAAAATTATTAATCTTTATGTAACTGTTTTAAAAACATGCGTTAGAAACAAAGCCCTTGAAAAATCCGGTAGACAAAGGTGCCTGATGAAAAATACATGACGGAGCAGTGCTAATCAACTGCTTGCAAAAATCATTTCAGATATCACCATCATGTTCGGAGGAATATCCACTATAATCACTATAATACTTACCACATAATCACTGATGGTATGAAGTGGTTCATACCATCGGTGATTGATTATGGTGGTTCATCATCATCATCATCATCTCAGCCAAAAGACCACAGCTGGACAAAGGCCTCCTCCAAGGATCTCCACCACAACCGGTTTTGTGCTACTCGCATCCAGCGGTTTCCGCGACCTTCACCACATCGTCGGTCCACCTTGTTGGAGGCCTGCCCACACTGCACTTTCCGGTACGCGGTCGCCACTCAAGGACTATTCCGCCCCAGCGGCCATCAGTCCTGCGAGCAATGTGACCTGCCCACTGCCACTTGAGCTTAGCAACTCTTCGGGCTATGTCGGTTACCTTTGTTCTTCTGCGGATCTCTCATTATAGTGGTTGTTTATCTTATACTAGTAACTTTATGTTTTGAAACTAGATAAATATTTTGATTTGACTTCTGATAGTGTGTGGACTGTGTAAATCATTCTAACATTATTTTAAAATTATATTTTTATTTAGTTACGTAATTTAAAGATGTTTGAAGTTTGAACCATTTAATTTACTATATATTTATGGTCACATTTTATCAACTGCAAATATTTTGAGGATAAATTCAACAACATAATATAAACTATAAAAACTTTAAATTTGTATACGCTAGTTTTCAAGAAAAACGCCAAAAGACATTTCGATTAAAAAGTGAAATAAAGCACTTTCGGTAGTTTCAATTCAAAGGAGCCGAAACAGAGAGGCCGCAATGCCTTCACCGCTTACACGTGCCCGTAGTTTCATTCAAAAGAGCCGACAGAGAGGCCGCTCTTTAAAATATTACAATTTTTGTGTCAGGAAAAGTAAAAAAAACTATCCTGATATTTTTTTAAATGCTAGGGCCTTATTTCTCTGATATAATTATATAATGAAATAAATAATTCCATTTACACAATTTACTTCTACAATTTATAAGATAGCTGTATTGTATACAGTTAATCATTAATTTTATCAACTTAAAAGTTTGACTTGATTACATTATTTGATAATTAAACATTTAGGTACTTACCTACCAAGTCTCAGAGTAAGTTATGACAATGCACAAACTAAATCATACCACAATACGCAATATATTATCAAGTGTACCGAAACACGAGCCAAAGGTCGCCCGTGAATTATGGCGGGGCCGTGATGATTTACGCCACAGCAAATTGGATATGATTTTTGAGATAGCAAAAGTGTTATTATGGAACTTAACACATAAATAAGTGAGTGTCACTTGTTCTTGTTTATTGTGATTGAGAAGGTCAGCGGCACGGTGGCTTAAGCGGTTTCTGGAAATCGTAAAACCGCTCGGCCACGAGTCGGTTCAGGCTGGGGACAGTCCGAGTCCAGTCAGTCGGTCAGATCCCAGTGACTGGCGAATTCCTTGAGGTATTCCACGAAGCACACCCAAACGAAGCACACCTTAAGTATTCCAAGAAGCACACACAATAGGTGTTCTTCAAATAAAATTTTAAAATTATTAATTTTCTATTCCACGAAGCACACCTACGAATATCACTTGCATAGTGCGGAGACTAAGAAATAAAAATGTCATCAGTAGAAAATATTTATTATAGTATAATAAGACCAACTTTATATATAACACCCGATATAACACCGATATAACACCCTCATACCATTCAACCCTCGGCCGTGCTCACCTTGGCCTTGGCATTGGGTCATCCATCTAATCCATCTTATCAAAGACAGAATCCACGTGTCGTGTGATGCCAATTAAGAGGAGCTCGATGGCATGGCGCAGTGGTTAAAGAGCCCGGTCTGAAGGCGGCACAGTAAAATAATGCGCCAACTTTCGTCGAATAGCTTAAGACTATAATATGCCTAACGAATCTGAAATGTTAATATAGGTAAATCCATTCATAATTGAAAATTCCACTTCTCCTATCTTTTTCTTGTTGTTCTTAAACCAAATGTTGTCTAGAAGAAATCGCTTGTGACGACAAGACTTCTAGATTAATTGTACCTGTTTTGCGTGTGAGCAATAAAATATCTATCTAGATTATTCGAGATCTATCTATCTTTATTTCTTGAGCTGGCGCGTTCCAGCATTAACCATTTTTATTATAGACCGACTATATCCGGTCAGGTAAGCCAGTCTACCAGTTTGTTATTTCTCCATATAACTCATTATTTTAAGAAAAGTGACAATTAACTTCTGCGTGCTGCTTTTATTCGGCTACGAGTCGTAATTAACTGCTGACATTCAACCGGGATGGTTAATAAATTTAATATTATCCCCATTACGGCAATTCGAACCAACCGTAAGTGCCTGGTCATGGTTGGGCTTAGCGATGAGCTGTAGCGGCTAGAATAAATAGTCATCGCTTCACTGTCTCAAACATTCCATAGCGCACAAAGAAATTTGGTGACTTCGTTTCTTTGTCGCACCTCCAAAATATGGAATAGTCTACCAGCACACGTTTTCCCTCCTTCCTTTGATATGGGGTCATGAGGTCCTTCAAACGAGGCATGAAGAAGCACCTTATGGGCCGGCAGAGTGAGGTTAACTGATGTTACGTTTGTTTCCACGCTGCACCAGTTATCTTCGCGTCTGGACTCCATTTCCATTTAACATCAGGTGGTATGTTAATTTGCAATGCTATTTATAAAAAAGGTACTTCAATTTTCTAAGTTAGTTTTATAACCTTCGGAAGATTTCAGGCCTTTGAGCGTCCTTGGCAGCACTTTGTAATTTGTTACGTTATCCGACCAACCAAGATATTCATAGCATTCTTCTTAAAGCTTCTAACCGATTACACAAAATCAAAGTTAGAGTCCATACTACAACTCTATCCATAATTTTTTTTTTTAAGTTTTCTGTTAACCTTATATAGCCTTCACAGCATCACCGGACTTTTCTGGGCAACGGTGATCGAACATCCTCCGAAGAATTCTGGAGGAGATAGCATCACGCGAGCGTTTCCCCGTCCTCTACTAGATCAGAATCGAGGGAACCGAATAACCCGAGGGCGCTTGTAAAGGCTAGAACCTCGGCTCCGGTTGACTGGGTGGTGGGGGAATCGTTTGCTTAAGCCGCTCGCCGCTTAGACCTAAGCTGTCGCTCATATCGGTTTAAGCCGCTCGCCGCTTAGACCTAAGCTGTCGCTCATAGCATTTTAAACCGCTCGCCGCTTAGACCAAAGCTGTCACTCATAGCGGCTTGCACCGCTCACCGTTTAGACCTAAGCGGGCGCTCATAGCGCCTTAAACCGCTCGCCGCTTAGACCCAAGCTGTCGCTCAACTCGCTCATAGCGCTGGTCGTGGCCAGGCCGTAAAGACAGGGCCGTACCAGTAAATAAATGTGCATAATAAAATACTGCCGAGGCCGAACAATATGGAACAATACATGGATCGAGATGCCTCGTTATGTATTAATGTCCATATAAAAGTATTTACGATCAATACAGATTTTACGGGTAATGGGTACCTTAAAAATTGTGAAATATACTTGAGCAGTGTACGTGGCGTAAGTAATTTACTGGCTGGATCATAATTTCGATCAGACAGTTCAGTTAATGTGGCCATCTTGTTTTTTATATCCATTTGGAGTGGGTTTGGAGCTAAATCATATAAGTATGCTTGGATTATGTAGGCTTCAATAATGACATTTAATAAAAAAACATACTTTGTATGAAAATAAAGTATATTTTTTTTATTTATAAAAGTTGTTGCTGTAACTTAACTTGAACTGATGGTGGTATAAAAAGTCAATTAAATAATAGACTAGCGTGGGAATCGTGGGTTCCCACTCTTGCTTCCTGAGACTGGTTGACTTTTTCTAGTAAAATCCGATATTTCGGCAATTAATATCTGTGATCAGTGTCGAAATATCAGATATTCAAAGTTGACATAACAATGTATTGTCATTTGGCATTAAGTACGGGGAATGTGTAATGAGACCACTTTGCAGTAGGTACAAAGTAATTGATTTAATTATTGTTGCAAATAAACAGGCATTTATTTTTGTTGGAAATAAAACTTTGATTTGTATTATGGACGGATCGATTTGGGAATCGATTATCGAGATTCAATTTATTTAGTGGCATAATGGCCCCATCACTAATTGTTCTTTTTTCTTTGTTGGTACACTTGTCTCGGGAAGGCAACAATGGCTGGTTTATAGGTTATCGTGTGTTGATAATTAAATAGATTTTAAGTAGTAATAAGGGCATTTGGAGCCGTCTTACTCTAATTAAGTGTATTGTGCAACCTGTGTTTTGTGTGTGTGTACGTCGTAAGCGAATCGCATCGGGAGTACAATTCGCCGCTGTCGACGTCTCCGCTGCTGGAGAAAGCAGGTATTTCCTCGGGGGAAAAGTGCACTTGGGGTAGTTTGGGTGTGATTAGGGAGCCCGAGAAGACCCGGACTCGGATTCCGGCCCCATCAGATCATATGGATCCCGTTCTGGACGGCGGGAGCGGCATGGAACTGTGAGTGGATTCTGTAGATTTTAAGGTGTAACCTAATTTTAAACAGTAGCATAGTGTGTGTTGTGGGTTTCCGCAACATTTTGGTAGCAGAGCGTGGTTACTACCGGACCTCTAGGTTAATCGGTGTAATTTTGTGTATTTTGTTAGTTCGTAATAGGTTAAGCTCATTTCGTGTAAAATCGCACTTCCGGGACAGGTGCGGTTGAATTGTAAGGTTGGTAGTACCGTTGTATTTGGGCTGGGACATTTCTCGGAACGTTAATTGTTATTCAATTTCTTTCAATTGAAAGCATCGAGTCGATTCGGGATAATCGATTCCGTGTTTTCGTTGACTCGTTTTAATTTTGTGTTTAGGTTTATTTAGTTTAAGTTATTTATAATGACAGCGTCACGGCAGGAGTTGGCTCAGCAGCTCCGGTGGTTCACCGGGCTGCTTGCATTAATAGATCGGCCTAACCGGGAGGACGCCTTGGAGACGCGTTCGAAAGAAATGCAGGGTCGTTTCTTGTTGGCCGAGCGGTCGGTAACCGCTCTATTGTCAACCGACCCGGTCGGGGAGAAGGAGCTGGCCCTCCACGCCCAATATGTCAAGGATCTGGAGCACATCCAAGACATCTACGATGAGGTCCTTCAGCGGGTGAAGGACATCGAGCGACTGCGGGAGGGGAAGCCTGTTGCGCGCCTCGCTTCGCTCCACACCCCTGGACCCAGCGCCATGGGAAGATTGGGTGCCCTGGAGGTCCCGCATTTCACCGGATGTATGCGGGACTGGGCTGAATTCCGGAACATGTTTTTGGCCTTGGTGGATACTCGGAAGGATTTCACCAAGGCCGAAAAGCTGGCATATCTCCGTTCCTTCCTAGACGGAGAACCCAGACAGCTCGTACAGCATCTGGAGCTGCAGGATGCGAGCTACGACACCGCCATGCAGCTGCTGGAGAAGCGGTACGAGAAGCCGCGTCTTCAGGCGGACGCGCACGTGACCCATCTGCTGGGATTGCCGAGGGTCAACCATAGGGCTCAGCTGAGGGCGCAGCTGATCACCCCGCTAACCGTGTCCTTAAACGGGTTAAGGACGCTCGGACTGCCCGTCGACCAGTGGTCCTTCCTTCTTCTGCACATCGTTCTGGCCAAGTTGTCGCAGGAGGTGAGGGACAAGTTCGAGCGGAATCGACTGGTCCACAAGGATCTCGGCAGCGTTCTGCCCTCGATAGGGGAACTTCTGAAGTTCCTAGAAGAGGAGGCTGGCCTGCTGGAAAACCAGCTAGCCTCCCAGGAGGCTCCGACAAGTGCGCCGGCCCGCACTTCCGGAGTCTACGGCGCCCAGCCGCCACGCAACCCAGGGAAGGGTCGCGGCAGGCTGGTGGCTGCGGCCGCCATCAACCCCGGTTCTGGATGCCGGGTTTGCGGACAGCAGCACTTGGAACAGCTATGTCCAGCAATTCTCGGGCTGCCCACAAAAGAGCGCCGAAACCTCGTTCGGACACGAGGATTGTGTTATGCCTGCCTGGGAGGACATAGGTATAATGAGTGTCCCCAGGCGAGGCCTTGCGATGTGTGCGGCGGACCGCACCATCGCTTACTGTGCACCCGTACCGGTGCTGAGCCCTCAGCACCGGTTCGGGAGAGGGGATCTCCCACGGGTGGCGGTTTGGGGCCGGGGTCAACTCCGCCTCCGGAAAGACGGAGTCCGCCACGGCCGCCACACTACAACCCCTCGTACACCCCGGCTCAGGTGAGTTTTTTTTTTTTTTTTTTTTTTTTTCTTTGCTCCCCGCTTCTTGGCAGGCCTTTATTTTCTTTTTTGTCTTTTCTTTCTTTTCTTTGGGGTTAATAAATCGGAGCTTGAAGAGCTCTACTACTTTGTGTTTATTTTCTTTTCTTTTTACTTATTCTCTTTATTTTTTTATATACTTTCTTTTGTCTTTCTTTTCTTTTCTTTTCTTTTTACAATATGTCTTATTTCTATTACATTGTTCTTCTTCTTTTGTTAACATTGTTTCTTACATACTATTACATTATTTTCTTAACTAATGTTTCTTATATTTAAATTACATTTTTCTTTTTACTTTTTATTTATATTACTTATTCTATTTACATTTTCTTTATTACCTTTCACATTGTAGATATATTTCGTATTTGCTAATTCTAGTACATTTCTTTTTTTTTAAATTCTTATTTTGTTTGTAAATCATTACATATATTATATTACTATTTTTATTCACATTAGTTTTATAATTGGTATGTCTTTTTGTTTATATTTCTGCTTAATATTCTTTGCCATATTGGTTTATAATTTTTATTTTTCCCCCAATAACTATTCCGCCGTATATTTGGTCTTGCTTATAATGTTTTGTGTGTCATAGTGTTCCTAACTTGTATGTTTTCGTGTGTCTCATATGAATTACCATTTATGTACTCTGTTTCGCGTATATTGGCCGATTCGCTTTTATAATTCGGAGCTTTCTTGGGGTCGAACGAGACCACTGCTTGCGAAGGTACAGCCTCCACGAATGGAGGGTTGCAAAGGTCATCTTTGTTTCCCTCATTCGTTTCGGCTGTCCTTCCTCTCGATTCTGTGTGGCCCTCGTTCTCCCCCTCACCGAGAATCTCCATGTAAAGTTTTCCGGCCAATATACGCTTCGACTCATTTATACTACCGTATTTTCTATCTCTATTTAGCGACTTCAAAGTTTTGTTTGCCGTGGGAACTGACGCTATTTTGCCCTTAGCACTTATACGCTACCTTGTCACGAGCCAGCCTGTCCCATTTGGCCCTTATCGGGCACACCTCGTTAAAGGTGTTATGGGCTTTGTCCTCCAGGCCGGCTCTCTCGCAGTTAAGGCAGCGGGGGGGACTTGCTTTCTCCGTACACGTGGCGTAGAGGTGGTTACCCCCACAGTGGCTGCAGCTGTCCAGCCGCTCCTGGCAGACCCGCTTGATGTGGCCGTAGCCCAAGCAGCGGGAGCACTGGATAAGCGGGGTCTGATCCCCACTGTAGCTGAAGGTTGGAGACTCCCCACTGTAGCTGAAGAGTCCCCGCCTCTGTCAGCTGCTGCCATATTGCCGGGGCCACCCTGACCACCACATGTGCCACGTGCGGATTCCTCGTTTGCTTCTCAAACACCACTTCTATCTCATCTTTCCCATCTTTGGTTTCCTTTATTCCTACCTTCCTCCTTATCGCTTGCTCTACTTGCTCTTTCTTCTTGTCCCCCCTTATGTATCTTACTATTACTAGTGGATTCTTGTTTTTGGCCCTTTCTATTTTCAACGTTTTCTCCTTCTCTAGTTTTTTGCTTAAAAGCTCAACATCTTTCTCCGTACCACACCCGATAATGACCTTTTGATCTTTTGCTTTTCGAACTCTTTGGACCTGTATCCACTCCCCATCAGGATCGGTGTCCGCCGTCTTCCTGACCGTTTCCATAACTTGGTCACTGGTCAGGGTTACGTCGGTCGACGCCACGATGAGGGAGTGGAGAGTTCTGGGTGTGGTTTTCAACCGTCCTTCTGCGGTTACTCCTGCGTACGTTGCCTTCTGCGGCTTTTCTTCTTTCCCTTTTTCTTTTGCCATTTCTTCTATCTTTTCAGCGATTTTCTTACTTGTTTCTTCCTGCAGTCTTTCGCTTCTTTCGTTAACTGCTTTGTTCTCCACTAGTAATTCTTCTATTCTCTGTAGTCTCCTCCCGGTTTCCTTTTCAAATTCGGAGCTGTCCCTAACGATCTGTGTGTGGACAGTCCTACCTATTCCAATCTTTGGTTCCTTTTCCATCTTTTCTAATCTTCCGACCAACTCTGCCACCATCACTACCAACTCATTCGTCTCCTTCTGGATGATGGCCTTGTCCTCTTTCGTGACCGATCGATGACCGGCGCTCGTCTCCAAGGCCTTCATCATTCTTGCTTGTGCCTTCTTGGCGTTTTCTCTGATATCGGTACACGTCATACCCGGGAGAAGATGCGTCAGCTCCAAATCCAGCTTTGCTACGGCTGGTTTCAATTTCGGCTTTGGTGGAGGGGATTGGTATACAACCGTCTCCTCCCTGCTGTTAACCTTTGACACGCGTGAAGTCATTTTAAAAATTTTTTGGACGGACGAAATAAGTTAGGACGGACATCAATTAACACGATAAAATTTAAATTTGTAAAAGTTGTAAAATGTAAAAATTTGTAAAGTATAGTTAAAATTAAAAAAAAAAAAAAAAAAAAAAAATTAAAAACACGCTAAAATTAAAGTTGTAAAAGATAAAACTAAACAAAAGAATCCGCCTAACTATTGACTAGAAGAATTTAAAAAATTTTATTTAAAATAATAGATTATAATAATTTATTAAATTAAATAAGTTAAATAAGATTAAAATTTAAATTTTAAATGAAATTAAATTTAAAACTGAATTGTATTGAATTATTGATTATTAAAATTAAAGATTAAAATTTAATAATTAAATTTAATCTTTTAAAAACTGACTAGAAATTTTATAAATGATATGTATGGCGTGGACTCTAGTGTTTGTTCTATTGTGTATGGCGTGTGTACGTGTGTTGTCGATAAGCAAGACCCGGGGAGCAGTTTTATTAATAAATATTCTTTTGGTCTTACTACTAGTTCCTGGACTCAAAAAAGTCTCAGGACAACGAACACAAATAAAAATAAAACCTAAACCTATCTAACCTATTAAAAGTTTGTAAAAGTTTTAAAATTTTTTCTCTAAGTCGGTAAATCACAAAAATAATTGAATTAAAATAAAACAATAAACAATAAAACAATAAAAATAAAACAATAACAAAAGTTAAAACTCTAAATAAAATTTAAATAATTTGAATAAATTATTTAAAATCTTATAACTAGTACCTGTCCTCAAAAGAGGTACAGGGGTCCTTACTCTAAAGTCAATCTGGTAAAAATAAAAATAAAATAAAAGTCAAAATTTTAAAATGTCAATAATTAAAATCCGTTTAAAACCTTATAAACTAAGCCTGTCCTCAAAAGAGGTACAGGGGTCCTATTACTAATGTCAGTTCAATAAAATAAAATAATAAAGTAAAAGTCAAATTTAAAATTGTCAACAAAATAAAATGAAATAAAATAAAAACCTAATTAAAACCTATTATCTATGCCTGTCCTCAATAGAGGTACAGGGGGTCCCTATTCTAAGTCAAATTAATAAAATAAAATAAAATAATAAAATTCAACATTTTTAAATTGTCGGTGTATAATATATTAAAAACTTATAACTATGCCTGCCCTCAAAAGAGGAGCAGGAGTCCTAACCTAGTGCAAAATTGCAATTAAAATAAAATATAAAACTGTGATTTAAAAGCAAGGTTAAAATTAATGTCAATAAATTAAAATAAAATTAAAATGTAAAATGTGTCAATAAAACAATTTAAAACCCTAAATCTAAATCACAGAGGTCCTTAAAACTAGACCTGACCTCAAAAGAGGTTCAGGTGTCAACTAACTAAATAAAATTGTAGATAAAAAACTTGATTTTAATTTCCCACGGCTCTATGTGCTCTATGTAGAGTCGGTCTTGCAGTAGTAAAATAGAGCGCTGCTCACCGGTCCTAACGACACCAATTTGGTGTCGATCGGGCCAGGGAGTCCGGAGATAGGTCAGGTGCCAGTTGGGGGTGGAAAATAGGGGTAGGGGGTGGTGGGGTTTTTGGGTAGGTGGGTAGGGTGGGATACAAGAATAAAAAGTTGTCAAGGAAGCACCACTGTCAAGACCGTGCTTCCTGAGCTATAGAACTTTTTATTCTTGGGGGGGTTTGGGTGGATTTGGGAGGGTAGGCTTATGACGGGGTGAGGTAGGGAGGGTTACCACAAAAACTTTTCGCTAAGGAAGTACACCCGTAAAGGGTATACTTTCCCAGCAATTAAGTTTCTTGGGTTCGAGTGGGTAAGGGTAGGTTTGGGAGGGTAGGTTTTATGGAGGATTAGGATAGGGTGGGTGACGACAAACACCTTTCGCCAAGGAAGTGCACCCGTAAAGGGTATACTTTCTCGGCGATAAGGGTTTCCGTTTGGGTTATCTGTAAGGGTTGGGGGTAGGGGGATGATTTGGGGGGGGATGGGTGGGAAAGTAAAAGGTTCCCCGGTCCGGCGCGTAAGGCACCACTGGGAGCCAAATTTCTGTCCTTTTTGCTCTATCTCCTATAGTTTAGGAGCTAGAGCGAAGACAAGAAATTGGCTCACCCGGGAAGAACCTTGTACTTTTTTTGGGAAAATGGAGGGGTGTTTTTTGGTGGGGATGGGTAGGGTCGGTTATAAGGAACGATTTCTCCAAAGGGACTACTAATGGCAAAAAAGGGGAAGTAGGAGAAATCAAGGATATACTGGGCTTTTGAAAATTTTAAAAAATTGGGGTTGGGGGTAGGGGGTTGAAAGTAGGGGGAAGGGGTAATAGGGGTGGAAACGCCGCCTTACAGGCCAAACTTTTCTCCGTTTTGCTCTATCTTTTATAGTTTAAAAGATAGGGCAAAAAAGAGATTAGTATGGACTTCAGGCAACGGGGAATAGGAGGGATGATCCTGGGACCTTTGGGTAGGAAAAAAGGAGGTGGTTTTTTGATGGGATCGGGTAGGGTATGTGGTGGTGAGGGTTTCGTTGGAAGAAACTACACTTGCCAAATGTGTAGTTTCTTTGAATTTTGAATTTGAAAATCCGAAAGTTTAGGAATTTTAAAATTTTGAGTTAGGGGTAGGGGGTTGAAAAGTGGGGGGATGGGATCAGGAAGGCTCGATTTGACTTCAACTAAACTAGACTAAAGCCAAATTTGGCGTCCTTTTTGCTCTATCTCCTATAGTTTAGGAGATAGGGCAAAAGCGACGGGGAATGAACCTGGGACTTAGGAAATCGGATGGGGTTTTTTGATGGGGTTGGGTAGGGTGGGTGATGGGGATGGTTTTCTCCCAAGGAAGTATATATGTGGGATGGGTGGAAGTGGGAGAAAATTGGGGATTAGGGTGGAGGGGGTGATAGGGATGCTGGCTCAGGTGAGTTGGGGACCGCCGGAACGGAGCCAGGTTCTGGCTACAACCCGGCACCCGGCGCGACCAACACCAGGAGTTGGTGCCCCTAAGGGCCACTGGGTACAGGGAGCCCCACCTCCGGACCCAACACCCGGATACTCGTACGCGTATCCTCCGCTGCCGTTACCGGAACAACAACGACATGAGAACCGTCAACAGTTCTCACCGGTACTGCACGAGTACCCGAGGTTGGAATACCACCCACCCTATCACCGGTATGGTAGGGCAGCTGGATACGCACCACCCCGGATGGTGGCCTGCACGCGTCCGACTTACTGGCCGAGTCATCACGGTTCGACAGGGTCGGCTGCTGGCTCTGACGCGTGACTAGCCTGTGGTCGGGCTACGTCGGAACCGAGGACGGTTCTTTTGCCCATCGCGCAGGTACGCGTTTGGGGACCTAGGGGGGACTTCGTCCGGATACGAGCCCTCCTAGACACTGGGGCACAGGGCTGCTTAATTACTACGAGGGTAGCGAGGCGCCTACGTCTGGAGTGCGCGCCTCCCTCAGTTCCGATTCGGGGAGTCGGAGATACAGAAGTGGGGGGTCTGTCCGGTCAGACACACATTCTCTTCTCTCCTGTGCATTCCGCTTCGATACGGATTGCGGCGGTCGCTATCGTACTCGACAATCTGCTGGGTTGGCATCCACCGACAGACATTCCGCGGGACGCAATGTCTGACACATCAGGTCTCATGCTGGCAGACCCTCATTTCGAGGAGCCGGCTCCGGTGGACCTCATATTGGGAGCGGATGTGCTGGGCTGGATCCTTTTAGGGCCTCAGCGGATTCTGGGCCGCTCTTCGTTGGTAGCTATACCTACCATCTTTGGACACGTTTTAATGGGACCGGTTTTCGACCAGGAGACGCGGGATGTCTCACCTGTCGTCGCTACTACCTCCATCGCTAGGACGATGCAAAAATTCTGGGAACTGGAAGAGCCTCCCATGGTCTCCCGTCTGGATCCGGAGCATGTGGAGTGCGAAACCTTTTATAAGGATCACACACGCCGGATGGCGTCGGGTAGGATCGAAACTCGACTGCCCTTTATCGACTGTCCGCCTCTCTTGGGAAAAAAGGAGCGATCTCTCGGCTCAACCCATTTCTGGATGCGGATGGACTGTTACGCGTTGGAGGTCGCCTCAAAAATGCCGACCTGCCCTTCGGTAGCCGTCATCCTCTGCTACTCCCCAAAGGAGGACCTTTGGTAGAACTGGTGGTCTCGGATAGACACCTGAAAAACGCTCACGCGGGGTGTAATGCGTTACTGGCGATATTACAGAGGGAATTCTGGATTTTGTCCTCTCGGAGAGTGGTTCGCAGCGTGTTATTTAAGTGTGTGGCTTGTTATCGGGTGAAGGCCTCCACTATGCAGCCACAGATGGGGGATCTCCCTTCTGACCGGGTTTGTCAGACTACTAGGCCGTTCGACGGGGTCGGTACGGATTTTGCTGGACCGTTTCTGGTGAAAACCACAGCCTATCGTAACACTAGGGTCACGAAAGCATACCTGTGCGTTTTTGTCTGCCTGGCCACTAAGGCCGTCCACCTGGAAGTGGTTTCGGCTCTGTCTACGGAAGCCTTTGTCGCCACGCTGGATCGTTTTGTTTCGCGACGGGGTTTACCTTCTCTCATTCGGTCCGACAACGGTACCAACTACAGAGGCACTGCCAACTACTTAAAAGATGTGAACAATTTTCTGGATAAAAATTGTAATAGCATAAGTCAAGCTCTCGCACAGCGGGGAATCACATGGCGATTTAGTGTGCCAGTCTGTCCCCACTGGGGCGGGATATTTGAAGCCGCGGTAAAATCGGCAAAAACCCACTTGCGCCGGGTAATCGGGGAAACTACCCTCACGTATGAGGAACTTACAACTGTGTTTTGTAAGGTTGAGGCGGTTCTCAACTCGCGTCCGCTTTGTCCACTCTCCTCTGACGCAAATGACATGGAAGTCCTGACCCCTGGTCATTTTTTGGTCGGTCAGCCACTCACTGCCCTGCCTGAGTATCCCTGGAAGGATGAACGCAGACACCGGATGTCTCGTTTTCAAATGATACAACAAATGAGTCAGGACTTGTGGCGTCGTTGGTCACTGGAGTATCTGCATTTATTGCAGCAGCGTGTAAAGTGGACAGACCGGACGTCGCCCCCTTCGGAGGGGGATCTGGTTTTATTAAAAGAGGCTAATTTGCCATCGTTATTTTGGAGACGAGGTCGCATTTTAAAGTTAATCTGGGGCGCGGACGGGACTCCGCGTGTGGCGCAAGTGTTGGTTGATGGATCGGTGCTAAATCGCGCAGTCGCGACCTTAGCTCGATTACCGGTTGACTAGTTTAAGATTTCAGGCTAGAAAGCGGTACGTCCGCTTTGGGTGGCGGGATGTTGCAAATAAACAGGCATTTATTTTTGTTGGAAATAAAACTTTGATTTGTATTATGGACGGATCGATTTGGGAATCGATTATCGAGATTCAATTTATTTAGTGGCATAATGGCCCCATCACTAATTGTTCTTTTTTCGTTGTTGGTACACTTGTCTCGGGAAGGCAACAATGGCTGGTTTATAGGTTATCGTGTGTTGATAATTAAATAGATTTTAAGTAGTAATAAGGGCATTTGGAGCCGTCTTACTCTAATTAAGTGTATTGTGCAACCTGTGTTTTGTGTGTGTGTACGTCGTAAGCGAATCGCATCGGGAGTACAATTCGCCGCTGTCGACGTCTCCGCTGCTGGAGAAAGCAGGTATTTCCTCGGGGGAAAAGTGCACTTGGGGTAGTTTGGGTGTGATTAGGGAGCCCGAGAAGACCCGGACTCGGATTCCGGCCCCATCAGATCATATGGATCCCGTTCTGGACGGCGGGAGCGGCATGGAACTGTGAGTGGATTTTGTAGATTTTAAGGTGTAACCTAATTTTAAACAGTAGCATAGTGTGTGTTGTGGGTTTAAGCAACAATTATAATGCACACTAACCCCCTTACAAATAAACACTATTTAAGCATTTATTTAGTTAATCATTGTTTTGTCTCTTTTTCTCAAATTGAGAACGACGTTTGTGTGACGTTGACAAAACAATGATTAACTAAGTAAATGCTTAAATAGTGTTTATTTGTAAGGGGGTATGGTATTAACCCGTTATTAATTACTCTGACCCATATTTAAACTTTCGCGTTACATTTTAATTCTACAACGATGTCTCTAAATTGATCCGATGTTTCTAAATTGACCCGACCGGGGATCGAACCCGGGACCTCAGAGATGGCGACACCATGAAAACCGGTATACAAACCACTCGAACAAGGAGGTCGTCAAATCTTATTATGGGTTCGAATCCCGTTCGTGGATTTTTTTTAACACTTTAATATCTTTTTTCGTATTGTAATTTGTTCGCAACAAAATTTGCGTAAAATTTTATGTAAATAATCATAAAAATTGTGCAGCTTGACGACCGGCCTTCAAATTAGGGAAGGCATAAGAAAAATAAAAAAAAATCAACAATAAAAGAGTATCGTTTTCTAGTTATGGGGTCTAATCCTTCCTTTCATGGGGTCCTTTCATGTACCCAACGAAGTTCTTGCTGGGAATGTTGGGGATGACTTCTCTAGAAGGTAGGAAAGCTCGAATTGAGTTGTCAACTGCTGTGGCGAATTTGCGCGGGGGTGTGGACTCGCCCGAATGTGTTGAACAGTTGTCTCGCCTGTTTGTTTGTGCCTGATAAATATCTGCGTATTCGATCCGGTCGTAGGCATCGACTGTTTGCCCCTCCGCCATGTCGCACAGTGGCGCGTCCGCAATCACCGCTGTGTCGCATGCTTCAGGCACTTAACGCACTTGTGGCTTACCCGGATTTTGACGTGTTTGTGGATAACTTAAAGAATTTTTTTAACAAAATAGATATTTGTTTGTGAACTAGTGTTTAACTATTCTTGCTATTTGTGCTTATATACACCCAACTAACTATTCATAATTATGTAATTGGGTTACGCCCGTTTAATTATGTTAAATAAATAAATAAATAATGGGTCCTTCAAACGAGGCGTGAGAGGCACCTTGTCGGCCGGCAGAATGACGGTGACTGATGCTGCGTTGTTTTCACGCTGCACCAGTTGTCTTCGGCTCTGAACTCCATTTTCACCCTAACATCAGGTGAAATGGCGTCACTTTCCGTTTAAGTATAAAAATAATTAAAAAAAAGTTATTGCAATGTAAGGGTAGGCACCAGTGTTGGACCAAATTTCCGTCGCCAAAAAACTGTGACGTCATAGTTTCTATTCCCGTACGATTTCTATTTTAAAAATCATTTTGACATATTCGCTGAAAAGTTTCTCTATTCATTGTTTCCTGAAAAAAATGCCAAACGTAGTATAGGTTCTTTAATTTAATACCACTTGCATTAATAAAACCCTCAGTTAAATGTATTAAATACTAGCGGCCGTTCGCGGTTCCCGTTCCCGTGGGAAAATCGGGATAAAAACTATCTTATGTGTTAATCCAAGTTATAAACTATCTGTATGCCGAATTTCATCCAAATCCATTTAGTAGTTTTTACGTGAAAGAGTAAAACATCCATCCATACTTACAAGCTTCCGCGTTTATAATATTAGTAGGATTAAACGTACAGTTGAATTATTCTAACAGTCAAATATCAAACGGAGACTGGCAAACTCCGGTGATCAAACAGCCTCCATAATAAACAGCAAATTTAGTTGAAGATTGTCTCTAGCTACCTGGATAGTCGTGATTCTAGATAATACACTTGGTTTTTTAAGGACCTATGAAATTGACGTTTTGTATGAAGATTCTTTATAAAATTATATTTTTCACACTAACGTTTTATTAATTTTCTTAGCATCTATTTATGTTAACACTATAAAAATTGTAGAGTAGAGTGTTTGTTTCACTAGCTAAATATAGCAGGCATTAAAAAGAAAAAAAATCAAGACCCTTCAAAGCTACAATGAAACAAAAGATCAATTCCGCGAACCAAAAAAAGAAGTCAATTAAAAAAAAAATTGGGCTATAACGACTTAAAATGAATAATCATTGATAATACTGAAGCTTATGTGACATAGTCCTAATTAAAGGTGTATAATAATATTAACAACCGGTATTGACTTTTAAAAGTAACACACCTATTAATAAGTAAGAAAAAAAACGTAAATTTCATAGGTAAGGAATTATTAGTACGATATTCATTAAAATTAACCGTGGACCGTGGTGGATTATAGAATCCTGATGCGAAGGCAGCTAAAGGAGCCAGGATTGTGGCCCCGATCCTCTAAATGCCACTACACATTTACAGAATACACTAAACATGCGCTAGTTTAGGCCCAAGACACCGTATTCGTAGAACAAGGGTACGACGAACCGGTTCGCACGCGCTCTATACCAGGTACAAACATGTACATGGGCGCTTCTCTCCCCCACCACGGCCCGGTCAACCCGAGCCGAGGTCCGAGCCTTTAGAGACGCCCTCAGGTTGTTCCGCTCCCCGATCCGATCCGAACCCCTCGGAGAATCTAGTAGGGCACGGGGACACGCACTAGTGTGTGATGCCGTTCCCTCTAGAAAACCTCCGAAGGTAATTCGTTTCACACGGCTTGAGGAACGTGCTTTAAGTTTCTCATCGCACCCAAAAAAGCCCGGTGAAGCTGTAAATGCCGTTTGAGGCAATCAGCAAACACTCTCCAAAAAAAACAAAAAAAAAGTTTTTTTTTTTTGATCTTTTTTTTTGTTTATTATTGGAACGGTTGAAGGTAAGGACGGTTAGTGAACCGTCCTCACCTTGCCTGCCGACCTTCGAGTTACTTCTCCACACCTTTAATCCATTCACAGACAGTGGGATGTATATTCTCGCCACATTTTAAATGAACACTGTGAAGTGGCAACGTGTAAATAGTTGCCTACTTGCGGGATCTTAATTGGAATATTGGAATTTAATTTACTTAATTAATTTTGTGAACACAATGAGGCTACTTTAACTAAGGTTGCCAGATGTCCGGGATTTCCGGGATTGTCCCGGAATTTTACGTATTGTCCCGTGTCCAGTAATTCGATCTATTGTCCCGGATTCCGAAAAAATAAAATAATAAAAAAAAATAACAACTGTTCTCAATTTATATCTTTTATCTGGATTAATAAAAACGTATAGTTTTGAAAAATTAAAATAACTTCCTATTATATCTAATTATATATTCCTATTTATATTTCCTAATAAATACAAATATAAAATTAAATATAATATAAGGGCCCCGCTCGTCCGTCGCCATAGAGCAACACGAGCCTCCGGCGGACCGGAGGGGAGTAGCCATACGCAGGCGTTCCCCTCTGTCAAAGTACAAGTCCACGCGGACCTATGCGTACAATAAAACTAGTTGCAGCCGCACTATTCACTAGACTGAATCTAGTTGCGCGGTTAAAACGACGTCCTAGAAAAATGCCGAATTGTTCAGTTTTTTGCTGCAAAAAGAGATCTGCCACGTCAAATTTACAAAAAGATGGCGTTACCTTTCATATGTAATTAATTTAGATCACATTATTACTATGTATTTCTCTTTATTCAAAAAAATACAATAATAAGCGGTCGTGTTGTTTCGGATTTGTTTACCAACTGAGGCCGCTTGCCCTCGTACAATATGTGGATCGGTCAAACGACTGATCCGAGTCTATATCCAAGTTCACGCTGTCACTGAGCGATAGTGTTGTTATCATTTTCATCGATAAAAATGACAAAGGTAAAGTCTATACAGCCACGTCTCTCATGCATTTAATAATTTTTAGATTAGGTAATGTTTTCTAATATAGTGAAATATATTTTAATATAGTATAATAATGATACGTAAGTATCTGTTAAAATTGATTCAAGTTAAATATAAAACTAATTGAATATTTTTTTCTAAAGTTTTTGCGAACACTACACGTTGAAATGAAACAACTTTTACGGATCTACTCGCGTTTATTTTACGCGGTTTTTTTTCGCGTTTTTTTGTTTTGTGGAATGACATTTACTACCTGCAAGTAGAGGGTGTTGCCACTGGTTCCCCTGTTTCACCCGTCATCGCCGATATCTTTATGGAAGACTTCGAGGAGAGTGCCTTGAGCACAGCACCGGTAACCCCTAGGTTCTACAAGCGGTATGTAGATGACACTTTCACTATCCTACCAACTGATAAAGTATCTGCTTTTCTAGATCATCTTAACTCCATACATCCAAAAATACAATTCACAATGGAGTTAGAGGCAGATAGTAAGCTAGCTTTCTTGGATATTTTAATCATCAGGAATCCGGACCATAGTTTGAGTCACACTGTGTATTGTAAAGTAACCCATATGCGAACATTCCCTAGAGGGGCCCAACCATTACATCAGATTTAATAAACCACAAATACTCGCTAGAGAACAACGATTCATCCCTAGGATGATACGCGAGGCTATTGAAATTAAAAAACATCCTAATTTTAATAGAGAAGATGGTTGGAATCTACCACCAGCCTGGGATCCCATCAGACAAAATATTAAATCCAAGCCCCAACACCATACTGCCAGACCAAAAGATACTGTAAGCTCTTTCTGCGTAAAACGCAACGCACCTGATTAAATTTAAATGAGGGTATACAAGCTACCAGTAAGTAATGTGTAAAATAAACGCGAGTAGATCCGTAAAAGTTGTTCTTAATTAAATATATTACTAAATGACAACCTCCGTGGCCCAGGGGTGTACATAGTGGACTACTAACCTCGGGGTTGTGGGTTCGATTCCCACAGAAGACAAACATTCATTTGATGAACTTACCTAAGTTCATCACATAAATGTTGTTTGCCTTCGGTCTAAGTGTGTTTGTTTGTATGTATTATAAGTTTGTTTACAAAAAAGTATAAGTATATGTATTTAATATCCGTCGTCTAGTATCCATAGCACAAGCTTTGCTTAGTTTGGAACTAGATGACGCTGTATGTAGTGTCTAAAGATTTTATTATATAAGTAGTTTATGTTATTATTGTTTTGATACATTATATCATTATTTCATTATATTATAAAAAGTCAGTTTACATGAGAAATTCAGCAGAAATGAAAATCAATTAATTGTGCATAGTTTTGTTTTATTAAAAACGGATTCTAGGTAAAACATCAACATTCGATAATCCTTTCATATTTCTTTATTTAATAACTTTTGTAACTTACCCATGTAAACTGACTTTTTGAACAGATTCTGAATGATATCGTAATAAATAAATCCTTTTTATAACATCTCACCTGTGTCCCACTTTTAAACCATTATCCTAACCGAGTTCTCGAACTTATCGATACATGCATATCGACAATGTCGCAGCCACGGCAGTCGCAACTTGTCAATGTAGCTGCCTCACCCCCCGCAAAAAATGACAGACAAATCTGTATCGGGAATAAACGCTATGGCTACTCCCCTCCGGTCCGCCGGAGGCCCGTGTTGCTCTATGGTCGCCGCTCGTCTTCGCCTCATTATTTCCTTCTTTTTTTCGCTGTCTTCGCCTCATTATTTCCTTCTTTTTTTTCGCTATTCATTACATAACTATTTATGCTGACAAACATTCAAATCTCTGTATCTCAAATTTATGTTTGGTGTATATAGGTCTCACATACATTTCCACCTTAACACGCGACAGAAAAAAACAATATCAACCAACAAACAACCATAGAGGTTCTAATACGCAAAAGAAACATTCGCTGAAAATTCACCACATATTTTAACTCCATACATAAGTCTTCACTGATAGTATGATACATTGCAATATAATATATATGTATAATATATATTTATATATTATTTTTTTATTTTTTTTATTTTTACATATTCATAGCCACGGCCCGACATGGAATTATCCCGGACTCTGTAAGTTCCGATCTGGCAACCTTAACTTTAACCCCACTGACCTTCTTCGAAGATTTCAGGAACGCGCTCCGCCAATGTTCTCACGTCTGTGCATCAGCAACCACTTGCACAAACCATCACCAGGACACAATGTCTGAAGATTATAATTTGATAACAGCACAATCACCAATATTACGTGAAACGGCTTTTGGAACACTCATGTAACTCAGAGCATCCCGCGATTAAGTTATATGGACAACTCGTGTAATTCAGAGAAACGAGCACCGGCACGGAGAGAACAAGAAGACCGCGAAATCACACACACGATCACCGATACTTTTCTTCGCGCGTAGGCAGAAGGATCGAGATCAAGCAGCCTTAATGATTATTAATTTATATACTATTTATATGTATATCTTATGGGTACTTAATGTGCCCAACCACACTGTGATTGAGATAAGATAGAAAACCAAGGAAATATTTAATAAAAACTTGTAATAGTTCATTTTGATTAAAAAAAAATATTTTTTATTTTAACGGGTAAGCACAGTGCTTTGATCTCACCTGATGTTAAGTAATGATAAGGCCAATGATGGAAGCACACTTCACCCGGGATCCTCAACTATTGAGGTACTGGCTGTCTTATCTCTAGCTGCCGGAACACAACAATGCTACAAACATTGATGTTATGGCGACATATTTAGATAAGATGGTGGTAGCTAGTCAGGCGGACAAACAAGCCCTACCACCAACCACACCGAGTACACAAACATGTACCCCCCGCTGGGAATCGAACCCGGGACCTCTGGGTCTAAACCGGTGGTCTTAACCACTACCCCACAGAGGCGGTTAAAAAAAATATTGAATATTGAATTTTTCAAATGAAATATCCAAACATGTTCTGTCTATTAAAGGGTTAAAGGACCCCATGTTGCAGAAGAGACGGAAAGCGTGTGCTAAGAAAGCATTCTACATTACCTTGCACGAACTAACACCCGAACGCGCTTACCTTGATTTAATTTTACCCCATCCAGTGATTCATAGAGCCTGCTCTTGATAACATTGCCTTAGCCAAAGGATATTTGCAGTGAGCTAGCAAATAAAGTGGTTACACAGATTCAAATTGACGAACCCAGTGTGCACACATCGCCTACTGCAATTATGTACTTCATATCTTAGGCTGCTTCTAGTTGCAATCTTAAAGTAATATACTTCATCTTAACATAAAATTTAACAACAACCAATCCGTGCATGAATCATTTTATCTGTTCCCTTACGAGATGTAAGCGTAAAACATTTCAACATTTAGAATATAATTATTTCGTTTCGCATGTATATTTTTTTACCAGTTACCTTAACATGTTTCTGAACGAAAAACGATATGTGGGGGTATGACATATGGGGATATATGGGGGTTAAAGTTACTCGCGTCCGTAGGTTTACCCTACACGTGACCCCTGGGTGATGCTAAATGAGTGACACTGTCTGAGTGGTAGAGCCACGCTGCGTTGCAGCACGAAATGGGCCGGCTCGCCCGGCGTAATACCACTCTCTCACAGAATATCGGCGTCAAACAATGGCACTCGTTGCTGTTGTGTTTCGTCCGGTGAGTGAAAGTACCGGAGGCCCAACTCTTACCCCTCCCCCCTCCCAATTCCTAACTCGTCCTCAAGATCGAACTCCTTCCTCAAGGCCGGCAACGCATCTGCGATTACTTTGTTTTTGCGGGTGTCCATGGGCGGCGGTGATTACTTTCCATCAGGTGACCCGCCTGCTCGCTTGCCTCCTTTTAATATAAAAAAAAGATAAAAAAACTGATGATAATCTGTCAATGTTAAAGCTCGCTGGCTTGCTTGTGTGTGACGTGTGTTGGTTTTGCCATTCTTTTCTTTCTATGATCGGAAATATCGGAATCTCCTGCGCGTACGTTCCTCGATTTCTTTGCTGTGATTTTCTGTTTACTAGGTACTTAGCTGCTAATTCTGGACTTTGTGATAACTACTTTCAAATTCTTTAAATCATCGACACAAGTCAGAAACAGTGACATTTTTTTTAATGTGAGTGTGACGTTTTACCGCCATATTGAATCGGGGTTGCATAATTATTACCAGAAAATGTATTTGTACCATCAAACGCGTTAGCTTATTGCGATATAATTAGTTTTTAGTTATTATATTTATTTTTTGCTTGCCTATGGTCAAATGGTGTACAAAGTCCTAGCCGAGGCCTAGACAAAACTGAAAAATATCCTTTGACTATGTCGACTAGAAAGACTAGATAATATAAGTTATAACCATAATAAAAAGGATATAAAGAAGGTACGATATCTTTTACTAATTTATTTTAGTTTGCGTTAATCCCCGTTTAAATTCGTTAAATAATAATAATAATATAACAATAATACCTATAAAGATAACAATTGTTCGTTTCAAAAACCCCTTTTAAAGTAAACCTTAAACATCAAGGAGCAGAAATATCAGAAAAATCCAAGTGGCATTAGCGTCTGCGTCACCCGTATCTCAGGGCGGAAGTGTTTTCTAGAGCGCGGGCGGCGCGGCGGCAAGGAAATTTACATTTTAATTTTGTCTCAAAGTGAGTGCTAACTGGGAGGAGAGTGTAAAGGGAAGCGATACCTCGTGAAACTAAACCTGTGGAGTTAAAAAACTCTCTAAAATGTTTAACTGGGTTTTTAACCTGGCATAGTGGATTATTTGAGACACTTAACTTACAAAAATATCGAATAGTTAAAAAAGAAGAGACATTTTATACAAAAAATTAATATAATTCCACAAAAAAAAACTACTAAGTATAGGGTTTTTTATCAAAAAAAAAACCGACTTCAAAAAACAGGAAACTTAAAAAAGTAAAAAGAGCTCTAAAAAGCAAGAAATAATATTGAAATCATATTATTAATTACCTAGATACGCATGTCAGTTTTAAAAAATCTACTGAAGTCGGGTGGGGGTTTCACAATAAAAAAATAGAGATAATGGAACAACTAAAAAAAAATTAAATGAAACAAAATTGTCCCCAGCCGACCACCAACCACCCGACTTCAAAAGACATTTTTTTAAACTGACCTAAATGAAATGCCCTATCATAAAAGGACACTTTCCATCACAAATAAAAACACAAAATATAAAGGACAATCACACATGTTAAAAAAAACAAAAGAGAAAATATAATAATATCTAAAACTGCATATTTACATCAGTTACCAGTTAAAATTTTCACAATGTCATACAGCATAAAGGTCAAAAATTGTCTAAGAAAGAAAGAGATTTAGATAATAGTTTACTAGTTACTACTTATAAATTGTTAAAAGCTCCAACTGACAGAGGGATTACCAATAGTATCCCCGTACCTATTCGTGACATGAAAGAGGATCCCCAACTGCAACTATTTCAGTCGAAAACGTCCATTTTGATTGGATTAGTCTTCGCAAGTCGCGTCGTACTGTTTGGGGTCTTACCTCAGTGCGGCTAATAGCGATTACCAGAAGTTTTTATTTTATTTTAACCCGACGTTGAGTAGAATAAAGTATTACGAAGAACTTAAAGCAAACTCAAATATCAACCAACCAATAAACATATAAACCCGGTTAGGAGTCAAACCCGGGGCCTCTGGATCTGAGATCGGCGGAGTTAACTAACCACTAGAGCACAAAGGCAATTAAAAAAACCTATCTTCCAAGTTTGTATAAGATATCGAAGTATGTATGGCTCTTAAAATCAACCACCAGTCCCACTGCTGACGATGATTGAGAAGCGTGTAAAAACTAGAAACGAATGACGAACAGCGAGAAGCGAGTGTACAGTTCCGAATTCCGATAGTTTTGCGACTGATGACTACTCGCACCACTCGCGGCGGGTGCTGAGATATATTCCCGCACAAACCGCAAGAGCTGACCAGCAAGCGAGCATCGCTTAGCGAGCATCAGCGAGCAATGAGTAAAATTAATGCGAGCAGGTCCGTAAAATTTGTTTTATTTAAATCGCCCAGCAAGTTTTATTTTTCATAGCTATTGTCACTGCGACAAACTATTAGGATTAGGATTAAACGGCATCGGCAGTATGAACTATTAATATTTTATACCTAATATTTTTATTGACACGGAATCTTTAAATCTATTGTGCGTTTCTTGAGCGAGAAAATAGTCAGTCGGTTCCGATAGCTGCCGTAATTCTGAAGGGCTGTAGATTTTTTTATGGAAGCTGGCCGTTTTCCTCCTTTTGTCGTCCCCAGGAGCAACAAAAAAAATTTTTTTAAGGTATTGAAATCGCCATCGCTTCTCTACTATAGTACCGGCTTACCCATCTTGTAGTTGGTTAAAAGTTTGCGGGCGAACTCACGATAGATCTTTAATTAGAGCGGTATTGGTGGGTGGAGCACAGGAGCGGTCGGTCACTCTCGCCAGCCGTTGACGTGAACAAACAACTTTTTCTGTTCCACTGTCCAATGGGAAAGAGATAAGTTTTATTGAAATGTTTGTAACTTATAGTACGAAATATTTATACTGTGTCTAGCAAGGATGGGCAAAGTTTTTCATTCGCGTGACAATATTTACTAACAAAATCTATGGCGGGCCGAGCTTATTGAAGGTTTTGCTGTATATAATATATTAATATATTAATATAACGCTAGACCTCACACATCTTTGGCCACTCAGCAAAAATTAAGAGAGTTTGGCTGGGAGGTGTTAATGCATCCGCCGTATAGTCCTGAACTCCTGACCTTGCACCTTCAGATTTCCACCTGTTTCGGTCTCTTCAGAATCCTTTAGGCAGTGTCAGGTTAACATCACGAGAGGACTGCCAAAACCGCTTGTCGCGGTATTTTGATCAGCAGCCCCAAAATTTCTATTTCATTGGGATCATGATCGAACAAAATGGCACCTACAAACTTTAGTTAAGAGCGTTTACGCCGCACACTAGCGCCACTAATCAAAAAAATAACATATCTAGTAATTAGAGATAGAAAATCAAATTATACTCAACAAACTATTTGAATGAAGTAATTTAGCATTTTTACGGCACCTAATGAACACCTCACATGTTAAATGACACCTGACATGTTATGGTTTAGATAAATAAGACGTTACGGCCACTTTTAACTATAACGCCATATTTAACTAAACCATAACATGTCAGGTGTTCATTAGGTGACGTAAAAATGCAAAATTACTTACTTCATTCAGATAGTTTGTTGAGCATAATTTGATTTCCTATCTCTAATTACTAGTTTTTTTTTCATTGGCGGCGCTAGTGTGCGGCGTAAACACTCTTAAATGTAAATGAAATATATTAAAAATGTTTAGAATTTTCTTAAAAAATGCGAAGAAACTTTTCCCCAACCTATTATACAACAGTCTAATTGTAAGGTGATGACCTACATTGACAGATTGGTTTAAATCCTTATTACACTATTATCGCGTAGGTATATTACTTTCAGTAGTTGAAAGTTCCGGGTATAGGACGCTTCCATCTTCACCCTTATCGTCACTTAACATCATGAGAGCTATACTATAGCTCATGTTCTTACCTGTAGGTAACTAAATATATCGCGTAGGTAGTTACTAACCTTTTTTATTTCACATTTTGTATTTATAACCTAAACTTACTTGTGACGTACGTGCGAAAGCTTGTAACTCAACTTGTACCGTGTAGCAGAGGTGATAAACCCTTTTCAATATGTCATAATCTCCGGTGCGGAAGCGGCGCGACATATACTGTGCCAGTAGAACCGAAGCCCCACTTTCCCATGTGTGACACAGAGGAAAAAAAAGTAACAGAAGGCACTGGAAATAAACTACCTAAATCTGCGAAACGGAGAGAATGGAAGATAGCAAAATTGTAACTGGAACGAACAATAAAATGTATATTTTTCTACATTCATTATGCTACAGGTTCTAATGTCTGTCATTACGCCATCAGTTCGCAAGTCTACGGTGAAAGACCTTCACAATTTTTTTATTTTTTTTTATTATTATTATCTCTTTATTTCTCTTTTTTCTTAGCCTAGGTTTATTTTTTCACATATTACTTTAAATTTTTAAATATTTTCTAAAAACAAAACAGACAAAACATACATAACCATTATTATCAATATTAATAAAATCATCAACGGCATTATCATCATCATCAATCGTGAACCTATAACGCGTTGGAGTTCCCGCGAATAAGTCCACAAAACAATGAGAATTTTATTCTACAGTAATTGTTTGTCTATTCCCCATTATATTATCTTAGTGAGGTCTGCTAAGCTTTCCCTATTCCACTAAAACTAATCGAATACAAAATCGAAACGTCACTCGACAATTGGCAACAAAGCAAGCTATCGACGATAGAACCTTCGACCGAGGTATCGACACCCGATACTTTAATTTACTAGAGCGCCCGTTAATCACAACAAACAATTACACTGTCACGTGCACGTCAATTGACACGCGTTTATAAAGGTGAGTCCACATTAAGTAACATGTTATATAACTTATGTTAAGTAACATGTTACAAAACTATAAGTATTAGGTTGTTTTATTGACACTTATCGTCTCTCTCCTACTAAGCTGTGCTGTGCCCGACAGGGTCCATAATTCATCCCATTGAAAAAACCTACCATTTTATGGTGTAAACATTATGGAATGCAATAAAGTATTGAGTGTTGAGTACACTAATATAATATGTTACATAACTATGCTATATAACATGTCTTGGCAAGCGTTTATAAAACATACTTACAGCATGAAGTATTCAAAAGCAAGTTGCATAAAGCACTGCAAAACATGAAACACCTAGAGTTTTCTTTGTAGTAATCGTTTACCTTATACACCCTACACATAATTTTATGAATACTAATTAATAATGACACAGTATTCTTAAAATATAGCGAGCGTTTACGCCGAACACTAGCACCGCCAATGAAAAAAAAACATATCTAGTAATTAGAGATAGAAAATCAAAATATGCTCAACAAACTATCTGAATGAAGTAATTTAGCATTTTTACGTCACCTAATGAACACCTGACATGTTATGGTTTAGTTAAATATGGCGTTATAGTTAATAGTGGCCGTAACGTCTTATTTATCTAAACCATAACATGTGAGGTGTTCATTAGGTGCCGTAAAAATGCTAAATTACTTCATTCAAATAGTTTGTTGAGCATAATTTTATTTTCTATCTCTAATTACTAGATATGTTATTTTTTTCATTAGTGGCGCTAGTGTGCGGCGTAAACGCTCTTAATTAATGTCCAGCGAGCCTTATAAAGCATCAGAGCCCCCCGCGAATAACACCACAAAGCAATGAAAATTTGTTTTAACAGTAAATTTTTGTCTATTCTCCTTTAATCGAGTGTTAAAATCGATGTCACAACAATCGGCAATAAAACAAGATATCGATGATCGAACCTTCGACCGGGTATCGACACCCGATACTTTGATTTACAAGAGCGCCCGTTGATCACAACAACCAATTATCCTGTCAAGTGCACGTCAATTGACACGCGTCGAAGCCTCCCGCGAAATAACTCCGCGAAATAATATTGGGTGGAAGTGGTTAGGAGGCGAAACGTTCTTGCTCCGGCACACATTTAGGCCGGCACTCGTCGTCTGTTTTTCCTGCGCTTACACCGAACAAATAAACTTTTTTCTGTAGGTAATTATTTAGGCGAACGTAGACACTTTTTGTTACCGACACGGCACACCATACAAGAAATTCGAGTTGCTGTATCAGCGTCAGGTGGAAGTAACTGGACACAAAAAGTGTCTACGTCTGCGCAGGGAGGGCTGATTTCATATTCACTGGTAGCTTGTATCCCACACAAGACACAAAAGTGTCTACGTTTGCGCAGCGTCTTAGTAGCCGTCATTTCGACACCTTCAAGAAAAAAAATTGTAAGACAGTTTTATGTCAATCACCAATCAATCATCATATTTTGAGCTAAATTTTTCCTTGCAGGTGTCTATTTGAGCAGCAGAAGATTTTGATTCCCGTAAGTCCTAGAATCAATTCCCAGGTCGATCTAAGTGTGTTTCGGATTTGATGCTTAACCCGATTTGCGATCACCAACCGCTTTTTGCAATCCTGGTGATAAATCTAATAAAATGGATGCCTTTGCCCAGCCGTGAATACTTAAAAGTCATTTTAACGAGCGAACGAGAAATACAAACTTCAAAGTTTTAATTCTTCTAAACTATTGAGCCTTCATTCATTAACTTTTCTATGCTTAACACATTCTTTGCTTTGAATAGAATAGAATATCGTTTATTGCTTAAACTGTGTACAATTTGCGGTTGAGGATGCAGTACATTTGAAACGACAAACAATTGAATTTCTATTGTGTCTCCACGGCGCCGTGTATTGGGCAGTGAATGTGTTAAGAGACTTACAAAGGTGTTGACGAATAATAGAAATCATCAAAAAATTACTAATTGTACTTACTTGTTTGTTTAACTGATTTTTTGCAATTTAAAGTTCACTATAGAAAGTGTCAATTAATATTTTAACGCGAGTAGATTCGTCATAGGTATTTTATTTCAGCCACATCTTACATCAACAGTTGAACAGCGAGCATCTCTTACATCGAGCTGAAATTACATTACGGTGTGACACCAAGCCGGGGTTGCAGAGGCCTCTTCCCGCATCTTTATGGGTATATTATGCAACATTATGCACCGAGTATGCAAAACATATCGTTTCTCATCCCGTTTAATGTCAGGTGAGGTTCTGGCCCAGTTAGGTTCAAGATGGCTTCGGTACATTTTAGTTAAGATGGCTGATAAGTTAGGTTTCAATTACAAGACACCTTTGTTCTGCTAAATATTTGCTCATTCTATACGATACAGTTAAGATGCTGTGCTTAGAGGCATGATAACTAAAGCTTTAAATTAGTTTTTGGGGATTTTATTTATTTTTGTTTTAGTTTATTTGAGAAACAAACAATTTAACAGTGCCTACATGCAGGTTTTATATTAGACATAGCACAGCGTTCAGTAAAGTTTTCACAATTAACTTATACAGAAAAATTTGATCTTAGTCAATAATTACAATACTACAGTTATAAATTTAAGTTACAGTAGTTTTTTTATGATCTTGTGAATATTTGATTTGGTCATCGTCTCATCGTAAGTGACGAGTCTCAGTGTATAAAATGGTCTCAAAGTTAAATAGATATATGTATTAGTTTTGTATAACATTTAGAAGAACTTACAGTTGTGACATTTTCAAAAAAGCTGATCTACCTGCATCAGTTCCGGTGCATGACATAATGAGGATACAAAACTCGTAATAAGTGTTTGTGCAAAAAATTATTAATAGTCTACAATATACTGTATCAGGTAGGATTCGGTCTTGTGACACTGTCTGTGTTCTCTATCCACAATCCAATTCCAAATTTTGCCACAATTCTTACACCGTATATGCAGCCAGATTGTGGAATAAACTGCCTGCCAGCATTCGTGAGAGCCCATCAGTAGCACCAGTACCTCTCCAACTTGAGCAGTAATCAGTAACATCATTATATTATACAGTCAGATGATAATACGTATATAAGTATATAAGTACCAATTTATTTATTTATATGTAAGGTATTTATTTATGTTATGGTCGACAATTGGTCCCGCAGACTTTCTTTTCCAACTACAGCTAGGGTTGGCTGGAAGAGATCTCTTTTAGAGATAAGCTCACCCTTGTATATGTTTTTTTATAATGTAATTTAGACTGTAATTTTAATGCACAATAAAGGATTTACAATGAAAGACGGGCGCTGTCCATTGTAAAATATAAAAAACAGCTCACATGCTATTTACAACATACGACAATAAACAGTGCTGTATTTCACGGAATGCAACCGAATATTCATTTACATGTCCAATAATTATTAGATTTATTGTGTATAAAAATTTAAATTCAAAATAACGTACTTAATAGTGCCTTATTAATTTTCGTGTCAACTAACTATACATTTAGAGATGTAAAACTATAAATCGTAAATTAATTTTATACTCTATAACTGTTAGAAGTCCGACGACAGCCGAAGCCCAATTTTAATTTTATTCATTATAAAATTGAGGCACTGTATACCGTGTCTCAAGCTAATAAATTTATTTTATCCGTTCCCTGGCATGACACAATGACACTGCAAAAGTCGTAAATAAGCTAACTGTTAGCATAATTAAGTATGTACATTGACCATTCGTTTCTATTTCACCAGCGAGCGAACGAGCGTATAGTAAACAGACCAAACTACTGGAATCCAATTGAATTACACGTCCAATTAGCCATCGACAAGGGCCCATGTGTTGCCAGGATCCGGTTATATCCGGTCCATCCGGCTGTACCGGTTTTGGCTGATTACAACCAGGAATGTTCCGGTAAATAGTTACGGCCGGGCAATGTGGGTGTTTGTGTGTTTATAGTGCGCATTAGTAGCGCATTATTTGCGAGTTATGGGGTAATGATAATATGAAATTAATGATGATTAATGAATCAATTAAAAAAAACTTCATGTCCTGTGTTGAAAAGCCGAATAATTGTTTTATTATTTATTTATTATATGAGATTATTTATTCTATAAGTAATTTATTGTCCTTGTTTCTAAACATGCATTTAAATAAATAAATAAAAAACCTTTTTCTATTAATTACTAGCTTCTTATCTTATCTTATCTTAGTGGGGCCTGCTGAGGTTTCCTCTCCCAGTAACACGACCCATCGGGATCTTTTGTGCAACCCCATCCTTTTACTCTTCTTCCTCTGTAAAGATAGATGCCATAAGCTTGGCAACGTCCTTAAGAGCGAAGAGCCTGAAGTCCTCTGGTTTCGGATAGGCTCGCTTTGTTGTTTTTCTTCCAGTAAGTAGTAAATAAATAAAATAAAATAAAAAAATTAAATTCCTTGAATTCGGATTTGCTTGTTACTAGTAGTTAAAAAATAAAAAATAATGTTTCCCACACTTACACCAATTATCTAATTCTATTAATATCTAGCCCCAAGAAAAGCTTCCTTAAGAAACTCAAGAAATGGTTAACTAGACAACGGATAAACATACTTAATATACTTAAATACATACTTATTATACATAAACAATTTAGAAAAACAGGTATTTCTAAATAGATCCGACCGGGGATCGAACCCGGGACCTCAGAGATGGCGTCACCATGAAAACCGGTGTGCAAGCCACTTGACCAAGGAGGTCGTCAACAGGGAAACCTCCCTGTTGCAGTAGTAGCACAGTCTATAAGTATTGCACACATACCTATCATCACATTGGTAGTAGTAAGTGAATCTATCTTACACCTTTTTTCCTGCAATACATGGCACTCCTTTTTTTGAGAGAGTTCGCTGATTGCTTCAGGCGGTGAAAACGCCGCGTCACTAGACTTTTTTTGGGATGGCGAGAAACTTTAAGGGTTTCTCAAACCGTGTAAAACGAAACACAGTGCGTGACCCCGTTTCCTACTAGATTCTCCGACGGGTTCGGAACGGAGCGAGACGGTACTCTTCGAATCAAGCACCACCAAGGTACAAAAACTCTTCAAAGAACGGAAGACAATCGTCAAGATATTCGGTCCATCCGATTATCAACCGAGTTACGGCTGCTTTACATTTATTTTTACAAAGACCGGAAAGCCATTTTATAGGGAAGTACCAAGTTAGTTTTAAACTATCCTATTGTTCCAGACGAATCCAATAGTTTCGCCACAAAGACGATTAGAATAGATGGGGAGATAGATCTGCTGTAATTTTTGAACAACGTTAATTACAATTGGAAAGGAACGCGAGATCTTTGTATTACAAACTAAACGTGCGGGCCATGAAACTGCTTTTCTGATGTCACAGGAAGTAAGATATGTGCTTCCATACAGTCCTATGCGTATGGTTGATAAAGAACCAAAGATCACTGACATAGAACGTGAGATCTTTGTAATACAAACTAAGCATGGGGCCATGAAACTGCTTTTCTGATGTCACAAGAACAGGAAGTAAGATATGTGCTTCTTTATTTATGGTTGACAACGAACCAAAGATCACTGTGATATTAATAACGATTTATTTTTCGCTCGACTCCGAAGCTCTGACTCGTCAGAGTCTTATGAGTTTTATGCAGCTGTTGTCGAATAAAAATAAAATAAAATATTAACCTAAAATTACAATCGAAATAAAAGATAACGAAATTAACACAATTCAAAATCAAACATGACACTCAATAATAACAGCAAGTAAACTAGGGAATATCGCCGCGAAGAGTTTGCAATACGTCCGACCGGTCCAATGTTCAGCAGTGAAGTGAGTGGGCCTCAAGCGGCCGCGCGTCTTCCTTTTATACAGGAAGTGCGGGTGTTACCCACTCCTATTTCTCCGACTCCTAAAAATAGAATAAATTCAAAAAATATACACACTAAAGATAAAGATACTTTTTGTTCGAGGCATGTGTACATACTTAGGTGTCAGGCTAAATTTATAGTTTCAACATGTCGTACCTTTGCGGTATACAAATTATAAAATCGAATGAACTTAAGTAAGATAAAAATTAAATAAACACAAATGAAACTAGACTTAATTAGGCACTTATTAAAAATTGAAATTAACGTTATATCAAGTCAAATAGTAAAATTTAATAAGTTAAGTCAATCCCTATTTAAAAATTCAAAAGGAGACCTTTTCTCGTCCCATACAACAAGGGCCCCGAATGTACCTAAGATTCAAAGGTATCAAAATGTAGGGAAATAATCGTAGATTTTAAAAATATATATAACATATTTTTTATTCAATTTGTACCACCCAAAAACATCATTAGAAAGGTTTGATGACTTGCAACATTGAATTAATTTAACTGGCAAGCACAACTCTCTCGCTGTCTGATGCGTTTCGTTAGCTTACTCTCAGGCACAACTAATTTTTTGATAAAAGTCTTTTATACCTTATTTTTACATAAGCTTATCGATTTCTAGCAAGTACATGATAAATAATAACAAAAATAAGTGTTTTTATCTATTTCGAATTATTTTTTGCGTTTGATTATTTTGTCACCCAGAAGAAATTGCTAAAAAATACTTTAAGCCAGAGCTGTAACGAACGAATACTCTTTGAATCGTTGGTCTACGACGTCCTTTATTTCCATATCAGTCCATTACTCTCCCCTAACCAACACGGTTTTGTCAGAAATAAATCCACCATTACAAACCTATTGGAGTATAAATACTATATATGTGAAGCATTTGCAAAAAATATTCAAGTAGACGCCTTATACACAGACTTCTCTAAAGCCTTTGATAAGGTCAATCACACCATATTATGTCAAAAGCTAAAAATTATGGGTATACATGGCTCATTGCTTCGGTGGATAGAATCCTATTTGTCTCGAAGAAGTCAATTAGTTGCCCTTAAGGGTGAAGTTTCTGCTCCAGCATCCATTGCATCCGGCGTGCCTCAAGGATCACATTTGGGACCCTTGCTCTTTAATGTGTTCATCAACGACTTAATTGACAGCATCAAAAACCCATGCCTTTTATATGCAGATGACCTCAAGATATTTTCAACTATCGTTAGCCATAGTGATACAGAAACTCTCCAAAGGGATCTTGACATGGTGTCTCAATGGTGCACTAGAAACCAAATGTTCTTAAACGTTAATAAATGTTTTGTATTGACATTTACTAAGAAATCTAATAAAATATATTTTGATTATAAATTAGATAACCTAATCTTAAACCGTTTATGCAAGACCAAAGACTTAGGCGTGATATTTGATGAAAAACTGTCATTTAGAGACCATTATAATCATATTTATAATAGAGCCTCTAGTCTTTTGGGTTTCGTAACGCGTAATACAAAACATTTTAACAAATCTTGTGCCATTAAATACTTGTACAATGCTCTTGTAAGATGCAACTTAGAATACGGTTCTATTGTTTGGTCACCCTTCTACACCGTGCACTCCAGTCGCATTGAATCTTTACAAAAGAAATTCCTAAAAATTCTCTCCTACCGACAGGGCTTTCATAGAAGATTGTGCACATATAAGGACAGGTTACAAAAATTTTACATGACAACACTGGAAGCTAGACGCAACCAGACTCAACTTATATATTTACACAAAATTATTAATTCGAAATTAAATTCTCCACGGCTTCTTTCAGCTATTAACTTTAACACTTTTAACAGAACTCGTAATCATAAATTATTTTCTCTTCAGGTATACCGCAATAATACTTCATTTTACAACCCCATAGTTCGTATGTGTCGCCAATACAACGAGTTGACTCAAAGTAATCATGACATAAATATTTTTACCTCTAGTTCAAATGTCTTCAAGAAGAGCCTCAGAACCCTATTTGATTGAACAAAATACCTAAAATAAAATAACATTATAAAATTATAATATAATATTCACGGCCTTATGGCACCAACATCGCTACCTAATATCTCAATATGTAAAAACATTAAATTATACTCATGTCAGGGATGCATGCTTTTAGGTGATGGTTTAGTGTATAAGCTTTTCATAAAAAATTGTGTTACTCTTTTTTTAACTGTTGCCTGTTATGTGTCCTTATAAATAAATAAATAAAAATGGCTGAGTGACTTGTCAGTCATGACATCTTGAGCTTGAGATGAGATTAACCTTTCATTCCGTTTCGGTGTTTACTGGCTCTGGCTGGAGTGTTTTTCGTGTGTAAGTACATGTATTGCTTTGATTATTTGACTCGGCTATTCTCCCTGGACTTTCGTTTATCTGAATCTGAAGGCTTGGCGATATCTACTAGACCTCGGTACCCCCGTAACTTGGCTGCTATTGATATATTGACGATTTCCGACAACCTGCGCTACTATTTTGGATTCCGATTCAAAAGATCTTATTTTACTCATGAAATGAAAATGAAATTATTTTAATAATAATGCTGCTACCCATCTAATAACGGATATTCGAATAGCTGGGGCCATGACATGAAGTATATAATAGAAAATAATATAATAGAAGGAGAGCTCTTTTTGACAGTATAAATGCTGAAGATTTACTATTGAATGAGTTTCCAGTAATGACAGAATCGGACTTAATATTATTTGCACTGGGAACTTATCAAATTAAGCAGGCACGCTTGTATAGATAAACATATATTATACTTATGTTACATGTAATCCCTATTACTATGAAATACATGCAGTTCTAATCGCACGACTCGTTGTTTCACTCGTCTCCACGGCGCCCGTCCTTACATGGCGACCCTGCCATTTTCGGATTGGAGTACGGTTTCCAATTAAATAATCGGTAGCTAATTATAGTTTGCAAGATGACAGTACAGATTGATTATTCGCGATTCCACGGGAACAACCGTTCGATTTGTGAAACAGGCAATCATCAAGAAAATGTGTCGCTCAAACAGTAACCCACCCCCAAAGGCCGAAACTGAAATAAACACGCAGATTGGATACAGAAACCATATGGGCACACACATTGAGACCCATGTCGGAATAATATCAGGAAGCATGCTGGCTTTCCTTTCGATGTTCCTGCTTGTTGCCGTCATAATAACCATACGTTACTGTATGAAATGCTTTAACAAGAGAGTGCAGCGTGGAGTCGACGCTGGAGTGGTGCGTATGCAGAAGCTGTCGCCGGAGTACCCGGAAAGGATCAAGGAGAGAGCGTAATAAGCGGTTAGCGGTAAAGTGAACAGTGCTAGTGATGAGCGGTAAAAATGTGAGTCATGAAAAGTAAAGTCAAAGTGTGTTTTGTGTTGTGACCAGGTATACTATGAACGTTAAGCCATGTTATTTTATTCAAGTAAGCCTAAAATATAATAGTACCTATTTTATTATGTAAAAGTATGTAGTTTGTGCCACAATTGTTACTTTTATAGTGATGAATGGCAGATTATATAAAAGAATTAAATAACAAATTATTTGACATAAGAAAATATTTAATAAAAATCGGTCCAAAGAGAAGAAGAGGTGAAATATTAGATAAAAAGTTGAGAGAGGAATATCTTTATAATAATTATATAGAAAAAATAAGTAAAGTTTTAGACTTTAAAAACGAACAAGAAAAAGAAATTATAATTGCATGTAGTAATAACTTTTCAAACTTATTTTCTGAAGTTCAAAGTTTATGTAAGGTCTGCCTTGAATCGGATCGAAAGGACCGCGTAGAGTTAAGTAGTAGTAGAAGTAGTATTAGTGGCTGTAGTAGCGAAGACGAATATTCAAAGATGTCTAAATTTGATTTGAAAACTGCGCTGAGCCTTTTGCCGGTAATGGATGATACCGAGGGAAATACAAAAGAATTAAATGATGGGATAGAGTACTAGAAACTACTTTAAACGAGGCATCCAAGACGAATCTAATATCGTTCGTTTTAAAAACGCGTCTATCTCAGGGAGCTAAACTAAAATTGTCTAATTCATATTTGTCTGTCAAGGATTTGTTAAAGGATATGCGACAGGTGCTGTTGACAAAAAAAGCTGCGACGGCCATACATACGAGACTACAGGCGGCGAGACAAGGTGATAACTCTGTGGCGGATTTCGGTACGCAAATTACTGAACTATTCGTAGACTTAACGATTTCGCAGTCCGACGGCGACACTAACTGTTATAATATTTTACGGCCCATTAATGAAAAGATCGCAATTAAGCGCTTTGCGGACGGACTACGAAATCGTAGACTAAGCACGATAATAGCAGCCCGTGACTTTCAGAATCTAAAGGACGCGGTTCAGGTGGCCCAGGAAGAAGAAATATCTTCCCCGGGAGCGTCTTCATCCGCTGACGTGGTAAGCATGTACTATAGTAAGCGTAGATATTATACAAATTATGCAAACAGGATGACTACTGGCCGAGGCGAGCGCGTGAGGGCGCGTTACGCAGGCCGACCTCCAAGGGGGTACGTCAGAGGACGTTCCCGCCCGAACATGCATTATCAAGGGCATTCGCAGAGGTTTTCAAGTCGCGGCAACGGTGGTTATAGAGGTAGGTATAATTATAATCGCAGAATGTCAGCGCCGGGAAACGTGCATACTATGACTCATGATCCCGAGGCGGCATCAGGTAACGAGTACACGGAGCAACCAAATACAGAGACGTTGGATCATTTTTTTCGTGAATAATTATTCGTGTACAGTGAATAAACTAAACAAAGTATCACTTTATCTAGGTCATCTAAAGTGTAACTGGTTAATTGATACTGGCGCGTCTTTATCCGTAATTGAACGAGAGGGATTGAGAAGCCTACACATTCCATTCCATAAAGAAACACTTAGAATAAACGGAATAGGCGGGTCTGTGATCTCGGATGGTTATGTTTATTTAAAGTTGAGAATTAATAACTTTGTCTTCTTCTTTAAATACTGAAGTGGGGATTGTTCAGTGCAGTAGAAACAAATTTAAAAAGTATGTTAAAATTAATAAGTATATCATCATCTCAGCCAAAAGACGTCCATTGCTGGACAAAGGCCTCCCCCAAGGATATGAGGGGTATTTGCCGTAATCGCCACGCTTGGCAGGCGGGTTGGCGATCGCAGTAAGTTGAGACTTAACCTCAGAGAGATGCTGCTGCCCATCCTCTGGAATGGTCCCTTAGTCGGCTTTTACGACACCCACGGGATGAGATGGGGTGGTGCAATTCTTTATCCCCGGCACCACACAGGGATATATAGTAATAATAAGTATATAGCCAAAACTAAAAAACTTATTAAGAGGCAAAAATTTATGTACAAAAAAATTATGTATATTAAGGAGAGAAGGCAACTTGGCGATGAACTTGATATGTATTCATTATTATTAGAAAATAATATTACCGAATATGACAGTGACATAAGGAAAATGGAAATTGAGATTTGTAACCTTCACAAATCCTTAGAATTAATGACGAATAAGTATAATAGTGCTAAAAATGAGTGCGAGGAACACATGCTTGATTTAAAGTGCCTCATTCAGTCTAATTGTGACCAGTCAGACCCAAATAGCTCATCTAGCAGCCCTCAGTCAGTCTGTGAGTCCTTGTTCACTCATCATCACCAAAGTCCTTCATCTGTATCAAATAAAAATAAATATAAAAATACCAATAGTTCCTCCACTCAGAATAACATTGTAAAATCTGAGACTATCATGTTTAGTGATGAACTTGGGAAATCCATGGGCCAATTATTAAGTACGTATTTGGGACAAACTGTTACTAATTATTGTACGCCTGGTTTAACTTATCATGATATTATTAGAAAAATTATGAATTACAAATTCAATGAAAACACCACACTATTGGTTTTAGTGGGACACAGGGGAAGTATGGACAAGACTGAACTGTTAAAATGTTTTGATTTATTGTATTCATTAAATGTTAAAAATGTTGTTTTGTTCACACTTCCTTATAGCCAAAGCTTGCCACAGACTGCCATTTACAAATAAATATGACATTACATACTCTGACTTTTAATAATAAGAATAAATTCCATTTAATTGACCTAAATAAGTATTTAGATAATAAATTATATTTGACAAAAGATAAATTTTATCTTAATAAATATCTTAAGAGACAAATAGCATTATCGCTATCATATTATATTGAATACTCAGCCAAAAATTTGGCTAGCCTATCTGCCCCTATTGGGCAGAATATTGACATTGTAAATTGTACTTTGGAATCTGTTCCAAATCAATCCGTTTACAATAATTTAAATTGATCACTAAGACAATAGAGGAAAACTCTTGCGACTTAAATATTAAGACAAATGAAATGTCCACCTTTATAAACATTATACATCAAAACATTCAGGGCTTTTCTGGAAAAGAATCAGAATTAAAATTATATATATAAATGAAAAAAATGTACATGTATTATGCTTAACCGAGCACTGGTTAAAACAATGCGAACTATTAGTAAGCATTGATAATTATAAAGTCATTAGTTCGTTCACAAGAGAGTCTGCTATAAGAGGTGGATCACTGATATTAATTAACGATACATTACAATCAAAGGAGCGTAAAGACATAGTATCTCTCTCAGTTGAACGAAATATTGAACTATCATGTGCGGAGCTCGAGCAGTATGTTATTGTTTGTGTGTATAGGCCTCCCTCTGGTAATTACCACTTATTTGAGTCCATTATGGAAGAAACATTGCAAAAGGTATGCAATTGTAAAAAGAGGATAGTTGTATGTGGCGACTTTAATATAAATATTTTAGATGACTTACAAAACTCGGTAAGGTTTCTTAATCTTTTCAAATCGTTTAACTTGCAAAATCTTTTTGATGAACCTACAAGAGTTACAGCCACATCAGCTACCTGTTTAGATAATATTTTTTCTAATTGTAATGATACTGAGAAATCAATAATAAATTTTATAAATTCTGATCACAGTGGTCAGATAGTTAGATTTGAGCACCAATATGAACGTCTTTCAATGAATATTTTATACAGGCCAGTGACCACTAATCGATTAGACAGATTTAAGAAGAATGTTAATGATAAAGTGTTACAAATACCATGTAACAATGACAAAGCGAACATCTTATACGACAATCTATTCGAAATAATCAAAAAAGAGTTTAATAACAACTTCACTCAAAAATTAATCAAAGTTGATAAGTCTAAAACTAAATTCAGTGATTGGGCCACAGCTGGCATCTACAGGAGTAGAAATAGATTGTATCAATTATGTGATATAAAGGCAAACTCTAAGGATCCAAGTGTAATTGAATATGTTAAAAATTATTCAAAAATGTTCAAAAAAGTTTGTTCCATAGCAAAGGCCAACTACATTCGGGCAAAGATTGTGAATTCAAAAAATAAAATAAAAGCCACTTGGAACGTCATTAATAAAGAAACTTGTAAAGTAAGGTCTCGTGATCGTATACTTGAACTCAAAGTCGATAATGCTTACATCAATGGTGATACGGAAGTGGCAGGCGCGTTTGAAACATTTTTCTCAAAAATTCCACTCATTACATCAAATAAATTAAATTCTTGTAAACATCTTGCCCAGTCTCTTCTTGTGAAGAGTGTAAAAATATGTAATATTCCATTCAATTTTCACTATATTGATTCTGTTATAATAATAAAAGCTTTTAGAGAACTTAATATAAAAAAGACAGGATCTTTGGGGTATCTCCACTGATATATTAAAATCTATAATATCTTCTACCGCGTCTAATTTAGCAATAATATTTAATAAATGCGTTGATGAATGTGTATTTCCAGATTTAATGAAGTACAGTAAAATTATACCGTTATTTAAAACAGGCGATAAAAGTGACCCATCTAATTTTCGGCCTATATCCATACTACCGGCTCTTAGTAAAATTTTTGAAAAAGTTATTTTTAATCAATTGCTCAATCAATTGCATTTTACAGATAACCAGTTACTTTATAACAAACAATTCGGTTTCACTAAAGGTAGAAATACAACCGACGGGAGTTGGATGCGATAGGTATCTTTTGTGATTTATCGAAAGCTTTCGACTGTGTCGATCACGATACTTTATTATTAAAAATGGAACATTATGGTGTCTCAGACAACTCACTTACCTTATTGAAATCATACCTCACTGGCAGAGTTCAAAAAGTTAATATTAACGGTACTGATTCTTCTGGCGCCCCGTTACTTATGGGGGTGCCCCAGGGTTCAATATTAGGACCTCTTTTATTTGTCATTTATGTAAATGATCTACCTTACTACACCGAAGATCTTTGTGAGATAGTATTATTTGCTGATGACACCTCATTGATTTTTAAAGTTGATAGACATAGAGCAATATTTGACGACGTAAGTATTACTCGCTCTCAAATATTACATTAGTGTACCACTAATAACCTGCTGCTTAATGCAAAAAAAACTAAATGTGTGAAATTCACGATGCCCAATGTGAAGCAGGTTAATACCAGTATCACTATGAACGATGAAATAGTTGAAATAGTTAACTCGACAGTTTTCCTGGGTATTACCTTAGATCATAAATTACAATGGAGTTCTCATATTGCTGCCCTGGCAGGAAGACTTAGCTCAGCTGCCTATGCGGTTAGAAAAATGAGGTCACTTACTGATGTAGAAACGGCAAGATTGGTTTACTTTAGTTACTTTCACAGCGTCATGTCGTATGGTACTTTATTGTGAGGCTCAGCGGCTGACATTGAAACCATTTTTGTTTTACAGAAAAGAGCCATTCGAGCTATTTATAGCCTTAAGCCCCGTGATACGCTGAGAGAGTTATTTAAGCAGATTAATATTTTAACTGTAGCTTCACAGTATATTTATGAAAATATCATTTATGTTTATAAAAACTTAGATAAATTTGAAAAAAAAAGTAATACCCATAATTTTAACACAAGAAATAAAAACAAACTTGCTGTTCCAAAACTAAGACTCAATAAAGTTGGTAATTTATTTGTTGGGAAATGTATAAAAATATACAATAAAGTGCCTTTCACTCTAACAGAATTGCCACTACACAAGTTTAAGACAGAAATAAAACAAGGTCTAATGAAAAAAGGTTACTATAAAATTGATGATTATTTTAATGATAAGAATGTGTGGTCATCTTAGTCTGCTCGCCTGCACATGTTATTTCACATTGTAAGTAGTTACACTTTTTTATAAAAGGTTATTATTAAAGTCAAAGAATAATTAGATGATAAAACAGCCTGGTTGTAATAAAAAACACATACTCTATTTGAATCAATATACATAATAAAATTGATTTATATAATTTTTATACTGATATGATAGTTTTGAACAGTGTCCTACAGATAACAAACAGCGTTGCGTTAAATAGATCATTAAGTTTTTATTTAAAGTATCTTGAGTGTGTCATGCTCTCTTTATTGTCTCTGCGGTGGTGGCGTGTGCGTCGGGTCGTTACGTTCCCTAAAATATGGTTGAGCGAAGCGATGGCTGATTCATATGTCATACTCGTGAACGGGTGCCGCCTGTGGAGGCTGGTCTGCTCTTGCATACTTATCTTATTGTTAGTATTAATTACTATAGTTTGACTTTGTTTTTCAACAATTTTTGACTTTTGTTAGAGTACTGTAGTGGTACTGTATGACATTGTGGAAATTGAAACTTATACCAGATGTAAATTTGATATATTAGATTTGTTTATTTTTTTTTGTTTTTTTACATGTTGTGATTGTCTTCTATATTTTTTGTGTTTATTTGTAATGGAAAGTGTCCTGCTATGATAGGGCATTTTCCAATTTTTATTTTTTTTGACGCTGTAAGGGAGAAAAGAGCTGGACACTTGCTGAGTTTCTTGCCGGTTCTTCTCAGTGCAAGATCTCCCGCCCAGAGTAGACTTACAAACCGATGGCATAGCGACATTCATAAGAGCTACTTGTAGCCTAAACTGAATAAATGATTTTTGAATTTGAATTTGAATTGAAATTGTCTTTGAGAACAAATTTTATGTTTTTGAAAAATTGCCGTGCAAAACAGATGGAATATTGGGTCAGGACTTTTTAGTAAAGCATCATGCTATATTAAATTATGAACTGAACACATTGAAATTAAATACGAATTATGGAAAATCCGTAGAATTAAACTTTAGTTTTTTAGATAGACAGAATTCTTATGGCAGTTCCTTAACAATACCAGCGCGCAGCGAGTCCATACACTATATAGATACCACATTTATTGGCGATTGCGTAGTAAGTAATCAGGAAGTATGTGAGGGAGTTTTCTTAGCTAACACTATTTCTACACAGAAAAACGAGAAGATACCTATTAAATTGTTAAACACAAGAGAAACCGATGTAACTTTAAATTATTTAATCCATATTTAACCAAATTAGAAGATTATTACGTTTGTCAGTTTAGTAAGTCAAATATAAACGCGGAAAGAGTTAAAAAATTATTTTCTCAATTAAAATTAGGTAACTTGACAACGGAAGAACAAAAGTCTATAGAAAATATTTGTGCCAAGTTTCCCGATGTTTTTCACTTACCCGGAGATAAATTAGGCACAACTCCTTTGTATGAACAAACTATCGAGATTAAATCGAATAGCACCCCGGTTTATGTAAAACCGTATCGGTTACCGCAGAAACAAAAAATCGAAATTGATAAACAAATTAAAGGAATGTTAGAAGACGGAATAATAGAAGAGTGTAGGAGCGCTTGGTCAAGTCCATTGTTACTAGTACCGAAAAAACTAGATTCTTTAGGTATTAAGAAATGGCGAGCAGTCATTGACTATCGCAAACTAAATGATAAAATACAGGATGATAAGTTCCCCCTCCCAAATATATCGGACATTCTAGATTCCTTGTCAGGTGCCGTTTATTTCTCGCACCTTGATTTATACCAGGGCTTTTATCAATTGAACTTACATAGAGATAGTAGACCGTATACAGCGTTCACCACGAGCAAAAATCAGTATCAAATGACTAGGCTACCTATGGGCCTAAAGACAAGCCCAAGTGCCTTCTCTAGAATGATAACCGTAGCAATGTCTGGACTAAACTATGAGCAATGTATGATATACCAAGATGATTTAGTCTGCATGGGTAGAAATTTGGAAAATCATAACAAAAACTTGATGGATATTTTTACTCGCTTGAGAAAAGTCAACCTTAAGTTGAACCCCGTCAAATGTAATTTTTTAAGAAAAGAAGTTTTATTTTTAGGACACGTAGTATCAGAAAAAGGTATTTTGCCAGACCCCAATAAAACGAAAGTTTTGGAAAATTATCCCACTCCTAAAAACAGTGACGACGTCAAGCGGTTCGTTGCATTTGCGAACTACTATCGCAAGTTTATTTCGAGATTCGCGGAAAAGGCATTTCCACTAAACAAATTATGTTGCAAATATGCTCCATTTGTGTGAACCGAAGAATGTGAAAAATCGTTCCAAATTTTGAAAACAGCATTAGTAACCCCACCAGTCTTACAGTATCCTAACTTTTTTAAAGAAAACACTTTTATTTTACAAACCGACGCATCAGGTATAGCTTTAGGTTCCGTGTTGTGTAATAGTGACGGACGGCCAGTGGCGTATGCAAGTCGCAGTTTAAATACGGCTGAAATGAACTATCCGACTATTGAAAAAGAGCTCTTGTCAATAGTATGGAGTGTAAAATATTTTAGGCCTTATTTATTCGGCAGACAATTTAAAATTCAGACAGATCATAGACCTCTAGTTTATTTATTTGGCATGCGAGACCCCTCAAGCAGGCTGTTAAAGTTTAGATTACAGTTAGAGGAATATAATTTTCAAATAGAATATACAGGTTGTAGATTTGCATTCCCGCCATAAATTTACAGCTGATCGTAATTGGTACACTTAATGACTAAAAAATACTTTTAACACGGAGAAAGTAATAAGGAACCGATTGATTAATAAAATGATCTCAGTGTAAATTAGAATAGCGACCGTCGACTGACGAGAATAGGGGTGCAGACCGTAGTAGGTACATAAGAGCGCAGCGGGCGGACATTAAGTCGATGAACTTACGTAAACTTGTAGGTACTATTATGTATTCTGTGGTAAAGTGGCTTACTCTTACGCATAAGTATACTTTGTTGCAATAAACTATTATTAGGTACTTACTGATCATGTTTAAGATACTCGCAGGTACTGCTCAAAGTGGGCACCTTCACGTTCTATGCACAAATGAGCACGGCGCCTTAAGTTTCTAGGTAACTTTTGCAGCACACTACGATTTGACCTTACACTCTCAAAAGCCATTAAAATATTTTGTTTTAACTGCACAACACTCGTGATTTCGTCTTTATAAACCATTCTTTTTATGTCTCCCCACAAATAAAAGTCACAAGGAGTCAAGTCTGGCGACCTCGGAGGCCAGGGCACTGGCCCACCTCGACCAATCCACTCGGTTCCGAACACTTCGTCCAAATAATCGCGCACTTGGCGTCCATAATGCGGAGGCGCCCCGTCCTGGTGGTAAAAGAGATTCCGGTGAAGAGCTAGTGGCACGTCGTCAAGCATTACGTCAACTACGTGCTGCAAAAGTTGCAAATACGAGTTGCTGTTGAGATAACCCTCGATGAAATAGGGCCCGAGTAAATGTCCACCAACATTGCCAGCCCACACATTGATGCTAAACCTATGCTGGAACGAATCTTTTTTGGTCTTATGCGGGTTCTGTTCGCGGTGAGCCCACCAATGTTCATTGTGGACGTTGTAAACACCGATGCGCGTAAACATACACTCGTCCGTCCATAGAATGCTGGCTTCTCGGTGTTCTAGTACCCAGTGACAAAAAGTGACCCGGGCGGCATGATCTTGCTCGTTCAATTCTTGAACTCTTCTGAAGTGGAACGGGTGCTGTTGCTCCGACTTAAGAAGCCGCCAGACTGTTGTGTGGTGGACATTGAAGTGGCGGCCAGCATCACGAGTACTGGCACGTGGTTCCCTCTCGAAGTATTCGAGTATTTGCTCTTGCAAATCGACTGAGAGGCCCACACTGCCGCGACCCTGCGCATGTCGAGGAACGTTGAACTGGCCATGATCCCTCAGTCGTTGCGTGGCAGCAAGCATTCCCTCGCGCGATGGAGTTGGTCTGTTTGGAAACATTTCCACAAACATGACCACGGCTCGACGTAGACTGTTCCCACTAATTGCGTATAATCGCACCATCTCCACAAGTTCTACGTTAGAATAATTTTCCGTCATTTTACTTTTTTTACACACACAAACAACACACCTAAGAACACGTTTCGCTCCAAATTCGCTAGGGCTAAGAAATGTGTCACTCGTTCGGGGTTGCGCGGCACACTGGCTTTGATGCGTGCGGCGTGCGCCCGCCGCCCGCCGGCCGCCGGCGCTCGCCGCGCCGACAAAGCTGCGGGCGCGCCGCGAAGCTCGAGCTTGTTGCTACCTACTCGTGGTCGGGTGAGCGGGCGTACGCGAACGAGCGTTTATTTTTTAGTGCTACGCAGACGTGCGATTCGTATTTACAGATTTTGAAAATATGATTATTATTTTTTCATATTCTTTTTATAATTTATTTGTAATAAGTATAAGCAATACGACTGCTGCTATGAATATGGCGTGAATGCAAATCAACAAGTTGTATAAAAGGGAATAATAACTCCGCGGCAGACGCTCTCTCACGTATAGTTATTACGTCAGAGGAATTAAAAAATATGAACGAGCATATCGTTAACGTAGTAACAAGAGCGCAAGCGAGACGAATAAGGGACTCGCAAGGGCATCAAATAACGACAAACTCACCGGTCAATAATAATTTCATCAATTCAAGGTCTGATCAACCGAGAGTTGTAGACATTATTAAAAAACCGACGAATTTGACGGAACTAGCTTTGACAAATAATAAAAAAATAATGAAATTAGAAAAAGAAGGATTAATAAAGGAAAGGTCAAAATATTTTATATACGTACCCAGTAGTTCAAGTGTTTACTTTAACAGCTTATCTCGATCGCCAATCACGCGAGACGTATTGGTGAGAAATCTAGTTTGTTTGTGTAAAAAATTAAATTTAAAGGAGCTTTGTGTGTTAAAGAACGAAAATAATATAGATTTTATAACTGGGATACTAAACGAAATAAAGAGATATAAAGATTGGACCGGTCCCTGATTGTGTATTTTAAGAAACATTCAAAGATTAAATAATAAAGACGACGTACGTGTAGTTATTAATGATTTTCACCTATTGCCCACAAGTGGCCACGCGAGCATTAGGCGAATGTCTAATAATATTAGGAAATTCTATTATTGGCCGGGAATGGACAAAGATATAGTGGAATTTGTGAATAAATGCAGCCAATGCAAAACGCAAAAACATGCACTTAAAACAAAACAGCCGATGGAAATTACTAGTACATCGAATTATGCGTTAGAAAAAGTTTTTTTGGACATCGTAGGGCCATTGCCAAAGGACAACAACAGTTATGTTTACGTGCTCACCTTACAATGCGAACTTTCTAAATTTATAGAGGCCTACCCATTACATGCAAAAGATTCAGAGACAGTAGCGCGGGCATTTGTTGAAAATTTTATTTTAAGATTTGGGGTCCCACGAGAGATAGCAACTGATAGAGGCGCCGAGTTTATCTCCACGACTATGCAGCAGGTATGCAATTTATTAAAAAATAACAAATTATCGTCAACGGCGTACCATCATGAATCTATCGGAGCGTTGGAAAATACACATAAGAGTTTGGGTTCGTACTTAAGGATACAATGTGAAAATAATTCCAGTTCGTGGAGCAGCTGGCTTCCTTATTGGTGCTTTTGCTATAACAATACCGTTCACATTGAGACCAAGTATACTCCGCACGAGTTGGTCTTCGGTAAGTCATGTATGTTACCAAATAACCTCACCAGCGATGTCGTAGATCCTTTATACAATTATGACAATTACCCGTATCAATATCAGAACTAAAGTATAGACTACAGGTAGCACAAAAAGACGCAAAAATTAATTTGATAAATAGTAAAATAAAAAGAAAAATAAATTACGACACTGCTATAAACCCTGTGACCTATAAGAAAAATACTTACTGTTAAAAAATGAAACCGGAAATAAGTTCGAGAAAGTGTATAATGTTCCTTATTTAATATTAGAAGATTTAGGTTGTAATGTGAAAATTCTAAAGAACGGGAAACCCGAAATTGTCCATAAAAACCGCACGAGAACTTATGTATCTTAAATTGTATACTATTTTTATATGTAAGTAACTGTGTTTAAAAAAAATGCTTATTTTTATCTTTATGTTATATTATCTTTTAATCGTAAGATGTTTATTTGATATTTTTTTATTTTACCATGGTAGTCTGGATACCAAATAAAATATACTTAATTGTTAAGTAACATTTTATTTTTTCCCTCCAGGGGAGGTGTAGTGTATAGATAAACATATATTATACATATGTTACATGTAATCCCTATTACTATGAAATACATGCAGTTCTAATCGCACGACTCGTTGTTTCACTCGTCTCCACGGCACCCGTCCTTACACGCTCATATTATGGTGAGAACATTAGACCATATGGAACATTTGGAATTGAAGTATGCCGTGATATTGAGTCTCTCCATATACCACATTCTGAAAATGAAATATCTGTTGAGAGATTGATTATTGTCAAGGCACCGTAGTGGTCGAAAATATTATACATATATATTGTTAAATATGCAGCACAATAGTTGAGAGCACAGAATTCACAGTTATTACTGAAAACGTACTGTGAGTTGCTGTGTTCATGTTATGACCATTGTGTGGTATATGGGGTGGGCTCGATACCAACAAAATATAACTGATCAAGCATCCTTCCTTGATGATATATTAGTCAGAGAAGATGTAGAAAACTTCAACTCCGTTGATTATGACATCCTTCTTGCCATTCTCCACTCCCTTAACATTACCCCTGCAGTGATTGCTTGGCTCTCAGATTATCTCCGCAATCGCTACCAGAGGATTAGGAGTGATGACTTATCCTCAGAATGGTCTCCTCTAACTGCGGGTGTGCCTCAAGATGGGGTACTCTCACTTCTCCTCTTTTCCTTATTTATTAACGAACTCGCTAAAGTTATATCTTGCCCGCACCACCTATATGCAGATGATGTACAAATTTATAGGCACTTTGATGCAGCCAGTGCTGACTCTGCTATTGCAGCCCTTATAAAGACCTTCTGTAAAAACTTGGGCGGACACATCTGGATTGCTCGTGAATCCCAATAAGTCACAAGCAATAGTCATAGGCAGCAACAGATTGTATGATAAACTGGATTTTGATAAACTCCCCAAGGTTACGTATGATGGAGTGAATCTTGCGTATGCAGGCAAAACTAAAAATTTAGGCATCATTATTGACAACACTCTCTCTTGGAAATCACAGATTAATGAAGTCAGCTGGCGCATGCATTACTCCTATCACTCTCTCAAGCGACTTCAGTTTTTCTTACCGTTCAATACCAAAATTATGCTAGCTCAGTCGCTTCTTCTCCCTCTTCTCGACTACGCCGATGTTTGTTATTTGGATGCCACGGAAGAGTTGATTAACAAATTGGAGCGCCTGCAAAACCTGGCCATCAGGTTCATATTTGGTCTGCGCAAGTATGATCATATTTCAGAGTTCAGGTCAAAGTTGAAATGGCTCCCAATCCGACTCCGCCGTGATATGCACATCCTGTCCCTCCTTTATAAAATCCTTCATTACCCTCAGCTTCCTCATTACCTACGTTCCCGTTTTACTCTCTTACCAGCCACTTCCCGCCCCAAAAGGTCGTGTGACACAAGAACCCTGCTCTATCCACAATCCAATTCCAAATTTTTCTACAATTCTTACACCGTATATGCAGCCAGATTGTGGAATAAACTGCCTGCCAGCATTCGTGAGAGCCCATCAGTAGCATCTTTTAAACACAAATTGAAAGAGCACTACCTCTCTAGCTTGAGCAGTAATCAGTAACATCATATAGTTATACAGTCAGATGATAATATGTATATATTAGATAATTATTTATATATATATATATATATATATAGAGATCCCTTTACGGTAAATGTTGATCAGACGGGACTTCACGCGAGCACTTTGTTGATCCGAAAATGCATGTTGATCCGGCGCCTTTTGTTGATCCAATATGCATCTCTGGTAACTAATGTGGCTCCGACCGGATCAACATCTACACTCACGGGACTGCTTACTAACATTCGCCGAAGTTGATCCGATATACAAATCCACCTTGCAATAGTTACGGAAAATGTTGATCCGATTTAAATGAGCCAATCAGAGCACAGCAAACGATCGGATTGGCTGAAAGCAGCCGCGACGTTGCCGTTTAAAGATACGAATATCTTTAGCCACAAAATACAGAATTAAAGCTTCATACAATGTGCGCTCCGACAACCGCTCACGGACACGTAGTCAGTCGGAATCAAAGGCGGTTTCTGGGTAATGCGAGCGCGAGTGCCGCCCGCTGCATTGTAAGTCAATTGTGAACTAGTAGTTTACGTTATCGGAATAAGCTGACATTTTGTACACTTAAGTAATCTTGATGACAATGCAATAATATGGTGACCTGGACCTGATGCTGCAGCCAGGATCGTCTCTCACAAGGGAACTCCTCAATGGTTAAGCGTATAGAGTTGAAATTTAGACATTTATGTACACCCGATGACAATGCAATAATGTGGTGACCTTGACCTGATGCTGCAGCCAGGATTGTCTTTCACAAGAGAACTCCTCTATGTATATATATATATGCAGCCAGGATCGTCTCTCACAAGGGAACTCCTCAATGGTTAAGCTTATAGAGTTGAAATTTGGACATTTATGTACACCCGATGACAATGCAATAATGTGGTGACCTTGAGCTGATGCTGCAGTCAGGATCGTCTCTCACAAGGGAACTCCTCAATGGTTAAGCGTATAGAGTTGAAATTTGGTACACATATATACACCCGATGACAATGCAATAATGTGGTGACCTTGACTTGATGCTGCAGCCAGGATCGTCTCTCACAAGGGAACTCCTCATCTGTTAAGCGTCTAAAGTTGAAATTTGGTAAACGTATGTACATCCGATGACAATGCAATAATAAGGTGGCCTTGACCTGATGCTGCAGCCAGGATCGTCTTCTCATGAACAACTGTTAACTGTCTCGAGTTCAAATTTTACAGAACGCTGATTATGGCTTGTATTCACTACACAGTTTGGACCTGCCAAACTGGCGGATGTCCAACAGTGGACTTCAAATGTTTCTTGAGCTATAGTTTGTCAAAACAATTTTAATAAGCACAAACACGACGAGGATATCCTCGTTTGCTTAGTTGAAGAGTTCCTATGGCCAACTTTCGGCTTCCATCATCAGACCAGCTCCATGGTACCATATTATTGCATTTTCACCCAAGATGAGGTATCATCATCATCATCAGCCCAAACTAGTCCACTGCTGGACATAGGCCTCCCAACAAGGCGCGCTACTGAACCCAATCCTCGGTTCTCCGATTCAGTCGCTGCCAGCCACCTTACACAAGATACCTAGGTATGCCAAATTTTATCTCAATCAGGCACCGGAAAGTAGGTCAAAATTAATTTACTTGATTTGAACCGGAAAGACATACAGACATACGAACGAAACTAGTTAATTAATAAAAGCTAGTATTAGGCAATCCATACTTTCATATTGCATACTTAAATTATAAAATCAAAAGTAACTAACTATGTCTTTCTGTTTGTCTGTCTGTCTTCATGAAATTTGAAATGAAACAACTTTTACGGATCTACTCGCGTTTATTTTACACATTACTTTTAGTTACTGTTTATCCTGACATTTTGAACCCTAAAATAAACGTGAGTAAAAGTTGTTTTATTTCAATGTGTAGTGTTCACGTAAACTTTAGAAAACATATCGTCAAATTTGTTTATTTTGTTTTGTGTAAACCTGTTTTAAAGGATAGCGACATGAGTAAATAAAATAAAAAAAACAGTGCCTCAAGCTTTTAAAATTGAAATGTTCGTGCTCACCTTGGCATTGGGTCATCCATCCAATCCATCTAATCAAAGACAGAATCAGCATTCAGTTCGAGTCAAGACTCGAACTGAATGCGGATTCTGTCTTTCGAGATCTTGAGTTCGATTTCGAGTTCGAGTTCGAGTTCGAGTTCGAGTTCGAGTTCGAGTTCGAGTTCGAGTTCGAGTTCGAGTTCGAGTTCGAGTTCGAGTTCGAGATCGAGTTCGTGTTCGAGTTCGAGTTCGAGTTCGAGTTCGAGTTCGAGTTCGAGTTCGAGTTCAAGTTCGAGTTCGAGTTCGAGTTCGAGTTCGAGTTCGAGTTCGAGTTCGAGTTCGAGTTCGAGCTCGAGTTCGAGTTCGAGTTCGAGTTCATAGTTTTCGGGTGCGCCGATTTTGAATACAACACATCTATTTCGAGATCCAACATTGGCGGCGTGACTTTTTATGTAAAATCAATATGGGTATTCCATGGTTTTCGGGGGTGCCGATTTCGAATAAAACTATTTATTTATTAATTTATAGAAACCAACAGCTTCAACAGATTGTAATCAATGTGTGCTTATTCTACTGATGATTACAATATCATAAGAGTCACTGGAGCAACGGAGATGATAATTAAGATGATAATTTGATGAATACTTTTTGAATATTTCTTATACTTGTTTTTTTTATTTATTTTTTTTACTTTTTTTTACTCTTTTTTATTTTTTAAGTTCGAGTTTGAGTTCGAGTTCAAGTTCAAGCTCGAGTTCAAGCTCGAGTTCAAGTTAGAGCCTGAGTTCGAGTTCGAGTTCGAGTTCGAGTTCGAGCTCGAGTTCGAGTTCGAGTTCGAGCTCGAGTTCGAGTTCGAGTTCGAGTACGAGTTCCAGTTCAAGTTCGAGTTCGAGTTCGAGTTCGAGTTCGAGTTCGAGTTCGAGTTCGAGTTCGAGTTCGAGTTCGAGTTCGAGTTCGAGTTCGAGTTCGAGTTCGAGTTCGAGTTCGAGTTCGAGTTCGAGTTCGAGTTCGAGTTCGAGTTCGAGTTCGAGTTCGAGTTCGAGTTCGAGTTAGAGTTAGAGTTAGAGTTCGAGTTCGAGTTCGAGTCCGAGTCCGAGTCCGAGTCCGAGTCCGAGTCCGAGTCCGAGTCCGAGTCCGAGTCCGAGTCCGAGTCCGAGTTCGAGTTCGAGTTCGAGTCCGAGTCCGAGTCCGAGTCCGAGTCCGAGGCCCGAGTCCCAGTCCGAGTTCGAGTTCGAGTTCGAGTTCGAGTTCGAGTTCGTGGCAACCAATCCAACATTGGCGGACGTGACTTTTTATGTAAAATCAATTATGGGTATTATTTCCATGGTTTTCGGGGGTGCCGATTTCGAATACTTTATTTATTTATTTATTTATAGAAACCAACAGCTTATTACTATGTGTGCCTTATCTACTGATGCTTATAGTAAAGCCAATTACAGGTTTCTGCATTTACATTTTTTTATTATTTGTAATAAAATCTCAATATTTTGTGAATATTTTGTTTCTCTATTGAGAAATAAAAATAAAACGCTATAAACGGAACACTAACCAACTTTTAACAAAATAAACTTTTCCTTACCTAGAACTTAATTCTAAACCCATTACCTAAGAATTAAGCCTTATTAAGAATTTAACCTTGCAATGAGCGTAAGTGAGTCATTGAATGCTGCTCTTTAAATGAGAAAAAATACTGAATATATTTAATAATTATATAATGTGTAGACCACCACCTGATTACTTTGTATTTTCTGCACTACTTAATTATCGCACTTGATAGCTTCGATTGTTTTTTTAAAGGTAAATTTGGACAGGAAGAAAACATCTTCCTTGCATTTTTAGCATTTGCAGTTGTCCATGGTTTTCGGGGGTGCCAATTTCGAATACAACATCTATTTCGAGATTGCATAACGCTGGCTGAACCCTACGAGATAGATCAAAATAATATACTAGGTACAGTATTGTACACCTTAACTACAAAAAAGTCCGCGATGGTATATATATGTCTATCTCTTAGGGATAACCTACAATAATTATTTTGTATCATTTACTTTTTACGAGAAATAATGGCTTATTTACGAAGCAATTTTAAACAATACAGCATTAATCCTAATCCAATTACCTTAAATAGATTGTGCATTTAATATAGATCAATATGTATTCCTTTACGGTAAATGTTGATCAGGCGCGACTTCACGCGAGCACTTTGTTGATCCGAAAATGTATGTTGATCCGGCGCCTTTTGTTGATCCAATATGCATCTCTGGTAACTAATGTGGCTCCGACCGGATCAACATCTACACTCACGGGACTTCTTACTAACGTTCGCCGAAGATGATCCGATATACAAATCCACCTTGCGATAGCTACGGAAAATGTTAATCCGATTCAAATGAGCCAATCAGAGCACAGCAAACGATCGGATTGGCTGAAAGCAGCCGCGACGTTGCCGTTTAAAGATACGAATATCTTTAGCCACAAAATACAGAATTAAAGCTTCATACAATGTGCGCTCCAACAACCGCTCACGGACACGTAGTCAGTCGGAATCAAAGGCGGTTTCTGGGTAATGCGAGCGCGAGTGCCGCCCGCTGCATTGTAAGTCAATTGTGAACTAGTAGTTTACGTTATCGGAATAAGCTGACATTTTGTACACTTAAGTAATCTTGATGACAATGCAATAATATGGTGACCTGGACCTGATGCTGCAGCCAGGATCGTCTCTCACAAGGGAACTCCTCAATGGTTAAGCGTATAGAGTTGAAATTTAGACATTTATGTACACCCGATGACAATGCAATAATGTGGTGACCTTGACCTGATGCTGCAGCCAGGATTGTCTTTCACAAGAGAACTCCTCTATGTATATAATATATGCAGCCAGGATCGTCTCTCACAAGGGAACTCCTCAATGGTTAAGCTTATAGAGTTGAAATTTGGACATTTATGTACACCCGATGACAATGCAATAATGTGGTGACCTTGAGCTGATGCTGCAGTCAGGATCGTCTCTCACAAGGGAACTCCTCAATGGTTAAGCGTATAGAGTTGAAATTTGGTACACATATATACACCCGATGACAATGCAATAATGTGGTGACCTTGACTTGATGCTGCAGCCAGGATCGTCTCTCACAAGGGAACTCCTCATCTGTTAAGCGTCTAAAGTTGAAATTTGGTAAACGTATGTACATCCGATGACAATGCAATAATAAGGTGGCCTTGACCTGATGCTGCAGCCAGGATCGTCTTCTCATGAACAACTGTTAACTGTCTCGAGTTCAAATTTTACAGAACGCTGATTATGGCTTGTATTCACTACACAGTTTGGACCTGCCAAACTGGCGGATGTCCAACAGTGGACTTCAAATGTTTCTTGAGCTATAGTTTGTCAAAACAATTTTAATAAGCACAAACACGACGAGGATATCCTCGTTTGCTTAGTTGAAGAGTTCCTATGGCCAACTTTCGGCTTCCATCATCAGACCAGCTCCATGGTACCATATTATTGCATTTTCACCCAAGATGAGGTATCATCATCATCATCAGCCCAAACTAGTCCACTGCTGGACATAGGCCTCCCAACAAGGCGCGCTACTGAACCCAATCCTCGGTTCTCCGATTCAGTCGCTGCCAGCCACCTTACACAAGATACCTAGGTATGCCAAATTTTATCTCAATCAGGCACCGGAAAGTAGGTCAAAATTAATTTACTTGATTTGAACCGGAAAGACATACAGACATACGAACGAAACTAGTTAATTAATAAAAGCTAGTATTAGGCAATCCATACTTTCATATTGCATACTAAATTATAAAATCAAAAGTAACTAACTATGTCTTTCTGTTTGTCTGTCTGTCTTCATGAAATTTGAAATGAAACAACTTTTACGGATCTACTCGCGTTTATTTTACACATTACTTTTAGTTACTGTTTATCCTGACATTTTGAACCCTAAAATAAACGTGAGTAAAAGTTGTTTTATTTCAATGTGTAGTGTTCACGTAAACTTTAGAAAACATATCGTCAAATTTGTTTATTTTGTTTTGTGTAAACCTGTTTTAAAGGATAGCGACATGAGTAAATAAAATAAAAAAAACAGTGCCTCAAGCTTTTAAAATTGAAATGTTCGTGCTCACCTTGGCATTGGGTCATCCATCCAATCCATCTAATCAAAGACAGAATCAGCATTCAGTTCGAGTCAAGACTCGAACTGAATGCGGATTCTGTCTTTCGAGATCTTGAGTTCGATTTCGAGTTCGAGTTCGAGTTCGAGTTCGAGTTCGAGTTCGAGTTCGAGTTCAAGTTCGAGTTCGAGTTCGAGTTCGAGTTCGAGTTCGAGTTCGAGTTCGAGTTCGAGTTCGAGTTCGAGTTCGAGTTCGAGTTCGAGTTCGAGATCGAGTTCGAGTTCGAGTTCGAGTTCGAGTTCGAGTTCGAGTTCGAGTTCGAGTTCGAGTTCGAGTTCGAGTTCGAGTTCGAGTTCGAGTTCGAGTTCGAGTTCATAGTTTTCGGGTGCGCCGATTTTGAATACAACACATCTATTTCGAGATCCAACATTGGCGGCGTGACTTTTTATGTAAAATCAATATGGGTATTCCATGGTTTTCGGGGGTGCCGATTTCGAATAAAACTATTTATTTATTAATTTATAGAAACCAACAGCTTATTACAATGTGTGCTTATTCTACTGATGATTACAATATCATAAGAGTCACTGGAGCAACGGAGATGATAATTAAGATGATAATTTGATGAATACTTTTTGAATATTTCTTATACTTGTTTTTTTTATTTATTTTTTTTACTTTTTTTTACTCTTTTTTATTTTTTAAGTTCGAGTTCGAGTTCGAGTTCAAGTTCAAGCTCGAGTTCAAGCTCGAGTTCGAGTTAGAGCCTGAGTTCGAGTTCGAGTTCGAGTTCGAGCTCGAGTTCGAGTTCGAGTTCGAGTACGAGTTCCAGTTCAAGTTCGAGTTCGAGTTCGAGTTCGAGTTCGAGTTCGAGTTCGAGTTCGAGTTCGAGTTCGAGTTCGAGTTCGAGTTCGAGTTCGAGTTCGAGTTCGAGTTCGAGTTCGAGTTCGAGTTCGAGTTCGAGTTCGAGTTCGAGTTCGAGTTCGAGTTCGAGTTCGAGTTCGAGTTCGAGTTCGAGTTCGAGTCCGAGTCCGAGTCCGAGTATTTCTTATACTTGTTTTTTTTATTTATTTTTTTTACTTTATTTTACTCTTTTTTATTTTTTAAGTTCTAGTTTGAGTTCGAGTTCGAGTTCAAGTTCAAGCTCGAGTTCAAGCTCGAGTTCGAGTTAGAGCCTGAGTTCGAGTTCAAGTTCGAGTTCGAGTTCGAGTTCGAGTTCGAGTTCGAGTTCGAGTTCGAGTTCGAATTCGAGTTCGAGTTCGAGTTCGAGTTCGAGTCCCGAGTCCCAGTCCGAGTTCGAGTTCGAGTTCGAGTTCGAGTTCGAGTTCGAGTTCGTGGCAACCAATCCAACATTGGCGGACGTGACTTTTTATGTAAAATCAATTATGGGTATTATTTCCATGGTTTTCGGGGGTGCCGATTTCGAATACTTTATTTATTTATTTATTTATAGAAACCAACAGCTTATTACTATGTGTGCCTTATCTACTGATGCTTATAGTAAAGCCAATTACAGGTTTCTGCATTTACATTTTTTTATTATTTGTAATAAAATCTCAATATTTTGTGAATATCTTGTTTCTCTATTGAGAAATAAAAATAAAACGCTATAAACGGAACACTAACCAACTTTTAACAAAATAAACTTTTCCTTACCTAGAACTTAATTCTAAACCCATTACCTAAGAATTAAGCCTTATTAAGAATTTAACCTTGCAATGAGCGTAAGTGAGTCATTGAATGCTGCTCTTTAAATGAGAAAAAATACTGAATATATTTAATAATTATATAATGTGTAGACCACCACCTGATTACTTTGTATTTTCTGCACTACTTAATTATCGCACTTGATAGCTTCGATTGTTTTTTTAAAGGTAAATTTGGACAGGAAGAAAACATCTTCCTTGCATTTTTAGCATTTGCAGTTGTCCATGGTTTTCGGGGGTGCCAATTTCGAATACAACATCTATTTCGAGATTGCATAACGCTGGCTGAACCCTACGAGATAGATCAAAATAATATACTAGGTACAGTATTGTACACCTTAACTACAAAAAAGTCCGCGATGGTATATATATGTCTATCTCTTAGGGATAACCTACAATAATTATTTTGTATCATTTACTTTTTACGAGAAATAATGGCTTATTTACGAAGCAATTTTAAACAATACAGCATTAATCCTAATCCAATTACCTTAAATAGATTGTGCATTTAATATAGATCAATATGTATACCTTTACGGTAAATGTTGATCAGGCGCGACTTCACGCGAGCACTTTGTTGATCCGAAAATGTATGTTGATCCGGCGCCTTTTGTTGATCCAATATGCATCTCTGGTAACTAATGTGGCTCCGACCGGATCAACATCTACACTCACGGGACTTCTTACTAACGTTCGCCGAAGATGATCCGATATACAAATCCACCTTGCGATAGCTACGGAAAATGTTAATCCGATTCAAATGAGCCAATCAGAGCACAGCAAACGATCGGATTGGCTGAAAGCAGCCGCGACGTTGCCGTTTAAAGATACGAATATCTTTAGCCACAAAATACAGAATTAAAGCTTCATACAATGTGCGCTCCGACAACCGCTCACGGACACGTAGTCAGTCGGAATCAAAGGCGGTTTCTGGGTAATGCGAGCGCGAGTGCCGCCCGCTGCATTGTAAGTCAATTGTGAACTAGTAGTTTACGTTATCGGAATAAGCTGACATTTTGTACACTTAAGTAATCTTGATGACAATGCAATAATATGGTGACCTGGACCTGATGCTGCAGCCAGGATCGTCTCTCACAAGGGAACTCCTCAATGGTTAAGCGTATAGAGTTGAAATTTAGACATTTATGTACACCCGATGACAATGCAATAATGTGGTGACCTTGACCTGATGCTGCAGCCAGGATTGTCTTTCACAAGAGAACTCCTCTATGTATATAATATATGCAGCCAGGATCGTCTCTCACAAGGGAACTCCTCAATGGTTAAGCTTATAGAGTTGAAATTTGGACATTTATGTACACCCGATGACAATGCAATAATGTGGTGACCTTGAGCTGATGCTGCAGTCAGGATCGTCTCTCACAAGGGAACTCCTCAATGGTTAAGCGTATAGAGTTGAAATTTGGTACACATATATACACCCGATGACAATGCAATAATGTGGTGACCTTGACTTGATGCTGCAGCCAGGATCGTCTCTCACAAGGGAACTCCTCATCTGTTAAGCGTCTAAAGTTGAAATTTGGTAAACGTATGTACATCCGATGACAATGCAATAATAAGGTGGCCTTGACCTGATGCTGCAGCCAGGATCGTCTTCTCATGAACAACTGTTAACTGTCTCGAGTTCAAATTTCACAGAACGCTGATTATGGCTTGTATTCACTACACAGTTTGGACCTGCCAAACTGGCGGATGTCCAACAGTGGACTTCAAATGTTTCTTGAGCTATAGTTTGTCAAAACAAATCTAATAAGCACAAACACGACGAGGATATCCTCGTTTGCTTAGTTGAAGAGTTCCTATGGCCAACTTTCGGCTTCCATCATGAGACCAGCTCCATGGTACCATATTATTGCATTTTCACCCAAGATGAGGTATCATCATCATCATCAGCCCAAACTAGTCCACTGCTGGACATAGGCCTCCCAACAAGGCGCGCTACTGAACCCAATCCTCGGTTCTCCGATTCAGTCGCTGCCAGCCACCTTACACAAGATACCTAGGTATGCCAAATTTTATCTCAATCAGGCACCGGAAAGTAGGTCAAAATTAATTTACTTGATTTGAACCGGAAAGACATACAGACATACGAACGAAACTAGTTAATTAATAAAAGCTTGTATTAGGCAATCCATAATTTCATATTGCATACCTACTTATATTATAAAAGCAAAAGTACTATGTCTTTCTGTTTGTCCGACCGATCTTCATGAAATTTAAAATGAAACAACTTTTACGGATCTACTCGCGTATATTTTACACATTCATCATCATCATCACCATCAGCTCATTTTTGTCCCCACTGCTGGAGCACGAGCCTTCCCTATGGATGGATAGGGAGAACGGGTCATAAACCACCACGCGGGCCCAGTGCGGATTGGTGGTTGTTAACGACTGCTAATGCAGCCGGGACCAACGGCTTTACGTGCCTTCCGAAGCACGGAGAAGCTCGAGATGATAAATTTTTGGTCACCCATCCGATGACCGGCCTTTGCGAAAGTTGCTTAACCTCAACACTCGCAGACCGGGCGCGTTAACCACTGCGCCATCGAGCACATTACACATTACTTTTAGTTAATGTTTATCCTGACGTTTCGAACCCTAAAATAAATGCGAGTAGATCCGTAAAAGTTGTTTTATTTCAATGTGTAGTGTTCACGTAAACTTTAGAAAACTATTCATAAGTTTAATTTGTTTTGTGTAAGCCTGTTTTAAAGGATAGCGACATGAGTAAATAAAATAAAAAAAATGAATGCCTCAAGCTTTTAAAATTGAAATGTTCGTGCTCACCTTGGCATTGCGTCATCCATCTTATTCATCTAATCAAAGACAGAATCCACATTCATAACAAACTGAACGTACGAACGTACGAACTTATTTTCCCGAGTTTCCTATGGCCATCTTCCAGCATCATCAGACTCTGGTTACCATCTAGCACCAAAGTACTCGTCAAGACGAATCATACGAGCCCAAACTCGATGGGATTGTGTCGTTTAATTACCGAGTTCCTATGGCCATCTTCCAGCTCCATCATCAGACCCTGGTTACCATCTAGCATCAAAGTATTCGTCAAGACGAATCATACGAGCCCAAACTCGATGGGGTTGTGTCGTTTAATTACCGAATTCCTATGGCCATTTTCCAGCTCCATCATTAGACCCTGGTTACCATCTAGCACCAAAGTACTCGTCAAGACGAATCATACGAGCCCAAACTCGATGGGATTGTGTCGTTTAATTACCGAGTTCCTATGGCCATCTTCCAGCTCCATCATCAGACCCTGGTTACCATCTAGCATCAAAGTACTCATCAAGACGAATCATACGAGCCCAAACTCGATGGGGTTGTGTCATTTAACTACCGAGTTCCTATGGCCACCTTCCGGTTCTATCATCAGATCAGCTCCATGTCATAATAATTTTGCATTGTCGTCCGATTCACACATGCATGCAAAATTTCATCTCAATCGATAACCGGGAAGTGGATCAAATTTAACTTGCCAGATTTAATTACAGACGAACATACAACGGGGCAGGTGAAACTAAATAAAAGCTTGTATTGTAAAATAACACAAATTCACTCTATATTCTAACTGGGTTCTCTCTCTGTCACACGCAGAACGCGACGTTGCCGCTTTGTGTTCAAGTACCTATTCGTCCATTTTGGCTCCGGATCAACTTAGTCTAAGTAAATGTCGCATATAAGTTAAATACATATATTCTGGATCTAAGAAATCATATTCAGTATGAGTTTTTCGAACGTTGCTGGATCAACAAATGTTGGTCAAATCGCTGACGAGTATGTTGAAAACCTGTAAGTGCAGCTCCACCGACGTCACACGCGCATCAAGGACGGGTCAAAGTATATCAGTTTGCGCTACGGGGAGCCGAGTATACACGTAAAATAGGTGGATCAACAATTGTTCTAACTTCACACTTGATCAACATTTACCGTGAAAGGTTCATTATATATATATATATATATATATATATATATATATATATATATATATATATGTATATGTGTATAGGTATGTACGTATATGCATTATAATTAGTTTAAGTACCTATTTATTTTATTTGTTTATATGTTACGTTTTCCCTCCTTCCTATGATATGGGGTCCTTCAAGAGAGGCGTGAAGAAGCACCTTGTGGGCCGGCAGAGTGAAGTTGACTGATGCTACGTTTGTTTCCACGCTGCACCAGTTGTCTTCGCGTCTGGACTTCATTTCCACTTAACATCAGGTGGGATGGAGTCATTTGCCGAGCTAAGTATAAAAAAAAAAAAAAAAAATTATGTTATGGTCGACAATTGGTCCCGCAAACTTTCATTTCCAACTACAGCTAGGGTTGGCTGGAAGAGATCTCTTTTAGAGATAAGCTCACCCTTGTATATGTTTTTTATAATGTAATTTAGACTGTAATTTTTAATGTACAATAAAGGATTCAAAGAAACATAATAAAAGAAATTTAAAAATATACTTATTGTTTTATTCCAATAAACAACCTAATGTTTTACATTGCCATCTAAGGTGCGCTCAACCATTTCTGTCATTGTAGAACTGTGTTGCTTTTAAAATCAATGCAATTGGTTATTAAGACATGAAATATGTATAGGTTCGATGTAAAAGATAGACTACTACACAACTGCTTGTGCTGTTGGGAAGGACTTTGCAGAAGCAATACTGATGTGTCAGTTGGTTGACAATAAGTCTTGTTTAGAAAGATTGCTTAGAATCAAGTTGGTCAACTGTAGTAAACATGAATTACATCCTTGTTTCTATTAGCATTTATGGTTCCGTGTAAGTGCGGACCTTTCTAAATAAATATTTCAGTACCTACTAGATTCTATGACATCATATCAACATTCGTTTTCATCACACAAATATGTTTTCTATCCGAATTTGAATCCGGGATCTGTAGAGCAAAATAAACAAGTTTCTATGGCTGCATAAAAGCGGCTTTGGTTCAGCAAAAAATAAGACGGACACGCACGCACGATCTATGTTTATTATTTATATGAGTTTGTAGAAAACCGTATAATATTAACTATGTTTTGGACCTATTTTAATAATATTCTTTGTGAGATTTTAAAAAAAACCACAAACCTTTTTTTTTATTTTTTTTATGTGTAGTTCGTTCCCTGAGGAACCGGCTAAGGTCGTAGACCATGCTGCCATGTCATTAGTTTCTTATTTTCATTAGTTTAAAATCCAGTTAAAGTCTTCAGTATTTTTTTTGTCTTAATTCAATAATTTTTGTTTTCATTTCAATAGTTTCGTCCGGGTTTAAAGAAAAATTACATTCTTTTGTTTGTAAAGTCAAGATTTGTAAGTCAAGAACCATAACTTTTTGTAGGCAGCACGTCATTGTCATATTGACATACCTTTCACGTTCAAATACAAATAAGTGCCCACGTGGGGTCAACTGAGGACACTGAGGCCCATCAAAAACCAATTAAATAATGAAAACAAACTATGCAAATATTGTCTATAAAAGGATATTTACAACTATTTACAAATTAAACACTTATGTAACCCTAAACTAAATTTTTCCCACTGTATTTATTATATATTTATACAAAGATAAATATGTCAAATTATTTACAAGAATAGCCTGGATGGAGCGCGGCACCAAATCAAGATCATTATTATATATATCTAACAGCTCATCCATAAGCACAAGGCGCTGAATGCCAAAGGATGAACAATCGAAGAATATGTGCGAAAGAGATTGCTCTACTTGAAGGCTACAGTGGTCACAATGTGAACTTTGCACCATTTTTAAGCGGAAGAGATGGTAATTTAGACGACAGTGTCCAAAACGAAGTCTTAAAATAGTTGTGTAAAATCTTCTATTTATATACGAATTGCTATTGCAGAACCAGGGTATGGATCCAATGGGAACATTATAGGTAGCGTACCACATACCTTTGTTTTCAATTTGGACTGTGTAGTTCCAATGTCTTTTCCAGATATCAGTGAACCTTTTTTTTAAGAGAGGGACTATATCTGTACAGGGTATTAAAATATTGAGATTACTAGTTGAATCAGGTACAATAGCTGAAGAGTTTGTTATAGTTCTAGCTAAGAAGTCAGCACTTTCATTTCCAACCACACCAACATGAGACGGAACCCACATAAATACAATTTTCATATGATGAACACTGGTCAGATCCATCCAGGACGCTTTGATTAATGGAACAAAGTAATTTGTGTTAGCATTGAACTTATGATTATTAATATTTTTGAGAACACTCATACTATCAGTAACTATAACCCATTTGTGATATCCATCATTTTTATGTTTTATTTGTTTTAAAGCAGCAAGAATAGCCACAGCCTCAGCTGTGAATATACTTGCATTTGAATTTATTTTATAACCAGTACCAGACTTTAATAACCCATCAAAAACAGCAAACGAGACTGCAGATTCAGTTTTAGACCCATCAGTATATAGAAATCTATAATCAGTAAACTCAGAAAATTTACAATATACATCTTCTTTTGAGGATAAATCATGATCAATAATAATGTTTATTGCAGGAAATTTACTATTATAATCTCCTTGATAACTTGGAAGAAGGGATGATCTATGAATTTGGAGAGTTTCAAGAAAATTTACATATTCAGAAAAACCTTTTAATACATAAGATGGATTATGGATAGATGGTGGAGGAGATTGTTTTAAATTTAAAAACAGGTGATTATTATTTTTACTATAAAGTTTTAATAAAAACCTTTCTTTTAAATATGAGAATCTTATACTTAAAGGAGAAAGATTACATTCAACCTGCATTGAATTGATGGGAGTACTTTTAAAGGCTCCAGTAATGAGTCTCAAGCTTTTATTTTGTATTTTGTCTAAGATGTCTACCAACTTAGTGTCACTAGCATAACAAAGAAAGCCATATTCAAAGTGACTACGAATTAAAGATTTGTACAAAAGCAGCAATATTTTGGGATCAGCTCCCCATGACGTTCTACACAGTGATTTTAAAACATTGAAAGCTTTATTGGCTCTAGCAGTTATTAAGTCAACATATTTTTTCCAAGAGACATTATACGTCAAAGTCACCCCTAAAAACTTAGCTTCACGAAAAATCGGAATTGAAACTTTATTATAATACACCAGAGGAACAAAGTTGCTAGCTTTACCAAATACAACCAATTTTGATTTTGATGCATTTATATCAAGATTCAAATAAGTAAAATATGTACACAATGCCCCTAAAGCCTTATTTATAATGTTTGTAATTGTTGCTAAATTTTTTCCAGAGACATAAACAACCAAATCATCAGCGAATTGAAGATTTTTTATTTCTGGGCCTAAAATCAAATTTAAACGACGTATATACAGTATGAAAATTAATGGAGAAAGAATTCCTCCTTGACAAACTCCGACAGAAGCGTATCTGGGACCATATAAATTACCATTATACTTAGTATAAACTTCCCTTTCAGTCAAAAACTTGTGAACCCAATGAACTATTTTGTTTGGAATTCCAATAGAAAGCAATTCAGAGCAAAGCACATCAATATTGACACTATTAAAAGCGCCAGCAACATCAAAGAAAACTGACATTAAGAAATTCTTATTATTTAAACTGTTTTGAATATCAAGCTGTAACTGACAGATGCTTTCACGAGCAGATGTTCCCCTTCGAAAACCAAATTGATTTGCCGGTAAGATATTATTTTGTTCTACATATATTTCCAATCTTTGTTTTAACAATTGTTCAAAAACTTTACCAATACAAGATGTTAGGGCAATAGGACGATAAGAATCTACATTTGACCGAACTTTATCAGGTTTCAATATGGGTACCAAGCAATCTGACTTCCATGACTGGGGTATATCATTGTTTAACCACAAACTATTTATTATTATGAGAAAAAGGTGCATAGCTTTTTCACTAAGCTTTTTTAACATGATATATGGAATGCCATCTAAACCAAAAGCGCTATCTTTTCTAGAATGAACAGCACACATCAACTCTTGCATGTTATATGGTTTCACTAAGAAATTATTTACAGAATTAGGTTCGCTGATAAGTGGAAAATTAATTTTATTATTAACATAATCAGGAGTATACTTCTTAGTAAAATGTGGGACCCAAGTGTCAGTACTAATAGAATATGTCTTATTAAACTTTCGCATGTATTTCCAAATTATGGATAAGGGAGTACATCGGTTGAAGGAATTACAAAGTTCTCTCCAGCTATTAGCTCTCTCTGTCTTTAATGTCAGTTTTTTGAGAGCTTGCATTCTTTTAAACTCTATATATGTTTGATCTGATGGGTTGTTTTTAAAATCAACATAAGCAGACTTAGATTTTTGAACTGCCTCTGTACACTTTTGATTCCACCAAGGCAGAGAAGGGTTTTTGAACGACCTCTTGTGAGATAAATTAGTATTATTGTCATAAGCAGAACATTTAATGGAAGACAAGTGATCAGAAAGTGCTTTGTAAATTGCCGAATGCAATATTTCACAGAACTTGGCATAATCTTTCAGTGCAGAACCTTGACTTTGATAACTTGACAACTCTACATCTACATTAAGTTTATATTTTTCCCAATCTACCTTTTTATAATTAGGGTAGACAGGAAAATGTGTGTTATTATTATTTTTTGTGAAGCCACTATTTACATTATTATTTACGAAAACTTTAATAATTACAGGGAGGTGATAACTACCTAGAGGATCACTATGTACAGACCAATCACAAGAGAGGGCCAGCGATGGAGAAACCAATGTCAAATCTAAAGCATTTGGATGCCATGTTAAAGAACCAACTGTTGTCACTTTACCACTATTCAACAGAATCAAATTATTAACATCAATAATTTCCAGAATATCTCTGCCTCTAGAATTTGTAGAGTTACATCCCCAGGATGTATGATGAGCATTAAAATCACCAGCAAATATCATTGGTTGTGGGACTGATTTCAATAAATACTCAAATTTATGTTTATCAAAAGATAGAGTACTATTTGTTGGACAATAAAAACTAACAATACTTATTTCTTTGTTATTTACAATAATTTTTACACAAATATTTTGTAAGCAGTTATCAAAATATGTATTTAATTTCCTGTAATCTATACTATTATGTATTAAAATAGCTACACCATTATGTTTATTGCCTATATCGTTTCTTTCAATTTGATATCCTTTTATACTGAAAAATTTATCAGGTGTTAACCAAGTTTCTGAAATTATTCCTAAATGTATATTATGGTCATATAGAAATTTAGTTAGTAAAAGCTTGTTACTAATAATGCTCTGCGCATTCCATTGCATGACATTAAGATCCATTGTTAGGAGACGATCTGCTGTTTCTGACAGTTTGCTGTAAAATTTGTTTTATGGAAGCTGAGTTAATTGGTTTATCTTTTTGATTTAATATAATTTGTGTTAATATATTCATAAAAAAGTCGGATTTAGTTAAATTTTGAATTTGGGTTTCTATTAGTCATAGTTAAATGTGGAAATGAATTTTCATTAAATAAGTCGGAGTATGTTGTGGCCCTTGACTTAATTTTATTTTCTTCAATTTTAATTTTTTTTTGAGGACATAAGTTAGAAATGGCTATATGATTACCTCCGCAATTAGAGCATTTGGCTTGTTGAGGGTCTGTTTTACATATTTTGAAATTATGATTTTCGGAACAAATTGAGCAGACCTCTGCATTTCGGCAATATTTAGCAATATGACCATATTTTAGGCAACGCAGACATTGCTTTACAGGAGGTATATATAAGTTTACTTCGTGTCGCCATGAGTCAAGATACACATATTGTGGTAATTCTGTGGATGCAAAGGTAACAGCGACAGTCTGTGTGGGCTGGTATGTAATCGTACCACCCTCATTGCGAACTCGACGCATGAAACGCCTGACCTGTATGATATTTCTAGAGCTACCAATCAATGAAAAAATTCTTTTATTTGATAAGTCCGTAGGGACTGAAGTAAGTACACCAGTCACTTCGGTTTCACTAGCCGGGATTGTAGCTTTCATACACAGTTCATCTAGCAATTTTTTATTTTGGATGAACACATTTGCATTATTGGTCAAATCAAAGGTTATTCCTATTTTATATTTATTGACCGATTTGAGATGAAGAATGCCAGTGACACAATATTTTCTTATAGCATGTGAAATAGCAAGCCGATCTTTATCTGAAAATTGTTGATTCTCATCTTGATGTGATAAAAAAACTATGTATTCGGATTTTTGCCACATTCAGGGTACTTCCTTGAATATCCTGGAACCTTATACACTAAATACTTTCCGCTGCTGTCCTCTTCAGAGTCCGATGAAGTATCCATTGTTGGTGTAGGACTACTATCAGGCGGGTCCCATTTTTTTCGTTTTTTCACCCCTCCCATCCTATCTACACTATTAATTACTTAATTAACTATAACTTAATAATTGTTTTTATGACTTTTATCAATAATAATAACAAATGAAAATTATTTGAAAAGTTTTAAAAGTTTTAGACGCCTTTCACATTCGAGGTTCCCGCGCTTTTTTTTTCAAAACCACAAACCGCTATGACACAGATGTCACTGTCAGTCATATTTTGCTTGCACGTTTCGTTTCATGTTTACGATTTCTAGGACCATTTAGACGATTTTTTTATTTTCCATAAAATCTAGTTTTGGCTAGTTTTATAAAAAAATGATATCACAAGGTGTTTCTGCATAATGTAGAGAATATTTTAAAATAAAGTGTACCTCGGTACCACGGGGGCCCATATGGAAAGGTCTCCTTTGTCATTTAAAAACACAACACTCATACTGTTTTGCATAAACAAGCAAACTTTCCTGCCTGGATACCTAGTGCGAGTTATAATCTCAATTCGATTAGTTTAACGAAAACGACAATTTGTGTGGCACAATTTAACTCTCTTCGCTCGAAACCAGGAGGCGCTCGCTGCTTTAATGCTATACATTCAACGAATGGATGTCAAATAAAACTCGCACGAGGCACCCAGTAATCCCCACTTAAATGTCTAATGTAAATCCTAAATATTAAGCTCCTGGATACACAGTCTTGCTTGAACCTGTTTACTGTGTATCAACGGTAGATGGCGCTGTATTGCACATTTCTCCATCGCGCTATTGAAGTTTTTCCTTAAAGCTATATAGCTTGTTGGTGTAGAAGATATATTGCATATTTCTTATTTTCTACTTGAAAGTTATATTTTTGATGTCCTAGTAAGGACCTAAGATTAGTACTTTACGTAAATTGTAAAAAACATTAGCCTTAGCGGTTATTGCTTATTGTATTGATGATTATTGATGTAGTCTTGCAGGCTGCAAGCGTTGACTGCCACACCTACGGGTTTGTCCCTCCGTAGATCTTAGAGATGTACCTATCGTACTTGTCAAATCGAGTCCCTTTTAAAATACCAGCGCCAAAAACATAACAAAACACAACACAAAACAATAAACATAAATAAAAAACTGTTCAAACACAGAATTACAAACATTAAGGTATAAAATTAAACAATAAGAATAAAAAACAAAAACAAAGATCGCACGCTACAATAATTTTATAAAGCCTAACTCATAGGTCGGCTGAAGGAGAAAGATGCCTTTGCCTGACATAAAAAACACAAAGAGAGAAAAAGATAAAACAATGTCTCTGTCAATTTTGTCATTCATTGCTGCGGCTGTCATCGCCTATCAATATATCTTACAAAATTGTTTATACTAGAAAACTTATATTTTTCTATGTCGCATGCGCAGCAGACAATAAAACTGCCCTGCGCTAAAACTTGGCTAAATCGTAGCGAGACGAGAGCCATCTTTCAAGAAATTGAATTGAATTGAGAGTTTGTTTGAATTTCAAAGTCCTCTAACATAAAAAAGAAGGAATAAAAGAGAGTTGCAGTTACGATATTAAAATAATTTATTTAATGAGATCAATTAAAATGTTTTTCATTAAAACAGGGCAAGCAGAAAGCTTTGTCACATTGGACACAAAAAGTAACAATTTTTTTAGTTTTTTTTGCAACCTGGCAGCTATGCAAGGTTGCTACTGCACTGCTTAGGTGTCTATATGTGTATGAATTTGTGCGTGTGTATATGCGAATTTGTATGGGTATATGGATCAGTGTGTGTTTGTGTTTGTTGGTTAGGATGTGTGAACGATAATGTGTGTGTGTAATCTTACTTATTGATTATAACAGCTGTGGCCATTAAACGCGAATTCGCCGAAAGAGAAGACATACTTCATAACTAAAGGAATCTGGAATTATAAACCGGAAATATTTAACAAAACAAAAATTCCGTACCTATCGAAACTTATCACGTCACTAAGCTAGGATGCGCGGGCGCACTTTTCTTATCGACTAGTTCAGGTTTCAGCAACCTAAAAAGGGGGGGCAAACGTACTAGACAATGCGAAAACGATTGTTTAAATAAGTTTACTCGATAACACGAGTGAACTTCGGAAACTGTGACTAGTATCGATAACACTTCCATGTCGATGTCGAACGTAAGTAACGATGAATTAATAGACGTTAACGTTAGTAAAGAGTATTTTATAATATGAAAAAACAAATTAACAAAAAAAAACCGACTCCAAAAAAGTAGACTGATAAAATTGCACTAAAAAGTAACGCTTATTTTTCTATATAAGTCTAAACTTGTATAGACAATAATTTTATTAGGAAAATATATAGGTACAATTATTGTTATTTTTGGAGCCGGTGCCAGCCAATGAAGTTTTTGGAGCCGGTGCCAGTCCGCGTTTGTAGTCAATATTTCATGCTTAAGATTGAATGTACTATTATGATTTTAATATAACGACATACGTTAAATGTTTATGTTAAAGTTAACTTGGCTGGCACCGACTCCAAAATAACAATAATTGTACCTATACATTTTCCTAATAAAATTATTGTCTATATAAGTCTAACGCTTATTTTTTACTTTTTAGTGCAATTTTATCAGTCTACTTTTTTGGAGTCGGTTTTGTTTTTTGTTAAAATTTTTGTTTATTTCTCGCTTTTTAGTGATTCGTTTCGATCTATTTATCAAAAGCGAATATGGGTAGACCTACTAAACGCGCTGCTCGTATGAGACAGCGCCGTTTAAATGAGACAAGCGAAGAAAACTAGAAACGCCTATCTCAAAGAAGGAAATCAAAAACTGAGTTCCGGTGCCTGCCTTCTTTTGCTTCGTCATAGTCGCTTAACTATCTTAATCGAGATATTTTATCGCCACCCGTGAAATACTTTTCATTGAGGAGTTTCGATGGCAATCTGTGGTCTTTTTCATCAGTTACACTTCATCAAATGATACTTTCTGAATGCAAATGCTTGTCTTATTTCTGAAAATACCAAAATCGCTATAGGTATGCCTACAACATTTGAGGAGTTCCCTCAATTCCTTGAGGATTCCACCATCAGAACTGGACCAAATTAAAATGGGACTACATGGGAAGCACCAGCTTTCAAATAAAGAAAAAATCATAAAAATCGGTTCACCCAGTCGAAAGTTCTGAGGTAACAAAGATAAAAAAAAAATACAGTAGAATTGATAACCTCCTCCTTTTTTTGAAGTCGGTTAAAAATAGGTAGTGGTGGTGACGTGGTCGCGGCGTGGCGTGGCGCGGCGTGCCGTGACGTGGCGTGGCGTGGCGTGGCGTGGCGTGGCGTGGCGTGCCGTGGCGTGGCGTGCCGTGGCGTGGTGGATAACTTAACCAAACATTAAAAACATTACAACATGTTTAGGTGAAAAAAATAATATAATATTATGTTTTGCAGCACAAAACCGGTCGTTGCGGAGATCCTTTGTCCTTTGTCTATAATTACCGTACTTATTTTTTTTTTAAACTGTGTACAAAATAACTATTTGCGTCCATTCTTTTCAATAGCTAAAAGACGTATGAGAAGAACTCTATAAAGACATTTTGACATTGACTTATCCAATTTCACTTTCAATCAGTAAGTATAACAAGCGTGGAGTTGTAGCAACACTAGCAACACACCCTTAGATTGCGATTTTGCACCCAAAACCTAGGTATAACCTAAATAACATTGCTTATGATAATTACCTTGGGATCAGAACAATGTATGTGATGTTGTCTATATTAACAAAATCGTAACCGTTGCTCCAGATTCTCGAGGCATCGTGGCCCCACAAAACATTAACACATTTCTTCGTGAGAACGCTCATCTGCGCACTCCTAAGGCAGCTTGTCGCGTAAATTCAAATTATGCATTGACTGGTGCGGAGCATACAGACCCCGATATCCCGATTCCCCCGATTCTCCGATGCCACTATAGACACAGGTACACTACACATGGACACTAGTTTAGGTCCACGACACTTGAAAAACAACGAACGGTACGAAGACCTGGTTTACACGCGTACTATTAAGGTGGAAACATACTATTAAAACGTGACGCCACGTCACGCCATCCGACGCGTGTCAGTAGTAATCAATCCCATACATTTATTATGGTCAGTTGCACATAAAAACACACCATGTGATGACACGCACTCCCACACGTGCAAAAATCCATTCGATCTAGATCGGCGTGTTATTGCCTGGAGAGGGGGTACACACGCCACCCGACGCTTGGCACGCAGTGTGTTTCTAGTTAACACCCGATGCCACGCGTCAGTCATTCGAAAACATTCCTGGTATTAAGATATTTTTTGTCACTTACGTCCTTCAGGATACTGTGACTCTAGCGAAGCGTGTTGTAGCATCACGTAGCGTGTTGGTAATGTGCACGGTGCACATCGGGTGTCGACGTGTCGCGTCGCGTTTTAGTAGTATGTTTCCACCTTTATAGGACCACGGCGGTGTTAAGTCCGGTGACTTTTCTTTTTAGCATTGCTGCAAGAAACTTAAAGTGTTCCTCAAGCCGTGTGAAGCGAATTACCTTCGGAGGTTTGAACGGCATTACGCACCAGTGCGTGTCCCCGTGCCCTACTAGATTCTACGAAGGGTTCGGATTGGATCGGGGAGTGCGGTGACCCTGAAAATGTTGCAATCAGCAAATTCTTTACAAAAAAAACAAAAAGGCGAGCGGTTTTTGAATCTCACCGGTCGGTGATCTCAAAACAAAAAGTGACATGAATATACTATGAAATATAAATAGGTTTTGCATTATTTACAATTTCATTATATACCGTTCGAGAGTTTTCGGTGTCTAAAATAAGTTGCTAGACTTTAAATAAGAGAAAAAAAACACTCATAAATGATATCATAGCGTCAGAATTAGTCACCGGTTCTAAAATCGTCCCCCAGGTACACCTACATACAATTGTGCCTGGGCGCGGGCACTTCTCTCCCCCACGAGCACGACCCAGTCAACCCAAGTCGTAGCTTTCATCATCATCATCATCATCATCAGCCTACACACGTCCACTGCTGGACATAGGCCTCTCCAAGTGCACGCCACTGAGCACGATCCGCGGCTACTCTCATCTAGTCGTAGCTTTAAAATCATCAAATTCATAGATCAAATTTATATAAAATACAGTGAAAAAATTTGCCGCCTACCCGACCCAGTCAGGAATCGAACCTGGGTCTTCCGCAATCCGGGCGGCTGCACTGACCGCTATGCTACCAGGAAGGCTGAAAGGCGGGAGGAGGTAAGCGCTGAGTTTTGTCACTGCTTTCTTAATTTTTTGAGTGCTAATAGCGGCACAGTGCGCCATCTATCCAACGGTCTTTGCAACCTATAGTAAATTTTTACTTTTTATTTTCAAGAGCTAATTGCTGCACTAAAGCTAAATTAAATAGGAATTAAAAAATGAAATAGGTTAATATTTCATAAATAATTCAATTTTGTTTCAAAACTTGTTTAATTTCAATCCAGCTAGAATGAAACGCACTTTTACCATACGTCGGGGATAGTTCAAAACCACGTAAGTAGCATTGGTGGATTCCGCACAAACTCTCTTAAATATGGATAATGCAAAACAGCGTAAGTGCTTTTATCTAATGATTTACGTACGTATTATTATTATTTATTTATTATGTATTTTTTTTCTTCTTTTAGAAAATAACTACGTACTGTCAATTATTTTATTTACAACAACAATAAAAACAAGATTATAATAAAACTACTTAAAATTAAACTTACAAAAAACTATAAACTATACTAACTATAAATAAAAAAATTGGCCCAAATCATCCCCATCAGGCAAAGTGCCCAGTAAGCTAGCAGCATTGCCACGTTGGATAGCTATGCTTATACGCTGGCCCAAGTAGCTGCTAGCTCTGGGGTCCCGGGTGGTTTCTGCTAATTTTTTAGAAATATCTTTAAAGAGTTTGTGAGCACCCGGGCCTCATGGACCTAAAGTCTCTAACCCAAACGGCTCTTATGAAAATAACTTCATTATTACATAAAGGAGCCAAAACAATTGCTATGTGCTGATTGGTACGTAAAACTACCAAGTAAATAATTAAATAGGTATTTAGTTTTCTGTCCTACCCATTCTCTTAAGTCGGACTCTCCCATGAAGGTTTCCGTAGCAGCAAGTAACATAATATAAATTTCTTTTAGTTCGTTTATGTTTATGAAATTAAATGTATTTTTTTATATTTGAGTTGATTGAATGAAAGGTAAATTGCGGTTTACGATTTATGACGTATTAAAAAAACTACTTACTAGATCTCGTTCAAACCATTTTCGGTGGAAGTTTGCATGGTGATGTAATGTTTTTTTTAGTTTTATCATTCTCTTATTTTAGAAGTTACAGGGGGGGGGGGGGGACACTTCCAAAGTGGAAAAATGTGTGTGTCCCCCACACACACATTTTTCCACTTTGGAAGTGTCTCTCGCGCAAACTATTCAGTTTAGAATTATTAGTTAATTAATAGTTTAAATGATATTAGAAACCTCAATATCATTTTTGAAGACCTCCACAAGTATGGGTTTGATGAAAAAAAAATTGTGTTTCAGTTCTAAGTATGGGGAGTCCCCAAAATTTTTTTTTTCTATTTTTGTGTGAAAATCTTAATGCGGTTCACAGAATACATCTACTTACCAAGTTTCAACAGTATAGTTTTTATAGATTCGGTAAAAAGTGGCTGTGACATACGGACGTACAGACAGACAGACAGATATGACGAATCCATAAGGGTTCCGTTTTTTGCCATTTGGCTACGGAACCCTAAAAACAGGTGTTTGACGCTTACACAGTATTCGCCAAATACTACTTACGCGCTTCTGTACTATCCCCGACCATATCACATCACATCACCAGCTCATTTACATCCCCACTCCTGGGGCCGAGCCTATGGATGGATAGAGAAGGGGCCACAAACCACCACGCGTTCTTAGTGCTGAATAGTGGTTCTTAACGACTGCCAATGCAGCCGGGACCAACGGTTTTATGTGCCTTCTGAAGGAACTCGACATGATTTTGGTCACCCATCCGATGACTGGCCTTTGCGAAAGTTGCTTAACTTCAGCGATCGCAGACTGAGCGTTAACAACTGCGCCATCGAGCTCTTCTTTACCATATACTTACATCCTACACATCCTACAAACTCTCATTAAGCTATAAAAACTTTAAAAGTTACAAATTGGTAGATTAGAATCGCTCAGTGGTCCTGTGATGGTCTATGAATAACTTAAAGCGGGCTGGCCCTAAAAGAAATCTTTCTAATTTGAGCCTGCTCCAATATTAAACGGCTAAGTACAGTGCTGGTTAGATTTCGCTTGTTTACTCTTTGAATACGGCCACAGAAAATAGCTCTACGAAGCAGGTACGGTGTGCAGAACAGCTGTTAGCTTTTAGCGAAATTAAATCATTTTCTACTTTGACTTAAACATTAACAGCTCATGGAGATTGGGTATACACAACCTTTTTTGAGAGAGTATGTACATGCTGATTTTCAGCGTCACCTGATTTTTTGGGGGGCGGCTAGAAACTTAAAGGGTTCCTCAAGCCGTGTGAAACGAAACACCGTCAGAGCTTTTCTAGACGGAACGGTGCGTGTCCCCGTGCCCTACTAGATTCTCAGAGGGGTTCCTATCGAATCGGGTCCATAACCCACGACTCTGACTCAAAGGGACTAGGTATTTTTTATCGCATCGGTGACCTTGCCTTTAAAAGTGACAAGAAGTGCACTAGGAAATAATACCGCTCGAGCTCAATGGTGCAGTGGTAAACGCCCTTGATCTGCGATTGCTGATTAAGTAACTTTCGGCCATCGGATGGGTAACCAAAAATTTTTTTTTTTTTAGTTGTTGGCTTCGTGCGATTAGCACATTTAGCCAGTGTCAAAGTAATTTTTCATACAAGTAATACATAAATAAACAATATTTCCATAAATGATGATGAATGATATTAGAAATGGGAAGTGAGAAATGATATACCCCCCAACCCCTCGAGTATCTCAGTAAAGATGTGGGGCTTTACTAAGTCCTCACGCGAGCTTATTGAGAGAATTTGAAAAGTGACGTTGCACTGTTTTGTTTCATTTGCCAACACTTATGCACACTCACGAACACTTGACGGTTAATAATCCACCATTATTTCACATTAATATTCGACATAACACAAATTTTGGAAAATAAGACAAAACCGCAGACATGACGCTTCACTTTCCCGCCGAGAACCTACCAAAAATTTTGCTCGAATTTCTCCGTACTTTTTATGGTACTGTAAGGAGGTTATATGCAGCTCTTAGTAAAAGTTAGTTTATTGTATTTGTATGTAAGCCTCTTTAGTCTGGATGGATATTTGAATCATAAAATTAAAAAGGTTTGCAACGGTTTGACACAGTGGTAGACAGGAGCTAGACAGCCCGGCTAAAAGCCGAGGTGCTCTGAGATCGATTTAATCTAATCTTCTTCTTCTTCAGCCTATAACCACCCACTGCTGAGTGTAGGCCTCCTTATATGCACGCCATTCTATTCGGTTTTGGGCTTTCTTCATCCAGTTTTTTCCGGTGACCTTCGTGATGTCATCTGCCCATCTAGCCTTCTGGCGGCCCACGCTTCTGGTGCCGGTCCGTGGTCTCCACTCTAGCACTTTCCCGCTCCACCGGCCATCAGTTCTGCGGCTTATGTGACCCGCCCATCGCCACTTTCTCTGCGCAATGATACGCCCCACGTCAGTTAATTTAGTGCGACTCCGGATGGCTGAGTTTCTTATTTTGTCGCTTAGTTTATTAATCACAGTTTTATTTAATCTAATGTAATGTTTTTATTATAATACACAAAGTTAAGTGCAACTGTTATTCTTATTTTATATCCTAGTAGGATTCCCTACGTAGTGGAAACCTTACAAATTACTATGAGCTGCATATAACCTCCTCACAGTACCTACTTAAATTAGTGCCAGCTGCGTCAGCAGTCGTTATAACAACCACCGCACCTCACTGTGCCTGCGTGGTGGTTCCTGGACCGTTTTCCCTGTGGTATTTCCATCCATAAGGAAGACTTGCCCCAGCTGTGGGGACATAAAATGAGCTGATTATGATAAAGCTTTAATATAAGTATAATATACATTTTACTTTTTTATTTTCAAGTGCTAATTGCTGCACTGAAGCTAAATTAAATATTTATAAAATTTATAAAATACAGTGAAAAAGTGAAACGCCCACCCGACCCAGCCAAGAAGCGAACCTGGTTCTTGCGCAATCCGGGCGGCTGCACTGCGCGTGGGCGTTTAATTTTTTCACTGTATTTTATAAATTATATAAATATTTAGTATACAGGGTGTCTCATTTAAATCGGTCAGTATGGGAAAGTCTGAAACTATAAGACATACGAAGATCTGTTCTTAGAAACCATGTCATCGATTTTAATAAGAAGAAAAACTGCATTCATATATTTTAAAAAAACCTGTACTCAGCTCGGGAATCAAACCCGGTTGTTTTGAAAAAAATAAACTCACACTATTTCTATTTAGTGTAGGTCTTAAGCAGTAAATGGCTCTATGAAACATGATGTCTAAAATGAATAAAATGCATTGTTTTCACATAATTTAATTTATTTTAGTAGGTGTTCGAAATGACCAGCGTTACATTCAACAAGTTCAGGCATGTAAAATTGTCTCTATGGTTGTTTGTACCTCTGCTGGTTTTGTAATTGTAAGATCGTTACCTAAATGTGTTGAATATTGTATTTAAGCAAACGGTGGTCACTTCGAACACCTACTAAAATAAATTAAAGTATGTAAAAACAATGCATTTTATTCATTTTAGACATCATGTTTCATAGAGCCATTTACTGCTTAAGACCTACACAATCGATATCTAAATAGATATAGTAAAAGTTTATTTTTTTCAAAACAACCGGGTTCGATTCCCGAGCTGAGTACAGGTTTTTTTTAAATGTATGAATGCAGTTTTTCTTCTTATTAAACCGATGACATGGTTCTTAAGAAGAGATCTTCGTATGTCTTATAGTTTCAGACTTTCCCATACTGACTGATTTAAATGAGGCACCTGTATATACAGTTTACTGAGATGATAAAGCTTTAACTTATGAGTATATATTTGGCGATCAATTTATAATTCGGAAAAGTCATGACCTGATTATGTTAGATAGCGCAGGTTTGAATCTTAGGAGATTTTTTAACTCTTGTAATTTGTACGCTACATTTTAACCTGCGTAAAATATAAATTCAAACCAGAGACTTATAAGCAATTCCTCTGCTGTCTATGCCGGGCGCGATATTACGCGCCTACCGGGAGATTAACGCTTCGCTTCGGCGCCGGGCGGCGCCTAGATTGCGAACTATTGAAATTTACGCCTCACTTTTACCTCATCGTATGAACGGAATATATTAAGCTCTCATTCACTGAGCGAGTGAAGGTGAACAAACGCTCGTTAGCGAAGCTATCGTAATTCAAGTGAACGGATTTCATTTTGTGTATTGGCTGTTTTACGATTTTTCGTTTTAGACTAAAAAAATAGTTGTGGTTTTTGTATTGAAACTGTAAGCGATTGGCCTGCCTTGTTATCAGATAAGATAGACCCTTGTTTTTATGATCTGATGGTAGACCTAATGGTAACCGACAAAGCATTTTTTTTTCCTAAATATTACAGTAGTACCTACTTACTAAGTAATTAGCCAATCATTACTGTCCCACTGCTGAGCAGAGGACTCCATTATTGAAATCAAGTCATCGCTACAATTGATAGTTAATGACAATTGACAACTTTTAGAGGCATTTTTCTTATTTTTGACAGATGCTGCAAAAGGTTAATGTCAACCGCGGACATGTATGAAACTAGCAGTGAGCACAGATGGGCTCTCCGATCCGATCCGAACCCTTCGGAGAATCTAGTAGGGCACGGGGACGCGCACTTTTAAGTGTGCGATGCCGTTCCCTCTAGAAAACCTCTGAAGTTAATTCGTTTCAACACGGCTTGTGGTACCCTTTACGTACATAGCCGCCCCCAAAAAAGCCCGGTGACGCTGAAAATGCCGTTTGAGGCAATCAGCAATCTCAAAAAAAAAGAAAATGAGCTCACTCGAATCGTCTGAAGTAGGTGTACTTGCGTGATCTATGTTAATATAGGTCTGTGGTAATCTACCTTGCATGCCGTGGCAGCCTCTAAGTGGGACGACACTTAGCTCTAAGTCTACAATACGTTCTACCTAGTTATTGCTTGTATTTGAGTTTAGTCTTGGTGTTGTCCTTTAAATAAATAAATAAATGACTATCCCAATGCTGGGCAAAGCTCTCCATCATTGAAATCAAGTTATCACTACAAATGATAGGTAATGGTTTAATCACCACGCTTGCCAAATGCGGGTTGGTGATCACAAACCCGGGATATGCATCGAAAATATCCGTAATACACAATGCATCACCTGAGAATTGAGGCCAAGACCTACAGATTAGGACCGAGCTCTTTGCTACTCGGCAACCGAGGTGTTAAAACATAATGTTATTTAAATTTATACAATCGTTACACATCACATACAACTTACATTTATCATGTATTTCTTTTCCCAAATCAAATCACGTCGAAATTGAATTTGATAGCTTACGATAACTTTATCCGGCATCCGAATAACAATACATCACGAGATCCCCCCGGATCGCCTTAAACTAGTCTAGAATAGTCTGGGCTCCATTTTTATTTCACTCATGATGGGTGCAAGATTCAATTCCCAGCCATCTTTATAGCCAGAGTCGTTTGGAAACTTTAAAACGCCTATTTCCATGGCACACATACCTTCGCGTAAGGCATGAATAAGGTGAAATGCATTTTCAGTTCGAATAGAATTTTTAATAGTACAGTCGGCTGAAAAAGTAGCGCAACAAATTCAAGAGAGCTTCTTGAGATAAGAAATATCACTAAGGTTGGTTTAATGATTCTCAGTTAGTTGTTGAAATCCAAAATACCTAACTAATGTAATTTGTTGACCTACGTAGTCGAGTGGCTAGCACGCTGCCGGTTCTGGTTCCATGTCTAAGGTCCTGGGTTGAGTTTTCGGTCATGGCGATATATTTAGATAAGATGGTGGTAGCTAGCCAGGCGTATTTAATGCAAGCCCTACCACCAACCAGAGTTAGTACAAACATTTATTTTATTTTTTTATTTTTTATTTTATTTAATCAGTACGGCTAATGCCAGTTACACCAATTAACACATATTCAATAATAACATAAAATAATATTAAAATTAAATGTAAAATTACAATAAATCAAAAAAAAATAAAAAACAAAACAAAATAAAAATAAAACAATTAAAAGCACTAAAATCATAGAAAAAATATAAAACATTGCAATGAACACAATCAGTAAAACAATACAGTACAAAATAAGAATTATGCATGCTAATAAAAAATAATTACTTAATTAATTAAGACACAACTATCATACATTCATCTCACAGTACTTCAAGCATTCAGATAGAATCACCTTCCATTCATCCGCAAACACATCACAATCTGGGCTGGCGTCCAGAAGGGCATTGAGCGCAGTAAGGGTTCGCGGTATTGGGGATCTAGCACGAGCAACAGTTCGACACAACGGGACAGCAAACAGCTTATGTTGTCTGCGGTATTTATTAATTACGAAAAATCGACACAGCTCTTCGTGAAGATTAAGAGCATCCACTTTCCCTCTGAGGATTTTACACATGGTCACTAATTGATCATTAGATCTTCTGACTTCCAACGAATTGTAACCCAAGCAACCTAATAGATATTTAGTCGGGTACATGTATGGGTAGTAGCCATACGTACGCTTGTATAAGTACCTTAAAAATGCCTTCTGAACTTTTTCTAATAAAAGCGCATACGTGCTCTCATGCGGGTGCCATACACACGCACTGGCCTCAAGCTTGCTGCGGACTAAGGTGTTAAAAAGAAGCTTGACCACCTTGGTGTTTTGGAAATCCCGAGAGTTACGGAGCACAAAGCCCAGCCGTCTAAAGGATTCTTTAGCGACTGTTCTGATATGGTCGTGGAACGTGAGCTTTATGTCGAATGTTACACCCAAGTCTTTAATGGTAGTGGATCTCGATATATCATTGTGACCCAACTTGTACTGGAATTCAATTGGGTGTCGTTTTCGACCGAAAGTCATCTCGAAACACTTTGCAGGATTAAATTCCATTTTATTTTCCATACTCCATTGATACACCGAGTCGATGTCTTGCTGGAGCTTTAAACAGTCATTATGTGTCTTAATCTCAAGGAACAACTTTAAGTCATCAGCATAAAGGAGACATTTAGCGTACTTAATGACCGTGGGAAGGTCATTGATCATTAAGATGAAGAGCAATGGTCCAAGTATAGATCCCTGACTTACTCCAGAACGCGTGTGATAGGACCGAGACTCATACTGACCGTGCCGGACAAACTGCTGGCGGTCGCGAAGGTAATCAGCGATAAAATGGAGGAGGCTGGGGGCAAGGCCCAGGGCACTAAGCTTTTCCAGCAGTATGTCGTTGTTGACCCTATCAAACGCCTTCCGGAAATCAAAGTACAGTACGTCCACTTGCCCTCCATAGTCGAGTCGAGTTGAAATATAGTCAACAATGGTTAGGAGGTTGGTGTTTACTGACCGTTTTCTCCTAAATCCGTGTTGCTCGTTACATATATAAGGCTCAACCAGCCTGTAGACTTTATTATGTATTATGTTTTCGAAGATCTTAGCAAGAGTTGAAAGAATAGCGATCGGGCGAGTATCTTCAACGGACAGCGAATTAGAACTCTTAGGAATAGGAGTAACCCGCGACACCTTCCACTGAGATGGGTAGATTCCAGTTTTAAGCGCTACGTTAAAGATGTGACATAGTGGATGTATTAGAAATTTTTTCCCTTGCTTAAGAAGCCACGATGGAATTTTATCCGGTCCAACTGAACCACCTAAGTTTAGACTTTGAATTCCCATAGCCACATCACTAGGAGTAATCTCAGGTATGTTAACGTAGTTACTTGTGAGAAACAGGTCCCGGTTTTTAACATTTTCCGCATCTAGTTTTGGAATCTCGGATAAAAACACACTGGAGAAAAAATCGGCAAAAGCTTCGGAAGCTTCTACTCCACTCAGAACATTACCCTTATAGTTAACTTTGGGTTCAAATCCTCCCTTTGACCGTAGGCTTGTCACGTGGCGCCAGAACTCACGAGGATTGATTTTAATGTTCTGCTCAATACCAGTTATGTAAGAGTTGTAAGCAAGCGGGATACACATCTTTAACTTGGCTCTAATGTCAGAAAATGATTTGTAGGCTTCTTCGGACCTACTTCGCTTCCAGCTGCCATGCAATTTAAGCTTAAGTTTAGTATCCCGAATTATATCGTTTGTAAACCAAACAGGGTACCTTGTTTCTACTGAGTTCTTACGGCGGAAACATGTAAGCTTTACTGGGAAACGATCCCGGGACCTCTGCGTTATGAGACCGTTCTGAGAATTCCTATTCTTCCGAATCCTTAAGTCGAATCCACAAGGCCTGGGGAGAGGCACACATAATCACAACGCAAAAAAAAAGATGACCTACAACTCCGTACGACCTGCAGCATTGTTGTGTTCCGGCAGCTATAGATAACATAGCCGGTGCCTCAGTAAAATGAGGATTCCGGGTTGAGTGCGCTCTCACCATTGGCCTTATCATCAATTAACATCAGGTAAGATGAAGGCACAGTGCTTTCCCGTAAAAAAAATGACAAACAAAACGTCAATAGTACCTAAAGTGGGAAGCGACTTCTTTCGTTTACTGTACCTTTTTTAGAGATTGCCGCTTTGGAGATGGCCTGGGCGGCCGGCGCGGCGTGGGTTTCTTTCAATCTGCCAAATTTTTGTTAAAAAGTTTCATGTGGCTTTAACATAACCACCGCACCGGATGTTTATGGGCGAGTAAGTGTAACGCTTTATTCTGTAGAAGAAATTGTTAAGTTTGTTAGGGCTGAACTTTACTACACAGATAAAAATGAAAAAAAATATTGGTGTTTTAATATTATATTATGTATAAGTAAAGTAAAGTAAATAGCCTATATACTGTCCCACTGCTGGGCAAAGGCCTCCATCATTGAAATCAAGTCCTCACCACAACTTATGGGTATTGGCTTAATCACCTCGCTTTCCAAAACCCAGCCCGGGTTTGCATGCATTTGTTAGGTTGATTAATAATTTAGTAATTTATATTTCAATAGATACTCGTATCCGAACGAAATCAAAGTTTTTATTTCACTGGCAACACTGAGTGTTGGCACGAACGAATGACGGGAAAACAACATGGCGAATTCTACGTGTATTTGTCTTTATTTTGGTATACTGCACATATACCACGCCTAGACTCCTTACATTCTGGGACATCTCCTTTTGTCTTACTCGTTTTCGTAAACGTAATCGAATGCCGAATGAAACTCCACTCTGTTCTCTAAAGTTGTCTACCTATACCACATGTAATTCTACGGTATGACTTTGGATGTAATGAAACTAGACTAGAACACTAGGGATACTCGTCTAGCAGGTCCTTAGGATCTATAGTTGTAATCAATGCTACACTTGATTCAAAAGTAACCCCATACTGCAGTACTTCAAACTTCGATCAATTATGTACTTACTAGATTCCCTATGAGCGCTTGAAAACGGTACATAAGAGACTTTGGTGCCACGGAACCACAATGACGTTTGCGGCGAACCTCTCAGTCCCTAACCGGTTCGATCGCACCGGAGCAAAATTCCGTCAAACTCCAACCGGGCGAATTCGCCCGGACTCAACCACGCGACTTAAAAGTCTACTTTTGTATGAAGAAGTTCAGCTATAAACAAACAAGAATAAATTTGCTACACTCTAAACACCCAACAACTTTATACTCTGTGCGTTTTCCATTTTAATTTTTTTTTTTCGTTATTTTGCGAATTACGTCATCGGCGCGGGTGCTGTCATTAGTTTTGTTCCGGAGTTGAAAGGTTGTACAAATATTTTGCAACCTTAATTAATCTTTATGTTTAAGATTTAAGGTTTACAGTAAGCTGAAGTTGTTGATGCTATCCAATGTTTTTCTGATTTTGATATTCCAAATTTAAATCTATATGTATGAGACAAACAGGACCACTTTTAAGATGCATTTCTGTTCCGGAACTTTATCTATTACATTATTGAACGAAGACTTCAAAGGACGAACCCTCCGATCCGATCCAAACCCTTCGGAGAATCTAGTAGGGCACGGGGACGCACACTTAAAAGTGCGCGATGCCGTTCCCTCTAGAAAACCTCCGAAGGTGATTCGTTTCACACGGCTTGAGGTACAATTTACGTACCTCGCCGCCCCCCAAAAAAGGCCGGTGACGCTGAAAATGCCGTTTCAGGCAATCAGCAATCTCTCTCAAAAAAAAACTTCAAAGGACGGGGTGATTAATCACAATGAAAGTAACAAAACTATTTGATGTCATCATCCCCGTCTCGTAATAGGTAGTTACCACAGAGCAATAAATCCGCAGAGGCGGCGTTCATCCCGTTATTGCTCTGTTTAACGTCTCTGAAACAATGCGGTTGTTATTGCAACTCACAAGTTCACAACTGCTTTTATTGTCTATGGCACTGTCGCGTCTTTAGAAATTACTTTTTGATAAATACAAAGGAGAATGTTCCAGTTTGCAGGCTCTTGTTGTTGGTTTACATACAAGAATCTACAGGGATACTGAATAGCGGGGGGATAGACCTTCAGACTTTCAAATCAAATCTGAAATTGCTAACCAAGTGTATACCATTACTATTATATAATCATCATCATCATCATCTCAGCCAAAAGAGGTCCACTGCTGGACAAAGGCCTCCCCCAAGGATATGAGGGGTATTTGCCGTAATCGCCACGCTTGGCCTGCGGGTTGGCGATCGCAGTAGTTGAGAGTTACCTCAGAGAGATGCTGCTGCCCGTCCTCTGGAATGGTCCCTTAGTCGGCTTTTACGACACCCACGGGAAGAGATGGAGTGGTACAATTCTTTATCCCCGGCACCACACGGGGAATACTACTAATACTACTACTTTAGTACCTACATACAAGAATCTACAGGGATACTGAAGAGCGGGGGGATAGACCTGCAGACTTTCAAATCAAATCAAATCAAATCTGAAATCGCTAACCAAGTGTATACCATTACTATATAATAGTATACATTTAACATTAGTGGAGCTCGATGGCGCAGTGGTTAACGCGCCCGGTCTGCGAGTGCTGAGGTTAAGCAACTTTCGCAAAAGCCGGTCATCGGATGGATGACCAAAAATTTATCATCTCGAGCTCCTCCGTGCTTCGGAAGGCACGTAAAGCCGTTGGCCCCGGCTGCATAAGCAGTCGTTAACAACCACCAACCCTCACTGGGCCCGCGTGGTGGTTTATGGCCCGTCCTCCCTATCCATCCATAGGGAAGGCTCGTGCCCCAGCAGTGAGGACATAAAATGAGCTGATGAGGATAATGAAGTGTATACCTACAAAGGTGTTATCACTGTATTACCTATAAGGAACTTGAAAACTTAGTCGCCCTTTTAAGGACACTGCAATTTATAGAGAGATTCTAAGTTATTTTTGTTTAAAGCAATTATTATATAAACTAATAGTTAAAAATTCTATAAAACAGAATAATAAAACGAATCGATGTCGTATAGTGTAGTGACATTTATAAGAGCTAATTATTGTAGCCTAAACTGAATATTTTCATCTCTGTTTACACTCTTGCCAAGAAGTCCTATTTTTAAAATGTTCGACTTCGAATCAAATCAATCAATCAATCAAATCAAATTCGAATGTTGCTTTTATGTTTATTTACTAGTGAGTCTGCGCTAGTGGCACTATCTAGAAAGGTGATCCGCAAAGTAGTGTACCGTGGTTATTAGTTGGTGTGCCCCGGAAATATACGGTTATCTCATAAAGTTCCATAGACGAATTGAAGAAAAATAGAAAATACTAACACTCACTAACACAGTTGCAAATCACGCGAGCGCGCGAGCGAGGCGTTTTGTTTCGTTTCGTGCGGGCGGCTGGGGCGGCGGCGGTGGCGGCAACGGCGGCGGGCGGGGAGGGCGGGTCGAGTGTTGCGGGGATAAATAAAAAATAAATATTGGTTTGTTTTAATAATAAATATTGATTAATATATATTTTTTTTAAATTAATGAGCCTTACAGTGGTCGCATAATGATGTGTAACATTTGACATCTCTCACCTTTTGAAATCAATATTACAATAGAAAATAGAATATAGAATTTTATTAACAACGACGTAATTTTTTTATGTTGTTCTCTTTTTTCTTTTTCTTTCATTTTTTTTCTCTTTTTTTTTCCTTTTTTATTTTTTTTATTTCGCTAGCAAACTCGTATACGAACTACTGACTGAGATATATATATATTTCAGGTACTGGCTTACTTCAAAAATAAAGAGACCGCTAAAGGCAGGCATCAGTCTCACTGTTACTATTACTTTTTCTACGAAATCACTCCCACTCCCACATATTATTATGGTTTATAGTATATAAGGCGAGTCGATCACACTGTTACGACCCTACTTCCGTCCCTTTTCTACGAAATAACTCCCGCAAATTGTATTTATAGAAGGCGAGCGGAAAGATGAACATCAAAAAAAATATTTATGGTGTACCTCCCAAAAGTTTCCGTTTTCCTGTATGTATCTTGATCATAAAAAGTTTGCGGAACACTGATCTGAAATCTGAGAACACTGAACTGAAATGTTCAACCATATGCCATATACATAAAGCTCAAAGTCTCAAAGCAGTTACGGTTAAGTAAATATAATTGAAAATACTATCGTATTAAATGAACAAAATATATATTTAGTATCATAGGGAACGTGTTTACAATTTGTCAGAACCATAAATTCATAACACGCTATAGTTTTTTCTACAATATCATTTAAAGTTGGGCAAAGATCATGAAAACGAGTGGCGGCGTTTAGTAGATTTCTTATAGTTTATCTAAATTATTGTACCTCTGATTTTGTCTAAACAATCATCAATGGATAAACTACAAATTGCTAGACTACATTTTTGATTCATCAAGTGGTTATTTAAATAATAATTTCTTATTAGCACCTTAAATTCCCCATACAAAATTAATATGGCCGCGCGGCATCAAATAAATATGGACGGACGACATTTCAAATAAAACATATGACACTTGTCACTTATGGACGGCGCACCCTTAACCCACATAAAGAAAAAAATTGTAGATTGTTATACAAGGAGCTAAAATGACCCATTTTAAACGAGGTAGTTTTACTTCCGAATAAAGAAAAAAAAAAAAAAAAATATGACACTTGTCACTTACGGACGGCGCACCCTTAAGGAAATTTGACAAATTGTGGTAGCCTGAGGATGCAGGCGTGTACTTTTTTTATTTTTTTAAATTGACACGTCATAGTGACCACATTGTCATCCTGCCTGATGGTAAGCAACCGACGCAGTCCAAGGTAATGAGACTTCCCAAAGGCTCATACATAGGGTTGCCAACCCTACATAATATAGTATCCTACTATGTTAGGTATCTTACTACTAATAATTTAAAAATATATTATACCTACTTAGTAGGCGAAACTACTATATATTTACTATAGTTTTCTGTGTTGAATAAAAGCAAAGTTAATAGTGTTTTGTTACTAAATACTAAATAAAATTAGATTGTAATAATAGTTACGAAGCGTTCCATAAAAATAAAAACCTATTAGGTAATAAATTAAAGCAGCAAAAAAAAATTTAAGAAATACTATATTTTTTAATTAATTTCTTATCTTCTATATTTTTATGGGTACTGAATCCAAAAATACTATATTTTAGTCTAAAATAAGTTGGCAACCCTGGCTCCACATATGCTGGTGACGTCACCACCATTAATCGCACAGCACAAAAGCCTCCGATGATTGGAAAACTTCTTGCTATCAAAGTTTTCATATTAATTTCACCCTGTATTGTCGCAGAATAGGTTTGAATTGAACCTCTATCGCGTTGATGCTAACATATTCGGGTTGCGATCGTTCAAGTTAAGCAACTTTCACTATTGCGGCATATTGGATGGGTGACCAAATTAAAAGGCTGACAACCATGAAACAGCGCTCTCTATCAATCTGCATACAAGCAAAAGGGATGTAAGTAGAGCGTCATCCACTGTATTCAAGTCAGGTAATTCGAAAAACAAAAAATTCAAATGTTTTATAAAAAAATAAAACAAAAGCGTTTTCTAATAAGTTTATTTAATAAGTACATCATCAGCTCATTTTTTGTCCCCACTGCTGGGGCACGAGCCTTCCCTATGGATGGATAGGGAGAACGGGCCATAAACTACCACGCGGGCCCAGTGCGGGTTGGTGGTTGTTAACGACTGCTAATGCAGCCGGGACCAACTGCTTTACGTGCCCTCCGAAGCACGGAGGAGTTCGAGATGATACATTTTTGGTCACCCATCCGATGGCCTTTGCGAAAGTTGCTTAACCTCAGCTCTCGCAGACCGGGCGCGCATCGAGCTCCTCAATCTAATAAGTACCTACACTTTATTATATTCTATCGAAGTACTTAAGTAAAAAAAAACTAAAAGAAAAAAATCTTTCTAAGAACAAGCTTTTATTAATTAAAAAAAAGAACTAAAAAGTTAAAAATAATTAAATCAGACCCAATTTCTTTTTTTTTAAATAAAAGCGTGTTACATTTTGATGGAACATTAAAAAAGATTTAGTATATTACACCTTCATTATTTTTATTTTTCAATCACAATGTAACACGGTTTAATTTATAAAAAAAATAAGGTCTGATTTAATTATTTTTAACTTTTTATTTCTGTTTTTTTATTAATAAAAGCTTATTTTTAAAAGTTTTTTCTTTTCATTTTAATTTTTACTTTTTAGTATTTTTGTAGGGGGATAAGGTAGGGGCTTCAGTACAACAGGGTTTGCCCTGTTACCCTGAGGCACAACGATAGCGATATGACATGTTTATACACCCTCATACCAATTAGCCCTCGGCACGTGCTCACCTTGACATTGGGTCATCCATCGAATCCATCTAATCAAAGACAGAATCCACATTCATAACAAACGGAACGAACGAACAAACCAACTTATTTTCCCGAGTTCCTATGGCCATCTTCCAGCTCCATCATCAGACCCTGGTCACCATCTAGTGCCAAAGTACTCATCAAGACGAACCATACGAGTCCAAACTCGATGGGGTTGTCGTTTAACTACCGAGTTCCTATGGCCACCTTCCGTCATCATCATCATCAGACCTTGAATATCACCTAGGTGATATACAAGACCTACTCGTCAAGACCATTTCAAAGAGCCCAAACACGGTGGGGTTAATTTATTGCATTCACTAGTTTCTATGGCCACCTTCCGACTTCATCATCAGACCATGGTACCATAATAATTCATTGTCATTCAAGTTACATAGATGTACCTTTCAGCTCAATTGAACACCGGGAAGTGCCGGGAAGACTTGCAAGATTTGTACGCCACTTACATACAAACATGTGAAGTTAATTAAAAGCTTGTAAAAAGTATACTCATGTTTTAACAAATAAATATATCTTTATCTTTATCTTTATCTTTATCTTTATCTTTATCTTTATCTTTATCTTTATCTTTATCTTTATCTTTATCTTTATCTTTATCTTTATCTTTATCTTTATCTTTATCTTTATCTTTATCTTTATCTTTATCTTTATCTTTATCTTTATCTTTATCTTTATCTTTATCTTTATCTTTATCTTTATCTTTATCTTTATCTTTATCTTTATCTTTATCTTTATCTTTATCTTTATCTTTATCTTTATCTTTATCTTTATCTTTATCTTTATCTTTATCTTTATCTTTATCTTTATCTTTATCTTTATCTTTATCTTTATCTTTATCTTTATCTTTATCTTTATCTTTATCTTTATCTTTATCTTTATCTTTATCTTTATCTTTATCTTTATCTTTATCTTTATCTTTATCTTTATCTTTATCTTTATCTTTATCTTTATCTTTATCTTTATCTTTATCTTTATCTTTATCTTTATCTTTATCTTTATCTTTATCTTTATCTTTATCTTTATCTTTATCTTTATCTTTATCTTTATCTTTATCTTTATCTTTATCTTTATCTTTATCTTTATCTTTATCTTTATCTTTATCTTTATCTTTATCTTTATCTTTATCTTTATCTTTATCTTTATCTTTATCTTTATCTTTATCTTTATCTTTATCTTTATCTTTATCTTTATCTTTATCTTTATCTTTATCTTTATCTTTATCTTTATCTTTATCTTTATCTTTATCTTTATCTTTATCTTTATCTTTATCTTTATCTTTATCTTTATCTTTATCTTTATCTTTATCTTTATCTTTATCTTTATCTTTATCTTTATCTTTATCTTTATCTTTATCTTTATCTTTATCTTTATCTTTATCTTTATCTTTATCTTTATCTTTATCTTTATCTTTATCTTTATCTTTATCTTTATCTTTATCTTTATCTTTATCTTTATCTTTATCTTTATCTTTATCTTTATCTTTATCTTTATCTTTATCTTTATCTTTATCTTTATCTTTATCTTTATCTTTATCTTTATCTTTATCTTTATCTTTATCTTTATCTTTATCTTTATCTTTATCTTTATCTTTATCTTTATCTTTATCTTTATCTTTATCTTTATCTTTATCTTTATCTTTATCTTTATCTTTATCTTTATCTTTATCTTTATCTTTATCTTTATCTTTATCTTTATCTTTATCTTTATCTTTATCTTTATCTTTATCTTTATCTTTATCTTTATCTTTATCTTTATCTTTATCTTTATCTTTATCTTTATCTTTATCTTTATCTTTATCTTTATCTTTATCTTTATCTTTATCTTTATCTTTATCTTTATCTTTATCTTTATCTTTATCTTTATCTTTATCTTTATCTTTATCTTTATCTTTATCTTTATCTTTATCTTTATCTTTATCTTTATCTTTATCTTTATCTTTATCTTTATCTTTATCTTTATCTTTATCTTTATCTTTATCTTTATCTTTATCTTTATCTTTATCTTTATCTTTATCTTTATCTTTATCTTTATCTTTATCTTTATCTTTATCTTTATCTTTATCTTTATCTTTATCTTTATCTTTATCTTTATCTTTATCTTTATCTTTATCTTTATCTTTATCTTTATCTTTATCTTTATCTTTATCTTTATCTTTATCTTTATCTTTATCTTTATCTTTATCTTTATCTTTATCTTTATCTTTATCTTTATCTTTATCTTTATCTTTATCTTTATCTTTATCTTTATCTTTATCTTTATCTTTATCTTTATCTTTATCTTTATCTTTATCTTTATCTTTATCTTTATCTTTATCTTTATCTTTATCTTTATCTTTATCTTTATCTTTATCTTTATCTTTATCTTTATCTTTATCTTTATCTTTATCTTTATCTTTATCTTTATCTTTATCTTTATCTTTATCTTTATCTTTATCTTTATCTTTATCTTTATCTTTATCTTTATCTTTATCTTTATCTTTATCTTTATCTTTATCTTTATCTATATCTTTATCTTTATCTTTATCTTTATCTTTATCTTTATCTTTATCTTTATCTTTAAGGATAATCCTGTAAATAGATGTACACTCGCGAGCAAAATATTATGATCGTATGTTAATGACGGCAGTTGTTGACATTGAATGGGCGCCTTTGGATTTCAAAGTAAAAAGTAAATAGTGTTGAATAATTTCGGCGGGTTAGTTAGAACCACGATAGCTCAATTGGGAGAGCACCTGACCCGGTATGTCAGAAGGGTGCAGGTTCAAATCCTGGTCGTGAAAATTTTTCATCATTTGTGTTTTTGTTATTACATTGTTGAAAATTAATCATAGACTTAATACAGTTTCATCGTTAATATTAATTATATTAACATTAAATTTAAATTTATTACATTATATTATTTATTACCTACTAGCTGACCCGGCGGACTTCGTACCGCTTTGACAGTTTCCATGACAACAAAAGAAACATTTTTTATTGGAAATTATTTTTTTTTTCACTAATTTCCGTTACTTATTATTTATGTTTCTCACCGTTTAAACCGTCCCTAAACTTCCACAAATATTTCAAAATCAAAATTAGCCAAATCGGTCCAGCCATTCTCGAGTCTTAGCCACTCAAACGAACAGCAATTGATTTTTATATATTATTATATAGATGATATAATTTATTATAATGTTATATTTATTTTAGAAGGTGTTCGAAGTGACCACCGTTTTTTTCAATACAATATTCAACACGTTTAGGTAACGATCTTACAATTACAAAACCAGCAAAGAGGTACAAACAATTTTACATGCCTGAACTTGTTGAATGTAACGGTGGTCACTTCGAACCATAGAGACAATTTTACATGCCTGAACTTGTTGAATGTAACGGTGGTCACTTCGAACACCTACTAAAATAAATTAAAGTACGTGAAAACAATGCATTTTATTCATTTTAAACATCATGTTTCAAAGAGCCATTTACTGCTTAAGACCTACACAATCGATATCTAAATAGATATAGTAAAAGTTTATTTTTTTCAAAATAACCGGGTTCGATTTCCGAGCTGAGTACAGGTTTTTTTTAAATGTATGAATGCAGTTTTTCTTCTTATTTAAATCGATGACATGGTTCCTAAGGACAGATCTTCGTATGTCTTATAGTTTCAGACTTTCCCATACTGACAGATTTAAATGAGACACCCTGTATTTTTCGAGTATTTATGTAGCCTATATTATTCTCCGGATTTTTCTTAGCATTTTGGTAAAAACCGGATCAAGATCCGTTCAGTAGTTCTCGAGTTTATCGACTTCAAACAAACAAACAAACAAACAAACAAACAAACAATTTTTTTTAAAACTATTCTATCGTGTTCCGTAAGTGATTTTAAGGCAACCTGTGTAATTTTTTTTTTATATCTTGCAATTACAGATTTTTTTATCCCTACGTTCTTATTATATGTATAGATTAGGTAAGCTAAAATACATACATTATACCTACTTAATTCTGCGATTTCTACGTCATGTGACTAAAGTGGTTTTGATTTAAATACAGAGTTGATTAAATGTATTAGAACTTTGTTTACACAAACCGCGAGCGATCTGTAAGATAAACTGGTACTTATTAAGAATGGCGTTGAGCTCAAATCGCGCCGTAAGCACCCGCAAGTCTCCCGGAAAACGACAATGTGTTAACTAAGTTCGCAAATAAAACTGCCATGGTACTCTGTCTAGTTATTGGGAAGTGAGTCGCTGCCAATCGTACACAGACATTATTTGGTTTACCTATGAAATTCGAACCAATTATTTAATTAGTTTTCTAAGTTGGTTACGTAATAAATTGTAAGATAATGGAATTGCCTTATGTCTATCTAAATTTCAATAGATGGTTGAAAATTATTAAATTCTAGTTTCCGCACCACACTGAAATACCAAAAGAATTTGTTAGCTTATTTATTTTCTGAATGAAACATAACGCGCTTGATTAAAATATTTGTTAGTAATATGTTTCAAATTCAATTGAAACGATCAACTACCCAGTTTTTCTATGCGTATGTGCGCCAGAGCTACGCCAGTATGGCCCTACACGCGCTGCGTGTGCGCGCCAGAGCTACGCCAGTGCGGCCCTACACGCGCTGCGTGTGCGCGCCAGAGCTACGCCAGTGCTGCCCTACACGCGCTGCGTGTGCGCGCCGGGGCTACGCCAGTGCGGCCTAGAGATGTAAAATGACTGAATCTGACCAGTCACGATTGTCAAAAACCGTATTTGACCGGTCATTTATTGTCAAATTCAATCAAAATGACTTAAACATATTAATATTTCTAACTGTTAAAGTGACGAAATATAACTAGTGACAACTAGTAAATACGATCAATAGAATGTGTAGCACTTATAATGATTTGGTTAACGAGCCTAGGTTTGCGAACATAGACATAATTTTCGGATTTTTATTGTTATTTGTAAAATTCTATTGTATGCGAAACTGGTTTATGTTTTATTTTTAGAACATTATTTGGAATTTGTTTGGTTTTGTTTTTAGCTTCATATGTTTTTTGTAAATGCTGTGTATGCCTGTCATAAATGTCATACATATCTTATTACTACAAACATCTAATTTTAATCAAAACTGTGTGAACATTGTTGGTGTACCTTTCAAAATAAATAAATAAATAAATAAATAAATTTACATTACTGCCAATTCCGCCAACATTGCGACACGATTTCAGTTTATTTCAAAAAACAAAATTGTTATTCTGTGTTCATAGAGGAGTACGTTTCTAAGATGTTTATGTCACGTTTCCAAAAAAGTATTATATTTAAGTATTTATTAGCTAAAGAAAATTCAATTTACTCTTTGTTTACTCATACTGCGGTGGTGCAAGTCGTGACAAGTATAAAATGCGCGTGACGCGGCGTTATAAAAAGAATTTGAAACCTAAATCTAGCTAAACGCTTTTTTACATTTTTATTCAAAATAAATATTAAAAAACACTTAAGATCATGTACAGTGCAAGCACTGAACATTGGTTTGTGTCAGCACTTTACCCGCGACGCGTGGCAATTAAGTAAGTAGTACACAATTATCATTCATATCGCGTGCACTCATATTTTGTATCAATTTACTTTACTATCAATACACTTTTTATCAGCAAGTTTTGTCTATCATTTCTATCATCTAAAGTTGTACGGCCAACAGATCGTACATCTTTATGGTCCTTCGAGCTTCCGTATAAGCGGGATCAAGTCGTGTGTGTTACTGTTATCAAGTGATCACTCCTGCGCGTGCGGAAACCAGCCGTCGACACGTCATCCGTCCACATCATCACGACTGTGTTATTACATCTTTGTGGTGTGTGAGTATCTATTATTTCTTTTTACGATAGCGAATCGGTTCTGTCAGCCTCCCACCAGCGGGTCTCACCGGTAGAATTGAGAAGGCGCATATATCGTTAAAGGAGTAAAGTACACACTGCCTATTAGCAGTCGATTATCTTAGGGTAATCAGCAATTCAAAGAGTATCAATCAAAATCAAGCATGAGTACCATGGAAGACTTTCTATCAAATCAATATCAAGTAATGGAAGGGATGGAGCAGCTTCTTAGAAATTTTAAGAAAGACCCTTCTGATCGCAAGACCCCTCTCTACATCAAAAAACGTTTGGAAACTTTGGATACCTATTGGGAAGAATTTCAAAAAAATCACATGTTGTTATGCGAGTTTGACCGCCGCGACTGTAGCTACTTCTCCGAAAATACCCATAAAAAAACCATGACTTTCTACAATGAAGCAAGAGAAACTATTCTGCAGTACAAAAGCAGCGAAGCGAAGAAGAGAGATCGATCGCCAGCAAATCCATCTGTTAGAGTATCAGAACCACAAAATCAAGATGTAGAAAAGAATCAAAAAAATGAAGACAAGCCATTTAGCAAAGGCGTTGTTTGGCAAGGTAATGCAAGCAAGTTAGAAGAAATGCTTCGAAAACAGAAAAGCCATTTTAAAGCATTTTCTCGAACAATTACGAACATCGATTTGGAGAGCATTTCTGAGAAATGGGAAGCTGAAGATATGTTAAAGAATATACAATCAAGGTGGGCTACCATCGACACTTTGCACTGGGAGATCGACGAATGAGATGTACGAAGAAGATGAAGACTATGAGCGGACATACAGCAAATATGAACAGCTTTACATCAGCATGAAAAGATCAATCAACAACAAGATGTGGGCAGCTTCACATCGTGAGAACTGCACTCCAAAAATTGATATTCCAATCTTCAGTGGAAATTATCAGAAATGGATATCATTCAAGGATCTCTTTTGTGAAACAATTCATAACAACAAATCTATGTCAAGCGCTCAAAAGTTACAATTTTTAAAAAGTAAGATCAAAGGCGAAGCTGAGAGACTTATCCAACATTTAAATATAAGCTCAGAGAATTATCAAGTATCCTGGGACATTTTAAACCATAGATACCACAATATCAAACTTATATTCAGCTCTCATCTGATTACACTTCTATCATTACCTACAATGCAACAGCAATCCGATTCACAGATAAAGAACTTATTCGATACCACTAACGAATGCTTAAACGCTATAAGAAATCTTAATGTTGACATATCAACCTGGGATCCACTGATAATCCACTTGTTGACCCAGAAGCTCGACGCTCAGACTCACAGTGAGTATATTGAGTCCTTAGAAAAGCCTAGAGACTTGCCAAAGCTGATAGATTTTCTCAACTTTTTAGAGAATAAATATACTGCTCTAATCATCTCGTCGTAAGCAAGGTACCTCTAAAGCAACAACTTCATTTTATGCAAAAGATACCACTAATTTTCATCAAAACAGAAGACAGTTCCAGAACAAAAACAGTAATTATGAAATAAACAAACCATTTCGCAATCCTGTTATCAAAACATTTGCAACGAGGTCACAAAATATCTGTCCTCTATGCAAAGAGAGCCACGGCCTATTCCATTGCAACACATTTTTGGAATCTAAGCCTGAAGCAAAACTAAATAAAATCGAGCGGTTGAATCTATGCAAAAACTGTCTTTACGATCATAGAGATAAGACATGTTTTTCTGAGACTAAATGTCGTGTATGTAATGCCCGGCATAATACTTTGTTACACGATGCCTTGCAGCCGATAGCGGCGTCAAGTAACGCGTACAACAAGGCGAGTGCGATGCCCTCAACATCACGTGATCAGAAGACAAGAAGTAACGTAACACATGTCTCTAAAGATAACATTGCCGAAATTCTATTAGCAACTGCACTCGTTCAAACCAAAGGAGTGAATGGATCAAATCATACATTGAGAGCTCTCATAGATCAAGGCTCTCAAGCATCACTCATCTCCGAAAATGCTGCACAGCTTCTCGGTCTTCCACGTAGATCATGTAAGGGAGTCATATTTGGGGTTGGCACCAATCAAAACAACTGCAAAGGCGTTATCAACTTGACTGCATCATCATTATATTCCGACTTCGAATTCCAAACTGATGTCTTTATTATGAACAAGCTAATAAATAATCTACCGAATCAAACTTTTAACAACCCATCTTGGCCATACCTACAAAATATCCAGCTGTCTGACCCAGACTTCAACATAAGCCGTCCCGTCGACTTATTACTGGGCGCTGACGTATATTCATCTATAATTATGGGTGGTATCATCAAAGAACATGAGTCACTGCCTGTGGCACAACAAACCCATCTAGGATGGATATTATGCGGAAACGTCCAATCCTATCAATGCAATGTGGTGATGAACAACATTGAAGACATTCAGAGATTTTGGGCTATTGAAGATATTACTGAAAACAATGTAAACATGTCAGCCGAAGATGATTATTGCATCCAGCAATATAAATCTGAAACATTCCGTAGAGATGACGGTCGCTATGTGGTGAGATTACCATTAAAACCAGATATTAATGAAAAGCTCGGCAACTCTAAAAGAAAAGCGGTTGCACAGTTTTATCAGCTGGAGAAAAAATTTATTAAAAATGAACAAATTGCAAAAGATTACAAATCATTCATTAATGAATATATTCAATTAGGCCACATGCGCGAGTGTCTGTGTAAACAATTGCCTGACTGCATTTTACCTCACCTGTGTGTGTTGCGAGCGGACTCGGCAACAACAGCATTGCGAGTCGTATTCAACGCATCAGCAAAAACTTCTACAAATTATAGCTTGAATGACCTGATGTTTAGTGGACCTAATTTGCAGCAAGATTTATTTACATTGATCTTAAGATGGAGACAATATAAATATGCATTCACTGCGGACAGTGAAAAGATGTTTAGGCAGATCATTTGTAATGAAAAAGACCGAAAGTATCACAAAATTGTTTGGCGTGAGTCACCAGATGAAATCTTACGTGAATATGAGCTTACGACCGTCACGTATGGTACCAAATCAGCCCCCTTTTTGACTATGATGACCTTGAAGCAGCTTGCTGAAGATGAACGCTCTAAGTATCCAGCTGCATCCAAGGTTCTGGAGAACGATTGCTATATGGACGATATTTTGACCGGTCATCATAACTTAAAGGGCGCGAAACAACTTAAAACAGATCTCACAAATTTACTTAAATCTGGGGGATTCAACCTCAGAAAATGGTCTTCAAACAAACCTGAGATACTGGATGACGTCACAGCAAACAATCAGCAAGCATTCGAGTTTCGGCACCTGGAATCAACAAAGACACTGGGCCTGCGCTGGCACCCTCATGATGATTATTTCAACTTCCAAATCAAGATCAACACAGCATCATTGACACCAGCCACCAAAAGATCATTATTATCAGACATATCAAAAATATATGATCCTTTGGGGTGGCTCCAATTTCTACAAAACTTAAGCTACTTTTCCAAAGTGTCTGGTCGATGAATCTTCAATGGGATGATCAAGTACCTGAAAAAATCAACAACGAATGGCTCAAGATAAAGAAAGACTTGTCCCAAGTAGAATCAATTAAGATACCCAGATGGCTACAAACACACAAAAACGAAAATATCGAGTTACATGGCTTCTGTGATTCATCTTCAAAAGCCTATGCTTGCGTAATATATTGTAAAATAAACAAGGAAGATCACAGACAGAACCCGCCACACATCATTTTAGTAACTGCGAAATCAAAACTCGTACCTGTCAACAAGACCGTATCATTACCACGATTAGAGTTGAGCGCCGCTGACTTATTATCAAAACTAATGAAAGTTGTACAGAACAGCTTATCAAGCAACAATATTAAGATAATTTGTTGGTCTGACTCCACGGCTGTCCTTGGCTGGCTTCAGGGCGATCCAAACCGCTGGAAACCGTTCGTGGCCAACAGAGTCAAGCAAATAACTGAGATAATAGCGACAAACAGCTGGCGCTATGTTAAATCAGCTGATAACCCAGCTGATTGTGCTAGTCGAGGAGTTTCAGTTGAACATCTTATACAGCATCCCTTGTGGTGGCAAGGTCCAAATTGGCTATTTTCATTTAAAGAAAATGAAACACAACATCAACATCCAATTTACATTACGCAAGAAGAGGTGAAGAAATCAATCAAAATAAATGTCACAATAACACAACAGAATGATATAGCCATACAATTATTAAATAAAAATAGCAATTTTAATCGAGCAACGCGAATTCTGGGCTGGACTTTGCGCGCCATTTCACGTAATCAGCAGAAACCCCAATACCTAACTATCGACGAACTGAATAAAGCAAGAAACATTTTTATAAAACAAACACAACATTTAAACTTTATTGGTGATATTATCAACCTGCAAAATTACAATCAAGTGGATTCAAAAAGTACGCTGTTAAAATTTACTCCTTTTCTCGATTTATTGAGAAGTTTTGGAACGAAGTTCTTGCAAGGGTTTCAGTGCAAACTGTTTCTTTGTCTGTCAAAATGTTTCTCTGTCTGTCTCTCTCTCTCTTATAGAAAGCAAGCCAGATATTTTCATTTCTATTTCGACGATTATTTTTGTTGAGTGTATACAGGTTTTTTGTAAATAATAAATAATAAAAAAATAGTAATAATAATGAATCCTGACAGTGTTTCTGCACAAGTTCCGGATATTGCTGATGGAGTTAGGTAAGTAGAGATTACATACAGATAATAATAAATGCTTTTGTATTTTTAGCAAGTACGCACTATAACCTAAACAAAAAGCAAAAAAAAACAAAAAAAAAACAAAAAAAAAACAAAAAAAAAAACAAAAAAAAACAAAAAAAAAAAAAACTACTGATAAAGTTTATTGTTGCGGAAACCCACAACACACACTATGCTACTGTTTAAAATTAGGCTACACCTTAAAATCTACAAAATCCACTCACAGTTCCATGCCGCTCCCGCCGTCCAGAACGGGATCCATATGATCTGATGGGGCCGGAATCCGAGTCCGGGTCTTCTCGGGCTCCCTAATCACACCCAAACTACCCCAAGTGCACTTTTCCCCCGAGGAAATACCTGCTTTCTCCAGCAGCGGAGACGTCGACAGCGGCGAATTGTACTCCCGATGCGATTCGCTTACGACGTACACACACACAAAACACAGGTTGCACAATACACTTAATTAGAGTAATACGGCTCCAAATGCCCTTATTACTGCTTAAAATCTATTTAATTATCAACAATGCCTGTTTATTTGCAACATTTATATAACATTATTGTTGTGTATGCGTCATGGCGCGGCTGCGTTCCGCGCCCCACCTTGTCACCTGTCAATTGTGCAGCGTCCTTGACGTCGATTAAACAGTGCGTTTAGAACTATCGGTTGTTTCACTTGTCCCGTCCGCATACCTAACAGTGGCGACGAGTTACTGCTACCCACGCTATTTAACATTGAAAGTTAAGTTCAGTTGATACGATGTCCGGGCTATTTGGAATATTAAATAGTTTCGATCACAATGTTCAAACGTGGAATACGTATAAAAGTCGTTTGTTGCAATATTTTGTTGCGAACGACATTGAAGCGAAGGCGGATCCGACGGGTAGAAAACGGAAAGCTATTCTCCTTAGCGCACTCACCGAACAAACATACAAGCTAGTAGAGGACTTAGCGCTGCCTAAAGAGATTGGAGAAGTACCCTATGAAGAAATTCTTGCATATTTGGACGACCACTTCACGCCGAAACATATCGGATTTGGCGAACGACATAATTTCTACGCAGCCTCACAACAGGCCGGCGAGTCGCACAGGCAGTGGGCAGCTAGATTGCGGGGAATGACAGCTCACTGTGGATTTTTGAACCTGGAAGAGGCGCTTCGAGACAAGTTCATCATGGGCATGCGACCAGGCAATGAGAAGGAGAAACTGTATGTCCAGGATCTGGGTAACTTGACGTTGGCAAAGGCTGTGGAGTTAGCGGAGAGCCTGTGCGGCGCCCGAGCGGCGGCCGCGGCGAGCGCGACCAGCCCCGCCCCAGCGGGATCATCGTTCGAGGTGTATCAAATTTCGAAAAAGAGCAACGCCAAAACCGTAGGGAAAGTGAAGTGCAAAATCTGTGGGTACTCAAATCATAAAGAGGCCGATTGCAAGTTTGCTAATTATGTGTGTAGGCTGTGTCACGTTAAGGGCCACTTACGTAGAATGTGCACGAAAGTGAATTACGTGGAAGTGGACGGCGGTGACAACGGCGGGGACGACGATGACGGTAACGTTTTTTTTATTCGTTCAGTTCGGGGCGAACCGATGGTGGAAACCGTTTTTATTAATGAAATGCCATTTAAATTCGAAATAGATAGCGGCTCCGCGGTTTCGGTTATTTCCGAGAAATACTATACAACTCATTTTATAAATGTGCCATTGTCATCACCATGTAAACAGTTGAAAACTTATAACGGCAAAAATATTAGTTGTAAAGGTATGTGTCACGTGACAGTGTCTTACGCGGGGAAAACGCATGACATTGACTGTTACGTGGTCCGCGAGGGCGGTCCGCCACTTTTAGGCAGAGATTTTATTTCTAAGTTCAAGTTACATTTGACGGCAGTAAATTATTGTCATGAAAGTGACTTTTCGCTCGAAACCATCCAACGAGAGTATTCTAGTTTATTTTCGGACAAACTAGGAACTTTTAATAAATATAAAATTAAACTGCAGTTAAATAATAATGCGAAACCAATTTTTTTTAAAGCGCGCCCTATTGCTTTTGCTCTGCGAGAAAAGGTCGAGAACGAAATTAATAGATTAGTTAGTTTAGGTATTCTTGAGCCCGTTGAGCATTCAGAGTACGCGTCGCCGGTCGTCCCGGTGTTAAAACGCAACGGCTCAATTAGATTGTGTGCGGACTATTCCGTAAGTTTGAATAAACAGTTGGTCGTAGAACAGTATCCACTCCCAACCATTAAAGAATTGTTTTCAAAACTTCACGGAGGAGAACAGTTTAGTAAACTGGATTTATCTATGGCATACAATCAATGCGTTCTAGACGAGGAGTCACAACGGCTCACATGCATTAACACCCATCGCGGCTTGTTTAAATTTACGCGCTTGGTGTTCGGGTTGGCCTCAGCACCGGCAATTTTCCAAAGAGCTATGGAAAATGTGCTATCAGGGTTAGATGGAGTTCTATGTCTGTTGGATGACATTTTGGTGACCGGTAAAGACAAAGTAGATCATTTAAATAAGCTACGAGTGGTATTAAAGCGTTTACAAGATGCAGGGTTAACTGTACAAAAAGAAAAGTGTGATTTTTTCAAAGACCAAATTAGTTATTTAGGTTATATAATTACGAAAAATGGTTTACAAAAGTCACCGGACAAGGTCAAGGCCATGGTTGAAGCCCCTATTCCGGCTAATATCAGTCAATTGCAATCGTTTTTAGGGTTTGTAAATTATTACCGTAACTTTGTGCCTAACGCTTCTTCAGTCCTTAGCCCGTTATACGATATGTTAAAAAAAGGTAGCAAGTGGAATTGGACTGAAGAACATAATATAGCTTTTGCTCAGATAAAAAAAATATTAACTTCAGACCAAGTGTTAACTCATTTTGATCCGAAGTCTCAACTAATTTTAACGGTGGATGCTTCACCAATGGGGTTGGGGGCCGTTTTGTCTCAGATTGATGCAAACGGCGTCGAAAGACCCATATCGTTTGCGTCACGAACTTTGAACGCTGCTGAAAAGCGATACGCTCAAATTCAAAAGGAAGCGACCGCAATCGTTTATGGGGTACGACGTTTTCATCAATATCTATACGGTAGGTCAGAACCGTTCATACTACGTACGGATCATAAGCCACTGGTCTCGATATTTGGTCCATACAAAGGTGTTCCTGAAGTATCCGCTAATAGGTTGCAAAGATACGCGATATTTCTTAGTGGTTACAATTTTAAAATCGAATATGTCCGCAGCGCTGATAACAGCGCGGATTATCTGTCTCGCGCTAGCCTTCCTCCCGCGGCGGACTGGGTGGGCGGGGCGTGCCGGCGCGCCGCGGACGGCGTCGGCCGCGGCGGCGCGACGCCGCTCGGTCACTCCGCCGCGGACAGCGTCGAGCGCGCGCGCACCGAGCAGTGTGACGGCGCCAGCGCCGAGCCACCCGATCGCGCAACCTATATGTGTTTCGTTGTAGACAACAGTATGCCAGTCACATTAAATAAATTGCGCGAGGAGACAGATAAGGATGCTACTCTCAGATGTGTTATGTCTTACGTTTCTAAGGGTTGGCCGTCTAAAGTTAGTGATGTTCGACTGAAACCATATCATCTTTGTAGGTCGCAGCTGTCCATTGAGAGTGGTTGTGTTATGCGAGGGCACAAAGTAGTCATACCGGAGAGTTTATATAAAGTTATATTAAAAGAGTTACACACCTCACACTTGGGAATAGTTAAGACAAAAGCGGAAGCCCGGTCTAGATTTTGGTTTCCGGGTATTGATCAAGCTTTGGAAAAAATGATAAGTGAATGTGAAGTGTGTATCCAACTGCGGCCGTCACCTCCTAAGGCCCCTCCCTCACACTGGGAATTTCCTTCGTTGGCATTCGAAAGAATACACGTAGACTTTCTGGGTCCCATTAAGGGTTGCGTATATTTAGTCATAGTCGACGCACACAGTAAATGGGTGGAAGTCTACAATATGAAACACTCAACCACGACTAACGCGGTAATAGATAAATTATGCGATTTTATATCGAGATTTGGAGTTCCGAAGACGATAGTGAGTGACAATGGCACATCTTTTTGTTCTAGGGTTTTTGAAAATTTTTGTACAGCAAATGGTATTTCACATATGACTTCACCGGTATATCACCCGGCCAGTAATGGCCAAGCCGAGAGTTTTGTAAAAATTGTAAAAAAAGGCATTAAATCTTGTCTTATGTCAAATTATACTGGGAGAGATACCACTTTAAAGTTGCTTAAGTATCTTAAGGATTATCGCAACTCGGTTCACACCACCACCGGTCTGTCTCCTGCTGAGATGATTTTTGGGCGAAAATTAAGGTCGAGATTAGACTTAATAAATCTTAATGCGTCGTCGCCGCCTTTGTCACCGACCGTAACTAACCATATTAAAAATAAACAGTGTTTGCAAACTAAGGGTAAAAATAAAACAAAAACGTTTAATAACAATGATAATATATTGTACAAAAAATTTAGAAACAATAATAGTTATAAGTGGTGTAAAGGGATAATAATAAAGAGACTAGGCAAAGTATTGTATTTAGTAAAAGATATTTTTTAATTTCCAATGTCACGTAAGACATCTAAACCAATTGATGTTATATAAAGGGACATATAACGACCTTAATACTAACAATGACTCACCTGTGGGGACATGCTCCCTGCTACCGCCACGCTCTGCGCCGCCGTCGCCGCCGCCGTCGCCGTTGCCGTCGTCGCCGCCGCCGCCGCCGTCGCCGTTGCCGTCGCCGTTGCCGTCGCCGTTGCCGTCACCGTCGTCGCTGTCGTCGCCGTCGTCGCCGTCGGCGAGGACACTCTCCTCACCGATTCAAGAAAGCTTACCTGGCTCCGCGACACACTCGCAGGGTTCAGACCTCTTTGCGCCAGTCGAGACCTCCACAATTGCAAAAGTTAGAGGGAGGAGAGAGGAAATCATTGAGCCTAGAACGCCAGAATACGAGAGCGCGGATGAGTCTCAAGAAATTGAGGAAACGGTGAGAATTACTCAAAGACACAGACGTCCCTGTTTTGACTCTGATTGAGGTATTGGTAAAACTCCTTAAAATGTATATAAGGTATTAGGGGTAGGGATTGTTGTGTATGCGTCATGGCGCGGCTGCGTTCCGCGCCCCACCTTGTCACCTGTCAATTGTGCAGCGTCCTTGACGTCGATTAAACAGTGCGTTTAGAACTATCGGTTGTTTCACTTGTCCCGTCCGCATACCTAACAATTATATTTGTTAATAATAAAAAAAATATTATTATAACTTAAAAAAAATAAAATTTTATTACAATTCCTTCACTAATTAATCGAAAGGAACTTCGTTCCATCCGGGTGTCCCTTGACACCTCTCAAGTTTTTTTAAGCAATTTTTTATATTTTACATTTCATCTTGTCATAATCTTCTCGTGCCCCGGATTATTAACAAAATTCCTAGCTACCTCATTCGAACTTTTTGATTCTAATGGATAGGCCTCGACGTATTTGCTCAACTCACATTGTATAGTTAGAATATATTTATAACCATTGCAATCACTATCTAAAGGTCCTACTATATCTAAATAGATTTTCTCTAAAGCCGAATTTGCTGTAGAACTAATCGTCATCGGCTCCTTAGTATGATGTGATGAGTGTTTTTGTTTTTGACACTTGTCACATCGTTTCACAAATTCAGTAACATCTATTTCAAGCTTCGGCCAAAAATAATATTTTTTAATATTATTCACCATCCGCCTTATGCCCGCGTGGCCACTAGTGGGCAAAAGGTGGAAGTCATTCAAGATTACACGTTGATCGTCTTTATCAACTATTCTTTTTGTGTCGTTTAAAATACATACTCGTGGTCCGGACCAATCACTTATACTCTTTATCTCCTTGATTAACTTTTCGACAAAAATATTATTATTATCATTTTTAATGAAGTATACTTCTTTTATATCGATTTGCCCACAAAATATATTCAGCTCTCTCACAAATTCGCCTGGCGTCAGTTGTGATCGAGAAGCTAAATCTATAAAAATTGTATTCAATAAGGGCGCATAACTCAAACACGTACTCTCGTGACTAATCTCTTTTAATTTACGATATCGATTTAGTTCATAAGCGCTTATGAAACGTAACTCAGTGAAATATTTCGGTTTGCTATGTACTTCTATAACTTTTGGGTGATCAATCCAATCGTTATTAGAAGCAATAGCATCCCGTGCTTGTCTAGCTCTTTGCCCTCGCGTCATTACATTAATTAACGCATGATTCATTTCTTTTAACTCTTCCGACGTTATTTGCAAACGAGATAGAGCGTCAGCAGCGACATTATTTTTACCTCTCAAATATTCTAATATAAAATTATATTCCTCTAATCTTAATCTAAATTTCATTAACCGACTGGATGGATCTCTCATTCCAAATAAATAAATAAGTGGTTTATGGTCAGTTTGAATTTTGAACGTCCTGCCATACAGATATGGTCGAAAATGCATTACGGCCCACACAATCGCAAGTAATTCTTTTTCAATAGTCGGATACCTTTTTTCTGCTCTGTTAAGACTTCGACTAGCGTATGCTACAGGCCTTCCATCACCATTGCATAAAACTGCTCCAACGCCATACCCCGATGCATCAGTTTGTAAAATAAATTGATTTTGCTCTGAGAAGTCAGGATATTGTAACACAGGGTGAGATATTATATTTTCTCTCAATAACTCAAAAGACTTTTGGCACTTCTCATCCCAATTGAAAACTACATTTTTTCTACATAAATTATTTAATGCATGCGCTTTTGTAGCAAAATTTGGAATGAACTTTCTGTAGTAATTTACAAAAGCTACAAATCGTTTGACCTCGTCTACTTTTTTAGGAACCGGATAATTCTGAACAACCTTTATTTTTTCGGTATCGGGTATGACGCCGTCAGCTGAGACAATATGACCCAAATAAAGCAGTTCTTTCTGTAAAAAGGAACATTTTTGAGGGTTTAATTTTAAATTTACTTTACGTAATCTCTCGAAAATATGTTGTAAGTTACTAATATGACTCGATAAGTCTCTACTAAAACAGATTAAATCGTCTTGGTACACTAGACATTTTTCATATGTTAATCCAGTCATTGCCATCGTCATCATGCGAGAAAACGAACTTGGGCTAGTTTTTAGACCCATGGGCATCCTCGTCATCTGAAACTGTCCTGAACAAAAAGCAGTGTACTTGCGACTGTCTGGGTCTAAACTAACATTATAATATCCTTGATGTAAATCCAAATGAGAAAAATACACGCAACCGGACAAAGAATCTAATATTTCCGTTATATTTGGAAGTGGAAACTTGTCATCATGAATGTTATTGTTTAATTTTCTATAATCAACAACCAAACGCCATTTTTTGTTTCCGTTTTGGTCACTTTTCTTTGGCACTAGCAAAATAGGGCTAGACCATTCGCTTTGGCAAGGCTCAATAATTTTTTCTTTCAGCATATGGTCAATCTGATTTTTTATTTCCTGTTTTAAAGCATGCGGTAATCTATACGGTTTTGAATAAATTGGCTGTGTGTCAGGTTTTAATTTAATAGTATGTTGATAAATATCAGTGGTTGACAACTTATCCCCTTCCAAATAAAAAATGTCGGAATATTTTGCACATAAACTTTCTATACTTATTTTTTCTTCCTTATTTAAATTTCTTAAATCTAACTTTGAAAACAAACTTTTAACTCGGACTGCATTTTTCTCATTTTCCTCAAAATTACAAATAGAATATTCCCTTATACTTTGAATATCAAGCTTTATTTCTGATAAATTTAATTCTTTTGTGGTTGTGTTCAAAATTCGCACTGGTATTTTACCATTAGTGGGGCTAACTAACATACTGGCAATAAACACTCCTTCACATATTTCTTTTGTACAAATTACGCAATCTTCTACTAAGTTAGTGTTAATATAATGTATAGATTCTGACCTAGGGGGCAATGACATTAACTTGTTAGATGAACTCATTAATTTTAAAACAATCTGTTTACTTTTATCGGGCCATAACGTTAAAGTGTTATGCCTCATGTCGATAACCGATCCATACCTTCCTAAAAAGTCCTGTCCTAGAATACCATGCGACTTACACGGCAGAGTATCAAATACATAAAACTTATGATTAATACTATGGCCATGTATTGACAACGGTAAACATACATATCCGATTGCCGGCACTTTGCCACCTATACCGTTTATAATTATGTTCTCTTTATAAAGTGGAATATTAAAATCAAGAACACATTTGTATTTTATTGCCGAAATTGAAGCCCCCGTATCAATGAGCCAACTAAACGCATAAATGTCTTTATAAAATAATTCGACACAATAACTACTGTCACTAGCTAGAATACTATAACATTTAGGCACGAAAAAACTCACTTTCAGCTTCTCTAATCTGTGTCGACGTACTAGCCTGGGGTTGCGACTGTGAATCATCATTTACTAACCTTATCTGTTCTCTAAACTGTCTCTGAGCTCTATAATTATTATTGGAACTATTACCTCGATACGCATGTCTGCCTCGGGACGTATGTCCCCGTGACGGCGGCTGCTGGAACCACTGCCTGGCACCCCCTCGAGGTTGATGCCAATTGCTGGAACCACGGCCGCGACCCGCGTTGTACGTACCTCTTTGGTAGTTCTGGTATTGAGGCTGCCTGGAATTGTTTTTAAAATTTCTATTATTATTACGTCTAAATGCCATGACTTCAGCCATATTATCTGAACCTGAAACATCCTCGTCTACCCCGGCCTGAATTGCATCTTTTAAATTATCAAAATTTTGTGCAGTTATAATAGTACCGATCCTACGGTTTCTCAATCCGTCACTAAATTGTCTAATTGCCTGTTTCTCATTGATTGATTTCAAAACGTTAAATTTTTCACTATCTCCGTCGGACTGGGAAACGGTAAGTTCAACAAACATTTCGGACAACATTTTTCCAAAAGCATCAATTGACAAATTATTTTGTTTGCAGTTTAAAAATTGCTTTTGCAATGCGCTGGCTGACTTTTTAGGTAATAATAATTTTCTCATGTCATTTATTAGATTAGGAACAGTATCATAGTTTGTTCCTAACTTTAACTTGGCAGACTGTGACAGCCTACTCTTAAGAATAAAAGAAATTAATTGCGACTGTGATTCAGCATTAATGACTGAACTGTAATATTCTATACCGTCCATCAGTTGTTTTGTATTAGAAATTTCGTCATTCATAACCGGTAATAAGGTCAAAGCCACTTTCAGATCGAATTTGTCCATTTTGGTTACGTAATCTAAAGACTCGGAATATTCACACAATTTAGTAATTTCCTTAAATAAATTATTAAAATCCTCGCAACACTTTCTTATTAGAATATTCTCCTTTTCATCTAACCGGCCTACTTTATTAATATTTTCTATATAAGTATTATATTGGCCACCGATTAACTTGGCTTCACTAAGCTTTTTCTGTAAAATATTACCCTGTCGTCTAGATGGGCCAATTTTAATTAAATACTGTCTTATTACAAATAACTCTTCATACAATTCCTTTATATATGTGGCCATAGGAATTTAATAATTATTAACAAAAAAAAATATTACGAATAGGGGAATTTAAGAATTAAATTTAAATACAATAGTTATAATAACATAGCATTAAAAATACGCACCTTTATCATTGTCAAGACGTAGAACTTCATTGTATTTAGCTGTAATATGTAAAATATTAGTACCTTTGCTCGCTTACAACATTAATTATTAGGTATAAAGATTAATACAATTTTAATTTCTATGACAGGTTAAACATATTTTCTAAATAGTGTCCATTAAATAGTGTCCATTATTATTTATTTTATTATACTCGTAGTAGAATGTCGCGCCTACGCGTAGTACGTAAAAAATATTATAATATACCGCACAAACCGCACTGCACAATTTTACGCACCACACATGAATAGATACGTATAAGAAACCGCACTTTCAAACTTTACTATCTTCCACGTTTAAATCCGGGTACATGTTGAATCGCCGTCGAAAGGATAATCGCTGCCCTCTATTGTTTCCATTCTGCTCGACCTCTTGTCGAATCCACCGCAAGTGACACTTCCGATATATACGGAATATCCAGAACAGTACTCCAAGAAGCACGCAGAGCACGATGATCAGCATCAGAATATTTGTGGTGGACAAATGGAACCGAATCTCGTCGATTGGCGCACTATTTTGGCCCCCAGCTGCGTTTTGGGCTATTACAATATTTTCTTCTTTTGACTGCTGCTTTCCCATTTTAAAGTTTGCGATACACAACTGTCACACTTGAAAGTTTTAAAATGAATTGTTTCATCCATGATTGAAACACACCGAGAGGCCGATATTTACAGAAACTAGTCCTTTTACGGCCGGCGCCGGCGGCGGCGCAGCGGCGGCGGGCGCCGGGCGGTGTCAGGATCCTCGCGCGCGTGTCTCTACTTTTGGCAGGGTCGCCATGTAACGTCGTGAGCCGGGAGTGAAATAATACACATGAGTGCTGGAGAAATACTGAATATAATTTATTGATACATGCCTTTTAAATAGATAGTCTTACATACTAACTCCATACATCACAGCATGTACAGTGCAAGCACTGAACATTGGTTTGTGTCAGCACTTTACCCGCGACGCGTGGCAATTAAATAAGTAGTACACAATTATCATTCATATCGCGTGCACTCATATTTTGTATCAATTTACTTTACTATCAATACACTTTTTATCAGCAAGTTTTGTCTATCATTTCTATCATCTAAAGTTGTACGGCCAACAGATCGTACAGATCATATTGACCATATATGACCCTTTTTGACAGTAAATGACCGTTTTTGACCAATTTGACCGTAATTGACAGTCAGTCAAATTCAGTCACTTTGGTCATTTTCATCTCTAGTGCGGCCCTACACGCGCTGCGTGTGCGCGCCAGAGCTACGCCAGTGCTGCCCTACACGCGCTGCGTGTGCGCGCCGGGGCTACGCCAGTGCGGCCCTACACGCGCTGCGTGTGCGCGCCAGAGCTACGCCAGTGCAGCCCTATACGCGCTGCGTGTGCGCGCCAGAGCTACGCCAGTGCTGCCCTACCCGCGCTGCGTGTGCGCGGCAGAGCTACGCCAGTGCGGCCCTACACGCGCTGCGTGTGCGCGCCGGGGCTACACCAGGGCGGCCCTACACGGGTTGCGTGTGCGCGCCGGAGCTACGCCAGTGCGGCCCTACACGCGCTGCATGTGCGCGCCAGAGCTACGCCAGTGCGGCCCTACACGCGCTGCGTGTGCGCGCCAGAGCTACGCCAGTGCTGCCCTACACGCGCTGCGTGTGCGCGCCGGGGCTACGCCAGTGCGGCCCTACACGCGCTGCGTGTGCGCGCCAGAGCTACGCCAGTGCTGCCTTACACGCGCTGCTTGTGCGCGCCAGAGCTACGCCAGTACGGCCCTACACGCGCTGCGTGTGCGCGCCGGGGCTACACCAGTGGGGCCCTACACGGGTTGCGTGTGCGCGCCGGAGCTACGCCAGTGCGGCCCTACACGCGCTGCGTGTGCGCGCCCTACACGCGCTGCGTGTGCGCGCCAGAGCTACGCCAGTGCTGCCCTACACGCGCTGCGTGTGCGCGCCGGAGCTACGCCAGTGCGGCCCTACACGCGCTGCGTGTGCGCGCCGGGGCTACACCAGTGCGGCCCTACACGGGTTGCGTGTGCGCGCCGGAGCTACGCCAGTGCGGCCCTACACGCGCTGCGTGTGCGCGCCCTACACGCGCTGCGTGTGCGCGCCGGGGCTACACCAGTGGGGCCCTACACGGGTTGCGTGTGCGCGCCGGAGCTACGCCAGTGCGGCCCTACACGCGCTGCGTGTGCGCGCCAGAGCTACGCCAGTGCTGCCCTACACGCGCTGCGTGTGCGCGCCGGAGCTACGCCAGTGCGGCCCTACACGCGCTGCGTGTGCGCGCCGGGGCAACACCAGTGCGGCCCTACACGGGTTGCGTGTGCGCGCCGGAGCTACGCCAGTGCGGCCCTACACGCGCTGCGTGTGCGCGCCCTACACGCGCTGCGTGTGCGCGCCAGAGCTACGCCAGTGCTGCCCTACACGCGCTGCGTGTGCGCGCCGGAGCTACGCCAGTGCGGCCCTACACGGGTTGCGTGTGCGCGCCGGAGCTACGCCAGTGCGGCCCTACACGCGCTGCGTGTGCGCGCCGGGGCTACACCAGTGCGGCCCTACACGCGCTGCGTGTGCGCGGCAGAGCTACGCCAGTTCGGCCCTACACGCGCTGCGTGTGCGCGCCGGGGCTACGCCAGTGCGGCCCTACACGCGCTGCGTGTGCTATCCTGAGCTATCCCGAAATTTCCTTAATTTTAAAATATAGATTTTAATTTATCGACCAATTTGGTGACACGTCATTGTGATAGTAACTTAACTTATACGATTGAGCTCGAATTCCTCCATTCTAAAACTCTAACCCCCTTACAAATAAACAAAGAATAAGGTCCGAATAGTTATTCCGTGTTTTGTCTCTTTTACTTTAGTTTGAAAAGACGTTTACATGACAGGAATAAAACACGGAATAACTATTCGGACATTATTCTTTGTTTTTTGTGAGGCGGTAAAACCTTTTCATTGCACAGCCATTCACACATTTAGCCGCTAGTAAGAAATGTATATTTAAATTGATTTATCAACAGAATTATATGTATTCGCGGGATTACAATATTTATGAACGGGTGCTTACCTTAGTTGGGTAGATACGTGGCTGAAATTTTACCCTTTCTTCAGCGAGCTACCCGGCAATTACTGCGGAGCTGCGAACGAGAGGATATGACGAAATGTTGGATTCGTACACAAATCAAATAGTTTGTACAATGGATTCACGATTTTTTTAAGTAGGCGTAGGTACCAACTTTAGTTTTCCATATAATAATCTTTGGCATGCTAAATCTATTTCAGGTAAATTAGAAACAACGATCAAGTGGTTATTCGTTACCATGTCCCCCCTTTAATAAAATTTGGTTGTTTTTAACCTGTGCGTTAATTAATAGGGTACTGGACTACTGGCACCGGTTTCCGATAGAACCCAGTGACCGAAATAGGGGGAATACTCTGATTTTCGAATTTAGCTACAATTGAATCTTCATAGTTTTCATTCAGTAAAATATCAAGGTTATTTCTTATATTTTTTTGGGAAGGGAGCTGATGTCGAACTCTGGTGTAATGTGTCGATCATTAGTGCCGCTATGATTAGGGTTGTCAACCATACTTTAAAATAATGTATCCTACGTTATTTTCCATCCACATACTTTATTCTTTTTAATAAAAATAAAGTATGGAAAATACTTTATTTCCGACTACTGCGTGCATTTGAACGGAATAATCCTGTTGATTTAATTTCTGAACTACTGAATGATACTCGGACTGAGACGAAGTGAAACGAAACGCAACGCTTAAATAAATAAATTTGGAAAATACTTTTCTTCAAATCCTTTTTTTTATACTAGTTAGTGATAGATTTACTTTAATTTCCTGAAAAATAGTTGGCAACCTTAGCTGCGATACCTAGTGCCTTACAAATAAACAAAGAATAAGGTCCGAATAGTTATTCTGTGTTTTGTTCCTGTCATGTAAACGTCGTTTCAAATTAGAGTAAAAGAGACAAAGCACGGAATAACTATTCGAACCTTATTCTTTGTTTATTTGTAAGGGGGGTAGTGTTTCATTTGAACTTTTCGTGCTCGCAAACCTAAGCTTAAATAATAACAACTACCTATACGATCTAAGAGTTATTTTTATGTAGCACATCCACAACTTTCTCCTCGCGGTTCCTCAAACTATGGATAGGTTATTTGCATTGGATATTTTCCAGTTCAATCTAGCCGGGTCGGAGATAGGTGCGCGCCCGATAACTTTCTACATTCAACCAACTCTGTATTTTATTTAACATTTATGAATAATAATAATAGAACCGTATAGGATGGAGGTTGGGTGGGTTATTGTTTGCCCCCTGTACAATAATACCTACTCTCCAAAATTTTTGATAGATAGATCCTACTAATATTATAAACGCGAAAGTTTGTAAGTATGGATGGATGTTTGTTGTTCTTTCACGTAAAAACTACTGAATGGATTTGGATGGAATTCGGCATACAGATAGTTTATAACCTGGATTAAGACATAGGATACTTTTTATCCCGATATTCCTACGGGAACGGGAACCACGCGGGTGAAACCGCGAGCGGCCGCTAGTAGACAATACTTTTATTGCAATTTACAAAGTTACAATTTGGCGGTCTTATCGCTTTAAAGCGATTTCTTCCAGACAACCAATCAGATGGAGAGAGCTAATTAACTAAGATCAGAGGTATGTATGCTGTTGTTTATATTTGTGGCAAATAAACTTTTGTTCATTAATAATCATTAGTTCAAAATGTGAGCTGATTTTGCCTTTGAATAGTTTTTGAGTTGGCCCAGTACAAAAGTACCTAGTTCCTGTTTGTTCCTATTCATAAGTATCGCAGTGGCGCCAGTTTTCGACCATCCATTGTTCGACACAGTTGTCGTCAGTTAACAGCTAGGAAGTAGGTAGGCTGAATTTAATTGCTGCTAAGGACTAAAATCAAAATAAAAAAAAATAAAAAAAAAAATTTTATTGGCTTTAACAATGAAGGCATCTTAAACTTCAGCCATCTAAAATTTCAGCCTGTTTCAGGAGGTAATGCTCTTCCTTTATAATAGCTATTATTTATTATTCATAAAAATGTTAAACAACAAATTTGTAGCCTGTATGTATGTGTGTGTGTGTGTATGAGTGTATTTAGAGCCTACTTTTGTCATGTGGTGATAGGTTCCAATCTTTCCATCATAAAATATATTCTTCTGACTTTATTTGAATAACCTGTTTGCCTATGGCTTTAAATGATTCTTTGAAGTCTGATTGACGGGTGCGATTTTGGCTAGAACTAAGTCTGGTTCTATATTCAATTCATTTGTGTATTGTTTATGTCCGATAATGTTAAATGCCTTACCTCTGATTATGCAATCATTTCCGAGCGCAATAATAGTCGAGCCTTTTAATTGTTCAGTTGTAGCTCGACCTCGACATATAAATCTCAAGTAGCATTTGTTGCAACAGGTGACGAGAAATTTATTTACGTTGAGTAGCTCCGTCCACTTGTCACGGGACGTGCTGACAGATGTTATACATGCCCTATTCTGCTCATCTCTGATACAAAAATTGTCAATGGGTAGTGCAGAGTCTTTTGACAGCTGCCCTGAAATAACATTCAATTCACTCCGAAGTTATTCTGGCCACAAGATGTGAAATCTATACTTCTATACTAATATATAAAGCTGAAGAGTTTGTTTGTTTGTTTGTTTCTTTGAACGCGCTAATCTCAGGAACTACTGGTTCGAATTGAATAATTATTTTTGTGTTGGATAGTCCATTTATCGAGGAAGGCTTTAGGCTATATAACATCACGCTGCGACCAATAGGAGCGAAGCATCAGTGAAAAATGTTGCAAAAACAGGAAAAGAGCCTAAAAAATTAAAAATGCTGCCGAAAGTCACTATTCCACGCGGACGAAGTCGCGAGCACAGCTAGTGGTTCAATATTGTGTCTTGTATACTTTTAAGATTGCTGATGATATTGTTTGCAATAATGCTTGACAAGATAAATTCATCCGCCAAATCAATATTGTTTATTTCTTTTGTTAAGCTATCTGTTGCATTTCCCAAGATATTTAAATGCTCTTTAAAAAAATTATTTTGGCTTTCCATTGTGTTTTCAATGCATTGTAATAAGTTATTTTCTGCCTCGATGACAGAAGTTTGGTTCTTCCAGAGACTTTCTAAATGTTTTTGGTTGTTCCTTATTTTTGATATGTCATTTTCGTATTGTAATGCGAATTTGTCATCTAATACCTCGAAAAGGCTATTAGCGATATTCCCCACGCCATTGATTAGACCACGTCGAGTGCACGTACGCTTATCAAAGCGCTGACTTTGTAACATGAGGTTATAGTACTCGAGTTCCGATAAGCTATGACGTAATTGTAGTTTGTAATAGTTCCAAATTCAAATTCAAATTCAAATTCAAAATTATTTATTTCCTTCACAAATTAGGTACTTAATGCTAAAGCAAAGTAAGTCAAAACAACAATTGAAGGCTAAATGTGAAGGACTGGTGCCTGAAATAGGTTTCAGAAGTGAAACCCGTTGCTACAGATCACCAGGCCCCACCCTCAGACAGCAAACACTAAATATGACCGACTTATCTGTCTTATAGCCTAATAATACAATAAGTGAATAAATAAAACGATAAACAGTGAGCATGCGCAAAGTATGTGATTATGGTATGTATGTTAATGCGTATGTGTTATCTGTTGGTGTTTAAGAGAAGTGCAAGTGTTTTTATGGAGTATGTGTGTGAATGAATGTGCGTGTTTGGGTGACATCTATTAGTGGTTAGGTAGGTTTTTTATTAATTTTGTATTAATTTAATTATTTTTTTATTAATTTTACAATTTTATTATTATTTAAATATCTATAACATTAATAATTAATAGGTTGAGTAAGTAGTTAATTTAGTTAATTTAGGGGACGGAGGAGTTTTTCAGTTGCTTCATAATCTAATTGTTTTAGATGTTTTGTGACAACATGTTTACTGGTTGCTATGGGATTGTCGTTCAATGTTTTCGTACAATGATTCCAAGGGTATATAATATTTTCTTGTTAGTTTAGCTGCTTGCCCATGAAACAATTTGCTTCGTGTGCTTGCCAATACGGATCCATATTATAATAAACTATGAGTTTCCATTTGTCTTGTATAATACGTACATCTGATAACTTATCAAAATAAATGCTGTTATTACTTTGTAATGATTTAATGTCATATGTGCTTTCTGCTGATATTTATCCACATAACATAAATAACATACCTATGTAAGAGACCTATAAAGTTAATGCACGACGTCATAAACTTATTTTTTCTAACTGGGGATGCAATATTTTGTTTAGTGTCAGGAGTTTCATTTCTCGGACTTTGATTTCCATCACTGTTGTTTTTATTGTCTGTGTTGTTGTTAGTGGAACTATGGGTCTTTTTAGGACACCATTTTTTGTCTTAATGCTGACAACACGCACGTATCCGTCCTTCCCCGGGTATACGTCGACTACTCGACCGAGCGCCCATTTCCCGGGTGGTAGATTGGCATCATGAATGATAACAATATCATTTACTTTTATATTATTTTGTTTTTGTTGCCATTTTGAACGTGCTGACAATTGAGATAAATATTCAACGCGCCATCTTGTCCATATATCTTGGAAAATCTTTTGTGTCAATTTCCAGCGGATCCTCTCGTCCTTTTCCGTTTCATAGATAGTAAGTACAGGGCCGCTTGCTAAGAAATGAGATGAGGTCAAATAATTGATGTCATTCGGATCTTTACTGATTTTACAGAGGGAGCGCGAGTTAAGACAGGCTTCGAGTTGAGATAATAAGCCCACTTTCTAAGTTTGAATCCTGCCGTGCCAAGAAGATTAATCAATTCTGTTTTCAGCCGGTTTGCTGATTCGATGGTAAAACTCCCTGTTAAGACGTCATCCATGTACATACTTGTGACCCCTGGACAATTAGTGCTCGCATAGTGTGTACAGACCCATCATGCTTGATCACTTGTATCCAAAACTTTCGCTGCTGCTGGGTAATGTTGACGCTCGTCCTGTGCTAAACGTCTTAGTGTCATTATAGCCTGAAAAGGTGCAGCCTTCGTACCATATGTGACGGTAGAAAGCTGATAATCTCTGATTGGTTGATCTAGAGATTCTCGCCACACAATTTTCTGATATTTTTGATCATATGGGTGGGTCCAGATTTGGCGGTACATTTTTTCACAATCCGCGGTAAATGCGTACGTTTATTGTCTCCACCTGATTATTAGTACGATTAAGTCGTGATGTAAATTTGGACCCCGATACATGACGTCATTTAAACTATACCCAGTTGTTGTTTTCTCTGATGCGTTGTAAACAACTCTTAACTTAGTAGTTTGAGAATCCGCCCTATGAACACTATGATGCGGCATGTATAGCTTACCGGTGTCTTGTTACCGGCGGCCGCTGTCAGTTCTAATTGCCTATGACCTAATGAACTATATTCTTGAATAAATGATTTATAATCTGAAAACATGTTCTTTTACTATTTTTATTTTTAAATTGAAAGCAAGTGTTTTTGTTATTAAATACATGGTTACAAATTCCAAACTGCTAAATGATACTGATAAGGAAATAAATTAAAGATTGAAGTGATCTCAAAGCCAAATTTGTTTTATTCAATAATAAAATATTATTTACTTTATAATTTCAGTAGAACAAGGAATTATTTCTCTTAAATTCTATGGTACATAGCTTACACTGAATCCTGGATGTTTCTTAAAATTTAGATTTATCCTAATACATATGAGCATGTCATAAGACAGTAATCTTTAGCGGAGAACCAGTACCAATTTAAATTATTAAAAAATGTTATGCAAAAGACTATTAAACTCAGGGTCGCTAACCGAGTTCGCGTTTGTGATTAAACCAATCCCAAATTGTGGAATAAAACTCTAAAGTGAATTTACTAAATTGATAAGACCATCGCGAAGAACACTGACCTGGTGAAATCCTACGAAGACCATCATGTTACCTGGCCAGACTATCCCGAACCGTGGCGGCTCTGCGAGCTGACTTTTTAGTTTCAACGGGCAGAGCGTCCCCGGATCCGAATGAGGCATGGGTACCTTTCTTCAGACTCTCAGCATTCCAAGAGGAGAACGGCCTTCCTCACCCATGTGGATAGGATGCGTTTATGACTAAATGTTTCCTTACTTTTTAACATCAGTACGATCAAAGATCCAATGAAATGTTGTAAAATTTAATACGTAATAACTTTAAATATCAATGTAAAAGTGAACGTAAATGTTCATTAAAACGTAAATGTTCAATATAAATGTAAATGTAAATGTACCATTCTGAAATTAACAAACCATGTTGATGAGTATACAAATTACAACTATACCTATCTTTTCAGATTTCAAATTGGAAATTTAGGAAATTGATAACTTACATGCGTCGTTTGATCCTTCAAACTTATGCGGCTATTTCAAGATTTCAGTCTAAGACATCCTGCAAATTCCCACTCCTGACCCTGGAAGACACATGGCCATGATAACGAAATCTAACCAAAAAAAATAAACATATGAAATTTTCAGAAATGAACTTATCAAACTTTTAAATATCAAATCGGCTCATTTTTATTGAAATGAGAGCCGATGTGTAAGGATTCCCTTCAGCCCTAGGGCGTCGCCTTTTTATTAACGATGTCTATTCTCTCCAAACCATCCTATCAAATGACATTCGGAACTGGCTGTCTCCCTGACAGTTGTCATGTCACTCGACTTTTTACTTTTTAAATAATCTATACCAAAGACGACAGATATCGATCAACATCGAATCCCTTACATTTTCAAGACTGCTCACGCCATCTATTGAGGCACTTCGGAACTAAACTCAACAAAACTACTACGTTTGTTTTGAAATTTATTTTCTGCTATTCTATAACGTTTAAAAATTGCAACGTTACAAATCTGCTGCTAATTGTACCTGTCGTTTAAACTTGCGCTCTAGTTGGTAAAATTGCGCTACGGCTTTTGGCTTGAACTGGCCCAGCTTCTCGTCTAGTATGCCTGAATGTAATGGGGGACGAACTACATATCTGCCGTTGGCTTGGCGTTCGGTAGTTGTTTGATACCATTGTATGCAGTGTAGATCTTCTGATGACATATCATGGTTGTCACCAACATCTTCGATTGCCCAAAACTGTTGAAGGTCATCCTCGATCAATGTAACATAGCAGTGATATGATTTAGTAAAACTTGCGCTACCGCATAAAAATCATTATAATCGTGTTTGTTCTACATGCATTGTCTCATTATTTCTTATGATTCCGTTTAAAATAATTGCAGAGTAAACGTCTGCTCCCAATAATATGATATAGAACTACTCTTAAAAAATCAGGATCTGCTATATTTATATTTTCGATATGTGACCAGTTTGGTTTTAAAAATGACCTATTTGGCAAGTTATTTACTATCTGTTTTGTAATGTAAAACATTGACGTCAAGAGAGTAGTCATTATGCATTGAAGATAGGGAGATTGAAATTACACCGTTACATTTATTTTCCTTGAAGCCAAACCCGAATGTGACTGCACCCCTTACGTTTTATGCCTAAACTTTGTGCTGCAGATTCGGTAATCAGAGATACTTGTGACCCCTGGTCAATTAGTGCTCGCATAGTTTGTACAGACCCACCCTTGATCACTTGTACCAACGCGTTAGCTAGTAGAAACATACACATACGGCATCAGTCAATACAATCATATTTCTCGTCAGGCGGATTAAAAACCAAATTGCACTGATATAATTCTTGCTAGAAAATCATTTAAATTAAATGTCAATAGAAATTAACTCGCCATCTTTGTAAACTGACACCGAGCTTGGAGGACGCCGAATTATGAATGCTTAATGAAGGCCTCACCCCCAATTGACCCTTAGGACGTCCTCGCCAAAGGCTTTTATCGTTTAATCAGACATTAATACGCTATTATTCACAAATCCTTTACGCTAAGGGCCTGTGTGCTACCAAAAGTTCGTGACAAAATTCGTGGCAATTAGGTATAAATTTGACTCGTTTGAATGTGGATTATGAATCACAAAATCACTTTATAAGTCTAAATCAATGTTAGGTACCCTTCATCCAAACCACCTATAAAATTAAATAAAAGAAATAGGTATAGGTAGTCCAGGAAATGAATTGATTGACCATCTGCAATTTTCACTATCTTTTGTCAATATTAAACAAAAGCGAAGCGTTCTTCAAACGGAACAGCGTTTGACAGGTTTTGATATTTTGCGTCTTAAATGGTGTAAAGCAAAAGTAAAAATTAAAATGTCCAAAAAATTAAGTTATTGATATTTTTTAATAATAGGAATTCACAGAATAGTTATTAGGTACAATATTTCATTCATCCGATTCACCATTTTCTTGCCCTACTTCGATTATTAAGCGTGAGTGATTTTGCGGCTCTGCCCATTTATCCTCTATTGTTTTTATATGACTACAACAGTTATTCCAATATCCATTTGTAGCAACTACGTCCTCTCTAAATATATTTAAGATACCCTCACTAAACTTTGGTTGAGTGTTGTGCTTTCTGACGTAATGCTTTAAATTGGCCCACATCAGTTCGATTTATCATGGGGAGTGCTCTGAGGAATTATTCGGTTTGATCCCTGCCGCTGATTTCCTTCACCGCACTACACGCAATCGACTGTCTTTCTATCCACACCATCTTGATGGATGGCGTTCTACTACTTTCCGCAATTTTTTACCACGAACTACAGTGCTGTGGAACCAGCTCTCAGCGGCGGTATTTCCGGACCATTACGATTTAAGGATCTTCAAGAAACGAGCCTATTCCTTCCTTAAAGGCCGGCAACGCATCTGCGATTCCTTTGGTTTTGCGGGTGTCCATGGGCGGCGGTGATAGCTTCCCATCAGGTGACCCGCCTGCTCGTTTGCCTCCTTCTAATATATAAAAAATAAAAAATGTTGGGCTTCAACTAATTCATCGATGTTATTTTTTTTTTCAAACATTTGCTTTTCTACGACATCCAGTAGATAGTTGCTTTTTTAGGTGATATGGTCAGGTTACGATTGACCAAAAATGCTGCTATCTCGGGTATATTCCAACTTGTATTTGGAATTCTCTCGCATTGCTTTGAGTGATAGGACGCATTGTCGAGGACGATAACACTCTTTGAGGGAATATTAGGTAAGAGTTGCTCCTTAAACCATTTTTCGAATAACGTCGCGTCCATGTCTTGGTGATAATCAGCACTACAACTTTTAATGTTTTTCGCCGACAAAAATAATGCATTATCTATCCATCCACTTTTTGTTCCAGCGAGTAAAATAATAATTTGATTTCCTCTTAATACTGGAGTGTCTAACCTACAGTTACCGGTGTCATCTTGGAATTCTTTTTTTAAACAATCATGGGTATCAAACCATGTTTTATCCAGGAAAACAATAGGTCGGTTTTCATGACGATTCTTTTTTATTTTTGTAATTTATTTGTCACGTAGTTGTAGTAAACGCGGCGATTCCATTGTCACACGTCGTTTATCAAGGAGACCGTAAGAGAAACCAATATCCTTTAAATAGTTGCCAAGGTGCCTGACACTGTATGGAAATGGTATTCCATCATTAATTAATTATTCATGTATCATGCTCAAAGTTGGTACAATATTGTTTGAATATTATTTATGTATTTTTCTTATATATATATAGCTTCCTGATGGAAATTGTCAATCATACCAATTTTCCTTTTCAAACACGAATCCTTTTTAGTTTCTCCTCTGGCTACTATTCTTCTAACAGTACTACCAGATATTTTGGTCAGTTGCGATGTTCGAGTTACAGCTGTCCGTAAGCCAATTTCACTGCACACTATACTATACACGTTAAGTATAATCTTTTGTGACAGTTCATTTAAGTGTTTATAATGCAATTGATAGGCTGTTGAATATTTTCCGCAATTTTAGAAACAGTTTCCCACGGACGAAACAATTTTTAAATTTAGAACGATCACCAAATGCTCACGTTCACGTGCATTAGTAATAAAATGTGGCACACCTTAATGCTAAACTACCCACATAATACCACAAATAAATTATAAATGTTTTACTGATTAGTGTAAAATAATTTTAATACATTTATTAAAAGTATCAATGTATTTTAATCCATGAGTAGTAGCCATTTCTGCACCCGGGTGCCGAAGGGACTCATAAGTTGGCACATGTTTACACCATTCTAGGCTACGTCCATGACATTAAGCAGTATAATCGCGTGAAACAAAATTAACTTAAGTCAGTCCAGTTTTCAGGTAAAGATTAGTGTTTTTATTAACAATAGATAGGCGTGCTCCACTACTCATTGACCGGTAAGTGTTTACCGGTGAGTAGATAACAAGTTACCAATTCATATTTCCTGGACTATACTAACATGTATCGTTGAAGAGAGAAGTTGAAAATTGAAAGGAGCATAAATGAGACGGCCAAGCGGGCGTCGCGTCGCCCGCTGGCGCCGTCGGCGTCGGCCGGTTGGGCGTCCTAAAGATCTACAAGGCTCCAGATCGACCATTGGTCTGAGAAGGTAGAAAGTAGGGAAGATTGGCGTCTTGTTGTGTCGGAGGCCACGATCCATTACGGGGCACTGAGCCAGCGGAGTGAGTAAGTAAGTAACATTATTTTGTATCGTAGTGGCCCAGTGTTCTATTTCGACACATTATGCCCAAGTCACCCCAAATGCTCGACACTTTTTTTGTCGCAAAAAAATAATATAGATATTTATAAAATACAGTGAAAAAATTAAATGCCTACCCGACCCAGCCAGGAATCGAACCTAGGTCTTCCGCAATCCGGGCTTTTTCACTATATTTTATAAATATTTAATTCAGCTTCAGTGCAGCAATTAGCACTTAAAAATAAAAAGTAATATAAAAAGTAAAATGTACTAAGTATAGCGTTGTGTTATCAAGGTTGTGATATTTATTATTGTTTTATTTTCTGTAAAGATGAATCTGCATAGCCATCGGTTGCAATAACCGTTGGGTAGATGGCACTCTGCCGTTAAAAAGCAGTCAAAAATCAAAAAGCAGTGAACAAATTCAGGGCTTACGTCAGCCTTCCCGGTAGCATAATGGTCAGTGCAGCCGCCCGGATTGCGGAAGACCCAGGTTCGATTCCTGGCTGGATCGGGTAGGCATTTAATTTTTTCACTGTATTTTATAAATATTTAATTCAGCTTTAGTGCAGCAATTAGCACTTAAAAATAAAAAGTAAAATAATATAGAGTTTTATTGAAATACTAGCCGCCGTCTAGCTTTGCAATGCGAATTAATGGATCAATGAATGCTAATCAAAATAGTTATTAGGTTTACCAACATCATCATCATGGTGACCTCGATTGTTTAAATCTCCTAGGGCAAATCAATATTAACGTACCAAGAAAATTGCCACGCATCAGTAGATTTAATCTGTTTTCGGAGCAGCTCTCTAAGAGTAACTTGGGTCACCATTCTACACTTAATAGGCTACAGCGACATTATAATTTTGTGTCACGATCCAACGCTGACATTGACGTATTTCATTTAAGTGCCCACAAATTTAGAAAACTGGTGTCCGAGAGCTACGTAAACCTTTATTCTTTTTTTTGAAATGAGTAGTTGTTTATGTTTTGCTCTTATTTATATTGTTAAGTTTATTACTGATTACTTAAAAAAATTATGTAGTTTTTCCTCTTTTAAAATTTACACAAACTCTCCACATTTGCATGCCGTGACGGTCAATAATAGAAGGCTGTACTTAGCATGTAAGATGTTATTGTTTGTTACATATTTTTTTGTGTTAGTACAAGTTTTCGCTGACTGTCCTTAATAAATAAATAAATAAATCATATAGCCTATCATTTGCACAATCGCATGTTCTTACTACATACAAATTTTCATCAAGTTATAAGACGAGATACAGACAAACAGACAGACAGACAGACTGACAGACAAAAATACAAAAATCGTAGAATTGGTGTCAGTGTGTCATAAAACGAATATTTATCCCAAAATTTGTCAGAAAAATTGCATGTATAGACAGAGCCTACAGATTTATATAGTAGTATATATTGCGCATGGCCAAGTTTTAACAATATTTTTCACAAATCGCTTATGTATACGAACGTATAGAATGAAAGAAATGACTATTCTACTTACGCAATTCAAAAAAAAACGACGGGTTGCACTCCGGGAGTGCCGGCAGAAGTGAAAACTTGAATATTAACGTTGTGCATTTTTGATATTTTGGAATGGTTAGGGAATAATTTTGCACGAATTGCTTCAATTATCAGTATAAAAGTACTATCATTTATGTGGTAGAATACAATATTTGTTTATTGCGCTATCGTACACAAACATGACAATTTATATTACATTAAAAAGCACTCGAACATTCGCGCAAGCGCCCTGCGCCGCCTAAACGAAACAGCAGGCATACATTTTCGCCGCGCCGTAGAAAGAGAGGGGGATACTTCCTCTCCTACGCCGCGCCGGCTGTCATCCGTCTTACGAATTTTCGATCAGGCCACGTGTCCTGAAGCGAATTTAACATTTTTTACCCATTACAAAAAAGTGTACAACGCCGCTAAAGAAGTTTTCACTTCAAAAAATATGATTACCGAAAGGTTTACCAACATCATAATAGCCTATCATTTGCACAATCTCAAGTTCTTACTACATACATATTTTAAGCGTAAACTTTTTTCCTTTTTTTTATCTTTTTGTATAGCCTATCATTTGCACAATCGCATGTTCTTACTACATATAAATTTTCATCAAGATCGGTCAAGCTGTTCTTGAGTTAAAAGTGAACATACAGACATACAGACAGACAAATATTTCAAAAATCGAAGAATTGGTTGGTGTCAGTGAGTCATAAAATGAATATTTATCCCAAAATTTGTCAGAAAAATTGCAAGTACACACAGAGCCTATCTAAAACTGTCAAATTTCTTCTATGCATTTTCAACCGTATATATAGGGCATAAAGTTCAAATTTACAAATCAAATCAAATTTATTTATATGTAAGGTATTTATTTATGTTATGGTCGACAATAGGTCCCGCAGACATTATTTTCCAACTACAGCTAGGGTTGGCTGGAAGAGATCTCTTTTAGAGATAAGCTCACCCTTGTATATGTTTTTTATAATGTAATTTAGACTGAGATTTTAATGTATCTACAATAAAGGATGTATTAATTATATAAGAAATATTAATTTTTCATTTTCATTTCATTTTCATTTCATTTCATTTCATTTTCATTAAAAAATCAATATTTATATCCGACAGCCTGTTTTAATTCTATCTCCTAGCCTAAGTTCAAGACTCTTCGTTCCTTTAACACAATTTAGAAGGTTAGAAAATTATCTCCAGCTTTGTGTGCGAAACGCCTTATTAAACTATGCCAGCAGACTACAGGTAACATTTTCATACCCTAAATTGAATAATACCATGGAATATCGTGCTCATACTACATACTTACTTGTTCTGGTAAAATAATAACTTGACTCTTAATTTTAAATTTGTATAATTTATTCATTAATTTTATATCACACAGTCATAAGTAGTATTGTTAAGTGACGTATTATTGCTATTTTCATTTATTACGCGTTACCATACCATTTATTTCAAACTAGACCGTCCAATCATGGCTGGCATTTTTCTATTAGTAAGATGAAAATTCTTTTCAATTTCGAATGGAATTATTTAATAATTTCCACTTGACTAAACAACTCTCTAGGCTGCTGGCACAGCGGGAAGAGTCTTAAGTGCGACTAATGTCCCATATCTTAATAGGAATCTCGGTCTCATAATGTCCAGGCCATCAGCGCTTTCCGAAAATAACCTCCTTAAAGTAGCGTCAACCGACTTTTTGCTGATTGAACCGTTTTTTTAATAACTCTACTTCGTTAAGCCGAATTGGTTTTTATAATGAATAAGGCGTTCTTATTTTTGGTAAATGACATTATGTGCTTATCTGTAATGCTTAAAGTAGATGGCTTATAGCTCAGAACAATAACTAAAGCTATTAATCTGAGGTTTATAGAGTAAGTTGTCAGTTTATTTTTAATTTACACTGACAATTTTATGACAAACGTTTTTTTCCGACGCTCTAAGATCAGAATCAGAATCAAAGTATTTGTTTGCTTTGTCATGGTAATACCATTATGAGTCTTTGTTACTTAAAATTAAATTAATAATATTATCTGTGGTTGCCCAGTGGTCGAAATTCGACCGTAATTTTATTATGGCTGCACGGATTGTGTCCTAATTCACAAGTAATAAGGCGAAGAAAACTCTCTTTCTCTATCGTAACCCTTACCTATTCATGAAAATCAGGACTTTGAAGTGAGGTGAAGATGAAAGAGAAAGAAATTAAGCGAATAAAAAAATCCATTTCAATTCATTTATATAAAAAAAGTTTAGTTAATTGAATATAAACCAAAAAGCTTGAAACAAAGTAATTTTTTAACCTAAAGAAAATTCAAAATTATTTATTGCATGCCACATTGGTGTACATAGTAATTAAATAAATAGGTACAAGGTGTCAAAATAAACAATGTAGCGCCCCGTAAGGGCATAACAATAACAGAGGGAGTAAACTTATGTACAACAGTTAAATTTCAATATTTTTCATTAATTTTCCTCCCCCACCTAAGCTTTCCTGATACTGGCTGACTTTCTGTAGTGGAAATTATCTTGTAGCTAGGTACATTAAAATTTTGAATGCAAAAATTGAAATAATAAACATTAATTTAAAATTCAAGGATCTTCATATATTGTTAGTTTAGAGTAAAACATGTTGTTCATAAATAAATAAGTTAGTTATAATTCAAATATGTATTTTTTGTAATACAACTATGTGTGTATTATCATCATTATTGTTATTATTATTTTATTTTATCATTAAAATGTGCCATCCCAAAAATGTTTGTAAAGAATGTACTGTATTGATAAAAACAAACAAAAAACCCAGAAATATTGTCCTAGACATACATATTTGAACTGTAATATTATTAACTAAAAAAGCAACTAACAATTCACAAATTTTAATATTATTTTAAATAGATTCTCGTTTCATCAACTTTGAATATGTAGTAATTTAGACTCGCATTAGGCACACTGATCGATCAGTGAGACAAATAATTTATTTTTATCGTTGCGTAAAAGAGAAACGTTGTATGGAATAACGTTAACCGCTGCGCCATCGACTCGATGGGGCCCGGTCTGCGAGTGCTGAGGTTTAGCAACTTACGCAAAAGCCGGTCATCGGATGGGTGACCAAAAATTTATCATCTCGAGCTCCTCCGTGCTTCGGAAGGCACGTTAAGCCGTTGGTCCCGGCTGCATTAGCAGTCGTTAACAACCACAATTCGCACGGGGCCCGCTTGCGCCGCGTGGTGGTTTATGGCCTGTTCTCCCTATCCATCCATAAGGAAGGCTCGTGCCCCAGCAGTGGGGACATAAATGAGCTGATGATGATTATGTATGGAAATAACCTTTCAATCAACATGAGCTTATATCGCAAAGGTATTTTTTCAAGTCCCATTTAAATAATATTTTATGTTGAAACTTTTAAAGGAATTTCAAAAACCAAACTAAAAAGTACCGTTCCCAATCCCACCCAAAATGAAGAAACTCAAAGAACTCTATCATGGTCACATTACATAAACTAACTGGCACATTGATACAAACGAATTAATACAAAAATCAATCTATTTCCCTTTAAAACTTATTAAAACTTAAACTCAAGACTAATTATAATTAACTTAATATGGCAAACACTTTAACTCAACACATCATGAGGTTATAGTCCAATAATTTGTTGAAAACGTTTGATTTTGTTATTGTAATATTTTTTTTATAAAGTTGTTAATAAATTATCTCTTACAAATCTATAACGACTCAGTTGTTCTTAAACCAGAAACAATAGAAAATCAATTGTTCTATGGCACTGTGGTTACATTACATTAGGCGTCCAAGAGACATTAACCTATACTAAGAATTGATAATTTTATTTCACATCCTGGATACCATGTACTTCCACAACCACGCATTACACATTTATGAATCATTTTACTTAATAAAACTAATAAATTTTATTATGAAATTTTATTATTAGGTATTTAATTTTATTATTAAGAAATTGCTAATATAAAAATATTAAATTTATGATAAAAACTTGAGTAGACATTTAAATATTAAATAGCGGCCAGTATTGCCCAATATCTCAGAACAGTAACTAAATCTAATAATGTCCTGAGCCCAATGTATTCTGTTGTGACATGGCTAAGTCCTTAGAAGTCTGTATTTATTTTTGATTACATACAGCTCACGGAATAGGGTTAGGTATGTTCTGAAAATACTTCTAATACCAACAACACAAAGATAAAATCTAGGTACATAACTGGAGCACCGTTTTTATGTTAAATTATATGCGTAGAAAGGGTGCCTGAACCACAATACGCTTGCACAATAAAAATAAACATCTGTATAATCGTTATCATAAGTCTGTTATTACTACGTTTATCCTGGACAAATAGTGGTAATTTTATTTTAGTTTACCCATATAACGGTAGATTTGATTTATTAAATACTAGGTGACCTGGCGGACTTCGTACCGCTTTGACAGTTTCTATGACAACAAAACAAACAAATCGTGGTCTGGGTGTAGAAAAGGGGGCCCCAAAAAATAACACAAATTTTTTTTCACGAAATGCCAAAAAACAACTACCTAGCTAAGTAAAAGGGATTTTTTTTTGTTAAATTGTTTATAATTATGGAGATAGATTTCTGTTGTATAATAAAAAAAAAATAACCTCGAAATTCAAGAAAAGTCTTAAATTTCTAACCTATCATGTGACCTACAGCAAAAAGTGAAAAATTCCTAGCTCCATGCAAAACGTGATTGAAAAATCTCTATGTCTCGGACCCCCTAACTTTCTATTTATTTAACACTAACTGACCCATGAAGCTAGCATGAAGTAGATCAGCTTCATGAGCTGACCGCGGACTTCGTACCTACCACTTTGACAGTTTCCATGACAACAAAACAAACAAATCATTTTGTATTGGAAATTTAAATTGTCGTTTTTAGTATTATCCGTTACTTAATTATTTATGTTTCTCGCCTCTTAAACCTTCCCTGAACTTCCACAAATATTTCAAAATCAAAATTAACCAAATCGCTCCAGCCATTCTAGAGTTTTAGCGAAACAAACGAACAGCGATTGATTTTTATATACGAGTATTATTATAGATTATAGATTAAGCAACTTTTTTTCTAGTTATAAATATAGCTTGTTACTCAGCGCTAATGTAGCATTCTAATGGTGAAAGAATTTTTTAAATCGGTCTAGTAGTTGTTGAGTTTATTGGTTACATACAAAAATACAAAGCTTTCCTCTTTGGTAATATTAGTATAGATGAATAGGTACCACTCACCAAACAAGTACCTACAGTTCTAGGCTGCCTCACAAACAGGCCTCTCCAGTTATATAGCTTCATGTAGGTAGGTATAATGAAAGTAGTACGAACTACGAGTATAAATTGATAACTACCTACCAAGTAAAGTCGTATGAATGTCGTCGTGTTACATAAGTAAGTAGGTAACTAGTAGGCACATTAAAATTAAATTATAACGGTTTGCTTCAATGGTTTATTCTTATATATACAATAAATTAGTCGTGAAAATGCAATAGTAACTTAATTAATTTGCTGAGACATAGGTAGGTAGGTACTTCAGTAGTCAATCGACTTAGTGTGAGTTTTGATTACTATCAGTACCTATTCATTCGATTACGTTTACGAAAACGAAAATTAATATGGCATTGAAGCAGCGCCTCCTGGCGGCATACGAAAGGAGTTAACATTTTGCCGTACAAATTCTCGTTTTCGTTAACGTGATCGAATGGCGAATGAAACTCGCACTTGACACCCAGACACAATAGAAATTTAATTGTTCTATGGCACTGTGGTTACATTATTGGGCGTCCAAGTATAGCTACAGCAATCGAGCTTAGTAAATGAAAGATGCGTGTAGATGAATTGATAATTTTATTGTAACGGAAAGACATCTGTGATAGATAAGTCATAATATAGGTACTCATTTAACGTTTGTATTTTATAAAAAAAAACACAAATAAAATTGAATAATACCTTTTTTAACTATTAAAATATATTTTTACTCTGTGACATTGTGTTATTTTTAGTCTGCTGTCGATAAAACAGTCTTTAGTAGTGACATCTATCTTATTTTAATGGCATCATTTACCTTAGCAGTAACAAAACATAGGTACAAAGCTGGTTTTGCTTTTAGAAATATTAAATTATTAAATATTGTTATTCCATTATTTTCTTTGATCTTAGTAAGATTTAATTATGTTTAAAATTATTATACATCTTACGCAGCACTTTTGTAGAAATTTTAGGGGAAATTGGCAGCGGGCATGTTAAAAGCCTATTGCCTAAAGTGACATCTAGATCGTTTAGGAGTAAGTTTTTTCTGCCATCTATATGATACTACTTGTAAACAAATCGTAGTTCAAATTTTAACCGTGGCGCTCACAACCCAAACAATGAAATTCCAACATGGTGGCAATGTGCTACACAGTTTGAAAATGCAGGTCGTGTCATGCTTTGAAAATCATTTTATACTCGAATTTGGTGGAAAATGTCGGACTCTAAACGTGCTACTCTTATAACAGTGGGTGCTCCTAAAAGTGCAAAGAATAATGTGAATAAAACAGTGAGATTAACTATAAATTTGGTTGAAAGCAACGAAAGTAAATATCCGGAGCTGAATTACAAGGAACTAGTCATTGCAGAAGAGGTAAGTTATAACAGAAAATCATAGCAATTTACGCAACCATACTGGTTTTCAAGCTCTTTGTACTTTAGGGAATCTGAAAATAAAATGAAACTAAAACTATTGGCAGTTTGGCTGACAGATATGCATTTGATGGTTGCCTGTCGATATCATTGTAGGATATTTTTTGCTTACGTTACACAGCTTTGTATTAGGCTTGTGACATGAATTTGCGTCCACGAGCTGTACGAGAAACCCAGATAGCGGTCGCCATGTTTGCAAGAATCATAGGAAAACGTCAGCCTAGGACATCTTTTGAAGAGTCCAATGTTTTGATTCACGCCATCTCATCGTCGCTAGATTCCAATTGTTTTCCCACCAATAATGTAATAATGCATTTTATTGTAAAAATAACACGTTGCATGTTTTCTTACGACATTTGCAAGACCTGTGTGATACTAAATCAGGTATGAAAGTAGATTGGATGACCTAGGTTAACCTATGAATTCGATTGCTGTTTCCGGTAAAACGCTGTGTTTATTTTGTACCTTCTTATTTTTTCATCTTTGAGTTTAATCAAATTACGATGAAAGTATTATTAACATCTGTATGTCATTAAGAGTAGGTATGTGTAGATATAAAATACATACGTTTCAGTAGGTATATAGAAGAGATAATGGTAGTGTGCGTGCGTAAAGGTGTTATTATATTGTCATACTGCTCTAACTTGTACAAAAGGATTATAGGATTTTAATTTCGCGATTTATGCTGGGGTTGACGATGTAATGTATTGACCGTCTTACGTTACGGTTTGGTTATGTTTGTTTGCAAACTCGTTTTCCTAAAATGTTTTGCAGACCCGGCAAAGTCGCTTGCAACATGCAGCTGGATACGTTCGCTTTGCCGACCTTTTGCACCGTTTGGAAGCTTTTGGTTGCTGTTATCGATTTGAAAAGTAAATAGGTGTACGTATAGGTTATGTATTTACGCGTGACCTGTCTTAGGTATTTATATACTTGCGCCAGTGTGCGCGCTTTGTTGTATAGGCGTTAGTGTGTATTCTAGATTGTATTTTGATGAGTTGCGGATGAACTCTTGTGTTTTAAGTTTGCGTTTTTTTATTTTAGCTTTCCGCGGACGCGTTTCTATAAATAGCGCTGCATTGTGTGGGTTCCGTGAACTATAAATGTTATTTCATTTCATTACGTTTTTGTTTCGAATTCATTATTGATGAGATGATGTATGTATGAGTGGGTAGTGTATGCATTTTGTTGCCTTTCGGATTTTCGTACGTAGGTAGGTAGGTACTATGATGTGACTTAACTTTGAAAATGAATAAGTGTTTTGAAAAGTTTTGTATTGTAGTAATGTTTTTTAAAATAAATAAACTACTGAAATAAATTTTAATAGTGTTTTCATTTTCTTTAAACTTGTAGGTATGATTAATTATGTTTTTCCTATCTTTTTTTTCTTGTTATTTATTTTTATTTTCTGTTCATTGACATCTCGTAAGAGCGAGACAAGTAAATCAATGAAAGTGCTTATGACTTGTGAGTAATCACGTGATCATTTTGAGTAATACAACTTCCGCTCACATAATCCTTGCGACAAATGTTGTGGCAACAAAAATAAACCTTAACCCTTTGACATACAGCATCTTTTCTAAAGCAGAAAAATGGAATTAAGTGATTATCGATTCTTTTACTTTGTATTAGAGGGTGTTTTTGAATGAGTTCTTTGAGCGCAAGGATAATACTTGACTTTTTCGATGTGAGATTGTGCACGCGATCTTTATTTGGCCGAATAAAAATTGCTGGTTAGTGACGTGTTAGTGAGAATGATTATTTATTTATTAAATACCTAGGTACTTTACTATGCTATCGATCTTTTTTTATCGCGTTTTTAAGAAATCGTTGATACTGATTTAGGTTGGTTGTTGTCGAGGTAGGGCTGTCGAAATCTAAGAAAAACTTTTTTGGTTTTAAACTTGGAGATTAGATTTTGTGGTGTAGTGGTTAGGTTACCGGTGTCAGATCCAGTGGTTTCGGGTTAGATTACCGGTAAAAAAAACATTGTATGGGGTGATTGAGGTTTAGCTAGTTTTAAGTCTGCTTGCCTTCTTTCTACCAATCACCATGTTATGGTGTCTGTCTTATATTCTCATCTTAGTGGGGCCTGCTGAGGTTTCCGTCTCTCACTTCAACCCATTGGGATTTTTTCAAGATCAACAACTGATTGAAGTATATAATTAGCACCTGCTTCCTAGCTAGTCCTGTAAAGTTTCAATGATAACCAATGTAAGGCACGCCTCGGGGGCCGAGTTGCAGAGCGCTCGGCTAGATACCCGAAGGTCCCGGGTTCAATTCCCAGGTTGGGCAAAATGTACTTTCGGATTTTTCGATGCAAAGCCCGGTTTAGTCATCATCAACCCGCACTTGGCAAGCGTGGTGATTAAGCCATTACCCATTAATTGTAGCGATGACTTGATTTCAATGATGGAGGCCTTTGCCTAGCAGTGGGACAATTATAGGCTGTTTACTTACTTTACTCACAATGTAAGGCTGGCAACCGGCGTTAGCGATTCCTCTGGTTTTGCCCATGGGCGGCGGTCATTACTCTCCATCAGGTGACCCGTATGCTCGTTTGCCTCCTTCTTTTATAAAAAAAAAATATTTTTTTTTGTGCCAAAAATATGTCGAACACTTGTACCACTTCCCTAGTCTAAGCTTGTTGAGTTAAAATACCAACCATGTTAGTTAGTAGGGTCATTCCATGTCAAACGCTACCACGACGATTTTTTTAAAGTACTCTTTTTTTACATACTTATCTGTTTATGTAAGACTAAAAACATTGAATCATATGAATTGACGAAAATTTCTAAAAAAAAATTTTTTTACAATTTATTTCATCTGTTTGAACTATGAGAAAAATACTCCCCTAGTGGTAGAGATTTTAGAGCTAAAAATGACAACACACTAAAAGTAATATGACGATAACTGTCAATGCTGATTCCGCGCCATGTTGAGAAGTGATACGTAAACTGCTTGGTTGACGAAAAGTTTTCTGGAAATCGGTAAGTTTTCGTTTGTTTATAGTACTTTTACAAAGGGGGCATCGCATGTTACACCCGTTACGGAAATAAGGCAAAAGTTTAATCTGTAGCTTACATAACGCACTAACAGCTTCACGTCTTTGGGAAAGTAAGGTTATGTTTGCAAACAAATGGCCATTATCATCGATTTTATATTGAACTTTGTACTTTATAATAATTTTGCTAATCAAATTGCGTTACGCCCGTTACGTAACGGGTGTAACACTGTTATGGTGAGGTTTTGCGGGTGCAAAAAAATAACTTTTGAGTTATGTTGAATGGGAATTCTGTTCTTTTTAGGGGCATAATGTTAGAAAACTTGTTTTTTTTATTTTAGACAGTTTATGTTGAAAATAAGTTTTAGTTGCTATTTAACTTTGTTTTGCATGTTGGGTGTTTTGCATAATGGCTTATATTTTGGTCTAGGTATTCAAGGTTCACGAAACGATGCCTTCAGCCAAAGAAAGAATGAAGATGTATTGTGAAAGAATGAAAAAAAGTAAAAAGTGGTCAAAATAAAGCACGCCGAGCACCTGCTAAAAGAGAAGGAGAGAAAGAAATTTTGAAAATGGTTGATAATAACGGAAAAGTATTCATTAGCAACGAGCAAGACCTTTCTGATATCCCTTTTGAAAATATTATAAGAATTTTACCGTAACCAATGCTAAGAAATACGGGTATACGAACATAGGTACTACAATTTTTATAACAGTATTGATATTTTTGAAAAGTAAACAATAAAAATTAAAATAAAGTTACATTTCTTGATTCCTACATCGTTAAGATTGTTTTGTGATTTAAAATGTTTTAGATAATAAAGATTTTTCATAAAGTTTTGGTTATCATTCATACTCGTTACGCCCGTTACAAAAGCCTGTTACGCCCGTTACGCACAAATGTTTGCGTGAATTTTAAATTATCGCCTGTTTTAGTTTAATTTATGTTGTAGATGAAGGATTGAGTATTTGTCTAAAGCTTAACATTAATTTTTACTCATAAAACAAGAGTAATTCGCAGAGTTTCGCAAAAATGTCGCACCATCCGGAAGTGGGAGGCAAAATCAAGTTACGCCCGTTACGGTACTTGCAACTGATTTTTACGAAATCCATTAAAGTTGTAGAAAACTTAAATTAAAATTAAATTTACATAGGCTAAAAGGTTATCAATTAAGTTATAAAATGAATATGCTTTCCTTATAAAACATTATTCAATCACTAGTTGAAAGTGTACGACCTGTTACACCCGTTACATGGAATGACCCAGTAGCAAAGTTGTCTTCCGAAGTTCCGACAGTAAAATAAATGCAGATCAGAGACAGAATGCCATCAATATTATTGTCATTTTCCATCAGGTGAGATAATGAAGAAAGAAATTTTTCCACAACAATTTGCATGGGTCCATTCTTCTTGATAATTCAATGGTTGTTAATTTGATGATACGGCACATAAATCTTCTACACCGGTATTGAAGTTCTCCAACTATATTGACACCCCCTAAACTTCTAGGAAATTATATATCCACTGGAAGTTCTTTGTTAAATCTGGCAGTCACTAGAGACTGACAAACAATTAAATTCCTATTGTGTCTGTAAGCCATTCAATGTGATAGTTATGTATAACTTATAAATGATTGATGTACCTTACCTCTTTGTATCTAAGAGAAGAACAATTTTCTTACCTATACATCATCATCATCATCTCAGCCATAAACGTCCACTGCTGGACAAAGGCCTCCCCCAACGGTATGAGGGGTATTTGCCGTAATCGCCACGCTTGGCAGGCGGGTTGGCGATCGCAGTAGGTTGAGGGTAACCTCAGAGAGATGCTGCTGCCCATCCTCTGGAATGGTCCCTTAGTCGGCTTTTACGACACCCACGGGAAGAGATGGGATGGTGCAGTTCTTTATCCCCGGCACCACACAGGGAACACACCTTACCTATACAACATAAAAGTTATCAGTTAATCAGTCGATTCCTAGGTACTCTTTTGAATTAGTGTATCATCAATAAACCGTTTTTTCCTATATGAATTTTTTATGAATTATTATGTTTTAGGAATTTGTGCTATTTCTTACTAATGATTTTCTCATTTAAAATAAGTAGGTACACTACCATGTAATTTAATTATTTGTTTGTACAGCTTGTAAATGTACCAACAAGGCCTGCTACCCAAGATGTGTGATTAGGTCATCATGAAACTTCTCAAACGTCAACATAAATTAAAAACCAAGAGCTTCCTGTTGTGGAATCTTATTACATAATATCCATGATAGTTGTAATTTTTACACACCATTGTATAAAACTAGGCAAAATGGTTGTTGTTTATACAATTAGCTGTACAGGATTTGTTGCACACATTTGGATGTCTCGAAACCTAAACATGATATTTGACAACCCTAAAAAACGGTAATGGGGACTAGGGATGATGGAAAGATGAGGGTGCTTAAAAAATCGTGATGGTGCTAATGGAAGTGGGAAATCTCGGCTGTCTGCTCTAAGTTAAGATATTGATGGTACTAAAAAGCTATCAGAACTAATGATGTTGCTTTCTGTTTTCAGCGTAAGAAGAAAGTTGAGAATGGCAAAACAAGGGGTCTGGATCCGTACTCGGATAATGATGATGACGTCAAACAGGTTGCCAGGAAGTTTGAACAGAAATATGTGAGTAATATACCTACCTTACATTTTGGTCGAATGAATATTGATGTTTTGTATGGAACAGCTGAATTTTATTTTCGAGTTAGGGAGTTGGTCCAATAGTAAGAGTTCTTTGTTTGTATCACGTGAGTCATCTCAGAAGGTTTGGACGGTGATAAAACAATCAACCGGTATATAAGCCTCTAAACATTTTTATTTATTATCATAGTTATAGGTAATAACAAATAAATGTTAGTTTAAAACAGTGTTAAGTTATGGTTATAGGTTGTGATTCTGCATCAATGTTGAAAATTCAATAAAAAAATTTCAAAATTCAAAATACAAAATCATTTATTCAGTTTAGGCTACAAATAGCTCTTATGAACGTCATTATGGCCACCAAACAAGAATAGCAGATGAATTATTTATTTTTCATTTTATTTGAAGGCGACATGCGTAATCTGACACCATTGATGCGGTTTGTAAACTGTCCACCTCAAAATGTTCTTACAATAATAATTCTTTTACCTTGTTTTCATAATAATTCCACAGATGAGTGTCCCATAAACTCGTCCTTTATGTTGAGTTTCCCTTACCTACATTGTTTTGGGCTACTGTAAAAAGGAAAGGAGAGGAAGTTCGTCGTTGCTGCGGCTATCGCGTTCGAGTTCCGATCTTGCATAGCTGACTCATCGGAGGGGTGACCAAATTATCTTGAGCTCTTTTGTGCTTCACACAGAAGGCATGTTAGGCTGTTGGTCCTGGATACATTATATCGAATCTGTAAAAAGTACCGTAGTAGTAGAGGAGCTCGATGGCACAGCGGTTAACGCGCCCGGTATGCGAGTGCTGAGGTTAAGCAACTTTCGCAAAGGCCGGTCATCGGATGGGTGACCAAAAATTTATTATCTCGAGCTCCTCCGTGCTTAGGAAGGCACGTAAAGCCGTTGGTCCCGACTGCATTAGCAGTCGTTAACAACCACCAATCCGCACTGGGCCCGCGTGGTGGTTTATGGCCCGTTCTCCCTATCCATCCATAGGGAAGGCTCGTGCCCCAGCAGTGGGGACAAAAATGAGCTGATGATGATGATGAAAAAGTACCTTTATTTTAATCATTTTATGTCCACACGGTCTCGGGAAGCTACTGGATACGAGCAGCACAAAACCGGTCATTGTGGAGATCCTTGGGGGAGGCCTTTGTCCAGCAGTGGACGTCTTTTGGCTGAGATGATGATGTCCACACGCCACGCTCGCACTAGTGCGTGATGCAGTTCCCTCTAGGAAACCTTTGACGGTGCTTCGTTTCACACGTCTTGAAGAATCCTTTAAGTTTCTCGCTGCTCCCAATGAAGTGTCACCGCTGCAAACACCGCCTGAAACAATCTGCAAACTTAAAAAATAATACAAAATAAAAAAAACCCAGTCGAACATCCTCCTTTTTTTTGTAGTCGGTTAAAAAAGAAAATTGCTCTATTTCGTGCCTTTCTGGTCCATATTGCTCAAGAAGGGTTGCCCCTTCTTACAAGAAATAAGAAATAGAGGACAGACAAATCCGTAGGTGGGAGGATGATGTAAGAATATAAGATAACAATTAACATTGGTACTGTTGTAGGGTGGTAAAAGTACGTACGGGCGCACAGGCCGCTCGAAGCAAGACGACTTTGCTGACATCGGCGCCGGCTACGACGAGAACGACTCCTTCATCGACAACACGGACGGCGTGAGTTTGGATATTTTATACTTTATACGGGTAGCAATAGGCATGTGATGATGATGTTTTGCGCGCGATTTCCATACAAACTTTCCACCCTTATTTCATTTCTCTAGGGGAGGTTTTTGAAAAATACTTAAACACTCTTTATTTTTATTGAAAAATCCATAGATCTATTAAATTATTCATTTTGAAAGTTATTTATTACTTTAAAAATAACGATTTCCCCAAAAAAAAACCTTTCACCCTTTTTTACTTTTTTTTTTAACTTAGCAAAATTCCTGAGACAAGTCATTCTTTAATTCATTTCAAGAACCCAAATACTATTTACTAATACAATTTTCATGTATTTTACTTCAAAACTGACGGACTTTCATACAAACTTTCACTCCCTATTTGACCCCCTTGGGGTGTGATTTCCGTAAAATCCTTTCTTAGTGGCTGGTTACGTCATGCGTCACTCAATTAACCTACAGTCCAAATTTTATCTACCTAATTAGCTTCAGCGGTTTAGGCTCAGTGATGATGAGTCAGTCAGGACAAGTCATAAATGTATATAGATCTAAACGCAAACTATAAAGATAATGTGACAGAATGTTTATATAATTTTTAACGCAATTTTTTTTGTTTTTTTTTATAATGTGACAGTGTCTATGAAACTCGCGCCATTATAATTTAACGCATTCTACATTCAAAGCTATAAGTGTTTATGCACCACAAGAATCAGAAGGGACATTGTCTGCATTACATGCCACTCAATATAGTGCCGAGATCTTTTTTTTGTTAATTCATTCATTTTCCCTGTAGTACGACGAGATGATCCCGCCCGAGTGCGACACTTTCTACGGCGGGTTCTACATCAACAGCGGCTCGCTGGAGTTCAAGACTGTGCCGGACAACCAGGCGTTGTCGGACGCGGAGCCCCGGCGGAACAAGGTAAGCTTGATAGTGTTGCACCTTTCTTTAATTGACAGTTAGCATGGATGAGGATTGAGGAGAAAAAAGGAAGAAGAATTGTTGTTACTTAAAAGAGTCTGCGCTGTCATCTAGTAGACTTTGCGTTGTCACGTAGTCTACTTCTCGTTGTCACTTAGTTGACTTGGCAACTAGTAAACTCCGCTTCGTCGCAAAAAAGACTCCACGTCTTCGCCTAATAGAATCCAAGTCGTTAATCGATGTCGACATGAATAATAATAAATGTAATTTTTCATTCGCCTTATCACATTTTTTACCTATAGTAGCAATTTAAACCTTGTGCCCTTTCAACAGCGTCGCATATCGTCGAGCAGCAGTGAAGACGACAGTTCAGAGAGCTCGTCGGAGTCCAGCCAGGACGAGAAGGAGCCCAAGCCGGTCGCCAACGGAGTCGTCGACTTACACAAGACTGAACATCGGAAGAAGGTATGTACTACACACGCACATTTGTCTACAAACACCACAAGCTGTCCAATTTCTCAATAGACTTTGAACTCTAAGGATATGGCATTATCGTTGAGTATATATTGAAGAAATTTGTCAGTTTTGGTAATTTTTATGTGCAGGTGTGTATGTATAGTCGACCATGAAATTGCTTTATCACTTTTGACAAAAACTTCCATTACAATAAAATTTCGCTAAGGCACTTGGTCTTTTATACAAAAATAGAACTTGATGTTTTATTAAATGCAAACAAAATTCACTTCTAAGGTGGTAAAGCAATTTCATTGTCGGCTATACACAAAAATAAAGTGAAGTAAATAAGCATATGGAAATAAATGTAATCTACCTTGCATGCAATGGCAGCCTCTAATTGAGACGACACTTAGCTTTAAGTCTACAACACGTTCTACCTAGTTATTGCTTGTATTTGTGTTTAGTCATGTTGGTAGTCCTTCAAATAAATCCTACTAATATTATAAACGCGAAAGTTTGTAAGTATGGATGGATGTTTGTTACTCTTTCACGTAAAAACTACTGAATGGATTTGGATGAAATTCGGCATACAGATAGTTTATAATCTGGATTAACACATAGGATAGTTTTTATCCCGATATTACCACGGGAACGGGAACCACGCGGGTGAAACCGCGAGCGGCGGCTAGCAAATAAATAAATGACTGTCCTAATGCTAAGCAAAGCCTCATTCATCATCATCATCAGCCATCATTTATATCTAGTCATCACTACAAATGATAGGTAATAATTTAATCACCACGCTTGCCAAATGCGGGTTGGTAATCGATCACAAACCCGGGCTATGCATCGAAAAAGATCCGAAACACTTTACACGACCTGCCCCCCCGACCGCCTAACCGATCGCTTTAACTACGCGTATAGTTTATGACGTCATCTTGCCACCTCGCACTGCCTATGAAAGCAATATCAAAAGCTAAAGGCTATAGCTTTCGATATTGCTTTCATCTCAAGATGACGTCATAAACCACACACGAAGTCAAAGCGATCGATTAGGCGGTCGGGCCCCTGGGAATTGAACCCGGGACCTTCACCAAAGCGATGTACGTATTAAAATTCGGCCCGCCTCTCCATTCATAGTTTTTATATTAAAAAATTTAATGGTGAGTTGGTGATCTGTAATTTTTTTTTGTAAAGTTTAGTCTTTCTTTCAGTTTCTAGCTATTCATGTTCATCTTATCTTATCTTACATCATTACATCCCAGGACTCCATTTCTATAACAGATAGACAAATAAAAAAATTACATTCCATCCCCAAAGCCATGTTTGTCTACGAAAGTGAATCTTAGCATAATCGAATAAGATTTCTGAATTAAACAGGACAGTTTGGAGGCCCAGACTCAGCAGTAAAATTATGATAGGATGGTGTGATGAGTTGATTTTAAAATATACTTTGTCAAATTTTGAAATACTACTTTTTGGTTTATTGTTCACAGAAAAATAAAAAGATTGATAAGAAGAAAATCAGGAGGACTGATTCTTCTGCCGCCACGTCTGGAAAGCAAACTTCAGATGGTATGTAAAATTATAAAAACAAAATCATGGTTTTTTATAGGGAAGCCCAAAAAGTAAAGACTGTTAATATTAAATATTTATAAAATTTATAAAATACAGTGAAAAAATTAAACGCCTACCCGACCCACGTCGCTTACGTCACCTTCCGATCCAAAGCGGTCAGTGCAGCCGCCCGGATTGCGGAAGACCCAGGTTCGATTCCTAGCTAGGTCGGGTAGGCGTTTAATATATAAATATAAATTTTATTTTTATAAATTTTATAAGTATTTAATTTGGCTTCAGTGCAGCAAATTTTTTTTTTTTTTTTTTTTTTTATACTTAGCACTGCAAATGACTCCATACCACCTGATGTTAAGTGGAAATGGAGTCCAGACGCGAAGACAACTGGTGCAGCTTGAAAACAACGCAGCATCAGTCAACCTCACTCTGCCGGCCCACAAGGTGCTTTTTCACGCCTCGTTTGAAGGACCCAATATCATAGGAAGGAGGAAAAACGTGTGCTGATAGACTATTCCATCTTTTGGAGGTGCGACAAAGAAACGAGTCACCAAATTTCTTTGTGCGCGATGGGATATGTGTGACAGTAAAGCGATGACTCCGGAGAGCAGCACGTGTACTTCTATGGAGGAAGGGAGAAGGTGGGATAAGGTCAAAGAGTTCTTCAGAGCACTCGCCGTGGTACAAGCGATAGAAAACGCTGAGTGACGCTATATCTCTACGCAATTGTAGGGGTTCGAGAGTATTAGTGACCTCTGCATTGCCGATAATGCGCACAGCGCGACGCTGCAATCTGTCTAAGGCATCGAGAAGGTACTTTGCGGAACCGTCCCAGATGTGCGAGCAATACTCCACGCAAGACCGTACCTGAGTCTTGTACAAAAGACACAACTGGTCAGGCGTAAAGAATCGCCGCACTCTGTTCAGGACACCGAGTTTTCGTGAGGCAGTTTTGATCACGGCTTCGATGTAGTCCTTTTGATTCAGATCACAGCGAATCGTCATACCGAGCATGTTGATATTGCTCTGCAGGCTTAGAGATGTGCCCTGAAGAGTTGGAAGGGGAAGGAATGGTGACTTCTTGGCCGTAAACGCACATACCTGTGTTTTCTTGGCATTAAACTCAACAAGATTATTGGAGCCCCAATTAGATATGAGGTCCAATACCCGATTGAGCTCAATGACAAGATTCACTCGTTTCTCTTCAGTTTCGACTCGCCCAGCCGCAGGGTGACCGTTATACCCACCGTGCACTGTACTATCATCTGCATAGCAATGAATATTTCCAAGTGGAAGCATATCATTGATATGCAGAAGAAACAACGTGGGTGACAGAACGGAACCCTGAGGGACACCAGCGTTCACTGACATGAGCCGCGAAGCGCATCCATCAGACAGGACACGAATTCTACGCTCGTGCAGGAAGCCAGCGACCCAGTTGCAGAACTGTGCAGGCAGACCGTATGCCGGGAGCTTGGAGAGAAGAGCTTTGTGCCAGACCCGATCAAATGCCTTGGCTATGTCGAGGCTAACAGCCACCGACTCACCACGCTTGTCAATAGCCTCACCCCAGATATGTGCGACGTACGCTAGAAGATCACCCGTTGACCGCTTCGGCCGAAACCCGTATTGGCGATCGTGAATGATGGAGTGTTCTTCTAGGTAGTGGACAAGTTGTTTATTTAAAATGCGCTCCATTACTTTGCACAAAACTGAAGTTACGGCTATGGGGCGGTAATTCGATGGATCTGACCGATCACCTTTTTTGGGGACCGGTTGCACATTAGCCTCTCTCCAAGATTCCGGCACACAACCTGAAGAGAGCGAGAGACGGTAAAGGCGCGTTAATACGGGGGACAACTCCGCTGCACACATTTTTAGTACTACTGGAGGGATGCCATCAGGGCCATTAGCTTTCCGGACATCGATTGACTGCAGCTCCGCACGGACGTCACACTGCCTGATTTTAAAATCGGCCATTGTGTGGCCACAGTGAGAGATTGTAGGTGGCTGTGCATTGCAATCATCGACTCGGGAGTTAGCCGCAAAGAGTTTGGCCAGGAGATCGACCTTCTCCTGCGGCTTGTGAGCTAAAGTTCCGTCAGGACATCTCAATGGTGGCAGCGAGGGTTGGCAGAAGTTTGATTGCACGGCTTTGGCCAGACGCCAGTAGCTACGGCTGCCCGTAGGATGCGTCAGTAGTTCTTGGCCGACTCGTGCAACACGCTGGGAATCCGCTCTAATGTAAGCTCTTTTGCAGGACTTGGTGGCATAATTATAGGCTGCTTTCAGCGAGCGGGTTTCGGGATCCCCAACAGCTTTACCCCTGATCCAAGCGCGGTATGCCGCCTGCTTGTTATCAACAGCGTTGGCACACTCGCGGTTGAACCATCGGTTGCGCCTGCCTTTGCTGATGAGATAGGAGTGCGGAATATAGTATTCCATCCCTAAAACTATCTCATCAGCAACTGCAGTCGCACTAGCTGTCGGGTCCTTCCCACTGAAGCAGCGCTGCCCCCAAGGAACGGATGCGAAATAGTCCCGCATACCATCCCAATCTGCCGACGAGTAGTGCCAAATCTGGCGTTTCGATACCGCTAAAGGCGGTAGCGGGACCAACTTTACACTTTACTGGATACCAAGCAGTGATCCGAAGATCCCAAAGGAGCTCGAACCTCCACTCGGTAGCCAGCTGGGCGACTCGTCAGCAAAAGGTCCAACATAGAGGGCGCGTGACCGACTACGTCTGGGATCCTAGTGGGCTGGTTCACCAGTTGAGTCAGGTCGTGCGTGAGAGCGAACGCGTGGGCAGTTCTACCAGCATGGTCAGTTTTGGAGGAACTTAACCACAACTCGTGGTGAGCATTGAAGTCCCCCAAAAACACCAATTCCGCCGATGGAAACCGCTCCTGCGCTTTATCTGCCACCCGACTAAGGTGTTCAATAAGTCGAGTTGTCTCCATGTCGCCATTATGGGATCGGTAGACGCAGACGTAGACACGGTTATGAGAGCCCAAGTCGACGTGTACCACAAGGAGGGAAAAGGAAGGGTCTTCCAGACAGCGCAGACGGCGACAGCAAACATCCGTCCGAACGAACAAGCAAACTCCGGCTTTGGCTTTGAAGGATTCTTCAAGCACAAAGCCCGGATAGTGCAGGTAAGTGGTGTCAGCCGGACAGATTATTTGCGTCTCCGTCAAGAATAACATTGCTGGCCGTGCCGTCTCAAGATGGTGATGGACGGCATTGAGGTTTGCATGGAGTCCGCGGATGTTAGCGAACTCGACCTCAAACGGTAAGGTTGTGGTGGGGGTGTGCACCGCTGAATTACCAGTTCTAATGTTATGCGCTGTCATGTTGTAAGAAAGGAGGGAGGCGTGAATCGAGGAAATGCTGCTGCTTTGCAAATGGTCAAAGAGTGGCGACATGTCTCACCAGGGAACTGCCTACAAAAGAGTTTCACTAACCCGCCGAACGGAAGGGCCCCCGAACCCCCCCCGGGAATGGCCGCCGGGACCCCACCTTCCGGTCACCAACCGGCACGACGGACCACCCCGAGATTATGCGTGGCATGGTGAGGCAGCCTCACGAGCTGGTTAGGCTCGCTTGGGCCCCTGTACTGTGCCACGGGCGGCCAGCGGGACAGCCGTTTCTACGGGTCTCCCTGGCCGGCGGGTTAACAAAGTCCTCCTGGCACTGGTTTGACGGAAGCCTCCACAGACCAAATGCATCGCAGCAACATCCACTCGAGCTCTGGTTATACGCTGGCTGATCCCGAAACGCGACCGACAAGCGGTCACTTGACGGGTTTTACACCATGCGTACGGTGGTCACTAACCAGACGGGCCAAGCCCTACCACGCAGTAGAGCATATGGAAGCTCGAAAATCCGTTAGTCGCCTCTTACGACACCCACCGGAGGAGAGGGGCGGCGAATTGTATTCTTTCTCCGTCGCCGCACGGATAGAACTATAACTACTATAGCACTTGAAAATAAAAATCAAAAAGACTGTTAGTATCTTGAAAAATTTGGCAGCTTGTCTAGCTTTGGGTCTAATTTGACTTATCTGACGTAACAGACGATTGTGGATAATTAATTAATAATAATAATCAATACATTGACTGTACACTCGAAAGGCAAGATAAATTTACAATAACGACTTATTTTTTCATTTTCTCATTTCAAAATAGTGCTTTCGTTATTAGAGACTATTTTAAAATAAATGTAAAATGAGAACGTGCCGGCGGCAGTAATGAACAAAGACTTCGCCACAAGTTTGCGCAAATTTATCCTTAGGTTTGTAACTGGCATAGGGCTATAAGATTGGACGACCATTTATTTCTAAATCAAGTAATTAACACGTTGACTGTTACAAAACCCGGAGTATTTCAATTATTTGTCGGTCACATGGTGTTTAATTATTGCAACGCCACGGTCGGCTATAATCGACAAGCGACGGCAATGATTAGTAATGAAGAAATTTGTAAATTTTGGAATCCCTTTTTTCGTTGCTTTTTACTTAGAAAAGGGAGGTTTTTACAACAACAACAACAACAACAATTAATTCCAGAACATTAAACTTATAAATAAAATCACTAAGCCGTCATCGTCATCATAAGGTCGTCGGAAAAAACGAGCCGGTAGGCTTTGAGCGCTTTACGGAGAAATTGCCGCGTGTCGCCGCGCGTCATTGAAATGACTATATCTTAAGAATTATGTATTGTATAGATGTAAAACTTATGTCGTAGGAATCGTTATTAACTAAGCTAAAAACTTGTCTATAAATATGTACAGTTTTATTAGAGCGGGATAGGCATAGTATTCACGCAACTGTCGAAGCATAAAGACGGAAGGGAAAGCGACCGGTGACCGGACAGCGACAGTTTGAGCCGAAACACAATAAACACGACACGACGTCGCTTCGTACCACGATGCGGCGTCTGTCTAGTATTTGACAGGCAATAAGGTTTATGCTAGCCTGGCGCAACGCTTATTTTTGCGGTGCGACGTCGTATCGTGTTTGTGTTTCTGCCCTTAGGCTATTTTGAAAGCGACCGATGATGGCCTGTCGTTCGTCAGTGGAGAGGATAACAGTTATTTAAGATATAGATTCTTAAACGCCATTTGACCGAAAAACAATTAAATTAACATATTGTGTGGGTCCGGCGGCGGTCAACCTGTTAACATATTTTTATTTGACCTAAGCATGAAATTCTGTAACCAAAATAGTGATGTCATAGTTTGCCAACACAATTTTGTATTTAAAAAATGGTTTTGCCCGTTGCAAAAAAAAATCTCTATTGACTGCGCCCATTTTGCTCCACACCTAAAAATAGACGCCTGAATGGGTAGTAATGGGTTAACAATGTATGGACGATACAAAAGCTCTTTTCTTGGTATTGTTTTCTAAAGTTTACGCGAACACTACATACACATTGAAATGAAACAACTTTCAGTCTCCCTGTGACCACGGACCCTGCAAAGGGTTCGAAACGTCAGGATAAACATTAATTAAAACTAATGTATAAAATGATCGCGAGTAAATCCGTAAAAGTTGTTTTAATTCAAATTTTGACTTTGACTTGACTAGCCAGTCACGCACCCAATTGGATGCTTGGCGTATAGTCGACAATGAAATTGCTTTACCACCTTAGAAGTGAATTTTGTTTGCGTAAATAAAACAACAAGTTCTATTTTTGTTTAAAAGACCAAGTGACAGATACGTTGTCATTATTGACAATGAGTCTTTGCGACATTTTATTGTAATAGAAGATTTTGTCAAAAGTGATAAAGCAATTGCATGGTCGACTATACATATGCTGTAGCGGCCAATAGACTAAGGTGTTAAAATATGAGTTTGGTTGGTGGTAGGGCTTGTTTGCCCGCCTGGCTAGGTACCACCATCTTTTCTAAATATTTCGCCTTAACATGAATGTTTGTAGCACTCATAGTTTTGTATACGACAATCAGAGAACGTGCACGGCGACGGCGAAAGCGTGGATTCGCGCACGTCGCACTCGGACTCGCTGACGTCCAAGCCGGCGCGCGGCTCCGAGACCGCCGCCACCTCCGACAGCTCCAGGTGAGGGCGCCTGCACAAGCGTTATTTATTGTACACGACATATGGCCACATAATATTTGTATCCCATCTTACATTATTTCATTTTTTTTTTCATTTTTTTTTATTTTGCTTTTTGATTCTATTTGTAGAAAAAAGTGTTGAAAAAGTTCCACGAGCGGGATTCGAACCCGCACCCCATGAGAAATTTGTTCAAATTGTAATTTGTTTGCAACAATATTTGCGTAAAATTATTTTATTTCTTTATTTAAACTTTAGCAACATAAATATTACATGGCGGACTTAATGCCCGAGGCATTCTCTACCAGTCAACCATAGGGTAGTGCTGAGATAACATTGGTAGGTGCAATCAAGATATATTATAAATAATTGAAATGTAAGTAAATAATACATGCATAAATATTATATATACATAAACATATATGTGTATTGTAAATACGTAAACTATATACAGCCACAATCTATTGGTAAATTTATTCTTACTAATAGTCACCCAGTGGTTGAAATTGGATCATTTCAAAATAAATAATTGTAAAGCATATTTTCTTCTCCATATTAACTGATTACACCAAATGGCACACTGCTCCACAATTTATTAGAACTCACAAATACAGTCAAAAACCACTTGAGCCACTTATCAATCAAAACTTGTGGAAGTATGAGAAAATTTAAATTATTTTCTGTGCCTTATTGCAATAATAATGTTACTCTCAATGATCCATTATATCGAATGTGTAGATCCTATAACAATAACGTGAGCAACTTAGATATATTCTCTCAGAGTTTATACACATATATTCAAAATTCAAAATCATTTATTCAGTTTAGGCTACAAATAGCTCTTATGAACGTCATTTTAAGCCATCGGTTCGTAAGTCTATCTACTCTGGGCGGGAGATCTTGTACTGAGAAGAACCGGCAAGAAACTCAGCAAGTGTCCAGCTCTTTTCTCCCTTACAGCGTCATAAATACTGGAAAATGCCCTATCATAAAAGGACACTTTCCATCACAAGTAAAAACACAAAATGTAAAGGACAATCACAACATGTAAAAAAACACAAAAAATAAAAAATAACTAAATAAAATATTTAAGTCTGCAAAAACATAATTTACCAGTTTAATTTTTTACAATGTAATACAGTACTAGTAAAAGTAAAAAAAAAACTATGGTTAATAATAATAAAAATAAAACTAATTGTAATGTTCAATGCAACGCTATTTTGTTATCTGCAGGACACTATTTATAAGTAGTATTAGGTATATGTTTTTTATTATAGCCAGGCTATTTTATCTTCTAAATATTCTTTGACTGTATAATAACCTTTTTTAAGTAAAGAAGACTTTACATGTTTTTTAAACTTATCTAAAGGTAAATCTAGTACAGTATTTGGTATTTGGTAAAATTGTAAGTCAACATCACACTACAATCGATAATATAAATTAATGATGTGTTCATAGTAAAGTCACGGTTTTATCATGTTGTAAGAATTTATGTCCTTATTTCTTTTTAATTGTTATTTTTATTTTTAATTGGTATTTAACCCTTTTTATAACCCTCTTTTTGGACTTAGTGTAGTTTGTTAAAAATCTAAGTATTTATTATTTTCATCTGTTAACAACTTATTCTATGTGAACGCGGTGCGCAACAATCACCGGAATTCAATTTTAATGTGAGAATTAGTTTACTTGTTGTAAATGTATTGAATTGTATTCTGTAGTTGTGCCAATTAATTAAATAAATAAATAAATAAACCTAATTCCACGGAGGTAAAAAATCCTCGGGGATGAAAAAAAACCAGATTGGAAAAAATCCGAGGGTGACTGAAGGCTAAAACTTCGGCACGAGTTGACCAGGTTCATCATCAGCTTACACACGTCCACTGCTGGACATAGGCCTCTCCAAGTGCACACCACAGCACGATCCGCGGCTACATACGTTGCCAGGGTCAGTTGTTTATGGCGGCCTTCCGTAACCCGAGGATTCTTGGTCGAGTGGTTTGTACACCGGTTTTCCTGGTGTCGCCATCTCTGAGGTCCCGGGTCCGATACCCGGTCGGGTCAATTTAGAAACCATTGTTTTTCTAAATTGTCTCGGATCTAGGTGTTTTCTATGTTTATTAAGTATGTTTTTAAGTATGTTTATCCGTTGTCTAGTAACCATTTAACGAGTTTCATAACGAAGCTTCTCTTGGGTTAGATAATTGGTGTGAGTGTAGAAAAGTTTATTTATTTATCTATTTATTTATTTATTCTTCGCACCCTTGCCCTGCCGTTGCCGTGTCCGCCGCCGTGATCAGGAATAGCAGGGCGGCCGGGAACTGGGGGCCACGGTCCTTTCTGTGTCGCCATGGAGGGTTTGCCCATAATTGCCACGCTGGGCATGCGGGTCGGTAATCGCAGTGCGTAGCTAATCGCACCGGATGTCGCTGGTGCCCGACACCGGTCTGTGCACTTTGTAGCTACGTTCGTTTGTGATGGTTATCCCGCCCAGTGTTGCCAACTCCAATCTAGACTAAAACTGCAAACAAGCTTCCAAAAAGTTGTAGAAAACTGTAAGTTACTACTTACAGAACTGTAAATCTACAGCTTTTTTTATTTTGTATTATTTAATAGCAATAATCAATAAAACAACATAATAAAGTAATAAAATTATACTTGTAGTAATAAATCAACTTAAATCTTAACAAATTTACAATATTTCTACTAAAACTGCCTCGTTTTCAATTTGTTCAATTGATATTCCTGTGTGGTGCCGGGGATAAAGAATTGCACCACCCCATCTCTTCCTGTGGGTGTCGTAAAAGCCGACTAAAGGACCATTCCAGAGAATGGGCAGCAGCATCTCTCTGATGTTACCCTCAACCTACTGCGATCGCCAACCCGCCTGCCAAGCGTGGCGATTACGGCAAATACCCCTCATATCCTTGGGAGAGGCCTTTGTCCAGCAGTGGACGTCTTTGGCTGAGATGATGATGATGATGAATTGATATTCAATGACCAATCGATTAAATTGAACTTCATATTTATCGTCCTAGCAGGTATTCATCAATTTATTAGTCTTTATTTATTTTTCTTGAGTATGTGACGTTTTTACAGAACTTCTAAAAAAAATTAAATTAAATTAATTGGCACATTAGATAGGAACAGTACTTCACTAATGAAGTACTATTCTATGAAGATAATGATATTAAATTGATAACTTCAATTATCATTTGATGCAATATTGTCTCAACCCTAGGCAGGCATGCCAATTTGACATCTGTCACGGGTATCAAGCTATCTATATTGGACTTGGCGGGAACTTTCTGGGGAAAAAACTGTAGATTTGGATGTCTGAACTAAAAACTGTGACGATATGGAAAAAACTGTAAATCTACAGTTAAAACTGTAGAGTTGGCTACACTGATCCCGCCATCGGTCGATCGCCAGAGCCTCGTCTGTTGGCCAGCAGTGCACCACGCGCAGGAGAGGCTAAGGCCTAATGGTGTTAGTTCAGACCCCTTACACCCCCTTAATCAGGTTGTAGGTGATTTATGCTCTTGACTGTACTATTGATTTATATGCAAACTGACCTAATTAATTTATGGTTGAATTTGAATAGGGATGTGGAACCCAAGACGGAGGTAAAGCTCCCCCTGCCCGTGTCGCAATTACTTGAGGAGTTGGAGGCGGCGGTGAGCCGGCAGCTCACGGACTGCCCCAACTCATCGCCCAAGGAACTGGAGACGAAGGGGGACCAGTATGTTGTGAGGTAAGGCTTTTCTATTAATTATTTGTGAAAGATAGATGGGACGAAATTTGAAATATATTATAATTTTTTTTTTGTAGTAAATTAATTAGTGACAACTTAGGAATTTACTATTTTAGAACTTTAGCATTTTTAGCATTATCCAAGAGAAGTACTGTACTGTACAAGCCTTGGCCGTAAAAGATTGTCTCGCGTATTGGAAAAAGGCGAACGTTAGGAAAAACTCTTCGTTGAATATATATATATATATGGCCCCGGAATACACTACTTTCGGCCCAGAATTCGCATTTTCACTTTACTCGCAAAATCATCTTGGTTACATTGAAATTTTCGTGATTATTATTGAAATGGTATTGAAATTCATTCTGCCATTTAACATAAGGTCGCCGAAAAGGCTTTTCTATTGATCGAACAAACAACTGACCAAAATATAATTTGTCGATTTGTTTGATGGAAACTGTCAAAGCGGTACGAAGTCCGCCGGGTCCACTGTCCACAGTATTATAATAACTAAACCACAGGCTGGAGCGGTTGCTAAGCCAGCTCTCGGGCGGTTCGACGGCTGGTTCTATGGCGGCTACGGCGCGGGTCGCTTGGACTCGAGCTGCTCGCTGCCTCCGCACTTCACGAACTAAGCTGTTGCATCGAGCGCGCCCGAAACCCGAACACAGTGAGTGTAGCTGTAGTGTAATGGCGTTCACACGCAAAATGACCAATACGCATAATGAACAACGGGAAATACTCATTTTGACAAACACGCGTAACAACCAACACGCATATTGACGCATACGCAAAGCGACCTATACGCATAATGACCAATATCAAATACTCATATTGACATATACGCAAAACGACCAATATCTTTAAGACCAATACAGTCATATAATCTAAATTTCACATGTCAACTTTTGTAATGTTAACTAATATATGAAAAGAATGACACATAAAATTAAATGGTTTATTAATGGATAGTTTGAACTTAAACACGTTACTTGTAATAAACTAAAAATTAACTTAAAATTGACTAACTCAGGTAACACTCTTACAAAAACAATTTAAAAAAAATCATGCAATACGTTTCAATCGCGAAAATCATCGAAGTATCATCTCATAGTGATAAACTTCAAGTGGCCAGTACTTTGTATTAAACTCGTCATAAATTCGGCAAGACCATCACAGAGACGGGGAAACGAATACCTACATTATCAAACCACAAACATTTACAGGTGTGTCGTTTCGCGTACTTATCTTTGTACGGATTTGTCATTATACGGATAGGTCTTTTCACGTATCCAACATTTTGCGTGTTAGTCCAAATGCTGATACGTCAATATGCGAATGTGTCATATTGCGAGAAAAAACATTATATTATTGATCATTATGCGTCAAAACGGTTCATGCACACTCCATTCCATTGCTTCACTTCTAATTTAAACATCATGCCCGTATGTGGAATGCGCTTCCCGCACACGTGTTTCCCTCCTCTTTCTCTCCCGGGTTATTTAAGCGGGGCGTGAAAAAATGTCCCCACTGCTGGGGCACGAGCCTTCCCTATGGATGGATGTGAGGACAGGCCATAAACCACTACGCGGGCCCAGTGCGGTGGTTGTTAACGACTGCTAATGCAGCCGTGACCAACGGCTTTACGTGCCTTCCGAAGCACGGAGGAGCTCGAGATGATAAATGTTTGGTTACCCATCCGGTGACCGGCCTTTGTGAAAGTTGCTTAATCTCAGCACTCGCAGACCGGGCGCGGTAACCACTGTGCCATCGAGCTCCTCTACAAGGTACAGCATCATCATCATCATCATCATCTCAGCCAAAAGACCACTGCTGGACAAAGGCCTCCCCCAAGGATCTCCACAACGACCGGTTTTGTGCTACTCGCATCCAGCGGTTTCCCGCGACCTTCACCGTCAGATCGTCGGTCCACCTTGTTGGAGGCCTGCCTACACTGCGCTTTCCGGTACGCGGTCGCCAGCATACAGTCATGTTTTTTTTCTATATTGTTTTTGGGAGGTCACTGTCGTTCTGGGTATTTGTTCATCCCAATGGTTCAATTGCTACTTCTGTTACCGGCCTGCGTCATCAGCGTGGTCGGCTAGCCGGGTGCTACTAGGCTACGAGCGCCGCAAGCGAGATGTAACTTACAGGGTCGGACGGCAAGAAGGGGAGTGCAGGAGCTTTAGTGGGTTTACCCACCTTAAGGGGCGGAGAGTATTTTATAAAACAAACAGTTCAAAATGTTTAAAACTAATGTTTTTTGTTTTTTTAAACTATTTCCTAATTCACATTAATAAAAATTAACAAAACGATAAATATTTACTTTTTGTTGCGTATCTCTAATCTAATTATTAAAAATTATTATTATTTTATTATTGATCAATACAAAAAAAACTTGTAAATTTATTTTAAGCTATTTAGAGTCCTACATATTTATTTGTTTGGATTTATTTCCATTCATTTGCAATTAAAGGTATTTTTAAGCCTAGTTTTTTTCTGCATGTTTCAAACATTGTTTAAAACTTGTTTTAAACTGTGTTTTGAAACACTTAATAAAAAACATAGTTTTACTTCAAACTGTTTTAAATACGTGACACAACACAACTTGTTTTAATCATGCCAACCCCGCACATAACCATTAGCTCCACGGGCGCAGTGGTGTGCGTACTAAAACAAAGTACAGTCGCCGCAAAATAAAAAATTAAATTCTAATTCTTGTGCCCCACAACCACGAACCTATGGAAACATCACAGAGAGAACGGGCCATCAACCACCACGCGGGCCCAGTGCGGTGGGTTGGTTGTTAATGATGCGATATGCAGCCGAGACCAACGGCTTTCATAGTGTAAAACTGTAATTGCAAAGATTCAATGGGGCTGGCATATCCATGTGGACAAAGCCCCAAAAACCAACGTCTTTACCTGCCTTCTAACGCACGGAGGAGCTCGAGATAATACATTTTTGGTCACCAATCCAATTACCGGCTTTTGCGAAAGTTGCTTAGCGCAGCAATCGCGCCATCTAGCTCATCCACATAAATTATTATTTAAATAATTTATGAAAAAAAAACACAAATGTTGAAAAATGTTCTATGCCTACTTCTTAACTGATCTTTATAGTATTTGTAAAAATATTATGATCAGATGTTAATGACGGTAGTTGTTGACGTTGAATGGGCGCCTTTGGCTTTCAAAGTAAAAAGTAAATAGTGTTGAATAATTTCGGCGGGCTGGTTAGAACCACGATAGCTCAATTGGAAGAGCACCTGACCCGGTATGTCAGAAGGGTGCGGGTTCAAATCCTGCGCGTGGAAATTTTTTCAACATTTGTGTTTTTGTAATTTGTTCGCAACAGAATTTGCGTTAAAAATTATGTAAACATTTTATACATAATTTATTTCCAGAACCTTCTACAGCGATTGCTCAAACAAGTACCACCACAGTCACCAACAGCAAGCGGAAAGCGCAAGAGGATGTTGAAAGCTTCAGCCGGCTCACCGCTGACGAGAGGGAGGAGGAAATCGTTGAAACGCTGCAGAGGTTTGTATACAATTTTACCTTAGTTTTCAACTGAATCAAGCATAAACATGACATTACTCTGAATCCGGAGTAGCGAAGGTATCTGGCGCCTATACGCCAGATACCTTCCTTGATTACGTACTCATTTAATTTTGTGTTTCTATTGATATTTCCTTCCGTATTTCGTCTTATATATATTTAATCATATTTATGTAAATATATATAATAAACGTTTTCTATCATTTATATAAAATATGTACATACATATTTTATATAAATGGTTTTTTTTTCATTATACGATCTTGTGTACACGCACACACAACACTACAGTTACACTCGCATCCTATAGGAACTGTCAGAATACCAGCGTCGTTGTGGTGGTGTTTGTTTCTCAGCACCGCAACGGCACAAGCTGAGGCAGGGTCCTAGTTGGCCTTCACACACATTCATCCTTCCATATTGTTGTTTAATTATTATAATTATTATTAGTATTATTATTTTTTAATGTTTTCTTATTCATCGTTTATTTTTTCTCTTATGTCTGTGTGATCGTTAATAAATAATTTCTTATTTTTATTCTTATTCTTATAAATAAAGCTATTATTTTTTATACATAACTTTTTTCGTTAGATCTTTTTGTTTTTCATGCTCTTTAAAGGAGACCTTTCCTCGCCCCATACAACAAGGGCCCCGAATGTACCTAAGATTCAAAGGTATCAAAATGTAGGGAAAAAATCGTAGAATCTAAAAATATATATAACATATTTTTTATTCAATTTGTACCACCCAAAAACATCATTAGAAAGGTTTGATGACTTGCAACATTGAATTAATTTAACTGGCAAGCACAACTCTCTCGCTGTCTGATGCGTTTCGTTAGCTTACTCTCAGGCACAACTAATTTTATGATAAAAGTCTTTTAATACATAATTTTTACATAAGCCTAACGATTTCTAGCAAGTACAGACGGCAGCAGATCAACCTAACACAAAATGTCAAATTTCTTTAATTAATTTTGAACCTTAGGGTTTGGGTATAAAGATCAATATCGATTAGAGAAATTTGACAGTTTTGGATAGGTTGATGTGCAGGCGTGTGTACATGATAAATAATAACAAAAATAACTGTTTTTAACTATTTCGAATTATTTTGTGCGTTTGATTCTTTATCACCCAGAAGAAATTGCTAAAAAATACTATATGCCAGAGCTGTAACGAACGAATTAAAAAGACTGAGTGACTTGTCAGTTGTCAGTCATGCATGACATCAAAGAGTAAAATATATTGGGATCTTGAGATTAACCTTTTTTCTTCCGTTTCGGTGTTTACTGGCTCTGGCTGGAGTGTTTTTCGTGTGTATCTGTATTACTTTGATTATTTGACTCGGCTATTCTCCCTGGACTTTCGTTTATCTGAATCTGAAGACTTGGCGATATCTACTGGACCTCGGTACCCCCGTCCCGTAACTTGGCTGCTAGCTGCTATTGATATATTGACGATGACCGACAACCTGCGCTACTATTTTGGATTCCGATTCAAAAGAACTTCTTATTTTACTCATGAAATGAAAAAATGAAATTATTTTAATAATAATGCTGCTACCCATTTAATATCTGATTTCCGAATAGCAGGGGCCATGATAAATGCATTCCATCTACCCATCACAGTAGGACCAGATGCCACTTTAATATTGGAGCGTGCCCTAAGTGGCCCTAAGTAGATTAGATCCACCAAATGTTTTGGCAGTGTATATAATAGAAAATAATATTAATAGAAGGTGAGCTCTTTTTGACAGTATAAATGCTGAAGATTTACTATTGAATAAGTTTCCAGTGATGACAGAATCGGACATTATTTGCACTGGGAACTTATCAAATTAAGCAGGCATGCTCATATTATGGTAAGCACATTAGATCAAATGGAACATTTGGAATTGAAGTATGCCGTGATATTGAGCCTCTCCATATACCACATTCTGAAAATGAAATGTATCTGTTGAGAGGTCGATTATTGTCAAGGCACCGTAGTGGTCGAACATATTATACATATATATTGTTAAATATGCAGCACAATAGTTGAGAGCACAGAATTCACGGTTATTACTGTAATTGTATAATAAGAAAACGTACCGTTGGTTGCTGTGCTCATGTTATGACCATTGTGTGGTATATGGGGTGGGCTCGTTACCAAAAAAATATAACTGCTCCAGCATCCTTCCTTAATGATATATTAATCAGAGAAGATGTAGATAATGAAGAAACATAATAAAAGAAATTAAAAAAATATACTTATTGTTTTATTCCAACAAACAACCTAATGTTTTACATTGCCATCTAAGGTGCGCTCAACCATTTCTATGTCATTGTAGAACTGTGTTGCTTTTAAAATCAATGCAATTGGTTATTATGACATGAAATATGTATAGGTTCGATGTAAAAGATAGACTACTACACAACTGCTTGTGCTGTTGGGAAGGACTGCAGAAGCATTACTGATGTGTCAGTTGGTTGACAACAAGTCTTGTTTAGAAAGACTGCTTATGAATCAAGTTGGTCAACTGTAGTAAACATGAATTACATTCTTGTTTCTATTAGCATTTATGGTTACGTGTAAGTGCGGACCTTACTAAATAATTATTTCAGTACCTACTAGATTCTATGATATCAACATTCGTTTTCATCACACAAACATGGTTTTCTATCCGGGATCTGTAGAGCAAAATAAACAAGTTTCTATGGCTGCATAAAAGTGGCTTTGGTTCAGCAAAAAGATCTATGTTTATTATTTATGTGAGTTTGTAGAAAACCGTATAATATTAACTATGTTTTGGACCTATTTTAATAATATTCTTTGTGAGATATAAAAAAGACCACAATGTTTACACCACAAACCGCTATGACACAGATGTCACTGTCAGTCATATTTTGTACGTTTCGTTTCATGTTTACGATTTCTAGGACCATTTTTTTATTTTTTTCCTATATTTGGACACTGTTAAAGAAAGCTCTTGCTAAGTTTCTTGCCGGTTCTTCTCAGTACAAGGTCTCTGTGTAGACTTACGAACCGATCGCATAGTGACATTCACAAGTGCAAATTTTTATTTAACTAAATAAATGATTTTGAATAGAGGTTCTGAAGTCTGCAACGGAAGTATATTGTTTCAGGTTAAAAGCGTTGATAGAGGAGCGAAAACCTGCTATGATTGGCAGCTACAATGCTGAGTGCGAAAGGGTCCGCGAGGAAAGGTAATGAGAACGGTTTTTAATTTTTTTATTTAGGCCTTTCAGGCAAGCAGGCCTTTCAGGCATTCCAGAAGATGGGCAGCAGCATCTCTCTGAGGTTACCCTCTACCTACTGCGATCGCCAACCCGCCTGCCAAGCGTGGCGATTAGGGCAAATACCCCTCATATCCTTGGGGGAGGCCTTTGTCCAGCAGTGGACCTCTTTTGGCTGAGATGATGATGATGATTTAGGCCTTTAAGGGTATGAGGAGCATGCGATGTTATATACCGCCCGTTCCTATGCGATGTTATATAACCTATCTATCTGTTGTTTTGCCTACTATAGATACAAATTTGACATAAGCTCCATACAAATTATGTAAATTTTTTAACTCCGTAAGCAAAACAACAGACAGATGGAATATAGGGAACGGGCGTACGTGGCCTTCGCTTGACGTGTTTTCATTGTTATTTCATACCTTAAATATCCTTAAGAGGAAACACTAAGGTCGACTGAATTGAAAGTATGTATGAAAAGCAGACAAAATCAACGTTATAATCCCCTGATTCCTCCTCCTAAACTGGACTGATTTAATTACTTTTTCATTAAAAATTAAAGACAAGCTTTGGCTGTGTCCCTGTTTTCCTTTTTTCATAAATTAATTATTAAAAAAGATATGAACCTTTAAAAACATTAAAAAAATTGGCCAGATTTTCCGCTGCGTTTTCCATATTTGACGAGATTATATAAAAAAAGCTAAACAGAGAGACACAGCCAACGCCTTTTTAAAATTTTAAATGAAAAAAGTAATTAAATCGGTCCAGTTTTGGAGGAGAAATCAGGGGACTACGAAACGTTGATTTTGTCTACTTTTCATACATATTTTTCAATTCAGTCGACCTTAATATTTCCTCTTAAGGGTTCCGTTGGCACGTTGTTGCGATTGGAATGCTGGGTCGCCGGATGGGTGACTAAATTAAACTTAACCCTTTCGGTTCGGCGTGGGGGTTCAGTGCCAGGACTGAAACTATATATTTTTTCAAATTATCTGCATAATTAAGGTAAATATGAATTACACTTAATTTTAGAATGATAATGGGAATGATAGTAATTAACTTTACAGCTCCGAACCGTTTGGGACGATTAGTCCCAATTGCTAAGTAAAAACTAAGCTTCAGTATTGAATCAAAGTGTGACGGGATGTATATTCCTATCGGTCTTACGTGGTACGGGACATATACATACCATCAGGCCTGAAAGGGTTAAATTACTACAAATTCTCCTCAATTTTCCGATACATTCGGGATTGGGTTCGTTATTGACGACCTCCTTAGTCGAGTGGTTTGTACACCGGTTTTCACGGTTTTCATCTCTGAGGTCCCGGGTTCGATCCCTGGTCGGGTCAATTTAGAAATTATTGGTTTTCTAAATTGTCTCGGGTCTGGGTGTTTTCTATGTATAATAACTAATAAGTGTATGTTTATCCGTTGTCTAGTAACCATTTACAGAGTTTCATAACCAAGCTTCTCTTGGGCTAGATAATTGGTGTGAGTGTAGGAAAGTTTATTTATTTATTTGACCCACATTTGACAAACGTGTTGATATGCCAACGGTGATGGGTACCGTATGGTGGGAAAACCACCATTGGAACTATTTATATACTAATCACTACTACTACATTAACTTATCAATCATCTATCAATTCCAGGAAGAAAATGAAGATAGCGACCGCAGATGGCGCGCCTCACATTGAGAAACGAATGCCTAAACGTCGCTTCCCCTGGTGTCCCCGCGCGCGAGCCTTACTCCTGCGGCTGACCCGACTGGCCGGGCCGGAGGAACAAGCGGCCCAGTTACTGGCTAGGCGAGCGCTGCCGCTATTCCCCAATGGCTTCGTGAGGATGCCCACACTACTGCGGCAGGCTGAGTGAGTGTACATATAATGTTTCAGAGTTTTTTTTTTCACAAAAAACCGCATTAGACCAGGGAAAGTGCCGAGTTCTCGTGTCGGAGGCCAAGACTCACTTTGGATCCCTGCGTCAATTGAGTGAGTAAGATTTTTTATAAAGCCATATTCGTAAATTTATGTGGGTAGTTAAAGTTGTCTAAATGATTTGCGCTATTGAATACGCGAGTAGGATTAGAGTATTTTGAGACGTATGTCTAAACTTCGATTTCCCTGGTGTCTACTGCGACTGATCCGTTTGGCCGGGCTGGAGGAACAAGCTGCCCAGTTACTGGGTAGGCGAGCGCTGCCGCTATTCCCCAATGGCTTCGTGAGGATACCTACACTGCGGCAGGCTGAGTGAGTGTACATACAAAATGATATGTCAGTGTTTACTAAACTGTCAAAAACGTATTGATATTTGTGTTAAAAAATATATTAAATACTCAATAAAACACGATTCTAGCTAGGCAGGCATTGTCTTTTTTCCTAAACGCCGCTGCGGCAGGCTCATTCACTCCACCATCAAGCTTTATTTTATATTTATCATGACGATTGCAAAATCAAATGTACCAAATTATCGTATACAAACAATAGAATACTAAAATTATTCTAATGATAAATTTTGTCAACATAATATAATAGCATATTGAATTTCATCCTTATCTTATTAGCAAATCTTTTTTTTACGCCTTTTTATTTTTAATTCGAATTAAATTCAAGTTCGTTTCGTCCTCGTCGTTTTTATTCATACAAAGTAAATCACAGTAAAAGAACAAAAAATATAAAAGATTGGAAATAAAAAATTTACTAGATCAATATTGTCTAAACTAAATGTTACTTAATATTCTTATTTTTTTTCGGTACGCAGTCGCCACCTAAGAACTGTTCCGCTCCAACAGTCATCAGCTCTGTCATCTGTCATCTTGGTGGAGGCCTTTGTGGACGTCTTTTGGCTGAGATGATAATGGTTCTTATTCTTAAAACTGCATTTTTCATTTCAGCCTCAGCAAGGAAATCAAAATACCAACGGAGGTGAAACGCCAGCGGCACGGCTCGGCGTCCCAGCCGCCGCCCGCGCCCGCACCGCCCCCCGCGCCCGCGCCCGCGCCCGCGCCTGCGCCTGCGCCGCCGGCCTTCGCCGAACCAATCCACTTCCCCAGCTCCCTCACCGTCACCACCACCAACCGCGCCCCGGACAAACCCGACGACGACAAACACAAAGCGCCGGCCCTCGGCACCGTGCTCAACGCCTTCTCCCTAGCCAAAGACTTGGTCCTCGAGAAACCGGATGAGAAGAAAACGGACAAGAGCAAAGAAGACTTGTACATTCCTCCCAACATCGGCAGTATAACCATCACTCCCGTTCCCAACAATAAAGAGAAGAAGCTGAATTCCGTAATAGCGTCCACGGAGAAACACAAAGACTGTCTGATTAGAGTTAAATCGCCGGCGGCGCTCAACGAAATGGTCAAAAAGGAGAAGGAGAAAGCCAAGAAACCGGAGAAGAATCACGTTAAAGAGAAAAGAGTCGATATACCGTTGCACGTCGACACTAGCTTCCAACCGAACAAGAAGGAGCCCAGTCCGAACGCAAAGGACGAAGCGATCTCGCAAAAGCAGATCGAGAGCATGCGGATATCGGAGAACAACATCCCCCGGCCGGCGTTGGTCCCCGTACACCATTCCCCCACTTTCGCCAAGCCGGATAAACGGCCCCCCGAACCCAAAAAGAAGAAAGATGTTGTCATAGTTTCCGACGTGGACCCGCTAGCTGATCTCCAGCCCGAACCCTTCGCGGTCGACGACAGCAGCAGTGACGTCGAAGTCATAGAGGATAAAACGGACAAGAGTGGACTCAAAAGTGATAAGAGTGAAGTGCCTTCGAAGGACAAAGTGAGTGCGCAAGACAAAAAAGTGATTAGTGCGAAACATTGTAAAGCTGCCACCGTTGTGACGACTATAAAGGACGGCAAAAGTGAAAAGCGGAGTGAATCGTTAGATGAACCCACTAAAGAAGACATTGACACTATTATGAGAAATATTAGAGAGATGGAGGTATGTTGACTTTTTAGTTTTTTGTTGTGATCTTTTTGGATTTTTTTGAAGGTAGTATGGACTGTCGGCTAATGCCAGCTTCTTAGAACGGATTAAATGATTTGACAGACAACAATAATTCATTGCGATTAACTGATAAGATGAGTAATGAAGATTATTGTGAATAGATTTAAGTTTAGACTCATTTTTATAGGCAAGACCTTCACATGAGAGGTCCCTCTTAACTTGACACTATGTATGTAACTAGTTAAAAATATAGAACTTGCTTATAGATTTATGACCTTGTTTAGGAATATCCACAATAAGCAGCTTTTTTAATGATTATTATCTGTTATTTTTCTTAATGATTTGGTTAGCTCACAGATTTTAAAATACTGATTTTGCCTTGCCATTTAGGGCAAAAGGATTGGCTAATAATTTTTATTTCACTAGAAGTTGGAACTAGAATGTTGCATGGAGTATTAATTAAAAATAATCCTTTATTACTGAGTAAATTGGCCAAACTTGAAGGTTTACACTTCTATAAAATATATACCACAACTCAGTGTGTCTTTTAGTATACATATTCTTCTTCTTATATTATTATTATTATTATTATTATTATTTTGACAGGCAAGCAGTTGCCACAACTGATAGTGCCTGTATCCTGATCGTATATTGCTTTTGGTCTGATGCCTTTTTTGTATATAAAGATTCTAGGGTCATTTTCATCTCATCATCATCGGGATTTATCGTCTGAAAGTCTTTGTTTAATCAATTTACTGTTGGAACAGCAAGGCATTTGGCATGGAGATGGGGTGGTAGCTAACATATTCAGCATGCTTTGGTCTGTGGATTTAAGTATGTGGTAATGGTGATGGTTTTATTAAGCAAATGTAATGTAACCAAGTTACCTATTAAGGCAATTGATTGTATTCAATATAACATTTCTGTGATTTCTCCATTTGCCTTAATATTTGTGTGCTTGATTTACAATTCAGGCCCCTTTCACTATAGAAGTTGCTGCTGGTAAGTCAGTATTAACATTTATTACTGTAACTAATAATTGACTTCCAATAAGCAGTCATCTTAAGACTCTAAACTCAAGGGTGGCCAACCCGAGGCCCGCAGCCCACCGTTAGTCATCTTGTGGCCCGCAGAGCCGAGTCCCCAAAAATTTACTTTTGTTCAACAAAACCACGAATTTCTTCGTTCAGAATCAATACAAACAATATTACTGATGTTTACCTGGAAAACTGTTAACGTGTAGCAACAACAACCTCAGTCGATATCAACATTGATGCACTTAGTTCTGCCAAACAAAGTAAGACATCTCATTAACATATTTTGTAAATAAAAGTAACTATCAAAAAGTGTGTTTAATTCTCACATTTTCATTTTCAACTACTTAAAATTTGGTAGTGCGGCTCGGTGCCAAATCTTATTTCCGAAATTTGGCCCAGCTGCCGAAAAGGTTGGCCACCCTTGCTCTAAACAAAGACTTTTCGCAGTCCATCAGCCTTAAGTATGTTAAATACTTTTGATAAAATGTTTGTGTTTGTTTGTTTATTTTATTTGAGAATTCAAAATGTTAAGTAACTTGATTGTTATTGTTAAGGGTGGGCCGACCAAAAAATGCCAAAAATGCAGTTACGGTTAAGTAAATATAATTGAAAATACTATCGTATTAAATGAACAAAATATATATTTAGTATCATAGGGAACGTGTTTACAATTTGCCAGAACCATAAATTCATAACACGCTATAGTTTTTTCTACAATATCATTTAAAGTTGGGCAAAGATCATGAAAACGAGTGGCGGCGTTTAGTAGATTTCTTAAAGTTTATCTAAATTATTGTACCTCTGATTTTGTCTAAACAATCATCAATGGATAAACTACATATTGCTAGACTACATTTTCGATTCATCAAGTGGTTATTTAAATAATTATTTTTTATTAAGCACCATAAATTCACCATACAAAATTAGTATGGCCGCGCGGCATCAAATAAATATGGACGACGACATTTTAAATAAAACATATGACACTTGTCACTTACGGACGGCGCACCCTTAAGTTTACATCCAGACTTGAAATTGTTCGCATGTATTTCAATAACACCATAATTATATTGTGTCAACTTTAAAATTAAATTATAACACAACTACTTTGTATATCAACACCATCGCTTTCATCATCAGCACTAACATCGTTCAGGAGCATTATTTCTATTCACAAATGTCTTTTCAGCATTCCCAAGAGCCGACAAAGTTGAGCACCGCTTCATTTGGCGGCGTTATCACGAGTGGTAAGTCTCGATAATTACCGACACCCTCCAAACGCAGAGAATGTGTTGATGCAAATTAAACTCGTCAGTTGTTAAATTAAAGTTGATTTTTGTCGGTCAGCGAAGCACGAGAAGTCTTCCAGTCAGCCCCCGTTCAACACAAGAAACTCTTTATTCGGGAAGACCCGTTCAGATAAAGACAAGTTGTAAGTGACGCGTTTACGTACAGTGGTCGCAAACCTTTTCTATAACATTGGATCAGTTGTTAGTGTCATGTACCAATATTCTGTTTGTGTTAACAGTTTTAGTTTGAGCTAGAACAAACTTTACTTTAACATGTTAGTCTTAGATTGTCTTTTTGTGTTAAAACTTGAGCAATTTCTTGCAAGAAATAAATAGTATCATGTAAAAAAAAAAAAAATATGTCTGCCCGTAGTTAAAAAAAAAATGCTATCCAAATGTGATGTATAAACCTGTTATATGTTATAGGCAACAATATTTTAACAGAAATAAAATATTGGCTGCATACATAATTATTGATTACTGTAATTTAGGGGCGCAGAAATGGTTTGCGACACCTGAAGCTTGTCTTCACACTGCTGTTACTGTACATCGCTCGCTTGGTTGGCCCCTCTAAGCTTGTAGACACGCTTCACAGGAGCAGGGTGGTAATGGACAGCTAAATCAGTACTTTAGCTTTGTGTTGTTGCCAGGGTGCGAAAGAATAATTATCATGATAATAACAGTCGGATCATTTATCAATCATTAATATATACCTATACTAATATAATAAGGCTGAAAAGATTGTTTTTTTGTTTGAACGCACTAATCTCTAGAACTAGTCTCTAGTCGGATTTGAAAAATTCTTTTTAATTCTTTATAATTATTCTTCTTTATTACATATCCGATTTTTGTCCCAGTGATTATGGGACGATAGCTGCACATAAAAAATCGGTTATGGTCTCATTTTGAAGAGCTCCAGCTGTAGATGTGCAGAAAAATAAAGAAACCTGTCATAGGTTTCGAAATTCCTAATAAATCTGTTGAATAAACACGAAGTTTTGCGGGCGACCTACTAGTACTTCTTTATTCTTTGTAATTAAATTCTTTCTTTCATCTTTTTCCAATTTTTTGTGGAAGGTCATAGGATATTAAACACTACGCTATGGACCTTTAAAAAAGTCAGAAAAAACGCCAAGCGAATACGAAGTACTAACACATTCTGGCGACGCGGCGGTGGGTCGGGAAACAGCTAGTTGAATAATTTATAATAATAAAAATAAGTCCCTTGACCTTGTTAGCTGTATTCGAATTGCGTGTCTCGGCGCTTCTTGCCAAAAATGTATAGGGCCCTGAAGTTATTGCATCGATTTAAAAGCAATAAAATTCTTTGGAAACACAAAGTACGTAAATATAGTTTTTATTTTGTAACCATCGCCCGAATTATTATTAGAGGTTTCCTAATTTATTATAGAAACAACAAATAATATGAGTGACACTGTTGTAAATTATTCTATCATTATCAACAGTGTTTTATCATCAGATAGTTATCAAGCTGTTTTATTATCTTGATATTATCGAACCCTGGTAATTGCGTAATGTTAGGGACTTTGTTTGTTGCTACCCTGCACAGCCCATTTTCTCCTTAACTTCTCTTTGTTAGTGGATCTCATCTCTATTCTCGACTGATAAAAATGTATAGAAAGCTTATTTACATTAACAAATACATGGTTCACCCAATTTGTAACTAAACGGTTGAGATTATTCAAAAAATTACTTACACATTTTACTACTTTCGATAGCGTATACTCGTTGGTTGGTAATGACTTAATATTCTGGAAGGAGTTAAGTTTGTAAAAGTCGCTTAATTTATTACGTATCATTTTTGAAACAAGAATTTAATTAGAATATATTGAGTATTGTTTTTATTTTGAGTTTTGCGGTGGAGGTATTATTTATTACAACTTCTGCATAAATACTTTTGAACTTGTCACTACTTTGTGACGTGACGTTACTTACTACTCCTTTATATGAATACTTTGACGTTGCCTATGTCACTACTTGGTGTTTATTTGTTGTTTTTAATTTGCTACTTAACTGTGCTTTAATGTGACACAAGCAAAACGAACACTTCAATCTCGTCTGAATCATGGTTAATAAAACAATTGTCATTATCATTTTTTTGTTAAAAATTTAATATATTATATACTTTTTAGCTGGCTTCGAGCAGTTATATTTATGACAAATTTAAGTTAAGACAGTCTCGCAATATACACCCAGGGGCACATCTAACCGCCCACCCCGTTATTTTCGTACAAACATGCTCACTTTGCGACTCTATTCATAAAAATGTCAATACATTTCTGCAAAGATCTGTATGCTAATGTTAAAGCGTTAGACTGACCAATTAGCATTTTGAAAGAGTACCGAAACCATTGCGTTTGTCCATAGAGGCAGAACAATTAATGCTTCATCTGATCACATTCCATACAATGTAATATGGGTAATAAAGTAATGGTTTGGAAACGGGAAGAAATTTTTAAATCTGTTCTCAAAGTGCTAATTGGACAGTCAAACACTTAACCTAAACATTAGCATACAGATCTTTGCAGAAATATATTGACATTTTTATGTATAGAGTCGCAATGTGAGTCTGTTTGTATGAAAATAACGGAGTGGGTGGTTAGATGTGTCCCTGAGTGTATTTAAAAAAAATGTTTTTTTTTAAATTTATTATTATTTAAATTTACCATTCTGTTTTTTCTGATCAATTTTACCTTCTACACTAAACTACATATATTATAAGACTAATGCTACGCATTATAAAAAGGGGCAATTCCTAAGTACAGTGGAATTATTATAAAATCTACAAATTTTGCAGATAGATTCCTTGTAGGCAGTTTCTTTCCTTATATTTAGGAAAATTTTGATAATCTCTCGTGTTTACTAGATAAGGCTGTTAAGCCCCTAAAGGATCACGGCCTCAAGCACTGTCTGATGTCTTGTTATTTCATCATTTGTCATGATTCATTCCCATTCTTTACTCAGCCACGCAAACTCTTACAACTAATTTATTGTCACCACACATTTGTTCATAGCTTGCAACAAAATGTCATTGATGTTGTAAATAATTAAGTCATTATTATTGATACAGGACAGTATTAAATTATTTTGTTTATGCGCTTAGCGTAATCAAAATAGAACAAAAAAATCACAATATCTCGTTGATTACTTGAAAAATACTACCGCAAAGGTCAAATGTACAGAAACCTTTATTTATAATAATAATAATAATAATTAATATTTGACTGCAATAGGAAAAAAATCTGGATTAACAATCTAAGTAATATCAAGAATAATCTTGTGAGGCTGGCCTTACAATATTTATTGTAAATTAAATTGTGTATCAATATGTGGCTGGTCCTGTATCAATGATGACTGAAACTTCGGAATAAGATAGTTTTCTATAGTATAGCCACTTGTTTCAGCGCAGAACGAGCTTCTTTGAACAAAATGGATGGATGTAGTGCCATCACAGGTGAGTGACCGACGTTCTATTCATCCATAAGTTGTGTTAAGGGCACATTAACACGAGATTAAACCATAATTAAGTTGTCATGGGGCGTTTCGTTTTTATAGTCGTGCTGATTTCGACACGCACGTGGTTTTGCATCGCATGAGATGATTATTATTAAATAATAAAAAAACAATTTAAAGGCTGGTTCAGAGCAGTGCGAATCGTGCGTACGTACCGTTCGTGCGACCCTCACGAGTATTGTTCCCCGTTCGATCACGTTAACGATAATTTTTATGGCACTGAAGCAGCGCTTTCTGGTGACAAATGAAGTGAAGTGAACGTATTTCTTTGGTACGGAAACACGCTGTGTGCGGAGCTCGTATAGTCACCAGTGTTAGCATGTTTATACTTTTAACTAGTTTTGACTCTTATTCGATTGTATTAAGAGTTAAATTGTTTGCTTGTTATTGCTCGTGGCTGTACAAGCCGCCCGCGCCGCGTTTTACAAACTCATTTACGAGCGGCTTGCTGGCAGACAGGTTCATACGGACCGTACGCTTCACTATGAATCTAGCCTTATAATATTTATCTGTTATTGAATGTGTGTTTTTGTTACGGAAAAATAAATTTAACGCAAAACAATCCTGCTTGCATGATGAATGACGCATGACTCAAAAGACGCTTTTTACGACTGCCGTGTTACTGTAACAGACGGGACCGGTGGCATACATTTATCTTAAAACACCACCCGCTGTGGGTACAAAAAAGGAGACTGCCAAAGTTAAACTTCATACAAACACACATAGACAACCTCTCACTTGGTTTGTTCCGAGATCCGTGGCCGTGCACGGGGTCTATGTGTGCGTTGCTCGTGCGCAGTATTTATAAAGCTTGCTTTCTGTGCCTCCTTATTTTGTGCTGTGGGTGACCCACCTGCCACTGTCCTTCCAGAAGTCTAACTTTCACTGTCACCATGCATATAACCATCGAAATTTCTCATTTGTTTACCCAAGTACTTAGGCTAGGACATGGCTAAAATATGTATTTGTAAAATTAGGCTTAAATAATTTAAAAAAAGAGTTTGTATATCCACTGAAGTTGGTTACATTCAACACGGACTCAGTAAATAGTTAAGAAGTTCGGTTTACGAGTAAAAAACATGTCATTACAATCATGTAGGGCAGTTTTTGAGTAATCTTTAAAATATATGCACAAAGGAAATATAGTTAGGTTAGGTATGTAAAACTTACCTTTCATTGAAATGTTTTTGTTTATATAATTTTTAACGCTGTTGCGAACAAATTACTAAAACACAAATGTTGAAAAAATTTCCATTTGAACCTGCACCCTTCTGACATACCGGGTTAGGTGCTTTCCCAATTGTATGTATGTCAGAAGGGTGCAGGTTCAAATCCTGCTCGTGGAAATTTTTCCAACATTTATGTTTTTGTAATTACCTTTCATTGTTAAACTCACTTTAGCAAGCATTGAATGTGAATTTAATTTTATTATGCAATTAAACGATCAATAATGTTTTTATTTCTTTTCAGGTTGACAGCGCTGTTTATTGATGAAAGATATTAATCATGAGAGGTTGTTATAATATGAATGATTTATTCCGAGAAAATGGCCCTAAACTGGCAACTCTGGCATAGTGCAGGATTGCTGTCTGACCACAGACTATAAAGGAAGTTATGTAAACTTTCTTCTATACCATAGATGTGAAAAGACACAGGTTTCTAATTAATTAGTTTTTTTTTTATTAGTTTCCATTGTGAAATCAAGACGTTTTAGTGTTTACCCTATATTTAAATGAACACTGAATGTCACTTGCAAAATTTTAATTACCTTCTCAAATTGTCAAGACAACTATTGCAATTTACAGATGTAAAGTTTAACTTCCCGAGTCTCATTTTGGATTTTTATATACGCATGCACATCGACCTATCCGAAACTGTCAAATATATTCAATACATTTTTAACCATATAACGAAGTTATAAGGTTCAAAGTCTTGTTTAAAATTTGACGGTTTGTTGTAGGTTGCGTAGCACATAAAGTGAAATTGAATAAACGCTGAAGTAATAGCGGTCTGTGACGTCTCTCTTTAGTTTTTTATTTCTATGGTTTTGTATATATAATGTTTCCTTTAGAAAAGTGAGAAATGATTGTAACTTTTTTTAGAAAAATTCGTCGCATAGTACCTACAACATCATGTTTTAGTATCTTCTAGTCTTAAATGTATTTGTGATGAAATTTTAAGTTTGTCATAATGTCGACAGTAGCCCTGCACTAGTTCTACTTAAAGTTGTATACAGATATGTTTCTTTTTTTCATATACTTGGTCTGTATAGAACATGCATATTTTGTATAGACAGTTTAGTTTTAAAAGATGTTTGATCACAATAGTACTGCACTGCTCCACGCGTGACAGTGGTCGTTTGTAACGCCTTTTAATTGTAGATGGACATAGTTTTTATTTCTTTTTGCTTATATCGTTATACAGTTGCAAAAGTCTGATGAGTACACTTTTATTTTCTCGTAAAAAGTTTTTTGTAAGATATAGTTTATTACCTGAAAATTCAGTATTTTCATGAGCCAAATCACTGTGTAGAATAATGTTTCACATCTGAATAATGTACTGTTGGCATTTAATTGTTAGAAGCAACTTAGAATATCTTTACCTCCAACAATGACTGAAGTCGACTAAAGTTGAACTTGAAGCTGTACCGATTCTTTCTTCTGTCTGCCTATATTAACAAAAATGAGACGGCGTGGCGTCAGTATAAATAAAGCTTCATTTTATATCGTAGTTTGAAATTGAAACAGTAGCTTAATCATAAGTAAATGTTGTAGTGTTTGTGAACGACTTAACTAATCGAATTACTGTTTTTTTCTTATATGATATTATATACTTTTGGTAATTTACGTTGCTTCTAATAATTTGATGGTGTCAGTACTTGTTGCTAAATCATAGTTTAAATTAAAACGCAGACTTTAGTTTTATGCAATTATTTATAAATCGAACTCTGGATTGGCTGTTTTAAATTGTGATCTAGTTTTACGTTAAATAGTATATTTTTTGTGGAAGCGCATTTTTTTAACACTGCCTTTCTTACTGCCGCATCTAGAGATGTTAGGTAATGTTAATAATTGCTTAGTCCCTACCTCTTTATATTTCATTAATGTCTGATGTTGAACGCGTTAATCTATCAATGTCAAAGTCTGTAACATCGGACACCGCATTTTCGTGCTCAATCTATCTGTATATCAGATAAGTAGATAGATCGAAAACTTAAAGCAAAATAAAATAAAATTGAGCACGAAAACGAGTTGTCTGACAGTTAACCTTTACCTATACAATTCGGTATCCACTTACGTACCACGTACGCACTTTGAAGTTTTATATTTTTTGGTGAGAAAGAATATAATTTTCTTTCTAAGAATATGGACTATACAGAGGTCTTTATAGTTTGTTAAACAATATTTAATTAAAACGTTTATTTAGCAGTGATTTTTATTCAAAGCCTAATATGGAATACTTTAAAACGCATAAGCACAGTTAAATAAAAAATGTTTTTTTTTAAATGTTGTCTTTTAACTAACTAGATTTTATTAAATATATTTTATTTTCCCTTTAGCATAGAAAGTTTTTAAGAATTAGTTTGTTTAATAAATATTGAACAATGAACTTTAAAACATTATCAGGTAGGTACTAAGTATTGATTAACGTTACTTCACGTGTTAGTGCTCAGATGATCGAGCGATAATTTAAAATTAATAAAAAATATAACTACGGAAACATATTATTATTGTTTTTACGTTTCGTCTCGAAAACAAATCACTGCCAAATGTATGTGTACCTCAAAGTAATGTATCTCAGTCGTGCTGTATTAAAATAGTTTAGCCACAACATGGCCTCCAACAAAGTGGCTCCGACGATCTGGTGAAGGTCGCGGGAAGCCGCTGGATACGAGCAGCGCAACCGGTCGTTGTAGAGATCCTTGGGGAGGCCTTTGTCCAGCAGTGGACGTCTTTCGGCTGAGATGATGATGATTGATAATGATGACTACATTAATTTTGTCTTCATCAGTAGCTTGTGCGACATGGCCATAATATCTCCGAGAGAAAGGTCTGATACGTAAACATGAGAGCATTGATAACGTTGACTAAATGAATCTATATTTTATTTTTCATATTTTAAATACTTTGTAAAAATGCATGCTACTCATTCTTATATGTTTATCGCAAATAATCACGTTAATGTTATTATTTTTTTAATCAACTGTCTTATCTATTTTTTTTGTGTGTAAAGATAAGATATCTTTTTATTACTTCTAAACTTGTCACATAATCCATCAATTCAGAGAATTAAAACGTAAATTGCTCTTTGTGTCAGTTACGTTAGCAATTCTCTGTTTTGGTAAAATATATATTATATTCTAGAAATCGTGGAGCAGTATATTTATTTTAATAAAGAGCCCTGTGAGAGATAATTACCTTTATTTATGTCGGTACAGAAACTGATTCTGATTAATATTGTGAGACGAAGACGCACTGAAGATGTTTTAATCCAAAATTCCAAATTATTTCCAATGTAATAATTATGAATAAATATTTATAATGAATAGACGAAACCTATGTATTTTATTTACATTCTCTTCAATTTTCGATACAATATTTTAAGCATATAAAATACTAAACCAGCCAAAATGTCGGTAGAATATAAATCTTTTAAGGTAAAAGAGTTACAAAAAAAGGGGGAATAATCGAAAAAACAAAACTCCAACAGGTCTTTATGAATTTTTTTATTATTAATTTCACAAAAGTATTCATTAAAAGCCACAGTTCGAAGGCTTTTAAGCTGTCAAGCGATGACTGTAAATTGATAACGTCCTCATCCGTTGCGTTACGTTCCGTCACTGAGCCAAGAAACAGGAATTCGGAAGCTATCTAACCACTACATTATAAACGTTACGTTTTATAGAAAATATTGACATATAGTTCATCCGAATAAAGGCAGTCGAAGCTTGCATTTGTCGACTATTGCGGCTAAGAACCATACGCCACGGGTACCTCGCTTGTCTTGTACGCCGCTTAAATATTCCATTTATATATTTTTGTATAAATAATGACTTTTATTACTTATATTTAACGCGTGAATAACACTATTTTACGTATCATAGAACAGCTCAGTGTATTGTTTATATTGACATATTTATATAAAACGTGAAGCGACACTGATTTCTAATATTCGAAATATATAATGTTAAGCTATTTTGTGATTTCTAAAACTCGAATGCCTTACACTATGTCGAGAAGAGATTATGACCATTGTTAATAGAAAAGTACCTAATACAAAGTTGAAATCAAGCAGTCACTTATTGCTATACATTAAACCTCAGTTCTAAACAACAGTGAAACTTATTCAGTAGTTAACAGTGGCCATATCCCGCTCACACAAATACAATTAGGTAGCTATATTAGTTTTGAAGTGTTATAGACACAGAAACACTTTAATTATTACATGTAATTCTACCCTTCTTGTCAAATAACTTGTTCTTTGCGTGGGTCCCAAATCGCTCATACCTTACAACTTTTATAAATTTGTTTTTTATACATAACGTCCCAATCCCGACGACCATTTTGTGTTCATACACAAAATGGCGGCCATGTTGCCGGAAGCGTTAGCGCTATTGAATTTTAAATCTATATGGTGACGTTGACTATTTTTAATACATATATAAATATATATTTATCGAAAGCTCAACGTGTTTCTAACACCCTTGTAATGATGAGGTTTTAAGGATTCAAGACTAAGTTCAATTTCTCATTAAAGCCTTAGCAATATATTTATGTTTTCTTTATTGTGACGCCAATAAACTTTAGCCTTAGTGTGATCTCAATTTTATTTAAACGATCTAAAAATGGCTTAATACAGTATTGCAATATACCCATGGAGATTTGACTTCGCCCAAAGCTTACGTTATAACATCTATCAATAACGCGGTGACATACAAAAAATATCTTTTATTCGCAATCGAACTCTCCAATTTTATATATATATATACCTTACAAGCTTAAGCAAAAATAAACTCTTTATCTTTACTCAATAGGGTCCTAATCAAATATTCAATTTATGCTTTCAACGAGATATAGTTGAATTATACAATTTCCGAAATCAATTTCTTATCACTAGGTTCATACCGTGCTCAAACCTATATGCTCCAGCCAGTGTCAATGACAAATAAATAATCGAAGCGTTTACAAATTATATTTAGATTACAAACAAACTTACCATGGCGAAATTTCCTTACTTTAAAGCAGATTTTAATCTGAACTTTACAAAATTCGTGGTACTCAATAAACTAGTAGCACGCGCAGCTAGTCTAGATCTGACCTGAGTGCCAAATACCAGTTCTATTCAACATTCAACCGAGTAAGCGTAAACTAAAATTTGTATAGCATTAAAGCAGTTACAAGTTTACCACCAGGCGGCGCTGTTTCGATACCATACATATTGTAGTGAACTGTACTCGTTCAACTAGTAAAAAAACTAGTGCTCAGCACACAGAAGTACCGGTGACATAGAACGCCTACTCAGATGACTAGTCCGGCCCATGTGAGTCTCGCATCAAAAATGGATATTTTGTTTGTAATCTTGGTATGAGTATGAATTTAACCTATCTACCAATCATACTAAAAACTGGCCGGGCTCCACTCTACATCAAAACGCACTAACTAACAACGGTCACAGCTAACCCTTATGTAATTCATAAACCATTCAGAGGTCTTAACCCTTTGAACGCCGTTGACGGATATATCCGCAGACGGGTGGATATTTTGACGCCTTCGATGTATATTTCCGTCTTGAAGTTTAACGGTTAATTAAACATTGCAACATACATGTTTGTTTTAGTTATTTATACACGTATACAGTATCTTTCATACATTTTCATTTTAATAGAAAAGATACAAAAATGAATGCGTTTTCACTGAGTGAAAATGTTTTTACTAGCCAAGTAAAAATAGCGTACTTTTTCAGCCACTGTGACGCCGGTGACGGTTTAATCCGTTGAATAGTGATGTGAATGTATGCGTTTATTCTCTTATAATAAATAATCTTATGTTTATACCCTCACGAGAAAGTAAGTAGGTTAAGTTAATTTTGCTTATGTACTTAAATGATGATTAAATAATGGCAAATAAAAATGATAAGTATCAAGAATAATAGACTAAATCACAACCGTATTCATTTTACAATCACTATTTGTAATTCCGGGCTCTTGAAAGTTTTGAATTGTAAATTTCTTAGTCTGTTTCTTGCGCCCATTCTTCTCTACAGCTAAAACATAGACGTCCTGAAAGGTAGTAGGTAGTAATGTTTAGACGATTCAAAAGCACTTTTCTTAAGTTTATTTAAATGATTTTTTTTTACTTTAACTTGATTTACCTACATGTGTACACGCTGCGTCACATCGACCTTCTTAAATCTGTCAAAATTCCGCAATTAGATTTGAACTCGATATGTGGGACATTATGTTTAAAATTGGTTTAGGAAATTTGACAGATCAGGGTAAGTCGGTGTAACGGTGACTGTACATTTACACCTAGGTACAGAAATAAAATTGTACAAATTCGGTAATAATTTTTTTTAATTTTTCGATAAACAGTTTTGCACCTCCATATTAAAAAAGAATAAAAATAAAAATAGAGATAATTTCCATCACCACACGCCGTTGACGGATTAATCCACCACTAGGGATGGGTATCAACCACTTAAAGGATAACCTTTTAAATTTGTTTCTTAAGTGTTTTCATTATGAGTACTGGTTAATTTTAATTGTCTATTTTTTTAATTAATGTAGTTAACATCCGTTTTATATTTTTTTAATTTGCTGTAAAGTTTACTTTGCATTTTTATGTCCTTACGTCTACCTTATCGATAAGTGTAGAACAACACTAGTCCTTGGATCTGTCCATCTCCTTAGAATAGTGTTCGGCGTACGTTGGTGTTATTCATTTTTGAAGGTTGGCGTTCAAAGGGTTAAAGCTGTTATAGCAAAACGTATAGTCAAGTGATTAAAAAATTTGTTCTATAGGAGACATTTTTAAAACTTAATAAGGTATGTTAGCAGTGTTTATGTATTACATAGGTGGTATTACATGTGACATCAAGTTAAAGTTACACTAACAATCCTAATTTAAACACAGTTATGTTATCCTTTCATTTATTACCTATCTTACAATATTAATACCATACAGTTTACAATTATTTACAAAATACTCCTTTCTCTTGCAAACCCATCTTTTTTATGTTTAACACTATTTATCTTAGTCTAGTTTACCAATTATTATTTTAACACCAATATTGACCAGAAATCAAAATGAAATCACGAAAAACATCTTAACCGTACATATATATAGCGTTAAATTTACAAAAGCAACGTACCTACTTCTATGGACTAGGAATTAAAGGTAACTTCGCTAAAACAATTAAGAAATTGTATGTAGTCTTGAATGTAATTGTCGTAAAGTTTAAAATCATGGACGAGATAACATAGTAATCAACGAATTAAAATCAGAATATTATAAAGTAATGACTAACAGTTGATTATAGTATAATTTATAGTGTGGGTTAACAATACGACTCTTGAGTTTAATTTTTACATTTTGTTTTTTAGTTTTATAGCTAGATTTACATGGCAGGGTGATTGATGTGATGACACTCATACTTTATTGATATTTGGTTGAAGAGAAATTGTTTATGGATTACAATAATTTTGTTTACCAAAAATTCCTTAAGCTTTGCTTTTTTTTTTGCTTTAGCCCCATTTAAATACTTTCATTATTAAAATAAGTTAGGAATTGTGCAAAAAGCTAGTTACAAAAATAAAATTAATATTGCTTAGTTGTATTAACAGCCCATGTAAGACGTAAGTGTTTTATTATCGAAATCAAAACCGGTCACGCCTAGTACTTAGCACAGAGGTTTTCAAGATATTTGAATTTAGTCGACCATCTTGTAACCAGGCATTACGAAAGTTGCCTAACTTGCACGATCGTAGTGCGAACGCGCTATTCACTACGCCATCGAGCTCCTCTATTCTCGTCATGCTAATTTTTAATAAACAACATTATTACAAGTTGTATGACATATAATAAATTCAAATGATACATGAAAATTATGGCAGGGTTAACCAAATATCAATTAGTATTACACCTTGTAGAAACACCACAACATCAAAACGTGACATAAGCCACAATTCTACAGTTAATTCTTTCACCAGACTCTTTATAAGATATAAAATATGTCTAATTTAGACCTAGCTCTGAGATCTTTGAGCTTAATCTTTAAGATAAAAAAGCTAAGCCCTAAAAAATACAATTCATTCTACCAACTATATATAATAATGTAAATAATATTGTGAACAAGTCAAACCAACATAACTGCTATCGACAAAAGTTTGCACATAGTAATTATGTACATAATGTACATGCAAATATGATCCTTGTTAGAACGGATTAAAGTTCAAAAGGGTGTGAATGTGTCGTGATGCAAGTTGACAACGAATGTGGTGTTTACCTTAAAATTAAGTTTCGAATAAGGTTCACTGTCTAATTACCATGCTAATCAACTTTTCAATAATTTTGTTTTTTGGGAAAAAAGACAAAAAAGTTCCCCGATCAGGAATTGATCCCGCACCTTCAGAGAATCTGGATAATTATAGTTATGTAAATGTCGTTACTTCTATAAAGCTGTGTAGTTTCTTGAGCCCAGTCTTCTCCACCGCTAAAGATAGACGTCCTGAATGGGTAGTAGGTAAAAATATGAATGACACAAAGTATATACTTATTTTTAAGTATTTGAATTTAAAAAAAAATGCTTCTCCCTATTATTCATTTAAAGAATCTTATTCAAATTATAATAGCAGATGATATTTATATAAAAAAGACAAAACAATTGGTCGAAATCGAAGTATGTCAAAAATCATCTCTTCATACAAAATAGCGCACTTGCGACGCTTTATTCAGTAAGTAAATCTCAATATTTTATTTTGTCACAAAAGAATATAAATTAATTAAAAGTGACCATATATTATGTTATAATAAACAATAGGTTTTCTTTTTTAATAGACAGCGAACCTTAGTGAGAATGAGCTAATGGATATGTGTAATGCAGTCAAATAGTATTCGTAACATACTTAACAATGCTAACGTTGCAAACTACTAAAGTGGATGTCATGTAGGGTTGCCAACAATTTTTCAGGAAATTAAAGTAAATCTATCACTAGCTAGTATAAAAAAAAGGATTTGAAGAAAAAATAAAGTATTATCCAAATTCATTTATTTAAGCGTTGCGTTTCGTTTCACTTCACCTGAGTAGTATCATTCAGTAGTTTAGGAACAAGTCAACAGGAATATTTCGTTTAAACGCACGCATTTAGTCGGAAATAAAGTATTAGGGATGGAAAATAACGTAGGATACGTTATTTTAGAGTATGGTTGGCAACCCTTAAATTGTCATGTTACACAAAGATAGTACAGACGCCTACATCAACGTAACCAAAACTGTCAAAGTTCTTTAATAAATATTTAACCTTATGCCATATTAATAAAGTTCAAAATCAATTGAGGAAATTTGACAGCTCGTGGTATAAGGCGTGTTTACAAACCGCTACCAACTTTTATACATTAATAATGTTGTTTCATCGATATCAAATCTAAGACCGCTTGCGCCCATTGTATCAAATCTAGACTTAGCCAAATCTTGCTTAACCTATTTTATTTAACAACTAATTTAAAGGACAACACATTTTTGGGCCTAGTCCCGCCAACATCGGATAATCTGTTAGATAGATTTATAGATTGGGCACGAAAATTACTTGATTACTTTCGGTCCGATTTTTAAATCCTCAGATAGGTCATACAAAGAATAAGATTGTCATTGTGACATATTTTCTAAAGAGACTCTGTCATTATGTCACTATAACTGACGATTGAATAATCAGCTTGAAAGTGCTAAATACAGTCAGCAACAAGAGTAGCTAAACACTTTTAGTAGATACAGTCACGAGCATTAAGATGTATAGGTATACACTTTTGACTGGTTTTGCCTCTTTTTTTCCTTTGTTTTATTTGTTAACATGTATGTCGGAACGTGGATCCACGCCGCGCGCCGCCAAAAAATTTAATTTTATTGTGTCTGGTATTTGCGGCACAAGACCGTTTAAGGCTAAGCGTATGCTGAGACGCAGGCGACGCAGCTCCGCACAGCGCAGAGCAGATTTTGTAATGCATGGTCGTGCCGAGAGCTGCGTACGCTGCAGCGCAGGCACGTGCGACGCAGGATGCGTCTGCCCTGCCCTGCGCCACATTGTAGTGCCGGCACAGGATTTCTGCGCGACGTTTACCAACATGTTTTTTTACCATTTTATTATAATTTTGTAATAATGACAGAACAATTAACAGAACTCTCTCGATAGTACAAATATCCATTAGTAGAACGTTTTTCAGATAACGACTTACAGTTTTCCAAGCAACAACTGACATTATCAGACTCTGACATTGACATTGACATTGACAACTCATGTGTCCGTGCTGTGTCACTTACCTGCGTCGCAGCATGCGTTCGCGGCCATGTCTGCCCTAACTGCCCTGCCCCGCAAAATCTGCACTGTGCTGTGCTGCGTCACCTGCGTCTCAGCATACGCTTAGCCATGCTCGTGACTATACCTACTATGCCGCAATAACTTTACTAAAAGATACCAAACGTTTTTCAGATGCCTTAGTTTTTTTTAATATGGCCTTTACAGCGTATCCCGCCTTTTTGTAGGCGGCTGAAACTCAAAGAGTTCCTATCAAGCTATGTGATCGAAGCATCCTCAAGTGTTTCTAGACAAGACAAGCATGTCGCCATCCTCTACTAAATCTCCGAGGAGTTCGGATCGAATTGAGAAATGTTTAGTTCACCAATTTTTGTTGCTGTCTGTACAGACGCCTGCTCGCCAACCTAGGGTGCGTTCCGAGTCACGATTATATCGATTACAGCGCTACGAACGCTCACAGCCGTTCCGAGTCGGATATCGCGCTAAAACCGACAAATGACAGATGTTGATACGGAACGCTCGTTACCGTGCTTACGTTATTCATAACTTCGAACTTGTTTGTTTTTTTTTTCTTTTTCTTCGTCCCTCACAATACAACTGACAAAATCCATGTTTAAAAATTTAAAGGTTAAAATACACGGCTCACGCGTCCAAAAGAGGGCGCGGCGCCGTCGCCGGCGGCGGCTACTTTTGACATTGACAGCAAACTGACAGGACGCTCACAGTGATTTCGCTCCGAGGCATGATCGCTGTGAACGTAAGATGGCGCAGACAATGACGTCATGAGTGACATCACGCTAGATTTCGTGAACGCGCTCACGGCGATTCGGAACGACTGTTAACGCGCTAATATCGATATAATCGTGACTCGGAACGCCCCACTATTTAAAACTGTCAAATTTCTTCAATAAATGTTCAACCTAAGCAATACTTAGACAAATTTTCTGTTCGTAGTGCAGGCGTGTGTACAATGAAGTTTAGAGCCAGCACTAAATCTAGATTTAACCCGTTGCAAGTCTCCCTAAGCATTATTATTAACAAACAATTTAGTAAAGTTGCAATACAATTTTCCAAACATTATTGTCACCAGACGTAAATAACAATTTATAAATGACAATAGAATAATATTGTTTACAGCAAATACGAATCTAAAATACAAATGAATACCGTTCGAAAACAGAGATGTAACGCGTATTCGATTAGAGAAGATATCGATAAAAGATAAGTCTTTATAAAGTAGAGGAGTGGGCACCAGTGTTCGTCAGTAACCATTGATCGACATTTTTATCCTTAATACAGCCAAAAATTTAATACAGTCCACCTATTTCTTAGCTGTCCCGTAAAATTTCAATGAAAATCCTATTAATACTCTAAACGCGAAAGTTTGTAAGTATGGATGGATGTTTGTTACTCTTACACGTAAAAACTACTGAAAGGGTTTGGATGAAATTCGGCATACAGATAGTTTATAACCTGGATTAACACATAGGATACTTTTTATCCCGATATTCCCACGGAAACGGGAACCACGCAGGTGAAACCGCGAGCAGACGCTAGTGTATGTTATTTCTTGCGGCGAAAACTGTCGAAAATTGGGTCTAAAGTGTCGAGCACTGGGGCCGATGCCGCTACGATAAGTCTATTTATTAATTATGTACCCAGCAATCCATTACAGGTATCAGTTACCCGATCCGATGACGCTTTGGCGATGAGAGGGCTTACCCGATGTAAGTGACGATAGACGAACCCCAGTAATCCAGACTTTGATGTAAAAGTCCAAAGGCCACGCCCCTCTATTGATGCGTGATAAGCGTGGGACTGACTAGCGAGCTGCCGGGGTCCGGTTGGGACTATCCTGGAAATGCAATCAAAAGTGTTACACTATATAAATCTTTTAACTAGTATCTAGGTACCTACCATTAAAAATTGTTTTTTTTTTTTCTAACAACACTGAAATGTTATTTAGTGTTACTAAATAAAGTTTTTAAATAGATAGAGTTACTAAAATATCAAAAAACGCGTTTTTTTACCTATAGGTGCCAAGACTACTATAATAAGTAAGTACTAATATCTATACAGGATTGCAGATACAAACTCCACAAGAAAAATCACATTACTTAACGATTTTTTATTTTAAATTTGTGTCCTTTGCCATTCAATGCCAGACCCCGCACGGGTGAGTGGCGACAATTAAATTTCTATTGTGTCTGGTTTTGAGGCAGTCAACGTGTTAATGTACCTATAACCTTTCTTTTTGTTGTTACAGGTGAGGACTGCATGGCATTTTGTTGCTACTTTTAAGTTTCAATTGTGTTTATTAGCTGTTGCTTTCAAAATTACTAAATAAATAAACACTGAAATATAAAATGGTGCTTAAGGTCTATTCGAAAACGAATCGTTACCTATCGCTGGTGGTGAGTCGTCCTCCTCAGTTCAGGAGGCGCGGCGGCCGGTGAGCGAGCCCACGAGCGATTTGAGCGCCTGCCCGAGCGACGCGCGCCCCGCCTCGCCGCCGCCGCCGCCAGCCAGAGACGCCGCGCCGCCGCCGTGCGCGTCCAAACACTTCTGGTAGCGGAGCTGGGGGGAAACGAGAGGTTCTCTATGTGTGGCAGGGAAATTGGAAGCGTCCAAACACTGAAGAACAAGACCGTTTTCTATATGACACAGGGAAATGAGGAGCGTCTGTTCTGGTAGCGCAGTTGGAGAAGAAACGAGTGTTTTTTCTATGTGTCGCAGTGAAATGAGAAGTGGCCAAGCATTTCTGGTAACGCAGCAGGAGAACAAACGAGAGCTTTTTCATGTGTCGCAGCGAAATGAGAAGTGGCCAAGCATTTCTGGTAACGCAGCTGGGGAACAAACGAGAGCTTTTTCTATGTGTCGCAGCGAAATGAGAAGTGGCCAAGCATTTCTGGTAACGCAGCTGGAGAACAAACGAGAGCTTTTTCTATGTGTCGCAGCGAAATGAGAAGTGGCCAAGCATTTCTGGTAACGTAACTGGGGAACAAACGAGAGCTTTTTCTATGTGTCTCAGCGAAATGAGAAGTGGCCAAGCATTTCTGGTAACGCAGCTGGGGAACAAACGAGTGCTTTTTCAATATACTTATGTATAACTATTTAAATTATCATGGTCACTTGCAATAGAGTAATTATTAAGGAGATTCTTACCATGTTTATTATTTATAAATATCCGATATTTCGGCACGGTTGCATGCGCCATGATCACGGAATTACAAATACTTATGTATATACATACATACATACATACTACATACTATCACGTCTCTCTCCCGAAAACGGGTACCTAGACACAGCATCGAAATCACCATACAAAGTAGGGTTCCGAGATGGAATAAGTAGATAACATCAGTGATGGGTTGCTAGCCGATCGCCTGATATGAGAGTATTTGGAACTAGGGTTGGCAACTATTTTTCAGGAAATTAAAGTAAATCAATCATTATCTAGTATAAAAAAGAATTTGAAGAAAAAATAAAGTACTTTCCAAATTTATTTATTTAAGCGTTGCGTTTCGTTTCACTTCACCTGAGTCTGAGTATCATTTAGTAGTTCAGAAATTAAGTCAACAGGAATATTCCGTTCAAACGCACGCATAAACGGAAATAAAGTATTTTCCATACTTAATTTTTATTAAAAAGAATAAAGTATGGAGACGGAAAATAACGTAGGATACGTTATTTTAAAGTGTGGTTGGCAACCCTATCTGGAACCCTTCGTGATGGAAAGTGTCCTTCTATGAAAGGGAGGACATTTTCCAATATGTGATGCTGTAAAAGTGAGGGGGAAAAGGAACGCCCTTGCTAAGTTTCTTCTTAGTACAAGATTTCCCGCCCCATTTGTAGACTAAACAGAATTTTTTTTTAGTTAATGTCGATGCTCTTAGCATATTTAGACAGTGTCAAAGTAATTTTCTTATTAAAAGTTATATACATACATAACATATCTTTGTTAATTGTTAATGATGATTGATAATAGTAATGAGAAGTGAGAAACGATTTGAAATGACCCCTTCAGTATCACAGTAAAGATGTGGGGCTTTAAAGACCTCATGCGGAAATCTTGAGAGAATTTGAAAAGTGACGTTGCACTGTTTTGTTTCATTTGACAACACTCATGCACGCTCACGAACACTTAACGGTTAATAATCCACCATTATTTCACATTAATAGTCGTCATAACACAAATTTTAGAAAACAAAACAAATCCGCCGACACATGACTCTTCACTTTCCCGCCAAGAAGTCTTAAACTGAATTTAAATTGTAAAAAAAAATATTTTTTTAAATTTTTTTATGTTACCTTGCAAGCAGCCTCGATGGTTTTGCACAGCGCCCCCGAAGAGGGCTCAGCGTGGAACGCGTGCGCCACGAACAGGTCCTGCGCGGTGTGCACGATGAACGCGCAGCGGCGCACGTCGCGCCCGATGCCCAGGAACGACAGGTAGCGCACGCGGCACTCCACGAGGGGCGTCGACTCCTGACCATGGAAGATGGGTTACAAACTGCCTAAGATTTTTTAATAAGTTTGCGTTTTGATATCCCATACTTTCAAAGTTCCAACTTTTCAAATCAATTAATTGTATTAGCTCTATCAGCATCCGAGTCGAATAGAGTACCTACTTGCGCCTAAAAGCTAGGTAGTATTTCAAAGTCAAAGTCAAAGTCAAATATTCTTTATTCAAATAAACTTTAGAAAAGTGCTTTTGAATCGTCCATAATTTTTTTACCTACTACCCATTCAGGACGTCTATATTTTAGCTGTGGAGAAGAATGGGCGCAAGAAACTCCACAGCTTTACAGCTTATTATCTCGTAGCTAAGGCACATCATCTAAAGCGAATCGTTCACCCCCTTCCTCAGTGACGGTGATCATGGAGGACGCCACTGCCAGGCGCTACCGCCAATGCTACGAAGCGCCATGCCTCGCAGCCGCCAGCCACACGATGGCGTCGTTGAGCATATTCATGCCCGGGTGATTATGTAGGCACCACTGCCACGGTTAGCTAGCACACATCGTATACACATACACAGGGCACATCGTCTATGAACTATGAATTATGAATAATCTAGACAGTGGTGGGCGTGCCGTGCTTTGCACGAGAGGCGGGCGAGGAAAACGAGAAACGGCTTAGAAACTTCACGAACATTTTATATGTTCATGCTACAACATGCAGCGCCCGCGTCCCTAACGAAGCTCGGCCGTGTTCCAGCACTTACAGTTGGTCGGACGCGACTCGCTACCGCCACGGTCTAGCATAAATCATCATTAATGAACCCTCAAAGGGATTAGTAAATGCCTCAGTGACGGTGACCACGCGAAGGCGCCACCGCCACAGAAAAACGCGCGCGCAGCTGCCAGCCCGTCGAAGGCGTCCTTAATAAAGGAAGAAAAACAAGGCCCATCACTCACTCCTTCCTCAGTAACAGTGATCATAGAAGGCGCCACCGCCACTGCGACGGAGCGCCACGCGGGAGGCGCTCGCGCAGCCGCCAGCCGCTCGATGGCGTCGTTGAGTGTGTTCATGCCGGTGGCGCGCGGCACGAGAGCACTGCCTAAGTAGCGAGCGCGCACCGTTTTGCGGGGCTCTTCCATCGGCGTGGGGAAAGACGCGCCTGGTGACAAGGTAATACTGTTGAATTTTACGGCATCATAAGGAAGCGAATAGCGTCAATAAAATGCAGGGTAAGGGGGAGTTCTAATGGCATCCTGGCGGTAATAGCAAAGAAATTTGACTGTCCCATTCTTAGGCATTGGAACCGAGTGCATACGGGTGGGACTTTCAAATTTTGAAATTAATTTGTTCTTTGGTATTTGTTGTTTTTTTTTTTTGTAAGTACCTATGTTACTATGTATGGACTGAGTGGTCTGAATTAAATGTTTTATTATTATATTATTATTATTAATACATTTTTTAATAATAAAAACACATACAGAAAAGGTAACATCCAAGCAGAGAACAGATTAGAGACAAAACGGTCTTAGGAACAGTGTTGGACAGCGAGCAAGATTGTGCCTCATTAGCCGTCCTCACCTTGCCGACCTATCGTGAAAAAAACGTCGTTGAGTGTATTTAAGTATGCTGGTGGCGCACGGCATGAGAGCATTGCCTAAGTAGCGCGTGCGCACAGCCTTGTGGAGCTCTTCCATCGGCGGCGTGGGGAACGATACACCTCGCAGAGAGGATAGTTCAGGTAAAAAGGGAGTCAGTCCAATTCGAGAGTTAACTACTAGGGAAGTGACTATGTCTGCCAACCCAAATGTCTTACCTTGACATAGATGTTTCGTGCACAGCTCACAGCTGGTACCTACCCAAAAAGTCAGTAGATGTCTGAGGTTTTGGTACGAAGGACCTCCAGTTTTAAGTCAATTTCCTACGCGCAGACAGCAGGCTTCTCAAGAAAACCAAACCTATACAATACAATATGCAAAAATCTAAAATTGGCAAGCGTGGGTAAATTAAGAGCCTTTGAGCAGCATTAACACAATAGAAACCATTTACTTTACTTTTGTGGTCGTCATGCAGTAGAGTTCTGGGCATAATCCTACCACCCGGTAGTTGATGTTTGTGGAGAACTAAGGTTTTGCTAAGCCCGAAGAATTGTGAGTGGCAATGGGCATGTCACATCCATCGCTCGTAGGTCGCTGTAGAAGAACAGTGTAAAACCGGTCGTTGTGGATATTACTGGAGTCTTTGTCCGTCTTTCAGCTAAGAAGAAGAAGATGGAGAAGAGGAAGAAGAAGATGATAATAATGATGGAAATGCTTCTTCTCCACCTGCCACAGCGCGGGCGCGGCGACGGCTGCAGCTAGCGCTCGATTATGATGCGCTTGCAGATGTCACGCGACTACACTATAAGGGTCAAATTCTCTCTGCCCCCCGACCGCCTAACCGATCGTTTTGACTACGCGTATAGTTTATGACGTCATCTTGCCACCTCGCACCGCCTATGAAAGCAATATCAAAATCTAAAGGCTATCGCTTTCGATATTGCTTTCATAGGCGTTACAAAACGACAAGATGACGTCATAAACCACACACGGAAGTCAAAGCGATCGGTTAGGCGGTCGGGCCCCTGAAGTGACAATAGTATGCTTTGCTTTTAAGCGATACTATGCGTTATTTATGGAAGATAAAGCTTAAAATGGTTTGACAGTGAAAATGCCGGCCGCTGCACCACCTACGCTGCCGACCGCTGCCACTTCGGTGTGTATTGACCCCAAAGTCCCACCTGCCAAGGCGCGGGGGCGTCGCGCGGCGGGCAGGTCGGTGGGTCGCGGCGGCGGCTGCAGCGAGCGCTCGATCATGATGCGCTTGCAGATGTCGCGCAGCGCGTTCGCGATGCTGCGCGCGGGCGCCTCGCACCGGAACACATGGCACATGTGCTTGCGCGTCGCCCGGTCGCGGGCTACGTACGCGAAGTCCCTGTGACAATTTTATTGTTATTTAACCTTTTCATCGCCCAACTATCCTGCACGCGATGTCCCGCTATACGCCAACGTATAAACGTATTTTAATAAAGTAGGTACAAAGAAGAACTTCTATAGAAGTGCTGGCGTGGACGGCACGAAAATCTCGAACTTCTATAGAAGTTGTTGGCGGTAAAAAGGTTAAGTAGAATAGAATAGAATAAAATACTTTATTGTACACATAAAAAAACACATACCTACATGTTCACAAAAAAAAATTAAAATTAAAATTGGAGTCTTACAAAGGGCGGCCTTATCACTAAAAGCATTAAGCATATAAGTATACATTTTTTTCTTATTTGTGCTTTAGCTTTTTTAGGTAAGGGAGTTTCTATACGGAAACATGAAAATCCATATGAATCATTAATGTGAAAACTTGTCCATTGCTAATATTTTATCACTTTCACAATTTACATACGTCAATAAAAAAAATATCTCACTTGTTCTTTAGTTTTCATTAGGTAAGCCTGCTTAAAATTTTAAGGATTTTTAAACAGAAACATGAAAATCCATATAATTCTTTAATGTGACTTGTAATTTTTTTATAATTTTCACAACTTATTGAAATAGCATTAAGTTTTTCCTTACAAAATTCCACGCCTGTTCATTTGCGCTTTAGCTTTTTAATTAAGCCCGCTTAGACATTCTTTAGTGTTATTTATTATCCGAATCAACCTTTACATAATTTTGTGTAAATTTTGTATAAACTACAACGCAAAATGCCTGTGTTTAAAAAAGCTTTTAGGAAAAAATAATAAATAATGATTTATTTAGTTAGCCATAATTTAACGCTAACTAAACCCAATTAGGTACTATGATAGTGATAGAGCTATAGAAAAACTTTTTCTAATTTAGCAAAAAGCTGAGATGATAAAAAAACAAAATTTTTATGACATCGTATAATGAAAAACATGCTAAGTATATTAGATTAGGACGTCCAAGAGTTTGCAATCCAATGGGCAATGATAATATAAAGGTAGACACGTTTTATGCATACAAAACAATCACAAGAAATGGTGCGAAGCTTTTTAACCGACTTTAAAAAAAGAGGAGGTTCTCAATTCGACTGTATTTTTTTTACCTCAGAACTTTCGACTGGGTGAACCGATTTTTGATTGATGATTGACTGTTGATTCTTTCTTTATTTTTTACCGATTGATGATTCTTTCTTTATTTTTTGTTTTTATTTCAACAATAATTTCAGTCAACTATTGTCAAATTATGTAAAAGGAAAAGCTTCATTAAAACCTTATGATTGAAGATTCAAGCAATAAAAACTAAAATGATAGCTACACTAGTACAGTCAACAGCAAAAGTAGATGATGTTTACTAGATTTCAAAATTTTGTTTCGATAGTGTAAGTCGGTATTTTTTATATAACTACAGTCAAAGTCTGCAGGTACTAGTAGACACTCGAAGGTTTTTCGATATGCGTTTAAAAAGTTTTGATTTTCATACTGATTTCATATTTTGAAACTTGACCATTCATCAGTTACCTTTGCTGTTGGTTGACTGTAACTATTTGTAATTAGTAAACTAAATCTAATAAAAATAGAACTTTGTTACTCCTTACAAAAGAATACGATTGCCTTCTTTTGTTCATAACGTCTTCAGGGCGTTAGTGACGTAAGTATCTACCTTTCTTACTTGTGTAATATCATTGCAAATGGATGACTGTTTTAATGAAGATACATTCGTAGTGTCAGTGCAATAAGCTAAAGGCACAACCTTTGATGAACTTATCACAAACCAGCCCCTAAAGGCATCATACCTTTCGCTGTCCCAAGATCGCAGGAAGGAGAAAGAAAATTTGTTATTAGGCAAGTCAGTTATCCTTGAATGACCAAACCAAGCCATTGTTTTGAGGGTATATTTGAACTTATTGCGCAGAAAAAATATAAGTACCACATACCTAATATTTGGATATTTAAAAATTAAAATATTAAATATTTATAAAATACAGTGAAAAAATTAACGGCCTACCCGACCCAGCCAGGAATTGAACTTGGGTCTTCCGCAATCCGGGCGGCTGCACTGACAATTATGCTACTGAGAAGGCTGACGTAAGCACTGAATTTTTTCACTGCTTAGATTTTTGACTGCTTTTTAGAGGCAGCAGTGCCGCCATCTACATTTTTAGAATTAAACAGAATTAGTTGAACTAAATTTTTATGAATATAATAATTATGAAATTTTAAAAGCTAAGTATAATAAATTAAAAGGTGTCAAAATATTGTTGTGGGTTGAGTAAGAAATAGAAATGGGATGGGTAAGGTAAAAAATATTTGTCGGATGAATACGGAACAACCCATTGAATCATGTGCGGACACTTTCAAGTTTATCTTTAATCTTATTAAATAGGTAAGTACGTTAGTGTAGTTAGTAGTTAGTATGCCACCTTTTACAAAATAAATGAAACAAGTATATTTCTCTTTTCTCTTATGATTTAGTAATTTAATCAGCTGGTCATCGCTTGTTCATAGAAAAAAATAGTAGGTAAGTACGGTAAAGGCGTTTCTTTAAAACAATAAAATTTAATTTTCGAAAGGCCCGTCAAGCCTTTGGTCCCGGCTGCATTAGCAGTCGTTAATAACCACCAATACTGGGCCGCGTGGTGGCTTATGGCCGTCTCCATATGGTATCTCCATCCATAGAGAAGGCTCGTGCCCCGTTTTTTAATGCAGGAGAAAACTCATTACGCATACCACTGCGGCCAGGGAGACGCAGATGGTTATGTGGGACTCTCAACCGTACCAACTCGGCTCGAGCCCCAGCAGTGGAGTTCCCCAACCGTGTGAAACGAAGCACCGTCAAAGGTATTCTAGAGGGTACGGCATCACGCACTAGTGCGTGTCCCCGTGCCCTACTAGATTCTCCAAGGGGTTAGGATCGGATCGGGAAGCTGGTGATGGAGTTATGCGTCATGGTGATTTTAATTTTAATTCTGTATTATTAGTAATTTTAATTCTAACATTGTAATTATCGTTGTATTTAAGTGTAATAATTAGTTTGCTGGCGTCTTGACCTAAGCTGTAAGCCAGCAGACTTGCATGCTTATAAATAAATAAATGAGTCGTGTAAGGGATACTTTACCGTCCGTTGTCGCGGCCGACGCCCCAAACGCGGATGGTGTGTATGGGCTGCGTGTGCAGCGTGGTGAGGCTCTCGGGGTCCATCAACTTCAGCGCGCCGTCGTCCAGGTCCATGAACAGGTCCTTACCCTGGGATGAGGGTGATCAGTTCAATTTACTTATTTTATATATTTACTACTTATTAAAAATGCAAAATCTCAGAGAAGTAACTACTTAAATAAAACAAAATAAAAACAATAAGATATACACACGTTATAATATAATGAATGCGTTTGAGTCAGTGCGAGTTTTATTTGCCGAATGGCAATTCTGTGTGACATGAAAGTAGAGCCTCTGACGTCTGACTTAGAATTTGCGAAATTATCGATGGATAATTTCGTAATTAAATTAAATTTGATTAAGATGTTCTTACCTATCCATCAAAGATAGGCCTTTGCCCAGAAGCACAGAAGAAGAACACTCCAGAAGTAGGCTAGTTACTTTACTTTATTTACTTTTAACAGTTACTTGCCCAGTTTTAGCCTTAAATAGATGAGCATAACGTGATTGATTTTTTTCTTGTATTGTGCTATAAGTATGTTTGTGTATCACCCGTTGGCAATCTTTAATAAATTATAATACTTACATCCCCCCACCGGCCGACTTGGTCCAACAGATCGTTGCGGCCCAAACTGAGGTCCACGATACACTTGTTGACGGCGCGGCTGGACCGCTCGGGCGTTAAGTCCGCCTCCGAGATCTCCACCCAGCCGAGGGAACGCACGAAGAACCGCACCGCACGCCCGACGTCTGGCTCAGGGCGGGCGGGGTAGCTGCGGCGTCTGCAATAGCCAAGACAGAAGACGATAGACTACAACAATAATTAACTTTTTCACCGCCCAACTATCCTGCACGCGATGTCCCGCTGTACGCCAACGTATAAATGTATTTTAATAAAGTAGGTACAAAGAAGAACTTCTATAGAAGTGCTGGCGTGGACGGCACGAAAATCTCGAACTTCTAGAGAAGTTGTTGGCGGTAAAAAGATTAATTCCGACCGCCTAACCGATCGCTTTGACTTCGTGTGTGGTTTATGACGTCATCTTGTCGTTTCGTGCCGCCTATGAAAGCAATATCGGAAGCTATAGCCTTTAGCTTTTGATATTGCTTTCATAAGCGGTGCGAGGTAGCAAGATGACGTCATAAACTATACGCGTAGTCAAAGCGATCGGTTAGGCGGCCGGGGGGGGGGCTTAAACGTATTAAATGACATCACGTGTACAGTTTTTTAAAACAGTAACCAATATTTTATTTGACCAAAGCATGAATGTCTGTTAGGTACCTACCTTAAAAGTTTTTAATAAATACCCAAATGACTGAACAAAATAGTGACGTCATTGTTTCCCATTCCCGTACAATCGTTTTAACGCATAACGCCAAATTACGGGATAGGGGTCAGTCAGTACCTATGAAAAAAACAATAGCAACTCACAGCTGTCCCGCACCATGGAGATTCTCCGCTCTTTCCGTTAGGCAAATATTATGCTCCTAAATGCTCCTAAATTTTGACCTCCTTGGTCGAGTGGTTTGTACACCGGTTTTTATGGTGTCTTCATCTCTGAGGTCCCGGGTTCGATCCCCGGTCGGGTCAATTTAGAAATTATTGTTTTTTCTAAATTGTCTCAGGTCTGGGTGTTTTCTATGTATTAAAGTAATGTAAGTATGTTTATCCGTTGTCTACTAACATTTAACGAATCTGCTCTTGGGCTAAATAATTGGTGTAAGTGCAGGATTATTTTATTTATCAATATTCAATGTATATTCAATGTATTATGCTCGCTATGCCGAGACTTGAGTAGGATGGCATAAGTGTAGAGAGATTGCCGGGTCAGTAGGCCATAGAAAAGACAATGTTTACTCACTTGTTGTGTGGACATCTCCTTCCTCCTCCGGTGGTCTTCCTGTTCAGCCTGGTCGAGATCACCGCTGGTGGTACTCCTGGTGACGGAGCCGGTCATCACGCCAGGCTCGTACTTGTCCACCTCGGACAGGTTGGAGTATTTCCGCACCATGGAGGTCCCCTGGTCCTTTCACTAGGCGAGCCGTATACCATATGTGTAGCAAAACTCCTTAGAGAGCGGTTACCTTCAGGTTTCCCTCAGACCGGGGCAGATGCTCTTTCCACAGCCGCAGCTTAAACGGGATGGCATAGGTGTGGCAAGTTTGCCGGGCCAGTACTAAAAAAGGAATTTTTAACTCACTTGTATGACATCTCCTCCTTCCTCCTCCGGTGGTCTTCCTGGTCAGCCTGGTCGAGCGCGCCGCTGGTGGTGCTCCTGGTAACTGAGCCGGTCATCACGCCCGGCTCGTACTTGTTCACTTCAGACAGGTTGGAGCAGTCCCGCACCATAGAGATCCTCTGCTCTTTCGCTTCCACTGGGGGCATTTTGGGCACCTCCCGCTGGATCGTACCACTTTTTATGTGCCAGTAATATGGGCCGTCGTTATCTGGAAAAAGATGGTAGGGGTTTTGTAACTGCTTCACTGCTTAACTGCATTAGCTGGCTGATGTTTCGCGACAATTAGAAGTATGGGAGCACTTCACCGGAAATTCTAAGCTACTGAAGAACTTGGCTATCTCACAACTAAGTATAACCTTTAAACACAAAAATACTAATTAAATTGTTGTTGTTTTTACTGGCACTACTATTTATTTATTTATTTATTTAAATTGGACAACTAACACGACATACAAGAAGCTATGGTTTTTATATTAAAGCTAAATGCTGTCTCAATTATAGGTCGCCACGACATGCACTGGGTGGGACCGTAGCAGAATAAACAAAACAATAATAATAAAACTGAAAAAAAGCGAACAATATCAAATATCTATAGACGTAATACTTAATAAACTTATACCTACTGAATTTAATTTATAAAACTTAATTTAAACGAGCTTGCCCTACTAATGGAAATAACACAGAGAAAACGAGCCATAAACCACCACACGGGCCCGGTGCTTGGTGGCTGTTAACAACTTTTAATGTAGCCGGGTCTAACGGCTTTACTATTCGATTGAGGGGTAGTGACAACAGCATCCTGAGGACAGTGGCAGAGGATCCGCATGCGCCTATATTAAGGCACTTGGTGCGAACGATGACCGAAGTCGAAAACAGCACCGGGTCGCGTTCGCATGGAGTGCCTCTTAGGTACATGATAAAATAATAATAGTGTTAATAATTTTGCGTTGCACCAATGTAAAAATGTATTAAACTAACCCTTATTTTTAAGTTATTGTTACTAACCCATGGACCTTAGTAGTCTGAAATAAAAACATTCGATTTGATTTGATTTTACGTACCTTCAAATGCACAAAAGCACGGAGTAGCTCGAGATGATAAATTTTAGGTCATTCGGTCGATGATTAGCTTTTTCGAAAATTCCTTTGCTCCAGCAATCGCAGACGAGTGCGTTTACCATTGCGTCATCAAGCTTTACTTTTTTCACTGAAATAAGATTGTTATATTACCTTCGTGTTTCTCCCAGCCTGGGGGCAGGAGCTCCTTCTTCGGCCGC